>OX346246.1:20066630-20751499 GCA_947049315.1 Epistrophella euchroma
CAAAGCCAGCAACGGCAATAACAGTGGGTTCATCATCGATTGATGTCCCAACAAAAGCAACAAAGCCGCCAACGGCAATGCAAGAAGGGACATCGAAAGATGCCCTGACAACAGTAGCAGATGCGGCAACGGTAACATCAGCCGATAATGAAACGGCACCAGCCGATGCGCCCAAGAAGAGAAGGAGGAGGATGCGGAGTGTCCCCACATTGGTGAGGCGTCGCTTCATCACTACAGCTGAGCTGCAAGCTGAAGGGAAGGAGACGGCGTGCAATGCAAAAATTACAGCAGCAGCCCAAATCCAAAATCAAATGAATTCCTTGCCATCCGATGACGACGAGGAAATAGAATATATGTCCGAGGGTGGAGAAGGTCTCTATACCACGGGTGATTGCCAAAAATTTGTTGACTTGACAACACCAGAGGCGTCTGCAGAGGAAGACGCCGATGAAGGGATCATACAAGCAAAAATTGGTGCAATCCAGGGGCAGATTGTGAACCTTCAATCCAATCTTGCCACCATGATCCAAGCGTTGAAGGAAAAGCAACAAGCGCGAAGAGAAAAAGAGAAGCAGGAGCGCGAAAACAAAAAAAACTCTGCAGGCGCCCACAAAGGGGGCGCAACAAAAAGGTAATGATGGGGAGCTGCAACCGCAGCCACAGCCGCCCAAAAACAAAAAAGAGAAGATGCCACCCATCAACTCGTACAAGATGGAGCTACAGGATACCATAAATCTATGTAAGTCGGCCATAGGCAATAATTTTACTGTTAAGAGAATTAATAAAGATAGACCAGCTATCCACTGCAGTACAGTGGAGCAGCATAAAATTATTAAAGATCTATTGAAAAAGTCCACAACTGAGTACTTCAGCTTTACCCCTAAAGTTGAAAAATTGCAAACGGTCCTTCTGAAGGGCATAGATTCCTGCACGGGACCACAGGCGCTCTTAAATGAGCTCCGCCAAAAAGCGAGCGACGATCTCGAGTTTATCGGGGTCAAGCCGTTTGCTACAGTCAGAGCCAGACGGGAGAAACGGAATCTTCCATTCTTTTTAGTTCAGCTTTCGCCCAGAAGCAAGCTGGATAGTTTGAGGAGTATCTCCGTCCTCAACTACCAGGTTGTTACATGGGATAAATTAAAGAGGCGTGCTGACATGCTTCAATGCATGCGCTGCCAAAGGTTCGGCCATGCCGCAGCGAATTTCGAAATGCAGTCGCTAGAGCTAATCTTTTCCAATTGCTGAATGCTTTTGGCTAGCGAAACTAAGCTTAACCAGAAACATAAATTGACTAACAACAATTACAATATCGTTAGAAGAGATCGGTCCAACTCCACTCAAGAGGGTGGTGTCGCAATCTTCGTACGAAAAGGCATCGATCATAAAGTTATATATAATAGTGATGCGAGTTGACACCCTACTATAATACTTATATATAAGATAACATATTTTTCCTAACATTATATCTGTTAACACACTTAAACTCACACAGATATAAGGTAACATTTATTTCTTAACTATTTATCATATAAGTCTATATTATTAAGGTACTCAAACACAACCAACACATAGTCACGTAGATGATAAAGACTCTCTTTGTACCTGCCTATCAACTTAGAAGCAAATAGCATAAATACCAGCAACGAAGCGATGTACGATCACTTCTACGGTGACAAGCGACGAATGAAATATATTTAAATGTAATTCAGTGTAGTAGTCAAAAGAAAATATTTGTATTAATAAAGGACATAGTTCCAAGAAATATTTTTTTTATAATAAAACGTTAATAGTTTTATTTAATTGGCGATCCTGCCAGGAGTTTAACATACTGTTTTACTCTAGTGAGCGGACCAAAAGGAAACATTTGAAAACCAACAGATCTAGCATAGCAGACGAGTAAGTAAAGTGAATTCCAGTGACATATAGTGTTATACAATCAATAGATACATAATATCATAAAATAATTCAGTGAACAAAATAAGTTAAACCTACGAATTTAAATTAATTCAGTGTATGAAGAAATTTAAAGTCTTCGATAGTCGTAGACCCGCATTACAAGCAGAAATGGCAACCGAAGACCAAATGGCTCGTATTCTAGCAAGACTTGAAAGTTTAGAAATAAATAATCAAACATTATTGCAAGAAAATAATAATTTATAAATAGTCTTGAGGCAACAAGACAATATTAATAAAGAGCTCCAATCAAGAGTCAGATCGCTCACAGAAGAAATCAAAATTGTACCTGATGTACCCACCTTGAAAGAATTACAACAACAATTTCGAAGGGTAATGATATCCATTTAGATGCATTTAGGGCATTGCCAGAATTTAGTGGTGATAGGAAAGAATACAGATTATGGAGAGAAGAATCTACAAGAATAATGAACAGTATTAAAGGATTCGAGACACATCCTAAATATTACACAGCCTTAACAATTGTGAAAAATAAAATCAAAGGAACAGCGGCAGAAGTCTTAACAAATCATAATACTATTTTTAATTACGAGGCAATTCGTAATCGACTCGATTATACATATTCCAACCATGAACCTCTCTACGTGCTGCAGGATAAACTCCGAGAAATCAAACAAGGAACATTATCATTGAGTGAATATCACGACAAAATAAACCAAGCTTTGAATCTAATTATAACAAAGATCTCAATGAGTGGAGATTCAAAATTAGTGACAGAAAGATTAACAGCTAATGCTAGAGATGATGCGGTGAGAATTTTTATTGATGGAACAAGTGATAGTTTCACAAGGGGAGCTTTATATACAGCCAAAATTGCTGATCTAGAACATGCATTCTCAATTGCATTAAAAATTGAACACGACAATGCTCACAGAGGACTTCACCTGCAAGACAGACATCGAATACACAGCGACCCAAGAGAATTAAAAACTGAACGCCGATCAAATTATGACCAGAGGCCACACCAACAACAACCTCAACATAACAATTTTCAACAACAAAACGGCGGCGGTCAACAAAATAACAACACCAGTCTACCGATCAACTGCGAACGGTCAGGTTGAGCGTGCCCACAACTCAATTTCCGAACTTAGCCGTATTTTCATGATACAAAACTGTACCAATTTCCTCGAAGAAATATTCAACACAGTGAAACAACTCAATAATACTATTCATACTGTAACTGGCTACAGACCAGTAGATATATATTTTAATCAAAATAAATTTAACAATAACAGTGATATAATTAAAAAACTAGAGTGTGCATCAAAAAAAGTGTTAGTAAGACTAAACAAAAATTCAAAACATATTGAATACAAAGAAGGTGATCAAATATTGTGTATTATTAAAGGTCTTAGGAAAAAATCGAATGCTAGACACATCCGACATATAGTTAAAGAAGACCAAGGTGAAACAATATTAACAACTAAAAGAGTTGTAGTGCACAAAAACAATATTAAATCATACCGTTTTGATAAAAATGAGGACATTATTATACCAAATATTACTTGTGAGTGCAATAACGCATATTCACGGAATGATAAAAATAAGAAACGTGAATCACGAAAGATTCATGCTGACGAGAACTGATGACGTTTGTTTATATACGCAAGAAGATTATCTATTTCATATAATCAATATAACTCAGATTTTAGATCCTTATATTAATATAATGAACCCGGAATATAAACCTTCTAATGAAGAGCAATTATGGATAGATAGGATAGAAAATTTAATTAAACAAATAAATCCACATCCAAATTATAGAAAACGACGAGCATTCAATTTCATAGGCAAAATGATAAAATATTGCTATGGCAATCCAGACCATGACGATCTGATAGCTATCGAAACAAATCTGAATAATTTAATAAATAATAATAATAAGCAGAAAATTATAAATGAACAATTGATAGAATGTTTAAAAATAGCATTACAAATGATTTACAACATCTAGTTATAGAGGATACTTATTTTAATATGTTAACAATTCTGAGAATAATTAATGCAGGGAAACAAAATGCATTTTTATCAGAAAGTATAAATATTAAAGATATAGAAAAAATTATGTCAAAGGAAACTATTAATATTCCAATCATAAACATTTTAGAATATTCTACAATAATTGTTACTAGAACTGAAGATTGATTGTAGTAACTTACAAATACCCATTATTAATAAAAAATTGTGAAATGTTAAAAATAACCCCTATTTCAAATAAATATGGAAAATTAACTATAGATGACAACATTGCAAATTGTACTAATATATTTATAAGAATAACAAAGTGTCAAAACTACCTAAAAAAAAAAACATTTGTAAAGAAATACAAAAAGATGAATGTACTATACCGATATTTAATAATGCTAAAGCAAACTGTAACATATCACAAGAATATGATAAACCTGTATATGAAAAAGATAATGGCATTTTATTAACTAATGGAAAATTTATTATAAATAATAAAAATATTGAAGATAAAAATATAGTAGAATTTTCCGAATCAATAACCATAAATGATAAAAATTATACCAATTTTAATTTCAAACTAAAAGAAGCAATAATAAAGCAACATAATCAGAGTATAAGCATAAGACACATATTAGAAATAAGTTCTCCTTATTCATTTAATAATATCGATAAACTATCTAAATTTATAATTCCATATGAAGAGAATTTTGTAGAACACAAATTTTATACTATAGTGTTTGTAATAATAATCATAATATCTGTATATTTACTCGTAAAACTGGTAAAATTTGTTCAAAATTGTAAGAAATTAAATAATTAAAAAAGGCTTCAAAAAATTTACCAGGAAGAATTAGAATTAAGAAGATTGAAAAAGGTAGGTACTCAAACACAACCAACGTAGATGATAAGGACTCTCTTTGTACCTGCCTATCAACACAGAAGCAAATAGCATACATGAAGCGATGTACGATCACTTCTACGGTGACAAGCGACGAATGAAATATATTTAAATGTAATTCAGTGTAGTAGTCAAAAGAAAATATTTGTATTAATAAAGGACATAGTTCCAAGATATATTTTTTTATAATAAAACGTTAATAGTTTTATTTAATTCGCGCAGCAAAAAAAAAAAAAAGAGCTGATGCTGCGACCACCGCGAGCAGTTGTTGCACGAAATAATATATATAAAAAAAAAAACAGAAAGTGTGCAAATTTAAAACGTATAGTAGTACAATAATTCAAGTGTACAGAAAAATCCTTCATGAAAGTTCTAACGCTCTTTATCAACATAACGATAATGAGTTACGGCCCAAGAACTGCCGAAACTGAATGCCTTACTGATAGGGCAAGATAAAACGCTCTTCGAGTCTTCGTTACGGGGTTAAATCAACCTATTAGTAACATAGTGTTTTCACTTAATCCTGGGGACCTTCCCAATGCTCTAGCGAGGAAATAGAATCTAACAAGACTATGGTTAGAAATTTGGGCCATGTCAATGACAGACACCCATCTAGACAACCGGGTCCAAGTCAGTCGCATGACCAGTCCACAATCAGGCCATTACGGCAGAATAGAGCATCCAATCAGAATAACTCATTCCACCAGAATAGGCAATATAATCCGAATGAATCATTCTAGCAACGGAATAGACCGCTCCAACAAAATCGCCATTATAACAATCACAGTAACGATTATAGCCGCCCCGAAAGAGAGCGGTAATTTTTTAGAGTAAGGCACGACTTACTGTATATAAGAAGAACGGATGGTAAGTCGTTACGATTTGCGATTTTGAAAATTGTAAAAATAATAAAAGATCGCGTGTGCCACGATTTCGTTTACCGAACAACAAAAATATAAGAAATATTTGGCTTGAAAATTCAGGTAACAGTTTTTCTGAAAAAACTAATTAATGACGAGCCAATTTATATTTTTGCTGTCGATTTAAAAAAAAAAGTGATTTGTTTCTTGGTCGAATAAGGTTACGAGTATCATTTAATGCAGTGCCTCATAGCTATAAAGATAAAGAAAATATATCAGTCGATCTTGAACTGTGGAGGTGAGGGCACGTTAAGCGACTTTCCCAGTATTTCCAAACTAAAATCGTGTCTGTAGTAGTACAAGTAACTTATTGGCCATGCTATTTTCAGCCAATAGCACAGAGGAAGAGGTGGCGGACCGCAGTGCGGAAGGTCATAGGTTCGAGTCCCGGTCGGGCATAAGACAGTTGAAACCTTTTTTCACAACAGAGAAGTGGAAAATTTTATTGATTGGGAGAACCAATTAATGGAGGAGAGAAAAAGTGCGGGGGCATCGAAAGGTGCAGCAAAGCCAGCAACGGCAATAACAGTGGGTTCATCATCGAATGATGTCCCAACAAAAGCAACAAAGCCGCCAACGGCAATGCAAGAAGGGACATCGAAAGGTGCCCTGACAACAGCCGATGCGCCCAAGAAGAGAAGGAGGAGGATGCGGAGTGTCCCCAACTTCGTGAAGCGTCGCTTCATCACTACAGCTGAGCTGCAAGCGGAAGGGAAGGAGACGGCGTGCAATGCAAAAAATACAGCAGCAGCCCAAATCCAAAATTAAATGAATTCCTCGCCATCCGATGACGACGAGGAAATAAAATATATGTCCGAGGGTGGAGAGGGTCTCTATACCACGGGTCATAGCCAAAAATTTGTTGACTTGACAACACCAGAGGCGTCTGCAGAGGAGGACGCCGATGAAGGGATCATACAAGCAAAAATTGGTGCAATCCAGGGGCAGATTGTGAACCTTCAATCCAATCTTGCCACCATGATCCAAGCGTTGAAGGAAAAGCAACAAGCGCGAAGAGAAAAAGAGAAGAAGGTGCGCGAAAAAAAAAATCTCTGCAGGCGCCCACAAAGGGGCCGCAACAAAAAGGTAATGATGGGGAGCTGCAACCGCAGCCACAGCCGCCCAAAAACAAAAAAGAGAAGGTGCCACCCATCAACACGTACAAGATGGAGCTACAGGATACCATAAATCTATGTAAGTCGGCCATAGGCAATAATTTTACTGTTAAGAGAATTAATAAAGATAGACATGCTATCCACTGCAGTACAGTGGAGCAGCATAAAATTATTAAAGATCTATTGAAAAAGTCCACAACTGAGTTCTTCAGCTTTACCCCTAAAATTGAAAAATTACAAACGGTCCTTCTGAAGGGCATAGATTCCTGCACGAAACCACAGGCGCTCTTAAATGAGCTCCGCCAAAAAGCGAGCGACGATCTCGAGTTTATCGGGGTCAATCCGTTTGCTACAGTCAGAGCCAGACGGGAGAAACGGAATCTTTCTTTTTAGTTCAGCTTTCTCCCAGAAGCTGGGGAGCTGCAACCGCAGCCACAGCCGCCCAAAAACAAAAAAGAGAAGGTGCCACCCATCAACACGTACAAGATGGAGCTACAGGATACCATAAATCTATGTAAGTCGGCCATAGGCAATAATTTTACTGTTAAGAGAATTAATAAAGATAGACATGCTATCCACTGCAGTACAGTGGAGCAGCATAAAATTATTAAAGATCTATTGAAAAAGTCCACAACTGAGTTCTTCAGCTTTACCCCTAAAATTGAAAAATTACAAACGGTCCTTCTGAAGGGCATAGATTCCTGCACGAAACCACAGGCGCTCTTAAATGAGCTCCGCCAAAAAGCGAGCGACGATCTCGAGTTTATCGGGGTCAATCCGTTTGCTACATTCAGAGCCAGACAGGAGAAACGGAATCTTTCTTTTTAGTTCAGCTTTCTCCCAGAAGCAAGCTTGAGGAGTATCTCCGTTTTCAACTACCAGGTTGTTACATGGGATAAATTAAAGAGGCGTGGTGACATGCTTCGGCCATGCCACAGCGAATTGCGAACTGCAGTCGCTAGAGCTAATCTTTTCCAATTGCTGAAAGACCAAAGTCCAGATGTGCTTTTGGCTTGCGAAACTAAGCTAAACCAGAAACATAAATTGACTAACAACAATTACAATATCGTCAGAAGAGATCGGCCCAACTCCACTCAAGAGGGTGGTGTCGCAATCTTCATACGAAAAGGCATTGATCATAAAGTTATATATAATAGTGATGTGCGAAGATTTCGGTTGCTAGAAGCTTGCGTCATATGCACTCCTCTCCAACAGGGGAAGCGAATGTACTTATGTGACTGCGGCTTACGCACCGGAATCACCTCAGCCAACTGATTTTATAACAGAGCTCGAAAAACTTTTCGATTGCTTAAGGCTGAACTCGGAAGAGAACTACTATCTGATGGCCGGTGATTTGAATGCCAAACATTCAGATTGGGGAAATCAAATAGAGAATCCCAGAGGTAACCATCTGTTTAATTGGATGGGTCAAAACAGCATTGAATATTGCATTGACCTGCTGGCTACAGAAAGGCCATCGTTTCCAAGAAGCGGTGCCTATCTGGATCTATTGCTAATAGACTCAAGACTGACAGTCACTAACGCTGTGGGTCAACGACCAAGAAACTGTTTGCGGACGATCGAGTACGACAGTGGTCATGATCGTCACCGCTGACAGTGGTCATGATCGTCACCGCTTTCCTGTGAGAGACTAATTTCAAAATATTTATTTTTAGATATATAAATAATAATAATAAATATTTTGAAACATAAACTAATTTAGTTATTTAATTAATGAATTAATTGGTGTGCCAACATTCTCCGGCCCGGTGAACGATGTTCGCAAAGTAGTGTGGAGCCGCCCCTGGTAACTGCCTTTTACAATTATTGTTCTACTACGGTAACTCGGTACATGTAAAGAAAAAAAAAAATTTTAGCAACATATCATAAGAGAACAAACAAAAAAACGATTTCAAGGCCAAAAACTAATTTTACAGTTGTGCCCTGCATTCTGTTCTAGTTGCTTAAATTCATTGAGAGAGCAACGGTTATCCAGCGATACAATATAGTGTTCTTGTTATTTGATCTTCTTGACTATCATTGTTAAAACTCAATAACATTTCATTGATGACGGTTCGTGTTCGTGCGTAACGTGTGCGGGCGTGTGTTTTTTTTTTATTTATTTAATTGGTAGTGCGACACCAATTATTAAAAAAAATTATTATTTTTATTTTAATTAGATTGGTGTGCGGTGCCAATTATATTGATCAGTGTTTGTGTGATTTGTAATAATGCAAAAGAATATAAATTAAATTAATAATCGAAATTAAAAAGTGTAGTGTGGTGTAGTGATTGTGTGGTGTTTTTGTTGTTGTTGGCGCTGCTGCTGCTGCTGATGCAGGTGTTGGCTGATGTGGCTGTTACTCTGTATAAAGCGCAGATTGGATTTTAAGATGAGTGTATTGTTTTTTTTTTTTTTACAATATATTTTAGTTTTTTTTTTTTTTATTTATTTATAATTTATTTTCATTTTACTTTAATTTTCATTTCAAATGATTTTAAATTTCCTCTCCTGAGTTTTGTATGTATGTGTGCGTGTGCTTGGGATATTATTATTTTTTTTTTTTTTTTTATAGCGATTCGGTTTCGCGGCGAAATGTATGTGTGTGTATGTGCATATTTTCAGTTCATGTTTTTCATATTGCAAATAATTTGCAAATGGCCGCGAAATATTATTGATGACGTCAAATCGGGAAATGTAATTTTTTCGTGTGTTAATAAAACAATAATTATTATTATTTTATAAAAAAAAAATAAATTATTAATTTTTAATGACTTGTGAGTTTCTTAGTGTTTAATTTTAATGTGTTTTGTGAATATGGTAAGGAATCTCGTTAAAGTGTTGTGTTTATAAAATGTGAAATACCGACCGATTTTACAATCATCGTTTTTTAAATGTTTTTTTTTTTTTTTATTAAAAGTATTGGTCCTTTTAATTTTATTAAAAGCATTTTTAAATACATGCGAATCAAATCGTGGATTTGATAATTGTGTGTGCTACAGTGCTGATAAATTTGATCGCTGCCAAGAAAAACGGCAAAAAACCATCCTTCCGTCCGGGTTGAGCCCTTCCTGAAGGAAAGCAAAACCTAAGGGCGTTTCGCAAAAGATGTAAGAAAATCTATATTTCTTGTTGACTATCGATATGTTTTTGGGTTCTCTATTTAGTGTTGGGATTTATCCATCAAATCATTTCAAAAAAAAAACTTCCATATGACGCCGGAATCCTTTGGTGAAATTTCTTAAAAAGGTAGAACCATTGCTGCGTCCGAAGAAGAATATTAGACCTTCGGATAAAATTTCACCTCTAGAGAAGTTCGCGGTAGCTATAGAGTAGGCTTATGAGATATGTTCTTAAGAAAACCAGCATTATAGTTTATAAAACATTTTTTGTTTAGATATTTGGCGAGTGGAACCACCTAACAGCATATTGCATCAATATACCGCATGAGTAAGCAATATTTTGGGACTATTAAGGACCAAGTTTGTGGAGCTACATATATGCAAGGTATTGAAGGATAAAGTTTCTGCGTTGGATGCAACAGATTTTATTAGGATTGCCAATGAATTCAATGCGTTTTTGAACTTGCCAAACTGTGACGGGCTAATCGACGGAATCGACGGAGAACACGTTGTTATAAAGTGTCCATCCAATTCAGGGGGTTTGTTTTATAATTACAAAGTAAGTACCCTGCAAAAATAGCAAACATAGGAGAGTGCTTATTTTATTTTTACTCTTTAGGGCTTTCACAGCATCGTATTGATGGCTATTGCTGATGCAAATTCATTCATATTGTTGGCACCCTGTGAACTATGTTCGCAGACGTGCTAACCCGAAGCTGCTGGCAGCACTGACGGCGGCTGTCATATGGTTTTGTAAATTTCAATTTAACTTCCTTCTTTTCTTTTCTTGACCACAAGCCGCAACACATCGTAAATATTAAAACACTAAGAATTGTTAATGAATTATATATTTAAATAAATATTATATATATCATATTATAATATTATATATCTTGTGCTTTCGCATTCATTATTCTGATATTCATATCACCTCTCAACGATCCCACAGCATCCATCAACAGCGAAGCATCCACCACAGCGAAGGTAACACATATTGATGTGGGAGCATTTGACAGTGAGGGAGATACAAATGTTTTTGCGTCGACAAAAATTGGAAAGAAAATTTTCCGAGGATAACTTAATCATCCTCCGACTTGGAACGGAGAAGCTTCCATATTTTTTCGTCGAAGATGATGCGTTCCCTCTCAACAAGCGTATCGTATAACCGTTTGCTCCCAGAGAACCGAAAAGGTTAGAGGATAATAATAATAAAATGCCAACAATCCCATTTAGCAGAGCAAGGCGTTGTGTTGAAAAAACTTTCGGTATTATGTGCTTGAAGCTTATTTGTCTTGCTAGAACTATGTTTTGCAATCCAGACAGGGCATACAAAATAGTAAGCACTTGTTCTTACATATTTCCACAATTTTCTAATTCGAACAAAAAGACCGTCTTTCTGCTCAGCCAGTCATTGGCGAAAGAAAGTTTCAACAGATTCCTTATCGCTGTTATGGTCGGGCGCCCGGAGTCCATTAGTCCCCTGGAAAGTCTGGACGGCTGAACCCGACCTAGAATTTCCGAAATTCTGAGCAATGATGGGAAAGATCGTCACCAATACAAACTTCGAGAGGGGAAGACTATAATAAATTGAGGATAACGTGAGAAAAAAATAGGAATAAAAAAGTTGGTGTGATGTGTACTGTTGTATTTACTGTGAGAATGAACTGTTTTACTGTTTCAGCAAAAATTCTTCCTTAAAAATTTTTCATAAAAGAAACTACGCAGCGGATTCGAAAACCACTACCATCATCTCATCAATTGGATTCAGTGTCACTTCAAAATATTCTTTTAAGAATCAATCTCTGTTCAGATCTTTTTTAATAAAGTTGTTTTTCTTTTTTAAAAACGCTTTTCATTTACTAAAGAACATTTTTTGTACGTCACGTATGGCGTTTATCTTTAAAGTTTTATATTGTGGAATAGTAGGGCGACTCCAACCAGTCCATTAAAAATAAAAAAATTATAAGAAAAAAAAACTTTATTCAAGGTAAATTAAATTAAAAGCTAATCATTGCATTGTCGTGGGATATTTTTTTTTAAAATCAAGTTAAGGAAATTCCCACGAAAATGATTGAAATTTTCATTTATTGCTGACCCACCACTCTGGTGGTGCACCGTGTAAGCCCATTGCAAGTAAATTGCGACCTTTTTGATAGTTCTCTCTCATTTTATGATCTGTGGTCTGGAAGGGTGATAATGTTTGTGACGTCCGATCTGTAGCATATATAGTATATATAAAAAAAGGGAAATAGTGGGACCTGTTAACACAACATAACGGAGGGTATTATGGAGTCGTATGATCTGATGTTAAAGAGAAAAAAGATATGGTATGATTTATTGAAAGAAAATCCTCGTATACCTATCGCCTGAAATTTTGGCCACTCCCCTGAAGCAAAAGTAAATTTGTTCAAATTACGGGCATAGTTTTGGAGTTACCAATTCGTTGTTTTAAATTAACTTTTCTTGATTGTCGAGGTAAAAGAAAAGAATGTGAAATAATTTTCATAATAAAAGTATTGTAAAGGGGACTTCGATCAACGTTTAGACGTCATAGACTGCCAATTAAGGTCGTGGCCACGAACAAAATATTTGTGCTATTTTTATTGACTTATGGACGTCATTTATTGGTATAGAAGCTCCCAAGTTAAGAGACTTCTTAATTGGGTTACGTCTACCCGCGACTACAGTCTGTTGAAAAAATCAACTAACCCTTCGGATTCGTATATCAAGTGGTGTATAAGATTCGGAAGAATATCAAGGCCTCAAGATCACCAGGCCGTCACAGACTGCCAAACGAAGGTCGTGGCCGCCAACCTTTGGTTTTTTGATGGAAGTTGTCCGTTTGTAGCCGGCACGAGTTTATTGCTGTAAACTAGAATGAACCAGCCATATATCCTCAAGACAAGCCGTTTTCAATACCATCAAATACCATTTTGCCAGTCAAATATTTGTATTGGATAGAAGAACTTAAAAGGATTATATGGTCACGTGAGTGATGAATAACAAAACAAATCTGCAAGATAAGTGTGTCAAATTATATCTAAAAGTAAACCACAAGCCTAAGTTGATAAAGTCGCTCAAAGCAACTAAAAATATCTACTTAAAGCTACACAAAAGTACCTAAAACTACTTAAAATACCTACTTAAACCTAATTAAAACCACCTAAGGTGTCGGCGCCAATTTCATCGTCTTCGAAAAAATCGCAAATATTCCGGAACAAACCTAAAATACAAACAGAACTTAAAGTAACTATACATTCCTGGAACAAGCCTAAATAAAACGTAAAATTTAAACGAATGTTTGCCATTGGTCAACCAATCAAATTCATCGTTTTATCGGAATCCATCTAGTAAATTGTGTGAAAAGAAAAGACGAGATCGTCAAGAAAAGGCAAAGGCAGCGGACGCAATTTTAAAGCAGCAATAGAAATACAAAATTTTTTAAACTTCCCTTTATGTGTCCGTTTGTTTTGTATCGCGCTAAGATTCGTTAACATTTTGAACTTTGAAATACACCTACACAGAGCTCTTTTTAGGTAGTAAAATAAGAAACTGACAAACGTCGGGGTCGCTCCGTATAGAAAACGTGCACAAAGGCATACAAATTTATACGTAGTTGGGATGCAATTAGGGCGAGTAAATTTTTGTTTTGTTTATGGAGGAAGTTCAAACTAGGCCGCAGAACTTCTAGGTTGGGTGGGATTAGGCTGCGACACCATCGGCAGCGCCCTTGGTGTAGTAACCCGTCTGTCCACGATTTATTGCTTTTTGTTTCTAGGCCTGATATGTGTTTTGTTGGGAGGTGAGGTCTAGCTTCGGGTACAAGACCCCCCCCCCCATTCTGGGGAGTTCAAGTCGAGCCTCGCAAGCACGCCGCATTCCCCGGACTAAGCACTCCAGTCTTTCTTTTCATTCCTATTTCCTACCTTATCCTTGTGCCTACCAAATCATCTTACCTACTGCTCTTCTCGCTTCCTCTTCCCACGCAACATCTCAGTCAACATTCAAACTGATTGTTGGATTGTTGAAAGACGAAACGATTTCGGAAAGCATGTTCGAGACAGGCATAGGTAAAGTCTAAGAAAAAAATTGAGTTATGAGGTTTGCATATGGAATAATGCATTTACTCATCTTTTTGAAAACCCTGATATAATAACTAAAAACCTATTTCCGTTAGAGATGGTAAAAGGAATATACAAAGATAAAACTTACCATATCATATTTAGAACAAAAAAGGCCAATATATGTGGAATTAACCCAAAACTCAGGCCAGCCATAAGAAGCTCTTCGATTCCATATTATATTTATACTACATTGAGATTCTGTGCTCAAGTAAGTGTTGGTAATGAATTTTGTATTGGTGGTCTTGCGCGATCCAAAGTTTCTTTAATGCTAAAGGAAGTGCTCTGATTTCTAGAAACGTATATTTGCTCCAAATGGATTGCATTTAATTACTCTGAAGCAGAAAAGTGTCGGGCTAGAATGCATTTTTATGACACCAGGTGGGTTGGGGTGTATTCATATAATTAATTATAAAAATAAATAGGTAATTGGGAAAAACTTACATTCTGTTCACAAGAAAAAAACTTGTAGACATCAGATTCCTTAACTACATATGTACGTGTCGATCAGAATATGAAATTCGAAGAGAAACGACAGTGAAATCGAAAAGTTTCGATGATAATCGACATTTACATTATGAAATAGAGTAATTGACGATCTTAACGAAAAAAGTCGATCATCGATTAGAAAATTGACCCTCGAAATCGGGGCCTTTGTTCCTTAAAAATAAATCACTACTTGATTTTGTAATTGATATTTAAACCATGCTTAAATAAAAATCGTTCGATGTGCAGAAATTTGTGCGAAACTTTGTAACCGAATGGGTTTTATTTGAATTATTTCAAAGAAAAATATTACCAATACCCAACACCAACTAGGGCAAGACCTACGACGACGACGACTCAACTGCATTTTTTTTTTTTTTACTATTTGTAAACAATTTACTCCAAGGGCAACGGAGTAATACTATTTTGCTCCCACCTATGAAATACAAGGTAGGATTATAGGTTTTCCCTTTTTGCTAGGAGGAGAACAATTATGGTTAAGTCAGCACTTTACCATAATTTGAGTGATTGTCAGCAATCAACCATAATTTCAGAATGGTCAGCGATTTGTTGAATAATTTTCGACAGGGAATGTTAAAATGGTTGGGGAAGTCCACCTTTGTTGCGTGAGAGAATTTGGATGCAATCGGGTGTCATGACATTAATGAATCCGATTTGCACCCAAAAATGTTTGCAACAAGTACCTACGTGAATTACACCCACATAAAATGATTTACGCACAATTAAACAATTAACGTTTACAAGTGTAATTTTATGGGTGTGCATAGATGTGTAAAAGACAAAGGTTGGAAGATCCTGGTTTGTATGTTTGAGTACTTAATGATTGTAGAGCTAGGGTTCTTTGGTAAAAGCGATCGGTAGATACTTTCTTTTCCAAAAAATCCACCCGAGAAACCTGAAGCCATTATATCAGAAGAACGAAATTTTGGAGAAGGAAAAGAAAGTACCACTTGACGGACTTCAAAAGGAAACCAGGTCACTGAATCTTTAAATGTGTTTAGAGTTAAGTAAGCGGGAATACCTATTTTAGTGCTTTTTTTGTATTTTTTTTTTTTTAGAAAATTATAATTTGAAGGAAAATAATTCTCATTATTTGAGGAATATCCCTTCGGCTCCAGATTGTGGTTCACAATATCATATATGTGCATGAAGACGTAAGAAATTCATATATGTACTTTGTTAAAATCCTCAAGATCATCTAAGATCCATAGATATATATACAGGTTTTAACCGAAAACAGCATATTTTAAATGCAAAACTCCCCACATTTCTTTAATTAATAACAGGAAACGGTTTCAGATTAAACAAACCATTCTTAAAACAAAGAACAAAGAAACGAATAATAAAAAGCCACATAGGCAATAATGAAGAACAAAGAAAAAGCCACGTAGGCAATAATGATATACTCCAAACACTGGTCGTCTGCGACGTTCCAGTTAGTTCTTAAGTTGCATCCTAACAATAAAGTTCCATTCAGAGCTCGTCTCTGAAAGATAATTTTTTAAAAATTCGTTTATATAATTGACGAATAAAATTTACATATAATAACATCTAAGGATATATATATATATACATATATATAGTTAAAAATATAAACCAAGGTGAGCTTCACTTAAGAGGTTTTCGATAGGAAAGACATACATAACTAAAAATGATTTTTTTTGTACAGCTGGGCCGTTGAAAATTCTTTTTGACGGCCTCAATTTTTTTAAAAAGAAAAAGATAAAAAAAAAGGTCCGCTTTAACGGTTCTTAACGGGCCAAGGAGATCCAAGTCATAAAGTCGTTAATTAAAGCAACTCCCGTGGGAATTAAGAATTCAGGAATTAAGCCGCATAAGACCAATTACAACATCACCGCTACCTGCCGCCAAACACATTGCTTTCAAACCTGTGCTACTAAAAGAAAATTTTAAATCAAATTTTGATAGTCAAGTGTTTCTGTTTTAATCTAATTTTTTTTTACTTAAAGTTTAAAACTTAAATTGTTAAAATCTTAAAAATTTGCCAATTTGATCAAGTGGTATCTGTATATTGCATGTATGCGTGTATATATATAGATATATAAATATATATAGATATATATATATGCGTATATAACATATAGAAAAGCAGAGATTGTTTTTTTGTGTAGTTTTAAAGCGCGGTAATATTTATAAATCTCTTGACTTTCAAAAAAAAAAAAAAGAATAAAAAAAAGGAGCGTCACAAAGATCGCTACATCAGACCAAGATCCATCGAGGGAGTGGCCACTGCATCGATCTATTTTGGGGTGAGTAACTTCATGTCGTGCATGTCCTATTGACACAAAATTTTATTATAAGTATTGCCCAATTTCTGCCCAGAAGAATAATCGTTGCTAGAGTAAAATTACCACTATTTTAAATTAATTTTGAATAATTTCAATTTTTAATATATACAAAAAAAAATTTAAACTTTTAAATGATAAAGTACAAATTTAATTGAATTCAGAATACAAAATATATGTATTTCGCTGTGAGCAACAGTATGTATATAAATAAATCAATTTTATAGGAATTTAAAATTATGAATTTCTAGATTTTTCTATAAAAAAGGGAAGATGAAGGGATGATGAAAACAGAGTAGAGGGGCCGAGGGGAAAGGAACGTTGATAAAAAGGGGTTGTTTAGCGAGGAAACAACCAGGTAGGGTGGGAGTTAGACAAAAGTATCTCGTGCATCAACAACACCGGATTGATAAAGACTGGCATTGGTTTATTTTGCTAACGAGGAGGATAATAGACCCACAGTGTGAGCTAGCTTGGGAGTCCCACATTTGGTGCCAGCGAATCCTCTACGAAGAACAAACTTGTTACAACTGCAATTACTTCGATAAAGAAGAAAATATTTTATTTCGTTAAGGATAGATAGAGGAAAAAAAATGGTAACTTAAGATAAAGAAAAGATGTGAGAAAGTCACAAAAAATCCTTTATCATAAATCATAGATGAAGTGAAAGTCTAAAACAAGACATTGGTAATATTTTCGGTAAAGAATTGCAGTTCTGTCTTATAAAATCTAAAAGTATCTTGTAATCACAGTTTAAATTAATATACGGAAGTAAATTACTATACGGTATATGAAAAAATAAAAAATTAGTGAAAAGTACAGCAACTCAAAAAAAATATAATTTGCGAATTGGCGAAATTACCAAATGAAGATGGAAAGGTAGATTAAAAAGTTATTGTCTGGGAATATAATGATGGACAAGATTGAAAATACTAATGCTTACGCCCATTACTTAAGCGCATCACGATCATCTACATTTAGTGGAATAAAACGGTGGAAAGATGTGGACGTTGAAGAAATGAAAACATTTTTTGGGATTTTAATAGTATTGCGTAACGTTAAGTTACCCACAAATGCACACTACTTGAAGCTCGATCCATTATGTTTATAATCATTCCCTTATGCATCGGATAGAAATGTCATATAATAGGTTTACTCCACTGATCTCTATAAACACTGGATAGTGGATTCTCTAACATTTATAGATAAGAATCATCAAGTATGTACTAAAATTTATTGAACTATAATTATAATTTTCAATTTAGTTACTATTGCAATTCTTTTTTTTTTCTTTTCAGCGATAAATAAAACAAGAATGGTTAGATTGTGCAAATGTTGCAAAAAACCAGCCGTCGTCGATGGAAGGACTCTTCATGGGTGAGTTGTATTTAGAAAATGCAATCTCGATTCCAAAATACCTAATTAATAAAAGTCCATTTAACTTCTTATCGAAATTTATTGTATTTCGTTTAAATTGGTTTGTTTTTGCAATTAAAAACGTTTTTGTTTGTTAGTAACTGTTATAATTGTTATATATAATAAACAAAAATCTGAAGTTAGACGGACTTCTCACAGTTAAAATTTTCCTTCAATTTTCTTCACAATTTTGTATATAAATCCACTATCCAGTGTTTATAAAGGAACGTGGTGAGTTTCCTCTCTCCGCAAAAAAACCAAATTCAAAAAAGAAGAACACAGTGAAGGCTGTTTCACAATGAGGCGAGAAAACGAGACGTCAGCGTGACGAGATCTCTTCGCAGTTTCTCTCTCTTAAAAAAGAATTTCAAACAGTGAAATAATACATAATCAAGAATTTCTCGTCGTCTCGTCACGTCATAAAGTTCGAAAAATTGAAAAAAAAAAACGCAACGTGACAACGAGAAATACTTTATTATGTATTATTTCGTTTTTTCAAACTCGTTTTTAAGAGAAAACAACTGTGAAGAGATCTCGTCACGCTGACGTCTCGTTTTATCGTCGCATTCTGAAACAGCCTTGAGGCGAGTTCTGATAACGGCGAAAATTCAAAACAGATAGAAGTCATAAAAAGAGAGTAACTACAAATGAATATTTTAAAGAAAGAAGTCGAATTACAGATGAGAGACAATGTACTACTAAAAAGAGAAAATGAAGCTTTAAAAAAGGAAACATTATGCCATTCAACGGAGTAGGTCATCCAAATATAAACGCATGGATTCAGGATTTCGAGGACAATGCTCTCATCGTGCAATGGTGTGCCACACAGAAATTCATATATGCAAAGCAGCGGCTCAGAGGTGCCGCTAAGCTCTTTGTACGCAATCAAACGGACATTGACATCTGGTCTACACTTAAAAATTCCCTTGTTAAGGAATTCGGTGTGAATATGTCCACAGCGGAGGTCCATCGCTTATTGAAAAATCGCAGAAAGAAGTGAACAGAGTCGTTCAGGGAGTATCTCTATTGCTTAATGCAGATTGAGAAAGACATCGATTTGGACGAGGGGAGTCTGGTCGAATATTTCATTGAGGGTATTCCCGACGGCAGACAGAATAAATCCATTCTCTATCAGGCCACTACTATAGACGAGTTGAAGACGCAAATTAACATCTATGAAAAGGTACGTGGTCCAAACCAGCAGCATTATGCCAAAGGGGAGGCCATTCGTCACCAGCAACAACCAGCAGTGGTACAATCTTCAAGTAGGAGAGGGAGGAGCTGAAGTGCTTCAAGTGTGGTGAAACAACGCACATGAGAATGTAAAAGTTCGCGACATTAAGTGCTACAGCTGCGGACAGCTTGGACATAGATCAACGGAGTGCAATGTCAATGCTCCACCCAGACAAAGGAATGTAAACAACACGCACAGCGCAACAACAGTGGACATGCAGCATGATAAATGCAATCGGATTTTCAAGGATATTTTGGTGAATGGGAAAAATTTGTCAGCACTGTTCGATACCGGAAGCAACCTCAATCTCCTTCGATATGACAGTCTTATACTTTTAGACCATGTAGAGTTGCGCGACGTGAAAAATGTTTGTCGGGTTTGGGACAAAAGAAGGTCGTCGACGGATTTATTTTTAATTTTTCATGTGGTGAAGGAAAAGGACATACCAGCGGTAATAGGTAACGTGGTCCTGAGAGAAGTGGATGTTCAAATAACCACGGAAGGTACGATTTTCACAAATAAGAAAAACGTAGGGGAACTTTTGGGCTGCAAGGCAAAAACAATTCCGGAAACTGGGCCCGCAAGTAAGTTGGCAGTGGGCACAGCAGGAAGCCGAGGCATAAGGAGCGTTCGAAGCAGTCTAGGCCGTGAGCACCTGACCAACGGGCGTGAATGTAGCCAGGCGTTGGAGGTGCTAAGACGGAAAGACTGTGGGCGTGTGGTGGCTGAGTAGAGAACGGCCCAGTCAGGCGATAGACTTTTTCTTGAAAGCGGGTGTAGTGCAAAAGGACCCAACTAAGGAACTGATCACTATGCCCTCTTCAATGGAACATGAGAAAATTAGCTTGGCGCATCAGCAAGGCCACTTTGCCGTCAAGAAGACCCATGACCTGGTTGAACGAGATTTCTACGTCCCGAATTTGACAAAGAAGGTGACAGACGTCATGCGGAGTTACGTGGAATGCATCGTGATCGAGGCGAAAGCAGATAGAAAAGAAGGTTTGTTAATGCCTATTAATAAGGAAGACAAACCTTTGGGGACCTATCACGTGGACCATGTGGGGCCAATGGAGTGTGAAAACATTATGGTGTTATCGTTTTTTGTGTTATAGTGTACTCGTTCCACGTTCAATATGTGTGGAACATAGTTTAGTTTGTGGTTTGGTGTCCTCGATCAAGAAGAGACTCAGCACATTCCAAATCAGATCGACCTAGCAAATAAATATGAAATTCACTTATCTGCTCTTGTTAAAAAGCAAAGTTCCATTTCAGATTCAACGACAAATATTTTGAGACGCAATACAACGGAAATCAGAAAGCAATTCCAAACATTGAGAACATACATATCTGACTAAAACGTTCAATGGAATCAAAAAACAAGAAGATGACATTGGCACTAATCAGCACTTTGTATCGCTTACGTCTTATTTATTTATGATTTTGACTAATTTTCAGCATATTCAAGACATTCTCCTTGATGTTGTACTTGAATCATGCGAAAATTAACTCGCAGCTCATCACAACAAAGTAACCTAACGATCAGCTGCAACTTGTTCACGGAAATCCTTCGTCCTTGAGATTACGTAATATTTTAGTGTTGGACATTAGTGTCCCGTCAATTTTTTTTGTGGCGTATCCTCACGTAAGATCCCTCAAAAGTTGCGTATTCAATAGCACATTACGGGAAAAATACTAAAAAAAATATTCTAGGGTACTTTCGGGCCTCTACCAGCCGTTGAAATTTTGAAAAATAATTGATTTTTCAACAAAATTGTTTGCTTTCCCTATTTTTGCGATCAAGTTTATTTTGTTTTTTGTTGTTAATTCATCTTAATTTTACCATTTATATCATTTTAATATGTAACTTAGGTTCTCACAGAGATACAAAAAAATTACCTTTATCATAACTGCAAGCATAATGACTCGAATATTGCATTTTAAATTAGTCTATTTGTTTCATTAATCTCAGCCGCATACAATCCCTAGCACAATATTGGTTGCAACGTCACAACGTGTTCTAAATTTAAAACGTATTCGACCCAGTATACACAAAATAAGTCTTCTATGTTCTATGTGTCAGTTGCCACAAAAATTCCATAAGCCTACTTCGTTCTTACTAGTTACATGATTTTTGAAACGTCATATTTATGTCTGTTAAATAAATCAACTGTTTAGCTAGAGTCGTTTTTTGTGTTTTAAACGTGTTAGGTATTTGCATTTTTATAAATATTTAAAGTTCAAATAAAAATGTGTTCGGGTCCTCGACAAGAAACATTGTGCCCCTTTTTCGGCCCTTTTAGTGAAATGAAAGAACATCAGTTACCATTAGTGAAAGATGTAATAGAATATGTCCTTTTCATACAAAATGATCTGAAAACAAAATTCAATGGCAAAAATCCGACCAACTCTGAAGTTTTTCTTATTGTGAGTACAAAAGTACAAAAGATTTGGGAAAGTGCTTCGATTCTAGTTGTTTCTCGAAACCGAATCATTCAAATAATAAAACTTCACTATGAAAAATATTTGACCCTTAAGAGATGTCCAAACTTGAAAAAAAATTCAAGCTATAAGAGCAAATTAAACGATTTTATTACACTTTCAAGCACGCAATTATTTGATATTGCATCATGCAAGTGCAATTCTTTTGATAACTGTCATTGTGATAAGGAAAGTAAAGTGCCTGTGAAAGAAAGGTTATTTTTATTGGACCAAAGGAGTGAAAGAAAAATGGTGATCGGCAATGTTGATAAATTTAAAACTGTAAAAATTCAAAAGCGTCTCGATCGAAAAGAACGTGATAAATGTCGAGCTTCTAATTTGTTACCAATTTCAGTTGAGACAGTCGATACATCGGAATTAGTCGAAAATACAGATTTAGTTCAGCCAGCTGAGACGGTTAAGTCACAGGACACGGAACCCTCTACGTCAAGAAGTAATCGAAATTACTTGGGGCCTGGCAATGAATTGAGTGATCACGAGAAGATTGTCAATAGTAGTGATTTTATAGCGTATATGCATGATTTGCAATATGCTGCTGCTGACAAACCAGACGATATAAGGGCTGCCGATCGTGAAGCAATAAGTAGTTTCTGGACGGACTTTAAGACAACCGGTCGTATTGGTGATATAGCTGGTATTATTGGATTATGTTTTAAATATGGTATCGAAAGTGTTATTAAAGTGCAATATCCTAGAATGCCAAATAATGATTTTGCAGATTTTGTAAGAAAACAAAAATTAAGTCATTTAGAAAATTTTTGGAAAAGAGACAGTGGAACATTTGAGATTTATTCGCAATTTCAACACAACCTAGCACAAGACGCTTTCACAAAGAATATAGACGCGAGTTAACACCCTACTATAATACTTATATATAAGATAACATATTTTTCCTGACATTATATCTGTTAACACACTTAAACTCACACAGATATAAGGTAACATTTATTTCTTAACTATTTATCATATAAGTCTATATTATTAAGGTACTCAAACACAACCAACACATAGTCACGTAGATGATAAGGACTCTCTTTGTACCTGCCTATCAACACAGAAGCAAATAGCATAAATACCAGGAACGAAGCGATGTACGATGAAATATATTTAAATGTAATTCAGTGTAGTAGTCAAAAGAAAATATATGTATTAATAAAGGACATAGTTCCAAGAGATATTTTTTTATAATAAAACGTTAATAGTTTTATTTAATTCGGGTGAGATTGCATACCTTGGAGTAATCGCAAATATCCATCTTTATGATACGTTATCCAGACTCTCCCGGCGTGCTCCAGGTACACAAGCTGTCGTTCACCCTTTTCGAGATACACTGTAAGATTAACCCAGTGCTCGATCCCGTGCTCATATGATGAAACAAGCCGCCGAGAAAATCGCCTTCCGACGATCGGCTCTTGATTTGTTTTAGTTTTTTAGTTTTATTTCATCATCAATTAGAATATAATCTTGTAGACTTAGATACATACGACTTTTTAAACTGTTGGTGGGTATATACATTTACTACTATGTAAAATATATAGAATACATGAATACATTATAGTATAATAAAAATTTATTAAGTAAAATTAGGAACAGTTGCTGAAATATTATTTAAAACTGACCTTACCAGTGAATTATATAAAGATTTTAGAGTATAAGGATCTTTGTTAAACATATAGTCAAAGTGGGGTAAAAATGACAAGTTTGTATCTAAGATTACTCCAAGATCTTTCTTCTTACTTACTCGTTCAAGATTGATGTTATTGACATTATAATCAAACATAATTGGATTATAATTCCTGAAACACGACAAGACTTGACATTTAGAAATATTTAGAAGAAGGTGATTTCGTTTGCACCAAAGATCCAGTCTCGACAGATCATCCAAAAGAAGAAAACAATCCGATTCATTCTTAATCATACGATAGAGTTTAAGGTCATCCGCAAAGAGAAGGCAAGCCGAATGATTAAAAATACCTGGTATGTCATTGACAAATAACAAAAATAGTAATGGCCCTAAATGACTTCCTTGTGGGACCCCCGATGGAACGGAAATATCATCTGAGAAAAAATTTTCAATTTTTACTTTTTGGAATCTACCCGTCAAATATGATTTAAGCCAATTTAGCAGAGAAGAATGAATGCCTAAAGAAATCAATTTATAAAGTAAAATATTATGATTTATTCTATCAAATGCTTTTGAAAAATCTGTAAAAATAATATCTGTTTGCAAGTTCTTTTCCATATTTAATACGATTGTGTAAGTCATCAAGGCTAAATTTGTTGCCGTTGATTTACCTGCCACAAAGCCATGTTGAAAAACAGATATGTGGTTCCAAAACAATTGCGAAAGTCTATTAGAAACTAATTTCTCAAATACTTTAGGAATTGCTGAAATCTTACAAATAGGTCTGTAATTATTTATTTCATGCCTTGACCCCGATTTAAAAATGGGAGATAAATAAGAAATTTTCCAGCTATCCAAAAATTGGCCTTCAGCAAGAGAAAGATTAAAAATTTTTGAGAGTGGTTCAGATAGCGCAATTGAACATTTTTTTAGAAGAATAGCAGGAATCCCATCAGGCCCATTACTTATATTAGTGTCCAATCCAGATAAAGCCTCTTCTATTTCCATGGGGCTAAGAACAATCGAGCCGATATCAACCACTCTACTAACAAAGGGCATCTCTTGAACAGAAAGAGCATCCAATGAGTAGACCGATTGAAAGTAGTTGGCGAATAAATTGCAGATTTTAGACACATCACTAGTCGTTGACTGGAGATACTTCATGCAACTTGGTATACCATTTGTTTTACGTTTCGAGCTTATAAAAGTCCAAAAGTGCTTACTATTAGATTTTAAATCATTTTCAACCGATAACAAATAGTTTCAGTACAAAAATTTGTTCAAGAAATCAAATTCACGTTGACAATTATAATAATTTATGCGCAGTTTCTGATTATTTTTATCAATTTTATATAATTTATATGCTTTATTTTTTTTGTTTTTAATATTATTCAACCTTTTACTATACCAGGCTGGACTAGAATTATTTTTTAAATATTTCTTAGGTACGTATCTATCAATTGTATCTTTCAAAATGCTTGTCAAAGCAGAATACATGATATTCAAGTCTGATGAGCAAAGAATATTATGCCACGATAAAGCTAATAAGTGATCAACCATTGCATCATAGTCGGCTTTTCGAAAATCGTAAACAGATTTGCGATTTAATACTGCTTTCTTCATATAATAATAAAAACTAATATTACCATCAATTGCACAATGATGGACGGAGTTCTCAATGACAGGAAAGTTGGACTTATAAAGACAAATATGAAAATCAATGTCAACAAAAACTAGATCAAGTATTCGACTTAAATCATTGCGTTGATAATTAATTTGGATTAAATTATATTGACCTAGTAAGTCAATAACAAAGGATTCTGTTTCAGTAAAAACGTTAAAAGGATCTAAACACTTGTCTTCCGGCGGCTTGTTCGCTGAGAAGTCTAACGAATCTACATCGGCAGCTACTGTTGGAGTAGCTACAGTCGTGGACAACATGGTAGTGGTTGCCGTCTTATAGCAGAAGAGGTAGTTAGATTCACTAAAAAATCAAAATTAACTCAGAACCAAATAAAAAAAAAAGGTTTAGTCAAGATGTCGCTTGAGAACATCAGTAAGGTAGTTGCAAGGTTGGTTCCCATTTTCTCCGGAGAAAGGAATAATGAACTCTCGCGTAGAGTTCATGAATTCGTAAATGCTTGCGATCTGGCATTAAGAATGGTTAAGGCAGAGAAGCAAGAGAGTTTAGTGTCTCTTATTTCAACCGAATGACTGATTAAAACCTATTTTTGGCAAAGTAGAGGAGTTGGAGTTTAAGTCGGCCGCTATGCCACAAGAAAAAGCTTTAAATTAAGTCCTTGTTGTTGAATAAAGCTTTAATTACAATATTATTGCAAAATAGTGCCCCAGTAGTGAAAAAAAACAATTACATTAAAAGAACATTTCAAAAAAAGAGTACATTATGTATAGCTACAAAAAAAAGAGAATTAACAGTGGTTGAAACAAATAATAGTGCCTCAAGTTAACACATAACATAAATAAAAAACAGTGAGAGTTAACTTACAAAAAGAAAAAAAACAGTCCCTAATAAAAAAGTGAACTGAAAAAAAGAAAAATAGTGACAAATAAATGAGAGTGAACTAAAAATAATTTAGAAGAAAGTGATGCAAAAATTAAAAGTGTGTTGTGCATACATGTAGTATGGAGGTGAAAGACAGATACTGAAGACGCGACGAGTCAGTCAAAAGCCAACCACCGAAGAACGAACGTGGATGTAGTACCGTGGAGAAACTCTTTCTTTGTTAAAACGTTGAATCGAATTAATTCTTTATAATTAATAAAACTTTAAACTATTATATAGTTTATAATAAATCTTTTATTTTTGGAGAAAAGATCCCACATACATACATGTGTACATATCACCCATCCTACTAGAGGAAGTCGACGTGCGTTTAACTCAGTGCATTTCAATTGCCTTGGTATCATCTTACCGATGATTTAGGTCAATCAAAGTGTACGCAATTAATAAATATTGATTTGTGCTTGAGTATCGAAGCGTGTCGATTAACCATAGCTTGGGGTTCGCGATCGGTCGAATGACACGACGACGGGAGAGTTGTACACCAAGCGAAAGTTGTCGGTTGTTTTTTATGATCTTGAAAACCTAACAAAGTGAAATTTAAAAAGAAAACAGTGACGTTAAAAAAAGGAAAAAACAAAGTTAAGGCTCTCCCAAACCAACAAACCAAGGCGATTAATCGCTGCGACAAACGAAAACAACAATAACAACACCTGGTTGTCAAACAAAACATAACGTTGTTGGTATTGTTTTCGTTTGTCCCAGCGAGCGGTAGAATGGCAAGGTTGGATGACTGCAAATATCGATTTAAATGTAGGGATGCAATCACGGTTGCACAACAAAACACACTGTTTTATGAGTATTGGAGTACCGAAGATCCGTACGCAAGAAAGGTACCATATGCAAATTAGACAAAAGTGAAAGAAAAATACAAAACATGCTGAACTTGGGTGTAATAAAAAACGTCAGTGAGCCACCACTGGCTGTCAGTCCCATGTTAGTTGTTAATAAAGGAAAGCTCCGCTCGGCGAAGAATATATCCGATAAAAATTGTCGGACAAGTAGCAACCTAAATTCATGGCAGTAAATACTTTATAAAACTCGATAGTCAAAAGGGATTCGGCAAATTACGTAAAGTGACGGAACGCACTTTAAAATATCTGTCGTTCTCTACGCACTGGGGTCGATTCAAATAATGGCGCATGCCTTTCGGAAACTCGTCACCACCTAAAGTTTCTTGCGAAGTGATGAAAACAACCCTGAAAGGTATAGAAGGATTCGAAATAGCAATGAACGACATATTGTTACATGCAGTAGCACAGAAAGAGCTGAGAGACACAACAAAACAAGTGATGGAACGTTTAAAAAACCTGGAATTACACTAAACCAGAAGAAATGTGAGTACGAAAAAACTAAAATAAAATTTAGGTCACATCTTTACGCAAAATGGATACGCAGTTGATAGCGATTAGGTGAAAGCAACAAGACAACTAAGAACTCCCAAGTGTGTCAAAGAACTGCAATGACTTCTGAGTGGTATTATACCTAGGCAAGTTCATCAATAACCTTTCAGAATTAACAGAACCATTGCGATTGTTAATGCGTAAGGAAACAGTGTGGAGATGGAGCCAGAGCATTAAAAAAGCTTTCGAAAATATAAGGAAAGCATTGGCTAACACTCTAGTGCTAACATACAACGACGTCAACAAAATAGTCAGATTATCATTATCAGTAGATGCAATGGGGGCGTGTCTAATGCAAGGCAACAAATCAGAAGGATACTACAAATCAGCCACAAAGAGGCGTGGGCAATCCGTTTCGGTTGAGAAAAGTTTCACAATTACGTCTACGGTAAGGATATGATAATAGAAACAGACCATAAGCCGCTCGAATCTATTTAAACAACAAACTGTTACTGTTACTCTTAAATCAAGTGAAGACTTATTTTGGAAATGCATTACATGCAAGAACATTTCTATTTTGGTCTGCATATCTAAAATCAAAGATCTACATATATAGTTTCTTTGTAGTTCATAGCGCTGAATTTGATAATTTTGTTAAACCCTCTCGAATGATGCGCTCCAAAGTCAAACCTATGACTTTTGACACATCTAATAACAACTGCTTAAAGAGACAAATATTTCTTCTTCTTCTCGATTATTATCTTTGTCCACACCAAATACCACCATCTATCAATCTCCTGCTTTAAAAGGTGTTATTAAAAGGCCGCTAACCAATAAAGAAAAAAAAAAAACAACAACATCATCAAAGTCAAACACAAAAGCATCACTAATTGTCTCACACGGTTGGTAGATTTCTTCCCAAAGTCTGACAATTTGATTGTCAGCTCTTGTCTGACAATTTTCGGACAATAATTTATCTGACAACATTGTCAGCTTGAAAATTTTCCGTTCAAACGGTTGGCAGATCTATACAATAAATTGATTAACTGTTTACATCTTTTAAAAAAGTTTTCGTGGTTGTGTAGCAATTTTGTTTGTGTGCTGAAAAATAATTATAAAAAAACATAAGGAAAATGGAAGACAATACATCAATTGCAATAATTTTAGCTGTGTATGTCTTAGAAGACAGTGAGGAGGATGAAACGCCAGGCTTGTTGGACGAAGGATTGGGTTGCGCGTCGACAGCAGGAGGGATTTTATGGAAAGTTGCTCATTGAACTGCGAGCTGAGGAGGCCGTGCTGTATCGGAATTTTTTGCGGATGAATTCCAAATTGTTCGATGATCTGGTCCTTATGGTGACACTGCATATTGCGAAGCAGGACACGAAGATAAGTGCAAGCATTTCAGCGGCTGAGCGGCTTGCATTGACATTGCGATTTTTAGCTACCGGTGATGCTTTCCGGTAACTACAGTACCTGTTCTGATTCCTGCTTCAACTATATCCATCATTCCAGAAGTTCTGGATGCAATTTATAAAGTACTCGTGGACGAATATCTGAAGGTAAGTTTTTGGCGCTATCTAAACGGGTGTAAACACGAATGTACAAACTATAATGCATTTAGTGTTAGACGCCGAGAACACCAGAGGCTTTGGAAGATGTTGCCAAAAAATTTAGTGATCTATGGCAATTTCCAAATTGCATTGGAGCAGTCGACGGAAAGCATGTGGTTATGGTCGCACCACTCAATTCTGGTAGTATCTTTTATAACTACAAGGGTACACATAGCATTGTTTTGATGGGCATTGCCGATGTGGAGTACAAACTCATTTACATCGACGTCGTTAGTCGCAATGGGCGGTTTTCTGATGGTGGTGTATTTAATCGCCGCACGTTTGGCCAACCACTAGATAGTAATCAGCTGTGCTTGCCACCATGTAGAGCATTACCAGGTAGGGAATTTCTGACATCTTTTAAGTGCGTTGTCCATCATGTTTCTTGATACACTCATCGATCCATTGAAGGCAAACTTTTAGAAAGCTTTATTTATGTATAAATACTTAATGAAATTACAAATAAATCAATCATTCATAAATCATACTACCAAAAAGGGTGTTTGTCTGGCGATCCTTGCAGACTGGAGTAAACCAAATACCGACCATAAATCAACCAACACCGAAAACAATACCAAACCCATTTCCAGCAACGGCAGGCCCATAACCATTGTCTATAGAAGAGTATAGAAGGTGCAATTTTTTGGAAAAAAATATTGAACCAGTGATCCCGAAACCATCAAAACAAGTAAGGAAGAGAAGCGGAAAGCAGTTTAACAGGCAGCGTAAGGGTTAAACTTATATATAAAATATGATGATGACCAAATGATCGTGGGGACTACTAAGCTTAGCTCCATCATAATAAAAAACTTGTACATTATAACTATATATAAGGGATACTTTGAGAGTAAGTTGTTATGGACACCCGGGTAGCTCTAAACGCTGCTGTCATCTGTAAAAATGTAAAATACAAATTTTTTCACGTTAGACATCTGTCAACTGTCATTTTGACAGAAGACGTAAGGGTAAAATAGTTTTGTTCCCATGGCATTTCCCACCGTTTTCATCGTTCGCTTTTATGTCGTGTTGTCTTTTTGATGTTCTACACCGAGAAATCTTGAATCTACACGGTGAGATCGGAGATCAAATAAAATTCCACTACTTTTTAGTCTATTTGGATATTTTTAGTGTGCTAGGAGTTAACAAAAGCGCGGAAATCCTTATTTAGTGGCACAGATGTTTTTTTTTAGGCGTATTTGGTCCATCTATGCGTTGAAGGGAGTAGGAAACAGAGCTCAAAGGTAATAGATGAGGTTGGGGCAAATGTCAGAAAATTCTTGACAACCCAACAGAATTTGCGAATTTGACAATTCTATAGAAAAAAAAAAGAAAAAAAAAACATGTGGATGTGTTTTCGATGTTTGCTGCGGATAGTGTGAATCTGCAGAATAACTGCAGATTGGACTGACTTTTAGACCACAATTTAAATATAGAAAAAAAGAAAGATTATTTGCCGTACACTCGTCTTACAACCAATAGCGTGTTTGTGCTGTTACTTGAACTCGTGTCTCGTCAACGTTACAATTTAAGTGCAAAAACAAGTTGGGGCTACACAAGCAGTTATTTTTGGCAGGATTCTGCTCTATGATTTCTTGGTGTGTACCGCATAAAGCATTGATTTTTTTTTGTGAGAATTATCGTTTTATTGTACTTTCTTTTAAAGATTGAGTTTTGAACGTACTTACCCGTACCTACCTAAAGCGGACAACATAACGCTTGGGTTATAATCTAGTAAAATAACTCGAATAAGGTGAGTTACTAGCAAAGTGTTTTTATTACTTATGTGTGCTAAAACCTAAAATTTATACAGGTTATAATTCTTTGTGAAATTGTGTTCCCTTGGCGGCCCCAGTTTGTCAGCGGAGCGCTGCACAGTGGGCCCAAATGATGTTTTGCGTCTCAAAAATGGTTTTTTTCAAAATTGTTGTTAAAGCTTACTTTTTTTTATCAAAATTAATAAAGGAATAATCAAATTATATGGTACAATCAAAATTTTATATTTAAACTTAGCCATTACATATATATCTCTCTCCAAAGTGTTCGCTAAAGATCACAGATCGGGCTAATTTATTGAAAATCAGGTAAATTTGTAAAAAAAAATTAAAATGAGTGAATTCGTGTTTTCTAAATATGAATTAAGTGACTATTTTATAAAAAATGGAAACAATTTATTGGACCTTAAGAATTACATAAACTCTAAATTTAAATTAACTGATACGAAACTTGAAAATGTGGTATCAAGCTTTAGCAAAAACTTTCTTTCGAAATTCAATGACCGCTGGATTAAAGCAGCTAGAACAAAAGATCGCTTTATTAAAAATAATAAACAGTGATTGGATATTGAATTCAAAGTCATTTTTGACACAGGGGGACCATCATCTGGACAGAGAGAAAGACCTTCTAAAATATATGGTGAGTCATCCGAAAAAACAAAAAAACGAAAAAATATGGAGTTATTCCAAGAGTATGGACTAGAACACCTACACAATGCATATATTCAAGGACTTAGGTCTATGGGAGAGTTAGAAGAAGCTTCTTTTGTGGCCATAATGCGTAGTTCAAGTAAGGATGAAAAAAAAAACGTTTAAAGGAAATATCACATGATTCAGAAACTAAAACTTTTTATTCAACTGACAAAGCTGTTAGTATTTTTATCGATTTAGACCTATCAAAATTTCAGTACAAATATTTAAGGTCTTGCTTGCTTGAAAATAATTGTTCAATATTTCCCTCTTATTAGGTTTTAGCACAAGCGAAAAAACTGTGCTGCCCACCAGAGTCAAGCATTACTGTAACAGATATTGGAGCTAAAGTTAAGCTACAAGATTTGTTAAACCATACTGTTAGACGTATCTTGCAAATTGATTCCATCTTCACTTCTGCATCTAAGAATTTGAAACTCTTTACTAAATGGGGCTGTGATGGCTCTTCGGGACAGAGTGAATACAAACAAATATTATTAGGAGAAAATGAAGTTATATCTGATGCAAACCTATTTATAGCGTCACTTGTTCCGATCAAACTTATAAACACGGAAACCAACATCGTTTTGTGGCAAAATAAAACCTTTTCTTCTGTGCGTTATTGTCACCCAATATTAAAGAGTTTTCAAAGGAAACCCCTGATAAGACAAAAGCTGTTGTTAAAGACATACAGAACCAGATTAATCAATTACAAGTGACTCAATTCAATAAAAATGACGAAGAAATAGAAATTCAACATGAACTGTTCTTAACAATGATCGATGGGAAAGTTGGTCAAGTCCTAACTGAAACTAGTTCGAGTGCTGTGTGTACAGTATGTGGAGCGAAACCAAAAGAAATGAACGACTTAATGAAAGTGAAATCTAAGCCAGAAAACGAAAATGCATACAAGTATGGCTTTTCTACTCTACACGCTTGGATTTGGTGTATGGAATTAATCCTACATATATCCTATAATCTTTCTTTTGAACTGCAAATACCACCGAAAATAAAAAAATGAAGGAAGATAAGAAAAAGTATGTTCAAAGCCATTTTCGAGCTGAACTAGGTTTACATGTGGATAAACCTCGACAAGGCACTGGTAATAGTAATGATGGCAACACTGCACGCCGATTTTTCCAAAATTATAAATGTTCTGCAAATATAACAGGTGTAGACGAAGATTTAATAAAAAGATTTTACGTAATTCTACAAACCCTTTCATCTGGAGACTCAGTTAATGCCCAGAAGTTTGGAGAGTATAGCTTAAATACTGCTCAGCTATATGTTCATAAATATAAATGGTATTACATGCCATCTTCAGTGCATAAGACACTTATACACGGTGAAGCCATAATCAAACATTTTGTAGTACTACCTATTGCACAACTATCTGAAGATGCTCAGGAGGCGCGTAATAAAGATTACAAAAAAATTAGATTGACGCATTCCAGAAAGTGTTCGAGACTAGCAACAAACGAGGATGTCTTTCACCGCTTATTATTAACATCCGATTCACTTATTTTAAGCTTACGAAAGCAACACACATCTGAGTCTAAAGAGCTTTGTGAAGAAGCTTTACAGCTCTTGGAAAATGAATGATTCCCTATTTTTTTAGACGATATGGATTAATTATTTATTTTTAAGCAAACAAAAATTAATTTTACGCGTGAATAATTCATGTTCATTATGGTAATTCATATGTTATGTTCATAAATTGTTATATCTTTAACTTTGAATAATTTTTAAGTATTAATAAAATAAATTCCGATTTAAAAAACTTGTATTATTTGGTAGTCAATACTGTCAAGATGATGTGTGTAAAATTTCATAAAATTATTTCAAGAGACAAAAAAGTTACAGATTTTTGAGACGCAAAACATCTGTGCGCTGGGCCGCCACTACCATTTTTTTTATCATGTGTGATTGGATCGCGTCTAGTCTTTCGTGTGCCTACTGGTCAACATCCTTCTAACTTCATTGGCAGTGTGCTGGATGCCATAGGTAGTTCCTGGATGCCCCACACTCCTGGTGAAAACTCAGCAACTAAAAAGAGTCACCAGAGTTTAGGAGACTACCAATCCACCAACCGGAAGATTTTCATCGCCGACAACACTGCTGTACAGTGAGTCTTTAAAAGAAAAAAAAAAACAAAACAAACAAAGAATTAAAAGGAGTCACAGGTACGAAATTAGACAGACAAGATCACTAAACAACATACATATACATAAAGTACATACCAAAAAAAAAAATCCACGGAAGCAGATATTTCGTTCTGTATTTAGATCCGAATCGATTGAGATCGATCGATATAGGGATATTATTTAATAAAATCGCCACCACTATCTAGTTCCTGTCGTTCCGGTTGTTCCTGTATTAAATCATTTTGTTATAACTTTTTTTTTGTATATTTGGCTTTGAAGTTATTATTTTTCATTGGTTATATTGTCTTACTATATTTATTTTTTATATATAATTTTCTTTTATGTTATTTTTCTTATTTTCTATTTTTTTGTGTAAGTGAACTCCGTTACGTTTCCAATTTTTTTGACCGCGTACCGTTTGTCCAAGACCAAATTTTGCCTGGTAATTTTTTTGTTAAATCCACCTCCAAAGAGCTCTACGCAGGTAGGAAATATCTCGGCACGCAATTCTAGTTTTGTTTAAGCACCAGTTTTGTTTCGTAGATTCTTCGTTGGAAAGTGACCAGTTTCACATCGTTTGTTGTTTTCTTCCTTTTAGTATTCTAATCTGTTTGTTGAGATTTAGCTTTTATGTATTTATTCCTAAAAACAAAGAGATGTTATGTTACGTCACGTTTGGTAATATATCTTGAATTTAAAAATAATAGTCCAATAAACTTCAAATGCCATTATGTTGGAAATAATGTCTTTTAGTGTTTTGCGTAAGCAGAACATGGTTGTTTGAGGTAATACTTTTCAGGGGTGCCGACGGTAGCTGAAGACCTTGGTGAAGATGGTATGATCTGACCGCGATCATCCACCATCTTTGGGGAAATATAAATATGGCCACAGATTTCCAGGTTGGGTGGGTTAAGGCCAAGCTGCATCGTCATCAGCAGCCCCTTGGTGTGGTGATAGTCCGTCCTTCGTCTTTTCAGTTTTTTTTTTTTCCTGGCCTGATTTGTGTATTTGTTGCAGGTGAGGTTGAGTTTCGGGGGTAAGACCCCCCCCCCCAATTCCGACGAGCTAACTGCCGCGCGAAGCAAGCAGGCCGCTTCCCCCGGAACTTGACATTCAACTCCCTCCTTTCCAAACTCTTCCTATTCTAATTTCCTAACCTTTCCTTATTCCTGCCCTACCATGGTCCACTTCTTCCCCCTCCTCTTGCTCGCAACAAAGTCTCAAGTCAAAGAATCAATCAATGCCATCGTGGTTCATCCTGTGGAACAATTTGTTGGTCACACAAATCCACGATATTTCATCTATCATTATCTTTATTGCTTCTTGGTGCCACTGTACAAGTGCATAACAAATGTCACCATTTTTACATCATCGTTGTATGTCATTGCCATATGAGCACCGAATTCATCAACTTTATCTCATCGTTGTGTGTCATTGCCATACAAGTACAAAACCGCATCATCATCTGTACTTCATCGTTGTGTCCCGTTGTCATAGGAACGAGTTGATCATCATCCAAACCGTCATCGTCTATACATCAGAGCATCGTTATTATCATCAAAATTTTTATCAGCATCATTGCAGTCATCATCACCGTCAACAAAATAATCATATCACCATATTTTATTATCGAAGATGAAGTTATCGCAATGATACATTTTATGTAATAGCTACGTCCTGTAAGTTCATTTTGGTGTATTATATACTATAAATATCCTTTTTTTTTATAAAACATACAATATTATATTTTATACGTACGAATTTTAAATTTCACATTTAATTTTTTTTGTTTGAAATCAATAAAGTCTTGGATGGGATGAAAATCTTGCACGTTTTTTTTTTTTTTTTTAAACAGTTGGAAATCTTTTTTGGACGATTTTGCGGAGATCCGAAAAATTTCTATTCCTTGGCTAAACAAGTCACCAAGTAATTGGAAAATCTATGTAGCCAGGACTTCAGAAATCTTATCAAATGTTCCCGATATGAGTTGGAATCTCTCCTGAAAATCCTGCCGATCTGGCTACCCCAAGAATTAAAGTCTAGTAATTTATGGTGGAATGACCCATTATGGCTACAGGAACCAGTGTACAACCTTAATACAATACCCTATGTCCCTATCATCTTCCATCCTACATTCCAATATTCCTTCACTCCTACATTCCTACACTCCTGCAGTCCTTCATTCCATCTTCCTTATATGTATATATAATAGAATAAGTTTAACATTATGTAGATTGTAGATAATGAATAAAGAGCCAGTTGGCGTTTATCACTCAAACAAGTTGGTTGGTGGTTCAATCTATTAAACGATCTGCACACCAAAATAAAGTTGGCCTTCCTCTAAAAATTTCTCATCCATCAGACGACTCTATTTCTGAACGTTAACCAATCCAAGCAAATGTTGCCTTGATATCGAATGATTTCGAAAGTGTAATCTTAAGTCGATTTCCATCCTAGGGAGTATTTTTGTGTGGAGTATGTATCACTCCCTCTAGCACATATCTGTGCTAGTTCGAGGGATACATACTCCACCACAACCAACTTAGCGCCGTTAACGTGCCGGCCTCGAAGGATGTGCCATCCATTTTTATCATTCTTGATTCTAAACCCATGGCAGCAAGGCGGCTTCTCTGCACTTTTATATTTAACTTTAAGATTAAAGTACTGTAGGCAGCTTCTCTGCAAATTTAATTGTATTGCAACACTTTGGCAGCATCTCTGCCTAAAACTAATGGAAATAAAGTTTCGACTCTCTTAATTTAATAAAAGGGAAGCGCGGACATGAATCGCCCTGTAGAAACATTTGGCCGCATCAAGCCGGATATCACGAGCCAGACGAACCACACCACAGCGGTTCTACGACCGTCACCAAAAACACCTGCAAAGCGGTTCTGCGACCGCCCGCCATCAGGTAGCAAGAGAAGGAAACCACCACCACCATCGCTGTCGTCCACAGCAGCAGGTAAATCACCTACGTGGGCCCGCAACTTTTCCCAAAAAAAAAAATTGAAAATGTTTTTAGGTGGGCTTTTGTTTGTAGTTGATTGTAGTGAAATTAATTTCGTTTGCAGTTCAACCCCAAATATGCCCCCCCCCCCTTAAAAACACCTGCCACGTACCGCCACCATCGTTAGTTTCCAAAAAAGCAGAACGTACGAACATCGCTGTCGTCCACAGGCCAAGGCCACGCCTACCACATGCCGCAACCATCGTCGTGGGCCAGCCCCTCTGGAGTTTGCGTTCGTGTTTTTTTTTTTGGGATTCCTATTAGGACCGGTTTAAAATATTGTTTCAATTTTTTCCTCGTCGATTGTTCGCGGGTCCTTTAATACAGGATAGTCGAATTGGTACGCTCTATTTGAGTGCACGTCTCTGTTCCCATGAGAAAACCATTCCCATGCCCATAAATAAAATCGGTATTAATTCGTGTTTTTTTTTTCGTTTTTTTTTTTAGATCTCTTAACCGGAAGATCTCTTAATCGTAAATGGTTCACCGAATTCACCGAATATTGATTCTCTTGGCTGCTGTCCAAGGATATGAAATACCCTTTTTGAAGGAAAAGGGTGTAGAGGTCCTGGAGTGGCCACGGAACTCTCCAGACCTGAATCCCATAGAAAATCTTTGGAAGCTTATGAAGAAGGAAATAGGGAGAGAAAAAAATTACGAATAAGCGCGATTTAATAGAGCGAAGTATGGCATAAAGTGAAAATATGAAAAATAATTGCTTCAAATGCATTGAAAGTATGCCAAAAAGAGTTGAGTCTGTTATAGCTGCCAGAGGAGGTGTGACAAAATATTTATTTTTTAATAAATCCTATCAATTTTCTTAAATAAAAATAAGTAGTTTTAATTAGCTTATAAGTATCTTTTCATATTGACAAAACATTAAGAAAAAAAATTGAAAATAAAAAAGTTATGTGCGTTTACATTTAAAAAAATCATTTTATTTCAAGTGGCCGTAATAATTTGATCACCCACTGTATGACTTAAAAAAAGTGATGGAAAAGGAGATTAAAGAAGTGAGACTTGAGGAAAATAATTTGAGTTGGCAACAAACTTAAACTACTGTTTTTTTTAAGCACAAAGGCTTTACCTAGAAACAAACGACGTTACTATATTTGGGTTAAAGATTTCTGTACAAAACTTGAAAACACAACTGAACTTGAAGTCAGGGTTTAAAATTTTTTGACCAGATTCTTGAAAAGAAGTTAAGAACGTCGAAGAAATAACAGTCAGCCCTATCACGAATTCCATTGTAATTGGAAACTTTACGAATCCCGAAAAAGAACCATCACCGAATTCGTTCGTAATGGCAATTTGTATTAAATTGTCCACAAAGATGGATTGTATAGTATTTTTTTAGGGATTCGTAACAAGGTTCCGATTCGATGGAATTCGTGATAGGACTGAATAACTTGATGAATTCGAATGGAGAAAAAGTATGTGCAAAAGACCGGTTACATTGATATTACTTGGGTATCAAAAGATGGGGAGAATGTCATTATTTAAAGCAATGTGTTCAACTCAACCCATGGGTCATCGGGTTGAACTCGACCTGACACATGCAGCAGCTGCTTAAACCAATTAATCACAACCAACTTCACGATGGTCTTCAACCCTCCTCCGTATGTAAAACGTCAAATTATTCATCTTCATCCACCGGCAATAAAAAGTGTGTTAAAATCAAAAGTGTTGTGTTCATTTTTTTTTAAATTAATTTTATTAAATTAAATAAGTTGTTTTTCCAACAAATTACTTCGAGAGCTATTCAGCCAAACACAATGAATTTGCAATCATTTGGACCTAAGACAAGAAAACTATAGGGGTGTTCATGCAATGAGATAAATTTACTTTGTATTTGCGTAAATTTATGCTTAACTTTTCATGGTCAATTCATGCAAAGTGAAGCATAAATGTACGCAATAAATAAAGCACTCTGTGTATCTGACATAAACTCTCAGGTGTTGCTTCAGTTTAAACTTTCATAAGTTGATCATTTTTTATCAAATTTTATTCCAAAAAAAGACGTTCAGTTTTTTGAAAGTAAGATGGAAAATAATATTTGTAAATTTGTTATGTGTTGCTTCAAAAATCCGAAATAATGAAATCCCAGAATCTACCGTTAAATCCTTGAGCAACCAGCATTACAGCGCGGCGTATAAACAGTGAGGAATATATGGGGAGGAGGGAGGGGGATAATCTACCCCCTGCAACCCCCCTGCTTGACCCTCTATAGGATTTGTAGCGACAACAAAATGAAGAGATGTTGATGTAGATTGAAATGGGCGGTAAGAAGAAAATCTATTTTGTAAAGGATTTGATAAAAAGAATTTAAATAAAATCAATCTATAAAAACCGGTGCGCAGCAAATAAGTCGATCAAATTGTCCCTTAAAGCCTTTTTTAAAATTAAAATAAATTATATTTTACATTTGTAGAATTGAACAAAAGTGGTTATCTTTAATTTTACCAATAAACACAAGCGAGGAGTTGGTGGCGCACGATTCATATCTTGGATCCATTGAAGAGATCAATTTCATAATTCATTATCGTGTTTCAGTGTTTAATTTGGTTTCACCTTCTATTCGATTAACAAAAGACGCCAATAAAGTTAATTATTTTCTTAAAGCCAGATTTTCTGTCCACCCTTAAGAGGTCAGTAGGTGTGGGTAGGAAAGTCGGATTTCAAACATTACGAAATCATTCATAGCAATGTCTGTGCCCCGATGCCAACTTCTTCTCATAGCGGTGCAAAGTACATGACTGCCCCAAAATTAACATTTATTTCATAAAAAATAAAAGTGATGTTTTTGCAATAATTAAAACATTTAAAGCAAAAGTTTCAACTTAAAACGGGCAATAGAATAAAAGTGCTTCACTCAGATAAGGGATCAATACGTTAATCGCAATTTTGATAACTTTTTAAAACGGGAACTTATTCGTAGGCGTCTTACAAAAGATTATACACCGCAGCAAAACAGAATTGTCGATCCCTTAAACTGCACCCTAGGTGAAATGAGTTGGTGTATTTTGTTAGATTGTGAAGCTGCTCCCTGACATGTCAGTATCTTACTGACTTGTGCGGTATGTGCGGCCTCGGTACAAAGAAGCAGTAGTGTTTCAGTGTTTTGCTGCAAGTAAATACACTTTTCAAAGTAAAAATAGTGCCTCATATTTTGTATACCAAAATAAAACAACTAAAATATGAATTCAGCAAGTGATTTTAGTGTCCAAGTCGATTACTGCTAAATATTATTATTTATAATATATATTAAAAAAAAAATTATTATAAATTACCAGAATACTCGAAAGAGGATCTAACAGAAAAGGCGTGGAATGATGTTTCCAACAAAACAAAAATTTCAGGTTTGTATTTTGTATGTGTTGTTTATTTATTTATTAATTTATTAAATACAATGGTTATACTGCCACGGAAGTGCTGCTCTGGGCAAAACAAAATAATTTGTTAAATAATTTTCTTATTGTTTCTTCTGATGATCTTGAATTTACCTCAAGAACATCCCGTTCAAAGTTCAAAGAACGATTTTGAGTGGCCTCAAATTTTGAGAAAGAATATGGGACTCCGTCTTGTAATCTTATAAAATTGTATAGAACGCATACTGATTTTATTATGTTTGAGTACTGTTGCACTATTCAAACACCGTACCGGTGTTAAAAGCACTTGAAACTTTTGTGTCATCATTTCAAAAGCACACTCGAACTCGATGGTCTTTCGAGCTCTAGAGTGTCTGGTAATTGAAGGTTCTTTTGATGTTATTTATGTGGGAATGGCCAACATGCAATGTCATACCCTAAGTCAAAGACATACCCAACATTTACTTACATAACAACGTACAACGTGCAATGAAAGAACTTGCATCCCCTTTCATAATAACTATCCACATACCCTGCAATTGGGCTTTTCCAGAATCTGACTCTGTCTTTTCTCTTTCTAATTTTGACAGTTCTTTCATCGAAAAGAAGCTCTTGATGGGGGGAAAACAACAATACAAACAAATAGAAATACACACCGATACTGTTCGCGCCTTTAATAGTGTGTTTGTTTTCCCCCCATCTAGAATTTTTGACGTTTGGTGGAAGTTCTCAATTGAATTGAGTTTCAGTCTTGTCCGAGTTCGCGCAGTAGATAGTTGGCCACGCGTTGCTCCCTTATTTATACTCATCTATTATCAATTGTCTGTATTTAATGTACTTATATTATAGTTTTGACTCTTCATTAAATAGTGTTAAATTAACTCGTGTCTGCCTCTAATTTCAACAAAATACCCCTAGACAAACGTCCTACAAAGTGGGGACTCACCGGAATGTACCGCGGCGAAAATTAATTAGAGTGACAAAAAAAAACTATTTACCGTCGAGCAAAAGTGCAAAACAGTGGCGATACTAATTTTTTGCCAAGTGCATTTAGAAAAATAATTATAAAATTGTGTTGCTAAAACGATAATAAATAATAAAGAGGAAAACACACCGGTAGTTGTGCGCGAGTGGTAGTGTTGTAGCAACGAAAACAATCTTTCTACAAACAAAGCAACATTTTGCGAGAACACACACAAAAAAATAACACAGAAGTAGTTGTGCGCGAGTGGCTTTGTCATAGCAACGAAAACAATCTTGCTATATGCAATAAGAAATAAAGAGAAAAGAAATGGGCAAAAACGTACAGACGAACGCGCTGATTTGAAAATCTGACCGTTTCGTTGTTGTGTGCTCCAACAAGTGTTTGTGTACCAGTCAGAGGAGGAGAAACACAAGCACTCATTTCGGTTATATATCCCAGAGAGAAGCGGAGTAAATACGACGGTTGCAAGTTGCGGTTGAAGCAGAATATTATATAATATTATATAAGAAGAAGAATATTTATGTAAAAGGGGTAAGTAACGTCTGGCCAATTATTTTTTTGTTGTTTCCTATATTGATTTCGTTTAAATTTAAATTGCTGGATTGGGTTGGTTAGAAAAATGGATAGGGACGCGATTCTTTCTATGACGGCGGACGAACTTAAGACAAAACTGACGGAACTCCAACTGACGACGGCAGGGTTGAAACGTACATTGCAGGATAGGCTTCTCCTGGGCCCAGATCGCGTAAGACGATTCGATTGAACGATCATCGTTTTGGCTATATCTTTCTCTATCACATGTGAGGTGAAATATAGAGAGAGCAATCGTCAAAACGATGATCGTTCAATCGAATCGTCTTACGCGATCTGAGCCCTGCATTTCGGATTGTCCAGGGATGCCGACAACACAGATGATTATGAAGATGCCAGGGACGCTGAGGTGTTAGTAGAAAGTAGGAATAGTACTAGGGGAGGAATTTTCACTCTTCGCGATATCGAAGACTCCCTTATGCCATTTAACGGAGTAACCCACCCAAATATAAATACTTGGATTAAGGATTTTGAAGACAATGCTCTCATTGTGCAATGGAACGCCATACAAAAATTTATATATGCAAAGCAGCTGCTCAGAGGTGCCGCTAAGCTCTTTGTACGCAGTCAAACGGGCATTGACAGCTGGGCTACACTTAAAAATTCCCTTGTTAAGGAATTCGGCGTAAAGATGTCTACAGCGGAGGTCCATCGCTTATTGAAAAGTCGCAGAAAGAAGTCAACGGAGTCGTTTAGGGAGTATCTCTAATGCTTAATGGAGATTGGGAAAGATATCGACTTGGACGAGGGGAGTCTCGTCGAATATTTCATTGAGGGTATTCCCGACGGCAGGCAGAATAAATCCGTCCTCTATCAGGCCACTACAATAGACGAATTGAAGATGCAAATTAACATCTACGAAAAGGTGCGTGGTCCAAACCATCAGCCACTATGCCAAAGGGGAGGCCAATCGCCACCAGCAACAACCAGCGGTACAATCTTCAAGCGGGAGAGGGAGGAGCAGAAGGTGAAACAACGCACATAGCAAGGGAATGCAGGAAGGTACGAGACATTAGGTGCTATAGCTTAAGACATAGATCAACGGAATGTAAGGCCAAGACTTCATCCAGGCAAAGGGATGTAAACAACGTACACACCGCAACAACAGTGGGTACGGATGATGTACCTGAATACCAAATATCTATCGTTGGCAGTTAATTGCCACCGGATTTTTAAAGAAATTCTGGTAAATGGGAAAAATTTGTCAGCACTGTTTGATACCGGAAGCGACCTCAATCTCCTTCGATTTGACAGTCTGATACTTTTAGACCATGTAGAGTTGTGCAACGTGAAAAAAGTTTGTCGGGTTTGGGACAAAAGAAGGTTATTACCATAGGATGCTTTGAAGCGAAGGTGATAGTCGATGAATTAGATTTGATTTTAATTTTTACATGTGGTCAAGGAAAGGGACATACCATATTCAGCGGTAATAGGTAACGATGTCCTGAGAGAAGTGGATGTTCAAATAACCACGGAGGATACGGTTTTTACAAACAAGAAAAACGTAGGGGAACCTTTGGGCAGCAAGGCAAAAACAATTCCGGAAGCTGGGCCCGCAAGTAAGTTGACAGTAGGCAGAGCAGGAAGCCGAGGCGTAAGGAGCGTTGGAAGCAATCTAGGCCGTGAGCACCTGGCCAGCGGGGGTGAATGTAGCCAAGCGTTGGAGGTGCTAAGACGGAAAGATTGTGGGCGTGTAGTGGCGGAGGAGAGCAACAGTAACCGTCCGGAACTGGATGAGTTACAGGCTGAATTTGGAGCTATCTGCCTGTCAGCTTGAGAAGGAGAGTTTATGTTTGACAAAGCAATTGTCAATTGATTTTAACCACCTCAAATTTACCGATAGACAGGAACTGACACGCATCATCAACAACTATAGGCCGGAAAAGAGGAAGCCATCGCCGGTAGAGATGAAGCTGATCATGAAGGATGAGATCCCGGTATACCAGGGGCCACGAAGACTGGCATATGCGGATCAACAAATTGTGGAGAAGCAAGTAGCTGACTGGATGGAAGAAGGAATCATACAACCCAGTACATCGGAATATGCGTCACCAGTCGTTCTAGTTCAAAAAAAAGACGGAACCAAACGTCTCTGCTGCGACTATCGTAGGATTAACGAAAAGATAGTTCGCGACAATTTTCCGATGGTACTAATTGATGACGTGATTGAAAGGCTACAGGGCTCAAAGGTATTTACTACCCTTGATTTGGCCAATGGATTCTTGCATGTTCCAGTTGAGAAGAGTTCGAGGAAGTATACTTCTTTTGTGAACCATCATGGTCAATTTGAATTTCTGCAAGTGCCTTTTGGTATATCGAACTCACCAGCAGTGTTTTGTCGTTACATCTCAGCAATACTAAGGCCACTCCTCCAAGATGGTACCGTAGTAGTTTATATGGATGATATCATCGTTCCCTCCATCGATGAAGAGGAAGGACTACGAAAGTGTGCTGGAAGTCACTGCGGAAAATGGTATGTGTATTCGCTGGAAGAAATTGATTTTCTTGGCTACATAGTACAGAACAATTCCATACGACCATCCATTGGGAAGACCAAGGCGATTCGATAATTTCCTATACCAGTCGACCAGAAATCACTTCAACGTTTTCTCGGTTTGACTTCGTATTTTCGAAGATTCGTCGAAGGGTTTGCGATGGTAGCGAAACCATTATCAGATATGCTACACAAGAAAGTCGAGTTTAAGATGGGTGTTGAACAACTATTGGCCTTGGAGCATCTCAAGGAAGCCTTAGTTAAAGCACCGGTACTGAAGCTGTTTGACCCTAAGGCAATAACCGAGGTTAACACAGATGCGAGTAAAACCGCTCCATAGCCGTACATCTATGGAGCGGTTTTACTCCAAAAAGGATGTGGAAGATCAACAATTCCACCCAGTGCAATACATGAGTAGAAAGACGTCACCGACCGAAGAAAAGCTTCACTCCTATGAGCTGGAAGTGTTAGCGATCGTGGAGGCCTTGAAGAAATGGAGAATCTACGTCTTGGGTGTCAAAGTGAAGATAGTGACCGACTGCAATGTCTTCGCTATGACGATGAAAAAAATGACGTTCCATTAAGAGTGTCACGTTGGGCTATGTTCTTGCAGGATTTCGACTATACTATTGAACACCGGCCAGCCACAAAGATGAGGCATGTGGACGCTTTAAGCCGAGTGTGGTGTATGATGATCGATGAGTCATTGAACCATCGCATCAAAGAGGCCCAGTCAGGTGATAGTTGGATAAAAGCGGTGAAGAAATCTTGGAAAGCAGCCCACACGAAGACTTTTTCTTGAAAGCAGGTGTAGTGCATAAGGACCCAACTAAGGAACTGATCGTTGTGCCCTCGTCAATGGAACAGGAAATAATTAGCTTAGCGCATCAGCAAGGACACTTTGCCATCAGGAAGACCCATGACCTGGTCGAAAGAGATTTCTACATCCCGAATTTAACAAAGAAGGTGAAGGACGTCGTGCGGAGTTGCGTGGAATTCATAGTAATCGAGGCCAAAGCAGGTACAAAGGAAGGTTTGTTAGTGCCCATCAACAAGGAAGACAAACCTTTGGGGACCTATCATGTGGAACATGTGGGGCCAATGGAGTCGACCCATAAGCAATATAACCATTTAATGGTGGTCATCGATGCCTTCTCGAAATTCACTTGGCTTTATCCAGTGAAAAGTACAGGTTCCGCCGAAGTTATAGAAAGGTTGCAGAGGAAGTCTGCAGTCTTCGGAAATCCGAAGAGAATAATTTCCGATCGAGGAGCTGCCTTTACCTCAAAAGCATTCGAGGAATATTGCGGAGAACAAGGAATACAACACCTTGTGATAGCTACTGGTGTTCCGAGGGGAAACGGCCAGGTGGAGAGAATCCACAAAATTATTGTACCCATGTTAGCTAAGGCCTGTATCAACAGCCCTAGTAATTGGTATCGCCATGTTGATAAGGTTCAACAAACCCTTAACAACACCCCTCCCAGAAGTACCAAATACAGTGCGTTCAGGATAATTACTGGAATAGACATGCGTGTGTCGGATCTGACGGATCTACGAGACCTGATGGATGAAGCCATTATACTAGAGTTGGACCGGGAACGAGATGAGACACGAGAGGAAGCTCGGAAAAACATAAAGGCTATCCAACAAGAAAACAAGAGGACCTTTGACAAAACTAGAGTACCGCATCGTGAATATGGTCTAAATGAGTTAGTCGCCATTAAGCGCACTCAATATGGGACACAAATGAAGCTGCGGCCGAAATCTTTGGGGCCTTATGAATTCGTTAAAATCTTGAAGAATGGTCGCTACGAGGTTCGGAAAGTCGGAGACCACGAAGGGCCTACTAATACGAATACCGTGGCCGACTTTATGAAGAAGTGGCATCGTTCATTCGGGGCCGAATGAGCGTCAGGACAGCCGAATGTGGGAATGGCCAACATGCAATGTCATACCCTAAGTCAAAGACATACCCAACATTCACTTACATAACAACGTGCAACGTACAATGAAAGAACTTGCTTCCCCTTTCATAATAACTATCCACATACCCAGCAATTGAATTGAGTTTCAGTCTTGTCCGAGTTTGCGCTGTAGATAGTTGGCCACGCGTTGCTCCCTTATTTATACTCATTTATTATCGATTGTCTGTATTTAATGTACTTATATTATAGTTTTGACTCTTCATTAAATAGTGTTAAATTAACTCGTGTCTGCCTTTAATTTCAACAAAATACCCCTAGACAAACGTCCTACATTTATACCTGTCATTAGTTACAGTCGCATTATATTTCGTTTCAGAGGAAATGCATTGTCGGCAGCAAAAAAAATCAGGCACTTCTTGTTGTGTTACATCACACAACGCAATCAGCCCGAAATTGCACAAGAAAAGGAAAGGCTCACTTTTGCTAGCTGGACTGAACGATCAGTACAAACCGATGATAATGGGAATCGAAAGTTTTGGAATTCTAATTACCGGTCGGTGATTCAATTAAAACCAAAATACTGCAAGAGATCAACACAGATAAAACAAATACTGTGGCTTTTTATGGACGTAATGGTTTCATATCAGTACTGAATGAAGCCTTTTGTTGTATCTAGTAGCTTACCAAAATGTATCTTTCTTATGTTGTCAATACGTTTCCGTTTTACGTCAGCCATTTTAATTAAATGTTGTAATAAAAAGGATTGAGAACAAACGACACGAGTTTTACTTGCTGCAAATTATTACAGATTGGCTACGAAATTCATGTGCTTTTGCTACCGACCTACGAAATCTTGCTGTTGTTCCTTTTGTTTGGTGCTTTTGCTGAGTTGCTGCGTAAAAAACTGTTTCAACGCGTTGCTGCTGCTGCTAAGGGAGAGAAAAAGGTGTGTTGTTCGTTGCTGCGGTTTTAAATGCGTAAGGATAAAACCAAAATTATGTCCCACACCACGATACATTCAACTTTCAATATCGATAAAAATAAATCAAAATTTTCTCGTTGGGTGGCGAGAAAGAGGCCAAAAAGTTAGCCTTGCTTCTCCATTACATTGGACAAGAGACGTACGATGTCCTATGTGCAAAATGTCACCTGCTGCACCTACAACAAAATCTCGTCAAGCCGCTAGACGAATATTTGGATCCAAAGCCTTTGGAAATTGTGGAAAATTACAGATTTCACTTGAGGAAGCAGCAGGACGGTGAGTCAATTGATGAATTTCTGACTGCATTAAAGAAATTATCCATCAATTGTAAATTTGGAACGTACCTGGACACATGTGCTAAGATGTGTCTCAGTGCTAAGGAAAGTAGCACTAATAATAATAATATGAGTAACAAAAATACAAAACATGTAAACAACAAAAATACAAAATACAATAAGAATAGGGGAGCATATTTTGTTGAGGAGCGGGAGGTAGAGCAAATTTGTAATATTACGGATAGTTGCGTTTCGAATAAAAATACAAATTACGATCGATCGAAAATATGTGTCTGCTTAAAAATTAATGATAAAGTTTTGAATTTTGAAATCGATACGGGTTCTTCAGTATCACTCATAAGTAATGACGACAAGAAACCAAAAGAAGAGCACCAGTAGCGGTGGTTTTGGAGCTGGTGGTCCTAGAGCTAGTGGGGTCGGAGCTGGTGTTGTTGGTGCTAGTGTTGTTGGCAATGGTGGCAGTAGCGGACCTAGGTACTATCAATGCAACAATCGAGAACATTTTGCTCGAAATTGTCCATCAAGCATAGCAAAGCAACAACAAATTCATGCAAGCAGGTTATGTCAAACTTAGAAGTGCAAACAGAAATTCCTTTTCCCACAATCAATAATGTTTCAAATAAAGTGATGACAACGAACAATCGAGTTCCTTTGCCCGTCGTCTGGTCTAATTAAGATTCCAAGAAGCGAAGAGCAAGCAGTGTAGGCTACCATTTAATCATACAGGTACTCGGACAAATGATGTGTTAGAGCTTATACACTCAGATTTGTGTGGCCAATAAATGTGCAAGTACCTATGTGTGGTGATCGGTTCATTCTAGTATTTGTTGATGCTTATACAGTAGTGTGTTAACACTAACATTCCGCAGGTATCGTATCGGGTAACGAGTATTGCATCGCTATCCGATGCGATTCTGAGGCGGCGCGGCGTGTGATATTCAGTATTCTACACTTCCGACGTTCTTGATGAATCCACTCGAATGGTTTAGAGCAGGACCCATGTTATGTAACTCTCACATGCATAAAATTGGTCGAGAAACGATGAAAACTGAATCAAAATACATGAGTTGTGTTCCATTTTTCAGCGTTTCTCCACTGATTTTTTAGATGTAAGAGTTACAGAATATGGGTCCTGGAGTCATACAACTTATTTCATTTCTGGAAAAGCCGCAGTTCCATGAAACACCAAAAAACTGCTTACTGTCGTATTGTTCTCTACTGTAGCGGAGTATGGATTACAAGAAGCAATTTGGCTTAAGAGCTTGTAAGCAGAACCTGTGCCAAAAACTTAATCTTCGGCAGCAATATTCTGCAATAAAAAAGCTACTTCAGATACGACTTCATATATTTACAGTTTTACCAAACATTTATAAACATAAAACTGTAATCTTAAAGATAATTACATTTAGCTAGTTAACCATACTCAAATAAACACATTGTACAATAAGCACGTACCAGATAAAAAAACATTGTATCTTAGAATAAATAAGAAAAGTATAAATATCTGCAAAGGCGCATTTATCAAGTGTTGAAGGTAAACAAACGGAGCGAGAGTTCGGAATGATGAACGCGTCTTAAAGGTGTGCAAAATTTCATTTGCCTTAATAATAACTTTTTATAAGTATTTACAACTTTTTCTATTAAACAAACATAACTATTGCTAACAGGGTATTGGCCCGGGCAATTAGTTTAAAGTTAGAAAAAAGTATTGTTCGTTGTCCGCTTGTATTGATAAATTAAAGACGAAGAAGTTTTTTTTACTTTGTAAAATGATGGACGACAGAGTCTGTATACCCAAATTAAATAGTACGAATTGGCAAATCCAAAAAATTCTTGCTGAAAGTTTTCAAATATTTCAAATGAAGAAGATATTAGCATGCCTTGGAAAACAGGTAATCGGAAAGCCAAAGGCACTATTATTCTTTTTCTTGGACGGCAACCAGCTGTCCTTGGTTAATAACTGCGTACATGCGAAGTATGTATGGGATGTCAAAGGCACCATTAATTTCCAAAGGAATATCCAGATAAAAAAATACTTTTTTAGACATCAAGCTATGAAAGAAAAATAATCCATGATCATATCTCAATGAAAGAAAGTCCATCGCTGGAATACATCTCTATTTTACTGTGAGCAAAGCTATTAGCAAAACTCACAGTCCTTTCCTTAGTGCTTCAGTTTGTTCGCTGTTCGCAGCAGCGATAATGACAACAACGCCAGAATGTACATATTTTTTCAGTGATTTTTGTGTATCTTTCAAAATTAAAGAGATGATCAGAGAAATTTAAAGAGACCTGCGCAGTAGAATGGCCAACTAATTTGGTTCAAGCTATAACCACAAAGTTACCAACACCTGGCCTGAAGATAAATCTCTTGAGACAAAAATTTATCGTGTTCGTTTCAAAGTATACCAAACTCATCTTGCGGTTGCTATCTTTACCAGCCACACAACGAGAAGAGTATCTAAAAGAAGAAACCAACAACGACGCACAGCGCACACTCAGATGACTCGTATGTATATACCGACAGTGTAAGTGTGGTGATAGAAGACATGGCAGCGAGAAGAGAGACAACAAATGAACTCGCATGCAGAAAAGAGAGCAGACACAAATGAGGGAAATAAAGAGAGCGCAAATGAAGGAATTAATGCAGGAACAATTGAAGGCGATAAACAGAACGAGCGACAACTGGAAAGCAACACTGACGACAGACTGGAACAGATGGAAAAAGATTTAATAATATGGCGACGAGATATTAAAACAATTCACACAAAAAAATCAATGTAAATCCTAACAAAAAATCCAACTCCTTAAAATGGCCGATGCGCAAATCAAGAAACTTGTGAGACTTGTTGCTGATTTGTACAAGCTTCAAGCAAACACCAGCAGTGATTTCATAACCCAAAATTCTAAATTCTTTTTCAGTGATTTTAACACTAATTCTAGTGAATTATTCGAGGAGTACATAGAACGCTTTAATTTGTTGTAAGCTTCAAAATTCTAGAGGAAAATAAAGCAGCCCAATTTCGGATGCACATGGGAGCAACTTTAAACTACACCTTGAGGAATTTATACTATCCTGATGATGTTAGTAGTCTGATTTTCAAAAGAATTTCAGAAATTCTCAGCGCCCATTAGATTCCAAGAAAAATCGAGAAAAATCTCAAAGTGCAAAATCCCCACAAAATTACAAATGCTGCGGTTGTGGAGGAAATCAAGACCAAGACTGAAAATTCAAAAGCGCAATTTGTCGTATTTGTAAGGGTAAAGGCCATATTACAGTCCTGTGCCGCCAAAGTAAAACGCAATGCCCAACTCCAAAAATGCCATAAACTTAAAACCGGAAATAGTTGAGGCTATTACGAAATTATTGGCAGTGTAGTGCGCCATAGTTTCTTGAGGTACCTTTTTACGATCGCCGCTCAACTCAATCTTAAAATTGAGCAGATGGATGCCATCAGTGCATTTCTTCAAGGCCGACTAAATGAAAAAACAACCCATCAAAAGCATGTCGTCTCAATTAAGCATTGTACGGACTGAAGCAGTCAAGTAGGGTTTGGAACTTAGAACTAAATAAAGCTCTTGAAGCATTTGGTCTGAGCAAGTCAAAATACGATTCTTGCTTGTACTACAAACTCGAAGACAAAAAAGTATTAATGTCGTGCTGACATACCCCAAAAGTCAGCACAAAAAGAAATACCAACAACCACAGCCCCTCAAACTACCTATATACTTATTAGAGACGTCAATTTTTTGTGTGGCCCGCCAAATTTATTAGAAAATTGCTCTAATACAGTTGAGTTTATTTTTGGTGGCCAAAGGCAGCGGTCGCGATTCTTGTTTTTGCCGGTGGAAGGAAACTAAATTTTATAACAACAAAATACAAATTTTATATTATGTTTTAAAAAACCTATTCAGAGAATAATTAAATGTTCAAATCTTTTAAAGAGTGTGTTTGTTTGCCAAAGTAATTAGTGTTTTTATGACAATAGTGTTCTTTTTATCCGCCGCGCCGCCTCCAGACATCTTTTCCGTCTCAACAATTAATGATTGCGGTACATGTCGAAGAGCTTCTAATCTTCAGTAAGGATGATGACGATCTTAAGAATATCAAACAGCACTTTAGTAAACAGTTTCAAATGTGTTGAAGTTCAAACGCACTCATCAGATACATTCAGTCTAAACCATACTTGACAGCATATACTTTTCATTAAGTATATCTTATTCAGTGTTCTTTCTCTTTCTTGGTTCTTAAATAAATCTTACATTAACGTGTTAGCTTTTACTGGATCGAATTCCCGAACAATAAAGAACAAAGATTATTTTACAATTTGGTTGTTATAACTTTTATTGCTTTTGGACTTTTAAATTACAACAAAATGAAGGAGCTTGGTGCTGCTAAGCAAATCATCGGCATAAGGATAACCCGAGATGAAAACTCAATTGCATGCGATCAAGAGTTATGTATGAAAAATCCGGAATGAAAGATGCCAAAGCTCTCAAAACACTAATGAATTCCAGTGAGAAATTAAGCAAAGAAGACTGTGCAAAAACAGATGAAGACATCGAACAAATGCAAACTATTCCGTACCAGTAAGCTATAGGTTGCCTGATTTACCTATCGCAATGCACCAGGCCTGAAATTTGCTTTGCTGCTAACAATCTCAGTTGTTTCAAAGCGAATCCTGGACCACGTCACTGGTCAGCCGTCAAACATCTTCTTCGATACCTACGAGGAACCTCGAAGCTCAATCTACGCGTCAAGTAAGATGACGACAACAAAAGAACAATAACCGGAAATACTGACGCAGATAGGGCAGCAATTACCGACGGCAGGAAATCTACAACTGGCTACGTCTTCACAGCCCAAGCAGGAGCAATATCATGGTGTTTTAAAAGGCAACAAACAGCTGGGGGACAATTCTCGTTCTGTGAAGTGATAAAAAAATATCATTTCGGTTTTCACATCAATTTTTCATTTTATCACTTCACAAATATGTCTTATGCGATTCTGGAACTCATTGTGATAAATGTGTGTTCTAAAATGTACTAAATGAGAAACTCTTCTCTTCAAACTAATACACATACAAATTTGTACTTTTTCAACCGACATGAGCGATGATAAATCAAACAAAAATACTAACACAAAGGAAAAGAGCTTCATGTATAAATTTTTTTCTCTCAGAGTAATTCATTTCGTGTACTCTCGTTTCCTTCCGTGTGCTGTCGTCTCGAAGTAAAGTATACAACTTGTTTTTTCTCTCGGTTCAATTCTACCCACATGCGCAGGTAAAATAATGATTTTCTTCACAGCAGCTTCACAGAATAACTTGTCGGTGATAAAAATTTTATCACGTGAAGGATTATGACTTTTGGTTTCACTTTTTCAGGCATCCAGAATCGAATTTCGTGTGAAGGTGTGAAAAAATTTATCACTTCACAGCTTCACAGAACGAGAATTGACCCCCTGCACTCTCATCCTGAAAAGCAGAATATATTGCACTCTCAGCAGCTGCGATAAAATCAAAGTGTCATATCAATTGCATACAGCAGTGGATTCCATCCGAAGATGAAGCAAATAGACATCAGTTCATAAAGACACCTTAAATGAAGGTGATATTAAGATACACTGCGTCAACACGAACAACAAATAGCTTATGTACTCACAAAGCCACTTGTAATGTAACCTAATATAAAGAAAATATAAAAGAATATAATAACTAGCCAACGGGACAGTGCGCCTCTATGTATCACAGGAACCTGCAAATCATTCCATGAAAAGGAGTCAGTCGATTCGAGGAAGCCGAGCCATATGTAACTAGCTCGTGCCGTGATTTTCTGGTCGTTCCCCACCAAAGTCATCGTGTCCCCCTTTTTTTCGTCCGTGCCGTAATAATTACTCGCCGGACCTTTTTTTGGAAAAAACACACAAGTGCCTACTTTTGTTACCCGTCAATATGCTCTAAAAATGAAACTAAGAGAACCCCCAAAAAAAATTAAAAAAAAAGAAAAAGTTTCAGGGACACAGAAAGAAAAAGGGAACCGAAATATTTGTAACGCAAAGAGAAAATATGAAAATAAAAAGTGAAAACATAGACCCAACCATCAATCGGTACTGTAAAAAAAAAAAAAAAAAAAACATTCCCGAATCGACAACCCACTCTTTCCCTCGTGTGTGTGATTTTTTGTATTGCGTAATTGCATAAATGCTTAACCACGCATAGGGACAAGTACCTAACTAGTGTTAAGCGAGTCTCGACCCTTTCTCTAACTCCACCGCAAACGATCCTCCGGCTCGTTGAAACCAACATAAAGCAAAAGCGAAAAAAAGCTCACAACCAACCAATAAATAAGTAAAACCCACCCTTTAGTGATGCTTAAATTTATTTCCTTTTTTTAATATAGAAAATTGTGTAAAGGTAGTTTTCGGGTTTTGTTTTGTCTTCTTTGGTGCGGTTTTACCATATACTTTACCCCCAAATTAAAGGGTTTCCTCCTGTTTTTGTTTTTTTAATAAAATAAAATATTCCTTGCATCAGAGTGGATCCTAGCCATCGACGGGCCTGGCGAGGGAAAGGATTCAGGTTTGTATGTACGTAGTGTCAATTGAATTTTGTTTCTTTTTAAATACACTGGGGAACCTTTTTTTATGGGAGCAAATGAAAACAAATTATAGAAATTTTCTTTGCATTGAAATCCTAAATTAAAGATATATTCAATACTCAAAGAATTAATTAGTACCGTGAAATAATAAAACAACAAGCCATTAAGAAATGAAATTTAAAAAAAAAAAACCCTAAAATTGCCCCTAAGGATTCCCAAAAATTAAAGTGATTCAGTTAAGATTCAGTAATTTCAGCAGAATTTTCAAAATTTAATACTAGTTTTTGTTTGAAAACTAAAATTTCTTGCTAATAATAATTTATAACTTTTGATGAATTATGGATTGTTAGAGACACCCTTGTGTTCAGTAATCTTAATAATTATCACTTATATGAACAGACCTAATTCTATATTTTTGTAACTTCCAATAGAATACAAAAAAACTACACTCTTTACTTAACCTTTGAACAGGTAACACGCGAATTTCATTTCGTCGCTCTGCTACATGACTTATATTTTCCCACGAAATTCGTATTTAGCTTGATTACTTTTTAAAACTAGTTTTCAAACCCAATTGTAAATCAATTAAACCAATTTGATATCACACACACGTTAAGCTTTCAAAAATATTTGATCTCAGTCTTATTTATAAACTTATTGTAATTACTTACTATCTACATTAATCAAAAAAAAAATAGTTAAATGAAATAAAACTTAAAACTATGAATTCCTATATTTAATGTAACATACATAACTAAGCTTATAATAATAATTTTGGTCCAGTTTTGCTTTGGTAACTTAGATCTATTACTTACGACCCATATGGAAAGATGATTGATTCGTTAGTCAAAGTTTTTATGTTTTTCCTTTTTTCTGTTAAAACATCCTGCTTGTGGATAACAGTATTCATTAGAGGTTTTGAATTATGAAGCCTGAAAATAAGAAAAAAAAATTGGATATAATAATAAATAGTTGATTCATTTTAGAGGTACTATTTTAAAGCAGGGATTAATAAGTCAGTCATGTAAACTTGTCAAAATTTTTTTTAATATTGTTTCATATTTTATCATGGAAAGACCTAGTCCGGCATTGCGTCTACAAATTGTTCAGCTTTGTGCTAATACCCAACTTTCGTTGAGTTAAACTATCTCACCGTGAAATGGCTATAACCCCAGTCTATACAAGCAAACTTGGTGCTAGTTCACTCAAGTTGTTTTTTTTTTTTTCATTCGAATCTCTTCATTTTCAACATAACTGCTAAGTAAGCTATTACACGTTGACTCAAGAGTCATAACTCTTGAACTGGAACTGGATGGCTCCTCATATAAACCCATTTTTTTAAAAACTTTTTTGCTAGCTAGCTCGATAGTAACTCTTGAAAGCCCCTTGTTAATATCTATATTAAACTTTCTAGAACCTAAAAAGAGAAGAAAACCAGAACAAGAGATATATGATCGAAACTCTTCATCTCATTAACACACACAACACCATGAATAGAAGAACGGACATGGAAAACGTTAGCCCACACTATAAACATTTGTTGCAGAAGAAGAGAAACCATTAGTGTCCAGAAACATGTTTATAAGCTTTTTAAGTTTTTACTTGTTAGTTGTATTTCATTATATAAAGGCTTGCCAGCTTTTTTATAAAAATCTGTTTGTGTTTAGATAAATGTAAATATTGTAAGTTTTTTACTGTTGTTAATGTACGCAAGTTTGTTAAATCATCTTTATCAATAAAATTATAGGAAACTTTTTGATTTACGCGACGATGTCCATAGACATGGACGAAACGTCGTAAGAAAAAACAAACTTGTTTCACTCATTTATTTTGACCTGAAGCCCAAACTATTTCATAATCCTTTATAAAAATTAAAGGTCACCTTTTCAATTTATACTTTCTAGAACCTTATTAAAAACTTGATTGATTTTTGAGGTGGGCTTCCTTTGCGCGTGAAACCCAAAAGTCTACATAGATAAGCCGATTACAATACTATGGTTTGTCCAACAAAGATTTTCAGAACAGGGAAGATAGGACGTTTGCATCTCAGTTTGGTTGCAGCGTATTGCATAAGTCTATCGCATATAAAAGCTCTTATTGCCATGCCATAGTATGCATAGTAAATACTTTTTTTGATCCTTAAAGCTTTAAAAATAGCATTAACTCTGTAAGTTCTTGCACATAAATTATAGAAATAGAAGTAGTTCACGTGGATAATCCTAGATTTTGTGTGATTACTTTTAATAAACAACAGCAAGAGATCGGGATTGGTTGTCTATTGTGCTGTGAGCGAGATAGGTCGAGAGGGATGTAATGTACATACGACGGTCGCTTGAAAAAGAAATTACAAAAACAATGCCGTGGGAATTCTTTGGTTATTGTAAGGGGCATTTTGTTTGTAGAGTGCCTTGGGAAGTCGGTAGGTCGCACTGATTTGAAAAAAGCTTTGCCATAAGGCAAAGTCACGTTATTGAATAAATAAATAAATAAATTTGATGGCACAACAGCTCATGAAGAACTAGGGCCTAGTGACTTACAACTCTCAACCATTCCTGTGTGCGTGTCTGCAGGAATGAAGGGGACCTACAGTTTATTGCCGAATCCGAACGGCTAACGAGCGGCACTTTTCTGTGACAGGAGATACTCTTGGAGGATTTGTCAATTCCTCGCAAAAGGCAGTAGCCGTTTTTTCTTTTTAAATAAATAGGTGGCGAGGCTGGGGATCGAACCTTAGACCTCCGGCATGACAGTCCATCGCACTAACCATCACGCCACGGCTACTACAAATCTTTAAAAGAGATTTAATTTTTTCTCTCAGAGATAAGTGGTCAGTGGTTGACCAAAACCTAAAAAAAATCAAAATAAAGGTTTCTCACTGAGTTAAACCAAAAAAAAAAAAATTTTTAAGTAAAGTGGTTTTTAAGTGACCATTTTTAAAGATCTGATCAGATAAGGGTAATTTGAAAACCTTTGAAAAGGTTGAGTTTTACTTTCGACCTCTGGTAAAAACCTTTTTTCCTTGAAATTGAACAGTATTCGCTATATAAAGTAGTAAAATTTTTCAGTATTCGTTATTTATAGACTTCAAAATGGTGATTCGTTATACTGGGCATTCGTTATATCGGCATTCGTTACAATGGACGTCCAGTGTATTTGTCAAATAAGCATCTGAGAAAACCAACTGTTTTATGGAAGCTAAAACAAAAATTCGAATTTTTCATTTGAGTGATTTCATTCATATTATAAAAAAAACTATTCTGCTCACTTATACACATCATATTCATAGTCTTTACTCATTTATCCCGGTGAGTTAAAATATTAGTGGATGTTCTGTACTGAAGCTACTTTGTTGACCTACACTGAGTCTCCATACGGTTTTCTTTTTCATACTACTGCAACTGTATTAACTGCCGCAATCGAGTGCAAGATCATTTTGCGCATGACGTGATCCAACCTCTATCAGCATACGGATCAAACGGAATTTAAGTTACTTCATTTCATTATCCGTGTGAGTACATTTTTAGTACTTCGTACTTGTTCTGCCGCTAAAGCTTGATTGATACTCACCACGCATTTGTTTTTATTTTTGTTTTTTTTATATACAAAAACCAAATCTTCATCATTATCAAATCCAACAACCACTCAAGCAAAGCTTTTGGCTTTGTTTTTTGCCAATATACTGAATTGCCACCTCAGCAGAAACTGAAAGGATGAGTAGTAATACAGATTGTTATATATGTAAAAAGATCACCAATGATGTTATCGTCTCGTGCGGAGTTTTGTTTTGGAACTGTTCATGCTAAATGCTTGGGTTTTAAAAGAAAAGACGGTGAAAAAATAGTATCTACTCCTGGTCTTCGTTTTTATTGTGAGAAGCATCAAAATATCTCAACGGATGCCTTGCATTGGAAAATTATCAAAATACAAAAAGCTTTACTTAGCATATCATCGGCAGTTTCTGAAATGCAAGATGTTCTTAACTTTGATATTTGCATCCATAGCAAAATAGAAGAGAAATTTACAAAAATCGATCAGATTTTTCAACAGACCAAGTCTAAAGTTCAACAGGTGAAAGGGATTGGGCCTGAGTCTATTGAGCATTTGGATGAGGTTTTGCATCAAACTCAACCTAAAGCTGGTAGTCCTCTGAGTTCAGCTGCACACGAAGAAAATGAAGTTATATGCTGTGATGACTCAATAGTTAGAGACGAAACAATTTCATCTAATAGAGGCGCGGACGCACATCAGGGTTCGACAGGCATCCCTGGTAATGAAGGTTCGCTTAGGGTGGTTAAACCCCCTTATGCAATTTTTTTGTCCAGACTTGAGTATGGTACTAAGAGCAGTGACATAATGAATTATATTTCTTCTAAGGGCATTGATATTAGCAACATTAAATGCCATAATTTAACACCCGATAATGTACCTGACCGTTTGACTTCTTTGTTTAAACTTCTTTCGCCTCAATTAACAGGAAAATTGCTAGTTAATCCAAATTTTTGGCCTCAAAACATGCTTGTAAAAGAATTCCTGAATATACCTAGAAACAAAAAAGTTCAATTTAATAATCTGCCAAAAAACAGGTTCCTGACACTTTAACTCCTTCGAATTCTAACCATCAATTTCAAAATAATGAAGTCAGCGAGAATGTCAACTGCAATGCTGCCAAAGATGTATCTGTTCTTCCGGAATCATTAAGTAATACTATCAAATGTTTAACTTTTTATTATCATAATGTGGGTGGGTTAAGGACCAAATTAGATAACTTATTTATTTCAATTTATTCTTTAACTTCTGTTACTTTAAATCGTCCATTATATTAAATCAACAGGGATAATAAAATGTAATATCCCTTTTGGGTAGTAAATAATAAGAAATATTACCTTAGTTTAGTAGACTGTTGTGATCGCTTTTTTTTTTTTGTTGACACATCTTCTTGACACTGGCCTCGTTCAGGATTGTATCCAAAGCGATCTGGATAGCTTTGTGTTGTTGTAATCCCTTGTGAAAAAACAGCTGATGCAACAACAACTAAACGAATCTGAAAATTTTTGGATTGGTTGACACCGCCTTGGATAGGTTTCTGAACGCGAGGACTGACGCGCCCGTCCATACAAATTACATATTGAACTTTGTTTTTTTTTAGTCGTCTTCGTCTTGGATATTAGGATTGCTTCATTTTAGCAGCCTGTAGAACGGTTTTGAATCGCCATATTTTTTTACACATTCTTCGATGCATCTCACATGAAAAATGTATTAAAGTGTGTTGTCCGTCAATGTTTTGGACTTACTACAAAAGTGGCCCATCTCAACCGGCTTCCTTCATCTGCATAAATATTGTGAATTTAATCGGAAGCATCACTATGTGATGAGCTGTTCGTTTTGCTTTGATCCTTGTTCATCAACTGATAGGTATGCTGCAAATGAAAAAAATCGGATTTTGATATCAACATTAACAAAATGGGAAATGAGTATGAAATTAATCATTGTTGGGACAGTGGACACAACATCGAGTTTATTGGTCCATTTCTTATGCAAATAAATAAAAAGTATTACGTAATCCCACCATTTGAAACTGTAAGTTATAAAAAATAATGCTGGCTATACTGAGACTCGAACACCATTATCGACGATGCCTTGTCACCTGATCAATTGTATACATGTACGAGTATAATTTATCTAATAAAATATCATTCGTATTGAAAATATACTACGTCTGTTCGTTTACTGTCCAAAACTTCCCAATTTAGTCCAAAGTTCTGTCAAAGTTCATATATAAAAAATGTCTTTAATTTTCGTGTGCGTCTGTTCCTGCGTTAGACTGGCACGCCAGAGGTCTAGGTTTAATTCTTAGCATCTTCCGAAACTTAAATGTTTTTCAGGACTACTGCATCTAGCCAAAGAAAATGCCGCTCAGTTATTTCGAAGTTTAAAGGGCCAATGTTTAGAAATTGTTTTTTTTTTTTTATTTTATTCATTAATTTTGTAAGTTTTTTTTTACGAGAAAATTATTTATTTTTTTTTTCGTTTATTTGGCAATGTTTATTTTGCCATTTTTAGAAAATGCATTACAAAAAACCATAAACTCTACTCGTACATTACAGAAAACTATTTTTAACATACCTAACTAAAACACTAAAGTCTATCCAATATTAATTGGCAGTACACGTCTTATGGGAGAGCTTTTTCAAAATCAGTAGCGCGCCATATTTTTGCACCATACTAAATTGAAAGAACTCCTTCATAAAAAGTGTTTGCCCGCCCGTAAATTTCCGATTACATCTGACATAGACCCAACGTCCTCTCGAGCGCACATCTGAGTGCGCACTGAAATGCTTTTCAACTTCAACCCCTATTATATTAATGTGCATTCAGGGTTACCCATGTCTATTTGGTAACTCGTTCAGTTTTTTTTCCTTGGATTTCTGTAGAGGTGCTTTTGATTTTAGAGCTTAAAAAAAGTTTTTAATGATGAGAGTTACCGTAGAGTGTTTTCATCTTTTGCATTTCTTTTAATGTGTGGAAAATACGTTAAAATGCAGTTACAAAATTTTAAGCTGTTTCCTTTTAAGAAGAACACTATTTGCGTAGATTTTCGTAGCGCGCGGTCAGTTAATGTGAAATATATTATTTTTATATAAATTGTATGTTTAAAAGATGTATTTTTTATTTTAAGTTTTGTCCATTTTTTGTTTTTTAAATGGGTAGTTTTTTTAAGAATCGTTGGTAAATTTTTTTTTAAAATGTGTGTGCAATAAATTTTACGGCGAGTTATAACTATTTACAAAGGTAAAAAAAGAATAAAAATTTAACCAAAGTGTGTATTTAAATTAAATCTAAGAATATTTTAACTGTCGGATGTTTCTTTTGGGTCTTCGTCAGTACCAGACTTCTTTTTCTTTGATAATTTTATGATTGAAATTAGTATGTGTGTTGTTTTTGAGTATAAAAATAAAATAGCACGGATGTAGGTGTTGTGCGTCTGCCACCATTTAAAAAAAAGTGTTGTAACCAATATCTTGAAATAGGAAATTTAATTATCTTTCTTTTCTTCACAGTACATTATTTTATAGGACTTATTTTTTCAGAGTGGAGGCACCTTAAAGTACACTACTGGGGATACCCTTACAAAAACGCACCTATTATCTTACCTCATGGTGGTGTGGAAAAAGATAAATCATTTTTGTTTGTTTTTCAAAATCGTAATTGTGCAATTTTACCTACTAGGTGGTAACGCTGGTCAATTTCAAATAAACTTGAAATGATTTATTATGCAAACTACGGCATCGCGATAAGAGCTTTTACATGCGATAGACTTATGCAGTACGCTGCAACCAAACTGAGATGCAAACGTCCTATCTTCCCTGTACTGACAAGAATAATTGGATAAACTATAAAAGGGTTGGTATCGAAATACCGAATATCAAAATCCCGAATATGAAAATCCCGAATATCAAAATCTCGAACGACAGAATCCCGAATACCAAAATCCCGAATGGCTAGAAGGTAGAATTAGTACTGGGATTCGGGATTCTGTCGTTCAGAATTCAGTCTATTTGTTCGTTCTCCGTGATTCTCATTCATTTAAATGAGAGTTTCTTATAGAATCTTACTTTTTTGTTCTGTTTTCTTGTTTTTGGTTTTTGTTTTAATTCTTTGTGAATTTTCATCTTTCAACTGATATTTTCGGTAAGAAATGTGGGCGAACAAACATTCAACAAGAGATATACCTTATTTCAATTTTTAAAGTGCTAAAAAAGTACTAAACAGTACTAAAAAAGTAGTGAAAAAGTACGGGATTTTGATATTCGGGATTCAAAATTTTTGTGATTCGGGATTTTGATATTCGGGATTATGATACGTTCCCAACTAAAAACAAGTTTAAAATGTAAGTAAATTATGTTCCACCCTTAATTCATTTGGTAGAAAATTGTAAATATCTAATTCTTCTAGAGCGGAACTAACGTTAAGGCATCATTATCAAATACCTACAACAATTTTTGAAATACGGACATCATTCTCCATTATCTTTGATATGGTGTAGGATATTTATTCGAGGGGAATCTGCTCCTCATGAGAACTTATTTTTGAAATCTGTTCTATTTTCCAAAGTGGAGAATTAATTATCTTAAACTTTATAGTGAGGAAGAATTCACTACACAAAATTGGGTCTTTTCCCCACTAGGTGTCAAATTATTCTATTTTGCAAATTTTTGATTGTTTATTTCTAGAAATCTCAAAAAATCAACATTTTGTTGTAAAACTTTTTAAAGAGCTTACACCTAGTGCCATAGATTTTTAAATAAGCTTTAGATAAATTCTAAGCAAACGTTTTCAATCGTGATGTGGTAAACTGATGTGCCTGGATTGCACACTTCAAGAGATTTAAAGGATTTAACTCCTTGATTCTTTTGTTCTCTACTCCGGTGCTCTGCTTAGGTTATATTCAGTCGCCAGTCTGGCGACAATGTCAATTTTGTACATAAACTTTATATTGTAGGTATATTGGGTTGCTCGTATATAGGAATTGATTCTTCAGATTTCATGTGGGTATACTAAAAAAATCTCCGCACCGGTACCGGGAAGAACTTCAATCCCTCTAAATGGAATAAATTTCCATGTGAAATGGATTCCCGTGGAATAAATTCTCTGCACCAACCAAGCGCCCAAGATAGTTTATCTTAATTATACAGCCCAATTCTAAATATTACCCGGGAAAAAAATAGAATGCTCCTATTCCGAATTCTCCGGTAGATTATTTTTATCTTCGATAGCAGGAATAGAGTTCTGAATGTTTAAAACAGCCATTTTACATTTTTTGACAATTATATCAAACTGCAGAGAAAAAATAATTTATTCCCGGCGAGACAATTCCCAGGGAATTTACATTTAAAATTGGGCTGATATTGTTGTTTTTATCTTATTCTGATAGGCATAATTGTATATTATTAGATTCAAATAATAGCAGGCAGGTGAAAACAAAAAACTTACTCTACCTGAAACTACATCAAAGCTCCATGCTGATTGACGAAGACATTTTGTTTGGGAAGACCAACCGAGTACAATTTTATTTTTGCTGGCAGCTACATTTCTTCAATTAATCTTGTACGCCGCGCGATTACTTGTTGCTTGCAGATTGTTCGTACCTATATATGTATTTATTTTTCAAACTTGATATCATAGTACAATTTATGACTTTTTATATTTTATTCGTTGGTTGCTTATTTCTAGTAGTAGATATTCACGTTTTTTCATTAACATTTTTGTTTATGCAAACTTTTAGTTCATAAGTATTTTTTTTTCTTTAAATTTGAAGCACAGCCACAACAACGAGAAATCGGCCGCTTGCAAAATCCAAAATGAAATATGAAATCCAATTCCAAAATTCAAGTTCCATTTAATCCATTGCCAATTCAAAAAAAGAAAAACAAATAAACAAAAATAAAAAATTCAGCAACGACATCTCTTTGCTCATTTGCTGAAAGCTGAATTCACTACGAAGAGTTTAGATGAGCCAAACCACGCCGTGATCTTACAAATGAGAGATTTATAATTTTTGATTCTCTCGTTTCATTTGTCCCCTTTCACACGAAGAAAGAAGTTGCTGGAGATTTTTTTTCACGTTTTCTTTATACCAATCTCTTATCTCAATCTCCATATCAATTTTGTGTACCTTTCACACGAAGAAACAAAATCGGAATAGATTTGCTGTATTTTCGTTCTAAACTAACACAAACGTAGTGTGAAGAGGAACGTCAAAAAATGTCATAAAATCGTTGACCGGGGAGATTTTTTATACCCCCCTTCCTTCCTGCCCCTCTCGCCAATGAATTGAATGTTGCTGGAAACTCAGTTGCCTAGTGTAAAAGGGGGTTATGTATGAATAACTTTTTTTTTTGGAGCTCAAAAATCAAAGTGCCTGTTTACATTGTGTTTTTGACGAACGGCGCATCCAGTGAGATGGGTAGATTTTGTGTGAGTAAGAAAGAGAAGGGTTAATTCCACCCAAATTACGCCGATGCGCCAGTTTCAATAAATGTTTTCGGATTGAGCATGAAAATTTTTTTTTGTGGGAGTGAGAGATACATGGTTGTTAAGGATGTGAGATAGGGATGGGTAGATTGAAATGAAAGGATTTTTTCTCTATAATGTAAACACGAGGAACATTTTGATGAACGAAAATATGCTTCATCAAAAATACAATGTAAACAGGCACAAACACTTGAAGCTTACACGCCGACTCCACCGGACATACAGATGTTTTCTTACTACGTTTTCATAACACGCCGACTCCACAGTACATATAGTCCCCTTTCACACGAAGATACTAGTTGCTGGTGATTTTTTTGACGTTTTCTTTAAATCTCCTTAACAATCTCCTGTACCTTTCACACGCAGATACAAAGTTGGAGGAGACTTGCTGTATTTTCCTTTTAAACTACCTTGGTTGAACGCACACAAACGTAGTGTGAAGAGAAACGTCAAAAAAGTTTCCTGAATTTGTTGACCGGGGAGATTTCATTTCCCCCTCTTTCTTCCTGCCCTTCTCGCCTATGAACTATTTGTTGCCGGCAACTCAGTTGCCCTGTGTGAAAGGGGACATAGATGCCCAAGATCCAAACCACAATCCAATCAACAATCAGCTTTTTTTTTCGCACTGGGCACTTTATGTCATGTCGTTAGTTATGTCTATAAATTCCATTAATAAGTCAGAGCAAGAGAATCACACAAAAATTCCTTTCAGTACTACTTCTACCTCTCTCAAACACATGGAACGCCAAATCTCATGGCCAAGCTTTGAACAGAGCTCATATCTTGTTTAAAAATTAGTTTTCGTCGACATGTTCATGACATGGACATGGATTTTTGTGCTTCCATTGGATTTTTTGTAGACATGTTCATAATCCTGACATCGTTCATGGCCTGTGGAGGCGGCATGTTATGTCGTTTTCGATTGGATTTTCACAGTCTTATTAATAAACCCATTCCAAAGTATGTCTAACTTTAGACAGCTGTCCAGCTCCAAAATCGTATTAATAAACATTTCCATCGGTTGTCCAACTTAGACACCGAAATCAGTTGTCCAAACCTATTCTAAAGTCCACGTTCAATGAACAATGTAAGGCAATTTTTGTTGTTGCTAAACGAAAAGTTGTGTAGAAATGAAAGAAATGTCCCTTGAACGAAGCAAAAAAGTCGGCTAAATTCATTGATTCACTCGAGAATGAATCCTCGCGTTCAGAAACCTATCCAAGGCGGTGTCAACCTATCCAAAAATTTTCAGATTCGTTTAGTTGTTGTTGCATCAGCTGTTTTTTCTCAAGGGATTACAACAACACAAAGCTATCCAGATCGCTTTGGATACAATCCAGAACGAGGCCAATTATTCCAGGTATGTCGCGGGCAGTATGAGGTCGTATTTAGACAGCTGCTGGAATGTCATTATTAATAATGAGTAGTCCAAATATTTAGAAAGTGGCTAGCTGGACAACACTGTCCAAGAGTGTTCTAAGGAAATCTATTTAATACGCCTGAGTGTTTTGAGAGTGCACTCCTAGCACTCCATAATGAAATCCATAGTCCCCTTTCACACGAAGATACTAGTTGCTGGTGATTTTTTTTGACGTTTTCTTTAAATCTCCTTAACAATCTCTTGTACCTTTCACACGCAAGCAACAAAAACCCGGAGATTTTCTTTGTTTTCCTTAAACTACCTTGGCTGAACGCACACAAACGTAGTGTGAAGAGAAACGTCAAAAAAATCTCCTGAATTTGTTGACCGGGGAGATTTCATTTCCCCCTCTTTCTTCCTGCCCTTCTCGACTATGAACAAAGTCCCCTTTCACACGAAGATACTAGTTGCTGGTGATTTTTTTGACGTTTTCTTTAAATCTCCTTAACAATCTCTTGTACCTTTCACACGAAGATACAAAGTTGGAGGAGACTTGCTGTATTTTCCTTTTAAACTACCTTGGTTGAACGCACACAAACGTAGTGTGAAGAGAAACGTCAAAAAAGTCTCCTGAATTTGTTGACCGGGAAGATTTCATTTCCCCCTCTTTCTTCCTGCCCTTCTCGCCTATGAACTAATTGTTGCCGGCAACTCAGTTGCCCTGTGTGAAAGGGGACTAATTGTTGCCGGCAACTCAGTTGCCCTGTGTGAAAGGGGACATAGGCCGCGTTCGGGGGGTACACAGATAGGCTATCTGAGATACTTTAGTATCTGATGTTTTCGAACGAACCGGATAGTTAACCTATCAAAAATCAAAACAGCTGACAAAAGTTTCAGTACGTACCAGAAATTATTTTTTCCCTGATCTCTGCTGTGTCTTCAAAAAAGTATGTTGTGTCCTTCCAATTGACAGATATCTTCATTTTGTTTATTTTTGCAACAATTTGATAGGTATTTTTATGTTTAAAAGCCAAAAATAAACAACAAAACTTAAAAACAAACAACTACTCAAGCGACACCCGAAAACCAAAAGTCAGCTGTAATCAGCTGTTCCTCAAATTGCACATCAGATAGCTTGCGTTCGGGTGGTAGTGAGATAGGCTATCCACCTATCCCAAAAATTTTCAGATACCTTGAGTTGTTGTTGCATCAGCTGACATCAGAAGTTTTTCAACAAGGGATTACAACAACACAAACCTATCCGGATAGGTTTGGCTTGCCCCCCGAACGCGGCCATAGTTTATGAGTATCCCGAAAATTTTAGGATAGCTTTAGATTTGTTTTTGACAACAGCTGTTTGGTTCATCAGCTGAATTTTCCTATGGCATTACAACAACACAAACCTAACCGGATAGGTTTGGCTTGCCCCCCGAACGCGGCCATAGCCTACGTTCTGTAATTGGGCTTTTCCAGAATCCGACTCTGTCTTTTCTTTCTAATTTTGACAGTTCTTTAATCAAAAAGAAGCTCTAGATGGGGGGAAAACAACAATACAAACAAATATAAATACACACCGATACAGATAGCGCAGTTGTTTTGTGAAAAAGAATATACACATTTTATTTTTAAACCAAAATTTAGGCTTCCTGCATCATTTTTATAAGTTTTCCTGTGAGAAACACTATCCCAAAATGAGTTTAAAAATTTTCACTTTTGTACTTTTTCACTTTCTTGGCTTATGTACTTAAGACTTTATTCGTAAATTTCAGACAAGAAAATTTCGTCTGGAAATTCGGATGACAATTGTTTGTGGTGGGGAAAGTGTAAAAGAGCTGAAGTGCTACAATTAAAAGTTGAACTTTACGATTTTCGGTGCTTATAAGTTCTGTGCTTATAAGTTCTTATAATAAAATTGTAATAATTACTTATTTGAATGAAAGAACTTTTTGTTAATTATTTAGTGACGCTTTGAATAAAAGGAATGAATTTCTTACAAGTGTTCCCATAATTCTCTAACGGATTATTCTGGAACAATTTTTCATTCAAGTTAAAACAAATTACTGCAAAATAACAAACAATTTTAATGAAATTTAATGTTGCTAATCTTTTTACATAAAATTTCATCCACAAAGCTCCTGCTAAATTATCAATTAAAGAATATATAAAGTTCTCTTTTATTTCGCTTCAATGCCAAGCCCTATCATCAGTCTCCTTTATAGTGGTACTGAGCTTTAATCCAATTTTATTTGAAAAACTTTCTACACATCATGCGGTATTTGAACCCGTGCATCAGATTTGCTCAGTCTTCGAAGCTGTGTACGCTACGTACTCTGCTACTGCTGACCACTGACGTCACAGGTCGAGATGTGCTGTTTGTTTATCAAATGCATTTGGAGCATCAGCATTTTTATAAGCCCCTTTAAGTATGCTGTCTTGTTCCGCCTCCATTTTTCTGAAGACAGCATACTTAAAGGGGCTTATAAAAATGCTGATGCTCCAAATAGGTACTAGTTTTAACTTAAAGCTCCCATACAAAAATTATTTACTTTTATAACACTCAATCTTTAAGATTCGAAGAAACTTTTACTACAAGAGCAAGTTTGTGCGATTCAGTCGTGCGTTTTATCTTTTATATTTTATGTCGATTTTTTTCAGAAATTTGCCCCTCCCACCTAAACGGGGGAATATAGATCCCCCTCATATGCGATTTTTTTCTTCTCTCGACTCAACCTACACGCTCTAGCTTTTTGTCACACCTTAGATGAAATAAATAAATTCCAAACAGGGGTGGGAATGCTGATCGCAAAAAGTTAAGCAAATTGCCCGAAAAAACGAAGACCATTTCCAAAAATTGTAGTAGATAGTTAAATAATTAAAAAAAGATTTATTTTAATTTTTCCTATGAAAAAAAAATTAATTATAACATTGACATTTTTATTAACATTGGCAGCAAATTCGTAGAAATTTTTAATTTATTGCATTGATTCAAATTCATAGAGCAATATATTTTACGAATAAATATCTAAAATTCATCATCATCAATCAGTCTTTAAAATGTACGCCAAACCAAACACAGCCTTCAGACATGGATGCTTAATTTCCCAAGTTTGTTTACATTTCTGGAAATATCTTTTCAGCTGAAGTATTTTTCCACTTTGTTGTTTTATTGTTTTCAATTTTAAAATCAAGAATCAGTCGTAAAATTGAACAAAAGAAATATTATAAAAAATGTATTTTTGTAAAAGTTCATGGAACTAATCTTATCATTATATTATTATTCAGTCTTTTATTATATTTTTTAATCGAAGTAGAAATAATTTGCTACGTAGCAGATATGTACATAATAAGTAGATGATCATGAAAAAATTAAGTAGTCTGCTTCATATGAAGTAAATTGGCACCACTGATCCCAAATATTCATATTTTACTTTTACTGAAATGAGAACTTAACTTTTGCATTCGAAGTTCGTGCAACTTTTTTCAAACTATTTTAAATGTATACTTACTTTCCAATAGAAAATCTTTATAAAATCCGATGAACGAAAAACAAAAAAAAATTCATATATGGGTATAAAAGTTTTTTTTTTATTAAAATATTATTTAACAACTACTTGTTTATATAGGTTTAAACTTAATCTAAATGTAAATTTATTTCAAAGAATATAATTTTATTTTTAACAATATTAATAACCTATAGTTCAAAGAATGGTATAATTCATATCACAATTTACAAAAACAGTACTAGTATCAGCGGGCAGATTACAGTCAATTTAATAAATTAAATTTAAATTTAAATAAAATGTTATTTTTAACAATATTATTTCAAAAACATTTGTAGTTGAAAAAAAAAAAATTTATTTTGTTTGTAGGTAAACATCAAAAATAGTTTATTTTTAAAAAAGACTAAATTGAAAATTTTATTGAACTTTTTGAGCATTAAAAAGAAATTATAAAATATTAAACAAGAAAAATAAATTAATTTAAAAAAAATAATTTTAATATAATTTTACCAAAGTTGTTTCAAAATATTATGAACTGTTTCTAAATTTTTAAACATTTATGACAAAAAATAGCTTTATCTTTCATTTAAACTTGTTGTATTTTAGTTTAATTTAAATTGTATATAGTTTGTATGAAATCAATTTCATTTTGCAGGTGTTTTCTATTTGTATATTATTGTTTAAAGCGCCCTTTTTAAATATCTATGCGGCACTTTTGTTTTTGTATCTGTAAAAAGATTGACAACTAAGTTCCAAAGAAAAATAATGGTTCAGAATGGTGACGAAATACAACTGTTTTGTAACTTAAAATTCTGCAGCGAGTACGAACCAAAACCTTGAATGCAGATTTATGCCTGAGGTTTTAGCTGAGGTATTTTATTGCTAAGCGATTTGGTCAGTAATGACATAAACAAATTAATTCAGGAGTCAAATACCAGTTCAGCCAAACTGCTGAATCTAAACCACGAATGACCAGCCTAGAACGTGGTGGCCCTAGCAGCCACCGAATAGAAAAGGCAAACGAGTTGCTCAAAAAAGCACCTGTGGTGGTGGACAGGACAATTGATCCAAAACCCTTCACAATAGATCCCGAAACCACCCAAAACAACAGCCAAAAAGATAAATACGCGTACGAACATCTCTTTGAAGATATGATTTGTGCTAGCCTTACCGTTATATTACGATTATTTTTTTCAAACATAAAAAAATGAATTTTTCGAGATACAGAATTATATAGTGTGTAGTAGTTATTCTCATGTATATAATTATCTTCTATTCTTCTTTGTTGTAATATGTTCATCCACTTAGTTCTAAAGAAAGCAGACAAATAAATCAGTTGATATACGAAAGCGAAATCGAACGGACGTGTCATTTTATTTGTGCTCAGTGTAATAAAAACAAACAGATTGGCTTTTCTCAAAATTGACTATATCCTTGGCTAAAAGTGTTAACCAACCAACATCCGGAAACTAAAATATTTTGGAACAAGTAAAAACTACATAAATTAATTTCAAATTAAAAAAACAAAAAGCATGTCAGATTATTATGTATTTTACAAATTCAAAGATCTGTCGTGAAAGACAAAACTGTAAAAATAATTAGCCTGAAAGTCAACGCAAAAGTTACAAGCGTCAAGTGAATTTTTTTTTTACAAAAGGTAAACATAGTAGGTAACTTCAGTCTTCAATATTTTCAGTTACTTATTGCTCAGCCTGGTTTCAATTATTCATTTAATTGTTTATTATTTATTTGATAGGTTTGTGTGTGAAATTAATAATTTCGGATTAGTTCAGGTGAGTTTTTGTTGAATGCGATTATTAAAATCATTTGTGTATTTGTATCGGCGAAGTGCTTCTATTGGAAAAAAAAATGCGAATAGGGGAATTTGAAGGCCTTCATAAAGGACGCCCAGGACTCATGCTTTGTTTATTGTTGAACTGTAACGCAGTGTGGCGAAAAAATTTAACTGAGTGCGGTTCCAATTGCTATTAGGCACGGCAACTCAACTACGACAGAGCAAGATGCCGTGCGCAGTGTGTTGGAAAATATACACTAGTACGGATACAAAGCTTCTTGAATTTTCGCGTAATCGGCAACGCTTTGGGTAAGTGGATCGGCGAACACGATGATCACTAAATCCGTACTGTTCACGACTGCTCTTACAACAACGAGTTACCCATTCCCCATTCTCAAGGCAAGTTAGGCGTCATACAACAGACACAACAATCAACCAAATTCCAAAATGAAATGAAATCTCACCTTAATTTCCGAAGAAGATGCGGAGCAAACTATTAGAACATTGAAATACACTCAATTGTTACGCCCGCTCTTAAGCGATTCCGAGATGCCTGCATGATTTACAGACTTTATACCATAAATTGCAAGCACCCTTGAGTATTTCCATAAGAAAAAACTCGACTAGTAAACTTCATGATAAGGCCGTCAACACACGAATAAAGCTTAGAAGTTTGAAAATAAAAAAAAATAACTCATAGAACAAGATTTGAATTGACTACGACACTTTCGAAACACACACAAAGTCGGAAGAATATTAAATAAAGCATATAACCATCGTTGGTAATTAAGTTGTATGACAATAAGGGATTAAGCAACCAATAAGATTACTATTGAATTGTTCAAAGCATTGTTACAAATAGCTAGGAAAGATTGTTTTTACAAGCAATTTTTCTAAACAAACTACATTTTTTAAAAAGTTTACATTATAGTTTATAGCAACTATGACCATCTTAAACTTAAGTCTATCATATGCTGAGATACCCAGTCTCATTAAAGCAGAGACAATCAAATTATCTGAGATTCTAAAGAATTGTGGAGGTAAATTAGGAGAGTATGCATATGAAGGGTTTAATTCTGCTGCATTGTTAAAACAGTTATTAACATCTGCAATTCCCAAAGGAAAAACCTCTAATGGCATGATGACCGACATAGTCATGATGTTGAGTATATTACACATAAGAGGTCCTAATATTAGTAACATTGTTGCTACAAATACTAAACGAGGATCAAGTAAAATAACAACTATAAATGAAACTTTCACTGACTACAAAATCAGATCAAAAGTAGGGTCTTCGAAGGACACTATCACTTTACCAAGACTTTCTATAATGTTTCCATATATCTCTCTTAAATGTGCTTTGCAGGTTGTTGAAAAGGATCTCTTCAATAAGCCTGTCAGTGATGCTGAGATAGGTATAAATGACATAGATATAATAGGATGCAACTTTGTTCCGTGTCTGGTTTCTGATATACAGAGCAAAATGGGCTCTAGTTTGTTTTATTTATATTGCATACATCAAGCAATAGAAACCATCTGATAGGTCTAAGAAGAACATGAATATATTATTCAATGACTCAACGAAATATTCAATCCTAAGTTTTAAGGGTACTGTAGCATCCGAATCAGGGAAAGCACTTTTTAAAATTATGGTATCAGAGCAAAAAATTGATTGGGATAAGTCAGTAATTGATGCATCAAAGAAATTCTTTGGTAATGAAAAATTGACGGATATTGATCAATCAGTAACCCCAATTCATACTGAATTGGTAAGATTATCCAAAGAGGGGAAAACTATAGAAGAATTCAATATGCCAAGTTATATTATATATTTTCATTATCTTTTTACCATTATACTATATATCATATAATGTTTAACAAATACTAAAAAAATCAACAATTTAATCATCATTAAGCAAAACAATTATAACTTTATCCACTTGAATTACTCTTATATTAGTTTTCTATCAATATATTAGTAACTATATAATTAGCCTAAATAGTGATTATTAAAATAAAAATCACGTTTTTTAGCAACTCCCTGGAACCTGTTGTTTTAGCTTTAACTCCAACAACTGAAGCCCTAAATATATAACGCTGCATAGTCGCGACGAAGAATTATAAACTGCAGGTGCGCATTAAAATAAATACATGCACAAGCAAGCATGTGCATTGAAAATATACATAATAAGTCGCGAGTCTCGATGTTCAACGAGAACGAGCAAGATAAACCACGAACAACAAAAAATACATTCAAATTTATATGCGCCGCAGCAACAGGCTACCGATGGGAAGTATATTCTCTTTTCTCTAGGTTGGTGGTTGAGAAAAAAAAAAAAAAAACATCACCAGCATTGCTATACACATAAGATATATGCGATAAATAATCCCAGCAAGCCAGCCACAGTAAATACGAAAAAGAGAAGAAGGAGATTATTATAAACTTCTTCTCATTCTATGTTTACAATTGATGGTGACAGGATTATTTGTTTTGTTGTTCCCTTGATTAAAAGTGTTTTAAAATATATTGCGAGTAAGTTTTTAATTAATTTAAAGAGGTGCTATTATGGCGAGTGTACAATTAAATTATTACATTCTCTTCAACTGAAAGCGAGCAAGCAAAACAAATAAATATTTTGATTGTTTTATGCGAGTTTACCAATAAGTTTTTTTATTTATTGAAAGTGCAAACTAAATATGATTATAGTCTCGTTTAGGAGAAGTGTGTTATGCCAGCAAAATAATTCCCCATTACAAGTGTGCTAGTAGAAATAAATTCTATAATTCCTTTTTTGTGCTAGTAAATAGTTTCGCGGCCTGTAATGAGATTTTAGAAAAATGATCTCTTTGAAGGATCCTACAGTTAAAAAGTGGATTGCAGCAACTTTAAACTGTAGTATTTTATAAAATGATTATAATTTTAATTTTTTTTTTCTTTAAGGAAATAAAAAGGTGTTGTAAGCTTTTTTTTATTTCCTTCGACGAAAATTAAGGCCAGGCAAGGAAAACAGAGTTAAAGGCATCAATGCTTGAAATTCAAGAAAAATTCATCCTTTATTTTGAGGTGAATACCTTTTATTTAAAATATTTTAAATCATATTTTCACATTCCGACTTTTTAAAATAAAATTTAACTTTACAAAAACTCACTTTCTGAAACATCATACATTTTTTTTGTTTTGAGTAGTGTTGAACATAACATAAATATAATAAGGAAATATAAGATAAAGAGGGTAAATTAAAAAGAGTGTCCTTCACCGCTGCTTCAAATAGAATGAATATAAATTAATTTTAGCGGCTCCTTTTATATATGTATAGAATTTATTTATTTCAATCGATTTTTTTTTCGTAGACATTGGGAAAAGTAGATGATTTCGAGACAGTCATTGAAATATAATAATAAATGGACTGCAACCTCGAATTATATTTGTTGGCAGGTTTGACAACCTCAAAGCCTACTTAACACTGACTGACAAGAGATATTTTTTTAAGGAACCACTTAAAGCTGTTAAACAATGCTTTTATTTGTACCAGGCGCTAAATATAAAGTATCCACCAGAAAGCACTTCTGTTTGGACTTGTATTCAAGTTTACATTTTTAATGTAAAGACCAAATTTGATCAATCATCATCGAATATCAAGACGCTTTGGAGCATCAACAGAAAGTAAATATATAATACCAAAAAGTTATGCACTTATTCCAATAAAACAACGCAGCAAAAATATTTTTTTTACGATAGCGGCTTTCCGTATCGAAAGTGTTTTAAGTATCATTTGATATAATGGAAAATAAATCTCTAGGCCATTTGTTAAAATTAGCTGAAAATGACTTAAGGGGTAGATTGATTTTCACACGGTGTTGAAGCTGCGTGGGGGATAATCGGATTTTATAGCTATGAAAGGTTTCCAACCGTTCAGCGTTTAACGGCTCATCTAGAAAATGATGAGAGTAATATTTAAACACGACAATATTTAGGCAAAATTACAAGATCCTACAAAAAAAAACAAACAAAAACTTTTACGATTTTATAGTTTATGTAAAAAGGAAAATTTGAGAAGAACCTTTGTAGTGAGGTTCCAAATTATTGCAGATGGAATGATCTCCTTTTTATATCGTTCATCCCAATGATACAGAATGCTACCATCTTAGGACTATGCTTCACGGAGTAAAAGGCCCGATAAAAGGCCAACTAAGCTAAAAAGTCTTTTATTTCTGTCCGCTCTTGAGCTCTTCTTCCAGAAAGGAAAGCATTGCTCAAAGGTGTCATAACAATACGACCGGCAGAATTTAAGGCATTGGATTGCATTGGGCATAGTATGGCACAGAAATTAAAATTATATAAAAAGAACCAAATGTGAGAATAGTGAGAAAATGTTATGTTCTACTTTTTTTTTTATAGACGAACAATATTAAATAATCTACAATCAAGTCTTAGATTACGAATTTATGTCATCATGTCATGACTTTTATTCAAGTTTACATTTTTAATGTAAAGACCAAATTTGATCAATCATCATCGAATATCAAGACGCTTTGGAGCATCAACAGAAAGTAAATATATAATACCAAAAAGTTATGCACTTATTCCAATAAAACAACGCAGCAAAAATATTTTTTTTACGATAGCGGCTTTGCGTATCGAAAGTGTTTTAAGTATCATTTGATATAATGGAAAATAAATCTCTAGGCCATTTGTTAAAATTAGCTGAAAATGACTTAAGGGGTAGATTGATTTTCACACGGTGTTGAAGCTGCGTGGGGGATAATCGGATTTTATAGCTATGAAAGGTTTCCAACCGTTCAGCGTTTAACGGCTCATCTAGAAAATGATGAGAGAGTAATATTTAAACACGACAATATTTAGGCAAAATTACAAGATCCTACAAAACAAACAAAAACTTTTACGATTTTATAGTTTATGTAAAAAGGAAAATTTGAGAAGAACCTTTGTAGTGAGGTTCCAAATAATTGCAGATGGAATGATCTCCTTTTTTTATCGTTCACCTCAATGATACAGAATGCTACCATCTTAGGAGTAATGCTTCACGGAGTAAAAGGCCCGCTAAGAAGCCAACTAAACTTAAAAGTCTTTTATTTCTGTCCGCTCTTGAGCTCTTCTTCCTGAAAGGAAAGCACGGCTCAAAGGTGTCATAACAATACGACCGGCAGAATTAAAGGCATTGGGCATAGTATGGCACAGATATTAAAATTATATAAAAAGAACCAAATGTGAGAATAGTGAGAAAATTTTATGTTCTACTTTTTTTTTTTTTATAGACGAACAATATTAAACAATCTACAATCAAGTCTTAGATAACGAATTTGTATCATCATGATGCTGGTATCAAAGATTTTTAAACATTCGAATTAAATATTGTTGGGATTTTTAATAATAAATGATTCGATTTCTAGAATCGTTTTCTGTAAGACGGTCGTGTTAATGTCTCTCTCTTTACTATATCTTAAAATATATGTGTCTTGATACTACAACCATATTGTATAAATTGATACTCTATAAATATTCAATAATATATACGAACATTTTTATCAAGTAAGAGATAACAATACAAATTAATTTAAATAATTTTTTTTAATTGCTGTGGACAAAAAATAAACATTAAAAAAGGTAAGACCCTGCTTTAGATTTGTGCGTCTAAAGTTGAAAATAAAAAAAGCAAAACAACAATATTTTCAGTTACTTATTTTACTCAGCCTGGTTTTAATTATTAATTTAATTTTTTATTAACTATTTGATAATTTTGTGTGTGAAATTAATAATTTCGGATTAGTTCAGGTGAGTTTTTGTTGAATGCGATTATTAAGATCATTTGTGTATTTGTATCGGCGAAGTGCCGATTTCCTTGAACCAACAAGAACACAAACGAGGTGATGACTTATTCTTCCAACTGACGTCAGAAGTGAGTGGGGTAACAACTGTCATACATGACCCCTATGTCACAGTAAAAGAACTCTTGCAGAGTTGGAATCTGGAGCACCTTATAGAATCTTACATTTTGGCGGAGTAACTCAACCTGATGTCATTGCTCACTCAACTGAAGCAAGATAGTCCTTTGTGAAACATTAAACAATTCAAAAAATATTCATCTGCTCTAGAAAAGAAAGAGATGTACTATGTCTATGGTCCCTTAATCCTAAAAGACATCGTTAGTGTAGCACATACGATTCATTACTTTTAAATTGTCTGCCTTTCATTCAGTTCGGAAATTGGCAATCTTTTCCTAAGGTTCAATTACTCTGAGGGTAGAAGAGTGAAATTCGGCCTCTTGGATCCTGCTACACCAGTTGCGTCACACACCTTCGGAGTCAATCTAAAATGCGGTGAATCATGAAAACCCTTATCGGACAACAATGCGCCCAATACTGCAACAAACAGTACGAAAACCAGGGCGCAGTATATTAACATATTTGACGAAACACTTTTTCCCTGACATACCCGATGACGTATCCACAATGATGGAGTCTATTAACCTGAACCCCACTGAGGCTGACTTTGAGTTTAAAAGGATGCATTAAGAGTACCACTCTTACTTACCATACAATATGTCAAATATATACCTAAGGAGGGCATTAAATATACTAACTGGCATGTTTTATTTTGAAGATTTTCTTAGCAATTTTAGAGTAATTTTAATAAATTATTCAGAATGCAATTTAATTTATTTTAACTCCAAACGTTTTGGTCCTTCGAGCCGGATGAACCAGCGACCTCCACAATAAGTTAAAGAATATTAGATTTACCTTACAACCAGTTATTATTGCAGTCGGTAAATCATTTAGAGAAATAAAAAAAAATTTTACAGTAACTCATGGATCTCATGGACATCAACCGAATAATTCGAGATCAAGAGCACAAAGAAGAAAACGGCGGGCTTCTATCATACCTGGGCCTCGTCATAATACTGTGGACGGACGATCTTCTAATAAGAGCTCCAAAAGTTCTAAACATGATGATGTCAAAGGCACTCTTGGCGAAAAGGTTCGCTTCGAAGAGGATTATATACGAGACGCTGCAAGTGGTTTCGAATATATTATTGAAGAGTTTCAACACCAAAAGAAAACCTTAAACAGCTGTTCATTGAAGGTAAGTTCATTATATTTGTTTAATATTTTGCTCTGCATTTTGCATTGTTTTTAAATATTAATAAAATATAATTTCTTTACAGGATTTCGTGAGATGCCTTGTCGAAGGCGAATCATCCATGACGTCTATGGAGCAAACGATCTCGCCGGCGGAACAACAATAGATACTGGAAACTTACACAAGTATTTCAGCGGCAGCTACTTGGCCATCTGCAAGCATAACAACCACTTCCACATCGTCCACGATTGCAGCTACTCCAACAGTAGCTGCCGATGCAAATTTATCAGATTGCTTAGTGAACCAGCCACCACAAATCAAGAACCGATCATCGGAAGGCGATTTTCTAGGCGGATTATTTTTTTCAAAATATGAACCCCAGCATTTGATTTTCAATGCTCCCAATGGGTAATATTAACGACTGCTATTATAATTTAAGTGATTCTGTTAAAATTTTAGAAAAATTAATATTGTTCCAATTTTATAAAAACAAAAAAATATAAAACTTTTCCTTACAGATTTGTATAATATATTAGATAAGAGGAATGCAAAAAAATTCAACATTTTGTTTGTCACCGCCAAACGCGGGTAAAAATATTTTCTTTGATTGTTTTATACATTATTTAATAAAAATTTCCCCAAACGGTTGAATGGCTAAGGGAGAAATTAGATCAATTAAAGTTATCTGCTGCAGGACGAAAATAGAACTGAAGAATATTTTTAGTAATTAAATTATTCGATTCTTGATATATAAAATTGTGTTACTGAAATGAATTATAAAGACAAAGCTAATAATGGATTAATCCACTGGATTTTAGCAAAAATAGTGATGCTGCGTAAGAGGCGCTTAATTTGTTTTGAGCTGTTTAAAAACAGGAGAGGAACACAACACACACGACGACAATGTGCGCGCACACCCAGCTGAGGCAAATGTGTGGCTCGAAGAGCCACTGCCAGCATGTGCGCGCACATTGTCGTCGTCGCCGTCGTTGCAGTAAAGGAGTGTTATAAATTTTACAAACAGGCGGTCGAGAGGAATAGTGTTTGTGGGTTATGAAATTGAAAGTGCATTGGACATTTGCATTAATAGTGAACTTGGTTTAGATTTAAACTTGTTGTAATTACATTGTTGCAGTGGTCGTCGTCGTTGTTGTGGGGAAAGTTTACTTTTGCTTGTTACATTGTATTGAAATTTCTGCTATATAAGACAGATTTTTGCGCAAACGAATTCAAATGTACTCTGATTGTGATACGGACATCTCGTCGTCTAATTCAATTAAAAGTTATACTCGTAAAAATGAAACGCGCTTCTTCGAAAACGAATTCAGCAGTAGCAGCAGTGTCGACGAATACGGAAACTCCAACGACTCCAGCAGCAGCGGAGACGAATTCGTCCCATCTGGAGCCAACCATAGTGGAGGAGTCAAGCGGCGAAGAGGAAGTAGTTCCTTGTGGCCAGAAAACGGGCTTCGATCTGGACATCGATTCAGATTGGCCGACTACGATGATGATGTCCCATCAACATCAGCAGCAGGCAGCAGCAGCAGCAACCAAAGCCGGTACAGAAGAAGGTAGTAGTGAAGAGGAGGGCTCCTTCAGCCAAACGCAGGCAAGCCCATACTGTAGTGGCAACGGCAGCAGGAGGAGCAGCAGCAGCGGCGGCATCGAAAAAGATGACGCAATCAGGAGCCCAAAGAAGAAAACGGCGGGCTTCTGTCATGCCTGGGCCTAATAATTATACTATGGACCGACGATATTCTAGTAAAGGCGCCGAAAATACTGAATATGATGATGTCCCAGGCCCTAGTTGCAAAAAAGTTTTCATCGAAGAGGATTATATACGAGACGCTACAAGTGGTTTCTTATATAATCGAGGAGTTGAAACTCCAGCGGAAAAGCTTAGGAGAATGTTCATTGAAGGTAAGTTCATTATATTATGGTTAATATTTTTCTTTTGAATTAATTTTATTTTTCCAATATTACCATAATATAATAAATTTACAGGATTTCGTCAGATGCCTTGTCGCAGACGAATCATACACGATGTCTATGGAGCCAACAATAGCCCCCAAGGACCAAGAATGGATATTGGAAAGCTACACCAGGCTTTCAACGGAAGCTATTTGGCCATCAGCAAGCACGGCAACCAATACCATGTTGTCCACGACTGTAGCTACTCCAACAGTAGCTGCCGATGTAAGTTCGTTCGATATCTCAGCGAACAAGTCGCCGCAAATGAAGAGCCGATCGACGGAAGGAGATTTTCTCGGCGGCTTGTTTCAAACTATGAGCACGGGATCGAGCACTGGGTTAATCTCACAGTGTATCTCCAAAAGGGTGAACGACAGCTTATGTACTTGGAGCACGCCGGGAGAGTCCGGGTACCGTGTCATCAAAATGGATATATGCGATTACTCGAAAGTGTGCAATTTAACCCGCGACAAGTGGTGGAAGAAGGCAACATATCGAACAACTTTCTTGACTTCATCACCTGTAGACCCGAAGGAAATATTGATCAACAAATTGCTGGAGAAGGTGGCAGCCGAGATACACCAAATACCGGACAAAAAAAAAAGAGGTAAGGGCGAACAAATCGTCGAATTTTTATTACAACGACCAACATCGCCAGTAAATCATCTGTTTAGTACTTCTGCTTGGCTGAATTCTAAATTTAAGTTTTTTGATATAAGTTCTAGTTTGATTAAAAATATATACTTGTATAAATCCTTTTATTTTAATTTAAGTTAACGTTTTCGAAATTAAGAAGTAGTTATAAGAAGTTATTTTTCATACTTTTCAAATTTTTAAGTTCATATAGTTCTACAACATTATATTTAATGTACATATCTTTAACTAAAGCATAAACCTAAGGAGGGCAATAAATATAGTAACTGGCAATTCTTCACCTAAATAGTTAGACATGTTTTATTTTGAAGATTTTTCTTATAGATTTTTGATTATTTTTAATTAGTTATTCAGAATGCAATTTAATTTATTTTAACTCAAGTTTTGGTCCTTCGAGCCAGATGAACCAGCGACCTCCACAATAAGTTAAAGAACATAGGCTTTACCTTACAACCATTTATTATTGCAGTCGGTAAGTCATTTAGAGAAATCAAAAAAAAAAAAACTTTTAGTAGCAGTAAATGATGATAAATATTGTGTGCCGACAGTAACTTATGGACACTTGACTTAAGATTATGTTGTGTCATAGACACGACTGTCTTTGAAACTAGGGCTAGGTCATCCCTCTTAAAATAGAGAAGATGTACCTTATTACCGTTTTCACCAAACATTTTGGTCCTTCGAGCCGGATGAACCAGCGACCTCCACAATAAGTTAAAGAATATAGGATTTACCTTACAACCATTTATTATCGCGGTCTTTAATTAAAGAATAAACTTATTTAATCTTTATGTTTACAATATATTAAATTTAACAGGAAATCAATCATTTCATCCCTCGGATGAGACCCTTAATAGAAATTTTACGGGTGTAGGTACACCTTCGTCTCCAAACAGAGAAACAATACATCCAACAAAAATGATCCACCGACCAAAGCAAGCAACAAAATCTATGTATCCACTAGTACAAATTCTGAGATACTTGAATTCAACTGTCGATCAATTGCTGCAACTTACCGTTACCACTTATCCTTCAGTCATTTTCTTAAAATAAACATGATTTCACCTTGAAGGATCAACGTGCGAAGGTTTATGGAAGCTTGGAAAGATGTGACCTTTCTGATGATTTAGTCTGCGCATACTTGTATCAATATGCATTAGAAAAGATACATGCAGAAAACAATTAAGACACCAAATGTTGAATATCATTGAAGGTAAACAAATAATCCGTGTAGTATTTTTCATGGTGAGAAGTGTGGCCTAGTTCTGGTGACATGTTTCGGGGGATGGCAAGTGACCTGGTTTTGGTTTTGCTGATGGTAAGTACTGGTAGGGAAAAATAAGACAAAGTAAAGTAATAATAGAGAACCAATTGGGAAGAAAGGCAGGCAACGACCGTCAGCACTGCTCAAGGCGACGTGAAGATCCTATATTTAAGAAAAACTTATGTTAGACTGGTTCTGGTGACATGTTTCAGGGGATGGCAAGTGACCTGGTTTTGGTTTTGCTGATGGTAAGTACTGGTAGGGGAAAATAAGATAAAGTAAAGTAATAAATAGAGAACCAAATGGGAAGGCAGGCAACGACAGTCAGCACTGCTCAAGGCGACGTGAAGATCATAAATTTAAGAAAAACTTATGTTAGACTTAGGACACTTTTATAATACAAATGAAAACAAAAAACGAAGAACAAACTAACAAAGCAGAGCCCTTTTTGTGCTCGCAGATAAAAAAAAATACTAGGCTTAAGAGATAAATTAATTATTGTAAATACATATTTATTAATAACAACCTATTTAAATATCTTGAGCATAAATAAAAATATTGTATATACATATGTACGAACAAGCAAATGTCGCAGCCAAGCCTCGACACCGGAGCTCTTGTATTTTTGTTGTTGTTCAAACACTATTTGAACATAGTAAATGTTTTGTTATCTGCCGGTTCAAATTCATAATATAAAACAAAAATGCAACAATAGATAAGATATCGACTTCATGAGCATAATCTCCCTCTCCTTATCGCTATAGGGGCTAAGTGTGAGTATGGATTCTTTAAATTGCATTTGTGTGTTATTTTTCTTTATCTTGTAATGTATAATTTAGATAAAGGTTGTTTAGAGATAAGAAATTTGTGTAATAGTTATGTAAGGTGAAAATAAATTTTAGTATTTTACAACTACCCATTGGTGTACATTATTTGTACAATTGTTGTAAAATAAAGACTTTAGAAAACAAAGCTACTTACAACTGTACATAATTGAATTAATTTTAATACTTGATTGATACTGAGACATAAATTTTATATTATCTAAGTATTAATTATAATTTTTACCACAAAATATTTTTTTGTGTGGAATTAATATTTTCGGATTATTTCAGGTGAGTTTTTGTTGAATACGATAATTAACATCGATTGTGTATTTTTTTTTTATTAAATAAGGAGCAAGCATTGGTATTTTGTATCAACTCAAAGATCTTTTGTGAAAGATAAAACGGGTAAAACAATCACCATGAAGAATTCACAAGAGGCGTTTTTAATATTTGTGATTTTGATAAACCAATATCAAGCCATTATTGATTTAACAACAGGTAATATAAAACTGAATGACGGCCAGATCTGTCGATTTCTAGATAAAACATATTTTACTCCAACACTAGGGTGTTTGGTTAAAAACTTTTGTCTTCTCTCCTACTGCTCGCCGTATATGTAAGAAACGATGTTGCATTCCAAATTCAAACAGAACAAACCGTTGTAAAAAGTAAAATTGGGTAGTTCTAATGTATATCATAAATTCAAATTTAAGTACATTTGATGTTCAGACTCCATGCATTCCAGAACATGCTAGCAAAAGGGCACTATTCTATTAAAAATACGAAGGCTTAGGATTAACAGTTCATTATTTAATGATGTTTGGATTCCTTTAATTCCTCAATTAGAAGAGCTGATTTCATTTAATAGTTGTTGTTATTTATGAATCCATGAATTGTTAGCCGATTGGGAATCAAGCCACTTAACGTGTACATTGTTTGAACAACTGCAATGCAGGCCATTGCCTGTAGTCTGGCAAACGAGCTGTTTTCGCTTAGTTCTTTTAGCTCCTCACATAGATTTTTTGGAATAATCAATCATTTTAAATGATTATCTTAGCGTTAGAATGGTTGGATGTCATATGGCACTTTTAAAATGGAGTTTTATATATAATTGCTTTCATTGTGTTTTTTTATCATCATCATGGCAATGACACTTACACTGAGCGGGAGAACTTCCCTTCTATCAGCCGAATATTTTCCACCTCTGAACTTGGACAAAGACTATGATTGTGGATAATTGCTTTATTCCGCTCCCTGAAGGTATTTGTAGTGTTGAAGATGATACAGACAATCAGTTGATTCTAGCAACTCAGTTGTGCTAAGTCATACTATTAAAATTTTTAACTTTAATTTTTAACTTTTTAATACCTACAAAATGTCAACAGTAAACAGTTTCTTAAGATTAAAAAAAAAATTGAGAAAGCTAATAAAGCGGCATTTTCGATTGGAATAAATGCTCAGGAAGAGTTCGAGGAATGGTGCAGGGAAATAATTTTGACTTGACCAAAAATTACCGAACTTATTTTTTTAACCCCAATTCGGTAGGGAAAGAACGTTTAAAGAAAAAGGGGACAGTCGTCCCCTTTTAACAATTATTTCGGAACTCTGATTGGCTAAGATAAAGCTCTAATTAGAAAATATAATACTAATTAGAAATTTTACAACTAAAATATACCAGATATTATTATTAAAAAAATAAAAAAAAAAAAAAAAAAGGATATGGAATTTCTTTGAAACAAAATCCTGTTTAATTTCAATTTTTAAATCCTATTCAGGATCCGTAAATTTTCTTTTAAGAAGGTCGATAAATCCTCATACACGTGAGCGATTTATAAATCCACATTCATCAAAGCCATCAGTAGACGAAACAATCCAAAGAAACTTAAAATGAAACTCATACAACTAATACCGCCTAAACCCATCCGCTAAATTGTAGATTTTTTGCCCAAATTTGGAATAAAGAGGAAAATAAGAGAAAAATAAAGAAAATATAAAAAAAGGAACATAAGGTAAGAGACATTAAACAAAAAAGCAAAGCGAAATGATCAAGCTATAAAATAGTAATTTTAGTTTTTATTAAATATAGGATCCAAGATCGGAGACCAGAACGAGATAGGGCATCAGGGTTTCATCGAAACCTTCCTCTGCTATCGCTCAGAGCAAAATTCCTGATCACCAGCGAAAGCCCCGTTCTCCACTTGGATCCCTTAATTTGGAGGCATTGCAGAAAACAATCGCGATAAAAGCTCGCCAGCCAACGATCAGCTCCACGCCATCAGTGCTCGATCAGTCGTCAAGCAGTGGGCTAGCTAAAAATCACATTTTTTTTTGTGATAAATAAAAAAAGGCAAAAAGAAAAAGAAAGCGGGAAAAATATATATAGTCGCGATAACCGTAGGAGATGGTGTAAAAATCGTAAATACAAAAAAAAAAATTTTAGAGTTTAAGCAAAAATAAAATAAAATAAGAATCCAAAATAGTTAAAACATAAATCTGAAAAATAATATGAAAATTTAAGCTTTCCATCAAAAATAAGAGAAAGAAGGCCTTAAGCCTATTAGTGGAATAGTTATTAATTAGTGGTTGTTGCGAGTGAATTCCTATATTTTTCATTGTAACATCATTTTTGTTTGTGTGAATCTGGCCCCCCTGACAACGTGTAGAGTGACTTTAAATTATACAAAAAGAAATAGTGAAAACGTAATTCGAAAGTGATCTTCTCTCTCTCTAAATTAATATTTAACCTCAAGCATCAGTTTCCAGCATCATCTTCAACATCCTATGCATATACGACGAGCTGTGCACATCTCATCATATGATTCGGTAAGTCATTTTTGGTAATTTTTTTGCTGTTTAATTATATATTAATTGGAGAAGGAGAGTTCCGTTGGTTAGTGTCATTGAAGAGATTATATATCGTAAATTACGATTAAGATCGTAATAGAATTTCTTGACCTACCTTAATGAAAGCTTCGCTAGAGTATTTCATGTAAGACGAAATATACTGATAGACAGTTATAAAAAAAAAAATAATTTTTAAGGTGCCTACAGTATACATTCATGGTTTATTAAGTTAAAGGGGCAAAGGATCTATTATGTTATTAATTTATTAAAAAAAAAAAAAGTTTAAAGTAACTGGAAAGATAAATAATTAAAATAAATACAAAAAAAATCAGTCTTATTCTTGGAATTCAAACAAAAAAAAAGGAAGGAGATTTCGTACCTATTTTTTTTTTGTTTAGAAGTGTTTTGAATATAAAAAGTTCCAAATCATTTTTTTTATTAAAACTGAATAGATTATAGCTTGAATGAAATAAAATTTTAAACGAATAAAGATATTTCACTTGTATAATTTTAAAAACGAAATGATTGTTTTTGAGTTCGTGAGTGTTATTTGAAGTTGATACTGGTTTAGCTATGGGTTGCTAAAAAGATAATTTAGGGATGTGAATTTAGAAGGGAGTAGGATGTGGAAACGTTAATAAAGGGATCACTTTGAGAAAATTAGATGAGCAGAATTAGTGATCATGGTGTGTTTGTGAGCGGAAGAGAATTTTCTTTTTTTATCACGAATGCTACAAGGGTGGGTGAAGAATTGCTCAAGGGCAAGCAACAACGAAGTCCTATAACGGAATAAAGGCTACATAAAAAAAAATTGAAGATTCTAACTTCGGAAAAGAGCGGGTCCCCAAAAATCCAAATAATAAGTTGTGTCAAACTTCATCGTAGACTTAGGCCTTAGATTTAGGTAACAAAAATATCTTTTCTCTACCCTCAAGAATCCCCGCATCCGACGAGCTAAAAGTCTGGGAATAAAAGGCCTACAAGAGAGGTCAATGGAGAAAAGGTAGACTTGAGTTGTGTCCTTGCATTTGAAAGGAAGTGAGGCTGTAATCACTTCTTGGCAAAATAAAGGTGTAAGGAAATAAGACCAAGGCAATGAAAATGGTTATTTCGTTAGAGTGATTGTTATGTCCAGCTTGTTGTGAACCAATAAGAAGTCTCAATCGGTAATGCGAATTTACTAATCGTCTTCAAACAGACGATATGAATCTAAAACATATATATATCAACTCTGGGTTTCTTAATGTTATTACTGTTTTTTCTAACTGTTTTATTCGCAGATGTTAAACTCTCAAAAAAATGATTTTAAATAAATATAAAAAAAAAATAAAAAAAATATGGAAAAAATTGAAACCTTTTCTTTCCTTTTCGGATTTCAGAGAATTGAAGTGCTGGGTGATTTTCAGATGCAGATAAAGCGGTTTAATTTGAAAGGACGTAAAATTTAATTAAAAAAAAAAAATCCTATCCTGTTCCGATTCATGAGGAACCAACTTCATGGATTAAAACCGAAATAGAAGATATGCTACGATTTGCAGTGAAAGGCCTTCTTGAAACGGATAAAGTAAGAATATCGTTTTGCGGAAAAAGATTTGCATATGAACGAGGAAGTGGCTGAATTAATTTTAAATCCTGTTCAGAATTGAGTTTTAATGATGTTTGGGACATAATAGGCAAAATATTCATAAATAAATCCTAAGGAATAAGTTCAGATGATTTTACAGTTACTTCCGTAAAAATGCCAACTGGGGAAGGAAACAGTTGAAAAACTTCAAACATGTACAACTCATTCGAGGAAGAAAGTGCTAAGTGCAGTAGAGTAATTTTATATTAAAAACCATGACAATATTTTAGTTGTAGCAAAGGCATACACAGAAAAAAAAATACAATTTTGCCAAAATAAGAAAATACACAGGCAAAATTCAAAGGCTTTAAAACTTCGGAATGATATTGGAATCAATATACCAGTCGAAGTAAAAAAAATAATTCAAGCATACGTCATCAAATTTTTGATTATCGATTTCACCGAAATTCCACCTAAAACAGGACCTATCGATTTACGGTTGGAGATGAGGTCATTTTTTTTTTTTGGTTGAATACTTCCGTTTTCTCTCTTACTTTTTTTATCCAGAGAACTATAACGAGTTCAATGATCCTTCCAATGAGGTTATGACATGAGTTCGTAAAAACCTAACCTCCGAACTCGATATTATAGGCTTTTCATACCAAGCCAAAAACGCGGTTTTTGCAAAATTATCGGGTTTGGCGAAAAACCTAAAAAAAAAAAAAAAAACACTTTCCCATATATTTTTGCTACACTACAAGTTTACGTAACCACAAGTTTTTGATAAATCCTTTCAACACCTTGTTGAAATTTTGAGATTAAAACAAACGCAACTAATGAAACATTCAGCTCTCAATCAAACGGCAAAAAAGCAGCTGACATGAGCTGTCAAATTAATTTGAATAAGAAAAGAATAAACATTGCTTGGTTCGTGGATGGTAAGTAAATCACAGTTTACTAATCATCACAGGTTAAACCTACTAACTAATTTTGTAAATATCACCGAATAATAATACATTTCACTTTTTTTATTATTATTATTATTATAATTTTGTATTATTATTACCGCTGATAAGGCGTACCTGTTGAAGCTGTGGGAGGAAAAAAAAACCACAGCACAGAGGAAGCCTGAAGAATGGGCACATTTTCAGAGAAATGGCAGCAGCTTTTGAGGGACGGCCTGTCAGAACCTCGGGACAAAATACAAGTAAGTTGTTTTTAAAATCATTTGTTATATGAGACGCACACAAAGCTTCTCATATAAACCACAACCTACCCCAAACATTATCCATCGTCACAAACAAGGTCAAGTTCCTAATAAATAATTCAATTTATTGTTTACCAAATGCAAAGTATAATTGCATCAACGATAACAATACAATAGCACAAGCATTGCAACCCAATAACTGGTCAACGCTTCATATACCCATGGAGGTATAAATCGAAGCGTCATTAGAAAAGTGCGACCCAATAACTGGTCAAAGCTTCGTTTATTCATTGAGGTATAAACTGAAGCGTCACCCGAAAATCCGCGCTATGACTTGGTAATGTAATAATAATAAAGAAATGAGGTCTACGTGTGGCGAAATCAATAAAGTAAGTAAAGTATTTCTGATGTCGAAATTGATGATTGAGAAAATAGTGAGTAAGCTAGATTGTAAAGTAATTTTAAGTATAAATAGTATCCACGTTTTGATATAATTATGGCCATTTACGCGAAGTTTTTTCCATTCTTTTATATTTGTTTGTTGCAGAAATATCAAATAACTGTCGACGAAGATGATGATTTCACAATAGAACCTTATAAGATTAGTATAGGACTCACTTTTGATAGAGATATAAATTTATTATTATTTAAGATAAATGAAGATTGTTCTTATTATAAACCTTGGGGTTCTAAATGTTCAAGCAAAAAAAATTGCCCATACACCAGGTTGAAAGAAGTACACACTCCTACTGATAGCCTTGTTTATTGTTATTCTTCTAAAGACTCACTGTGGAGAGATTATCATGTATTCAACGTATACAATGTTGTTCTTAGAGATAAAGGTGTCGTAATTGAGGTTGACAACTCTATGTACAAATTAATTTGTGCCAGAAATTATGATGCCTTTAGTGAAGCAGAAAAATATACTTCTAAGGATATAGATGGTTATTATTGTAAATTTCAAGACAAAATTTTGTTTGACAGTTACGTAAAATATAACGGTGATTTCGATTTTACTTCCACTAACCCAACAATATGTAGAAACGTATTAGATAAGTTGGAAGTGTCGAAGTTGTTGGTTCAATTGCTAGATGATACCAACGTTTTTTCAATAAATAAAAACAGTTTAAGTGTGGGTGCTCAACAATTGGGGAAGGTTTATAACTATAATTTACATTTAAAAAGTGCAACTTTTAAGTATAATTGTGGAAATACTTACAACAATTATAATAAGGATTTTATAGATAAGAATTGTAAGTATGATGAGTGTCATTTGGATGATGATAAAAAGATATGTCCAATGGCTAGATCGCAAAAGTTCGGTCAATTAAATGTTAATAAAGTTTGTGGAAAAGTAGAGATAGATGATACAGAACTTAAACCGGAGAATTGTGTAGGTCATTGGTATTGCCCAATTGTTAATGGGTTCAATAGTTTAATACCTAGGGAAACAATTAGGAGGATAATAGGTTATTTCAAGAGTTTTATAGAATTTCTGGTAAAAATTGAACAATTTTTTACAGATTCCGAGTCTTGGAAGCATATGTTCTTAGCCGTTTTAAAATGGTTGGTTGCCCATGCTTTTGAATTTCTAGGATTCCTTTTGTTGGAAATTTATCATTTACTGGTTTTGCTTGGATTATTTTACCCCTTAATTATTGGTTTTATGTCATTCAATTATTTTTTCTTTAAGTATATGAATTTGTATTTTTCAATTTATGTATCATTCATAGTTTTTGTTTTGGTGTATATTCTTTTTATATTTTAGGAAATTAATTTAGAATTTTTATCCTCGTAAATAATTATTTCGAGGCTTTAAAATGTATAGAGGAAGATATAACGCAATTGTCAGACGAAAACAGCCACAAAATAACGGAGATATTATAGTAGCGTTATATAAATTGTTGTTGTCATTATTGGAATTAAGATTTATATTTTCTTATATTTTAATAATAGTATTTCTTTGTTTAAATCCAGCAGAAAAATTAGTTAAGATATCAAAACTGGTTTTTGGAGATAAACTGGATGAACACGAAGGATACAAAAAATTAAAGGATTATGCTAATCATATCATAGCAATTGTAATTTTTTTACCAACTTTTTTTGTTTTGCCTTCTAGGGTTGCTTCTTTTTCCTTTTTCTTTTTTGCAGCAGTGGTTACTTTTTTGCCATTAGCTGATTCTTTCACTTATGTGTTAGAATCTATAATATTTGTTTTGTTATTCAAAGCCCCTAGTAAGTATATTCAACTGGTTTTGTTAGTAATCGTTTTTGTAATTTATTACTTGGGTTATTTAGTTCATGATGACACGGCTTCTGTTCTCAAGGGTGATGGTAAGAAACCAATTAATATCGCGGCTAAACATCTTTTTGGAATCAAAGATGATAAAAATGACATTCCTAAGGTACCAGAATCCGGTTGATAGAATTAAATTAAGTTTATTTTCATTATTAATTTTAATTAATTTAAGTATTGGTGAAGGTATAATAGTCAAAAGATCTTTTTCTCAAGAAATTGAGAGGGATTTTTTGCAATTTAATGTTTTTTACTACATAGCAAAAAACAACAATACAATGAACGATTTAATGTTAAATAGAAATATTACATTTTTCGTTAATAATATATATTTTCCTGAGTTAATTCCATTGGAAAATATTAATTATAAATCCAAATTGGAATTTAGAAATTACATGGGTGAATTATATAAAAATTTTATAACTTACCCTTATATATCTGAGTTAAATAATTTGGAAATTTTTTATTTTTTTTATAAATTGGCATTACGTAGAGGAATCACTAGTGATCAATTTAAGAAAACATTTGGAAGAGCAGTTCAATTAACTCCTATAGGAAAATTTTTTCCTTATTTTTGTGAAAATGGCTGCATTTTGATTGTCTCAAAATTTATCAATGATTATAGTAATTGTGTTTCTTCAGACGTTTTATGTTAGTTTCTTTTAGTTTATTATTCAAAGTTTTATTAATAATTTTTATTACCGTTACAACTTGCGGTTCTTATAATTTAGTTTACATTGTCAATTTTTATATATGTTTATCTTATTTTAAGTACAAAATGTGTAAAAGTTCTAATAGCGAGTAATAAAGGACCACTAGAAAAAGTAAAGGGTTCTTACTTTTTCTAGTGGTCCTTTATTACTTCATTTATACATTCATTTGAAATTTATTAATCTTCATTTTCAACTTTCCAGGTATTGGGCTTTAATCGCCGCCTCACAATTCTAGCTCGCCTGGTCGAGCTTAACAAAAAAAAAAAATAACCAGGAACTTCCCCCTTTCCAACATCCTTCCCACAATTTTCATACAAACCTACCCAGTCTGCTCCGAAATGTTATTATACAACACACATTTCATTCAAGATAAATATACCTATATGTACATCTTTTCCTACAGGAGGGATAGAAAACTTGCGGGCCGTATGGTGGTTTCCCCTCAGAATGGGATTTGTATTCTAAAATACAAGTATTTACATTAGATGAACTCAACCAATATAAGTTAACATTTTCCTATGGAGATACTGAGAAAGGAAATGTTTTTAAAGATATCACTCCACAACACCTGAAAAGAAAAAAACTAAACGCTTCAGCAAGAGAAATGTGGACATTTATTCATTATTTTCCTTTGATTATCGGTCACTTAATCCGAGTAAATGATGAAGTTTGGGAATTTGTTCTTATTTTTATAAAAATAATTGATATATTGCTTTTTCCACATTGTAATGATTTTACATTACATGAACTTGAAAGTCTTATTGAAAAACACAACATGTTATATCAAAAATTGTTTGGTGATACTTTAAAACCAAAACATCACAACCTGATCCACTATCCACGGATTATAAAGTATTCTGGGCTTCCAAGATATTACTGGTCATTTCTGTTTGAAGCAAAACATCAGGAGCTGAAATCATATGGTAGAGTTACATCTAGCCGCAAAAATATTTTACTTTCTATTGCAACAAAATTCCAGTTCAAATTTGCTTACAAATCTATTAGACCAAGAGAAGATTATGTTCAGTATTCACACCATGATGAAATATCTACTACAATTGAGAACATAAACTGCGAAAATGCCAACAAGAATTGAATATCTTGGAACAATATATAAAAAAAGTCATTACGTATCTATTACAAATGAATTAATAGTGAAATTCTTTTTGATAGAAACAATGCATGAAAATAAAAAGTTATATATTCTTTGCAAAGAAATACCAACAGTATTTAGCGATCATTATATGTCATATGAAAAAATAAACCCAAGTCATGAAGTTTTTTTCATTAAATCAATTGTAGAATTTGATGGTCCCCCAGTTACTTCTTCTAAGAATTTATCTGGTAATGACTTTATTCGAAAAAAAAACTTCTTTTCTTAGAGAGGAGCAAAAACAATAATACAAAATGAGTACACAAAACACAAGTAAACTACATGAATCCACCTGTAATCCTAAAATATCTGACGTGACAACTACGAAAAATATAGTCATGGAAAGGAATATTCCATCAAATACGACTTCAATGCTCGTTTTGAGTGCAGAAGGCGAACTATCATTCTTCAATCAAAACGAATCAGCAGAAGGCGAATTATCATTCCTCACTCAATTTAAAACAGCAGAAGTCGAATTATCATTCCTCAATCAAAACGAATCAGCATTGAACAGTGTAGATGAAAATAACCTTTTGCAAAAACAACCTGAACAAGATGAAGATAGCTTGGCAAATCTTCTAAAATCGTGGGGACTCTATGATCAACTTTACGTATTTCTTAAAGGTAACTTTTCTTAAATTTAAAAGAATTTTCATCAAAAATGGTTTTATTATAGAAAAAAATATCAATATTGACGGTTTAAAATGCATGAAAGAAAGACATATTGACCAATTTTTTTGGGAATATAGCGACTTTAATACAAAAATGATCTTTGAAACCAAGTTAAGTTTATGGCAAAACGAAAATGTAAGTTTTGTGAAATCTAGACTATTACTAATTTTTACTGATAACAAATGTGTTTCTTCATGTTAACAGGGGATTTTTACTGTAAGCCCAAAGCCTCAAAATAAAATGACAAAAGAACTGTCAGTAGAAACGTGGGTTAACACCTTGAGTAGCCCATCACCAGACAGTACCACCTCCGGTTTTGATGTAAGTGTGAATGTTACATCTAGAGATATAAATAAAATAACTTTACCGTGATAAAGATGCGAAGAAACTTGAACAATGCAATAACGTTATCTGTCTAAGGGTGTGTTTATTATAAACAGAGCTTAAACGTCTTGAAACTTGTAAATTCAGGTTTTTCGCAAATAAAATAATTTCCCTTACGATATTTAAGTACATACTACTTATTGAAATTCTCAAAATTAGTAGATAATTTTCATAATTATGACATTTAGAAAAGAGTGTCTTATAATTTTATCTGTATGTATTCGCAGCTCTATTATTTAAGCATTTTTCGGAAGAGTTAGAAAGAGAGTTGAAGTGTTTTGCATTTTGATAAGTTTTAAGGGATTTTTAAAACCCTTACGAAGTCATATCTTGATTAAGGCATGCGAATTTTAGATAAAGGAGACGATCTACGACTGCTCAAGTATGCCCCCCAAGGTCCGGATAACCATACATGCTGACTACTCATCGTATTCTCAGTGTATTTCCCTTCACAATGTGGAAGAGGAATTAATCAGTGACTACTACCAATTGCCGTTTAAACGAATCAATAATACTTTAACAACTTCTGGAATAATATTCGGGATATTTTTATCAGAAAATCAATGTATAGGAACTCAATTTAGACACGCGAGAGGTACACATATAAGAATGTCGCAGTGAGGACCGAAATTATAGCTCAATTAACTTCATTCTCTACATCTTTAGAAATAGTCACAGACAAATTTGGAGATGAACGACTTGAGAAATGTAATTATCGTGACTTTGAATGTAACCCGAAAAACATTTTATACTACTGGACAGACATCCTCCCCTGACTCTCATTTGTGTCTCTTTTCCTCGTTATAATTATAATCATTTGCATCTCAATTCTAAAGACCAAGAAAATACTTGGTTCTCGCAAGACAGCGACAAGACCACAACTACAACTTATTTATAATCATAACCGGGAGTCAGGGTTCCTAGGTCCGCTATCTAACATACCGCTGTATGATATACCGCCTTATGAACATGCCCCCATCAGACCTTCTGAACCTCTATATATGATCCCTCGTATTTAACCTACTATTAACTATTTTCTAAGTCATAGTTTTATACTTCGAGATATATAGACTGTGACACTAACCACAACCTTCCATTATAGTGCCATATATATAAGTATAAGACTTTGTATGATGTATTTACTCCTCACTACTACTCCTCATCTTAGTATATGGATATAGAAATTCTGTCAAAGTGGAAGAAGAAAAATTAGTGCTGCTAAAAGAATTTGTTTATGAAACAAACGAGATTAACTCGTTTGAAATGTCAAACTAAAACACCAGTAAATTTTCGGTGTGAACGATTTTCGAGTTTTTGTCTAAACCAATCATTTTCATTGCCCATTAAAATAAAACTATACTGTGTCGATCTATCCTTTTTTTTGACTCTGACTTTTGACTTTGATATCCTGAAAAAGTTCTTATAAATTAACACATGGTTCAGAAACTTAAACCACCTACAAAATTCAGATACATAACTTAACACATGGTTGAAAAACTATGTGGATGTATGTGTTATGTAGAATCTACTTTTAACGTTATGTGATTTTTTTTCTTTTTTTTTTTTTGTATAAATAATGTTGCCAGCTCATCCTAGATTATCACTCAATTTCCAAATTTTAAAAAGGAAATTAAAAAAAAAAAAAAAGAATCGCATCAAAATTGAGGGAGAATTTAAGAGTTGGCTCGAGGGCCTAGATAATAAATGCTGGGAGTTCGCCGAGCTCCAAAACACTATCTGGAAGGAGTTAGAGGCGATGGACCCTACCAACCTTTGGAACACTGTAGCGCCGCCCACAATTTGATGGCGCTGATAATCAGGACGGAAGAGGAGGGTTTGAGGTTGACCCCTTTCAACCCACCATTATAATTCTAATAAATTTTTTCATCATATTAAAACTGGATTTTTTTGTGACTGTGCGGCAGAACACAAACAAGTCACAAAATCATTCTTTTTATTACGTAAGAGATATTTACAAGTTCTGACTGTTCCTTAAATCAATTATTAAAAAGGAATTATTTTTGCCCTAACACACTCTTGCTTGCAAGTGTAAGGAGACTGATGAATTATTCTACAACTCTAAAACATCTTTGTTTAATAATTTACAAAAATTTCAAATCAATATACATACATACATATAGGTATGATGAATTTAATTCAGAAGTCAAGGTCCAGTTGTAAATCATGCCGATGATGGAATCCGAAAAACTACATCCGCAGTGAATCGCAGTGTACTGCTCTCTTTTCTCTTCATCGATTTAACGTGGAAAGAAAAGAGAACAATGAACTGCGAATCACTGCGGATCCAATATTGCGGTTTCCATAATCGACATGAATAAAACTTGACGATAAATTTTGTTGCATTCCTAACAATTCTGAACCAATATTTAAAATTATTACATTTTCTATAGCTCTTATTATTAACTAAATTTTATATCATAAAATGTTTCATACAAAATAAATACGTTAATTCTATTGACATAGCTTTGGATTTTTTTTTTCATACACATACATATGTATTTTAATTCTTTCTATAACAAAAATAGATTTTCAAATTTATAAAAGCTCAATAGGCACAAATAACTTTTTATGATCTACCACAAAACGTATACCTACCCACTTTTTTATAATAATATTAAGTTAATCAAAAATTAAGTGTTGCAAGTTTAGTATGTTATCCAATTTAACTAAAGAATATTTATTCTTTTTTTTTCCTTATCTTTACTGCTGCTGTTATAAGTATAACTTAATTTTAGTACTTACTACCAGAATTTTAATTTGTAAGTTGGATTTTTCAGTCATTTTTATTTGTATTTCCTTTTTCTCGTTGAAATTGAGATGAGCAATGAAGTTCATTTGATCTGAAATTAAAACAAAAAAATGTTATTTAAAAATCTAATACATATATATGTATGTATGTAGGTATACCTATCAGGTTTGTGAGTTTTATTAAATAATGTACATACTCAGGCCGGCCGAATTAAAATTAACTTAATGCTAATAAAAAGGTTTCACCTCTCTGCACTCTTTACTCCACTATCCCCTTATGTAGTTAAGCAAAATTCACAGAGTACCCAGAGGACGAATTAAAATAAAACATACTTGAACAATAGGGAAAACACAAAGGGCAATCATTTTGCAATTTTTTCAACACCAGTAAGTTTGTCTACTCCGGCCACCATCGTTTAAAAGTAGTCTGTAGTTTGACAAAATTGATTAATTATTACCGGCGCGGCATTGAATCCAACAAACTTTCAACTTACTTAAATGTCCAAACTAAATTTTGTGCGAACGAACTAGGTATAATAATGTCTGGCGGTAAAAAAAATCGATAGGAAACAGAAGTCATTAGATTTTTGAACAACAACAACTTAAAGGCACTACCACCAATTGTTTAGGAATTAATTTAAGGTATTTTAATTCGTTTTATTTTTGTTTGGCTGGAGATATAACTATTTCAATGGGTGCCAAGCCGCCTATTATAAGTCTCCTTTTTAGTGGTGCTGAGCTTTAATCCAATTTTATTGTGGAAAACATTCTATATGCACATCATGAGATTCAAACCCACGCATATCAGATTTGCTCAGTGTTCGAGGTCGTTTGCACTACGCATTCCACCGCTTATGACTACTGACGTCACAGGTCGAGATGTGCTGTTTGTTTATCAAATGCATTTGGAGCATCAGCATTTTTATAAGCTTTAATTTTCTCCGTACCTTATTTTGATAGACTACAATTCGTAGTACGTATCAAACGGGGAGAGGTTGGAAGATCGGTACCAAACCAGACTATTAAGTTATTATTATTTATTGCATTATTCATACTAGAATGTCAGTTTAAGACTTGACAATTCTTTGATACACTACGAATTGTAAGGACTGTTTCTTAACATAACTCCGTGATTTCCGTACATTTCACTGGCATTTTTTTTTTATATGAACTTTGACAGATCGTTGGACTGAAATTCACACAAATGCAGAAAAAATCACAGAGTTTCAAAGTAAAGGAACTAGGCTATTGTCTATCAAAATAAGGTACGAAGAAAAATGGAGGCGGAACAATAACTTTCCAAACTTTCCAACATACATAAAGTAAATTTTAAAAAAATGCATGACTGCATCAAAGAAATATCATTATTGAAATCAGCATATTATTAAGTAGGTAGATACCTGAAATCCAAAATTACCTTTCGTGGGTACGAACGCCTTTTGTCAGGAATAAAATTTTTGCTTCTACCCAAACCCAATATAATTTTCACTTTCGTACCTATTCAGTTAAAATCTAAAACACATTTTTTCATATTTTTGTTCGTATATTTATGTAGGCCTAATGTAAACCTGAATTGTGCTATGGATATTTTCTGATTTCTTACCTGAACACAATTGATCATTAGCTTGTATGGAAACCGGATTTGCGCCGTCATAAAATTTTACAATTTTGCTAAGGATGTTAACTACTTATACGCACTGATAGTGAGTTTTTCACAACTAGCTATCATTCAGGTAGAAAGAACACAAGAGGATAAATGCGTTAGACATATGTGCACTACAACCACACCCTAGCTTTTCTAGATGCAAGAACTTATAATGAAATTTTAATACATATTGTGTAGAATGTAAAGTATATCTAAATAAATTGAAAACATACTTACAAAATTTAGAATTTTTTGATGGTCTAAGTATTGAAGTGTTTCGAGAACTTCCAAATTTGATGACATCATGCAATAGAGCCCATTATTTCCAACAAACAAAACAAAGGGTTGAAAACGGCGAACTGGAAAAATTTCTGTTTTTTCGTCAGACTTTAAATAAAATTTTTCTTTCAGAAAATAATCGCAGAATTTTGCTTTTCTTTGTTAAAGAAAAAGTTAGCAGCTATTTGGATTTCACACACGATTTATACGCCTTATTTGATAAAAAGTAATGTATTCGCCTTCAAGAAAATGGCGACGATTGTTCGTTTTCAATTGACTTTGAAACTGGATTTTAAAATTTTTAATTTGTTCTGCATTTTAATTTATTATTGTTGATTTTATTTCTGTATTACCCCCAGTTTAGACAGGCGAGTAGAACTAGTAGCCTTTATGTGTGTTAGTGTATCCGTACACGAAAGAGCCGACTAGTAGCTTTAATAGCATAATATTTTTGCCTGCGAGTTGGTTGCTAATTAGCCTGCTAGTGATTTGACGTTTGTGTATTGTTTTCCCTTTTACACTTGTGCAGTATTTGTTTTCCGTTTCAATCGAAGAAACATTTTTCGTTGGAAATATATTTTTTGCAGATTTACGATTTGAATTTGTCGTGTCGTAGAAATACAAAAACAATTAAAAGGATTTATCCATCTTTTTATTTTTTTTTATTTTCTTTTTCAGCATTTTGAACTTCTTCTCATTTTTGATGTAATACCTATTTCTAAATTTTTTTTTCGAATATCATCCTTTTGAATTTTTATGAAATAATTATCATACTAGTTGATCGAACACGCAATGAGATACTAGTTACACAAACATTAACACAACTAACACTACGATACAAATCAAAGAAACTGAATATGAAGAAATGAATCCTCGGCTGTCATTTGAGTTTGCCTACAAGCTCTATCAGATAAGAAATGAGAAGGTATGTGTAAAAATGGCGGTATAAAACTCATACATTCACAGTATTTATCTTCACAACTTACACATTCACAGTACTTATCTTCACACCACCCTGCTATATTGTTGTAGGATTTCACATCTATTCATCGACACAAAATTAAATTACAAATACAACAATGTAAACAAATGGGTTTTGGAGGGTGAAACGTACGAAGGATTCATTTCTTCATATTCAGTTTCTTTGATACAAATCCTACTAGTTCTACTCGCTTGTCTAAACTGGGGGTTAGTTGATATTGAATTTTATTTTTGCTTGCTTTCTTTTTTGTTTTACACACACATTTTGTAAGTCAGATTTTTAAATTTAGAAATCGTGCTGCACTTGAAAAAAATAATTTATATTTGTTCTTTTAAATTGCATTTAATTTCGATTATCAATCAGCATAACAGAACACACCAAGTGCCACAAAGACAATGCAAAATGCAATATGCAATATGCTATGCTATATGCAAAATGCAATGCAAGTATAGTAAAAAAAAAAACTTAAAAAAACTTAAAAAGTGAAATTCTACAACTCAACTACAACGAAAAACGAATACAGGAAATTGACGTAATTAAACATGGCGTTGTCAGCAACAAGAAGTGCTGACATAACTCAAGTTCTGCATTCGCTAATATAAATATCCATTTGCTATTATGTCACATTTACATTGGGTCTCCATCAGAAGTGCACATGTATGTCCCCTTTCACACAGAGCAACTGAGTTGCCGGCAACAAATAGTTCATAGGCGAGAAGGGCAGGAAGAAAGAGGGGGAAATGAAATCTCCCCGGTCAACAAATTCAGGAAACTTTTTTGACGTTTCTCTTCACACTACGTTTGTGTGCGTTCAACCAAGGTAGTTTAAAAGGAAAATACAGCAAGTCTCCTCCAACTTTGTATCTGCGTGTGAAAGGTACAGGAGACTGTTAAGGAGATTTAAAGAAAACGTCAAAAAAATCACCAGCAACTAGTATCTTCGTGTGAAAGGGGACTATGCAGATAAAGGCCTTCCACACTATCCCACTGAGCATCGACGTATTATATATGGACTGCTAGTTGCTTACCTCAAGTTGGTTCCATTTTTATCTCAGTCGTTTTTGGCGACATTAGCGCCAGAAATTGCAACTAGCGGAAAAAAATAAAACCTCAATTTCGACATTGAGTACTTTCAATAAAAAAAATTTCAGATTCTGAAAAATCAGATTTTTTTCGTTGAACGCAAAAAGAAAAACAGAAATAAAAGTCAAACTTCCGTATTTAAGGCTCTCCCAAACCAACGCGAATATTCGGCGCGACGAACGAAAACAATAATAGGTGTGTTTTGTTCAACTCCTTAATGTGCACATTAAGAAACTCTTCACATTAAGCAAAATTTTCACATGCAAATTCTACCAACAACAAGTTAACAGCACATTTGATCTTCAGTAACTCTATGGCTTAATGTGGAACATTGCAGAATCGGCACAGTAACTAGCTCAACAAAACACAGCTAATAACAATGTTTTGTTTGACAACCACGTGTTGTTATTGTTGTTTTCGTTCGTCTCGCCGAATATTCGCGTTTGTTTAGGCGAGCCCTTACTAATTGAATTTTCATTGAGTGCCAGTTGTACAATCGTGGTTTAAATTTTGATCCGTGGTTCAGGAATTTTCAACGATGGTTCAAGGTTCTAATATGCACTAAGGGCCAGTTGTACAAATATTTGATCCGTGGTTCAGGAATTTTAACTCACCAATTTCGGCGGATTAACTGTGGTTCAACGATGGTTCAGGCATGTAATTGGCTTTTAGTGCCAGTTGTACAATCGTGGTTTGAATTTTGATCCGTGGTTCAGGAATTTTAACTCGCCGATTTTGGCGGGTTAACTGAGGTTCAACGATGGTTCAAGGTTCTAATATGCACTAAAAGCCAATTACATGCCTGAACCATCGTTAAACCACAGTTAATCCACCGAAATTGGTGAGTTAAAATTCCTGAACCAAGGATCAAATATTTGTACAGCTGGCCCTTAGTGCCTGTTGTACAATCCTGGTTTAAATTTTGATCCGAGGTTCAGGAATTTTAACTCGCCGATTTCGGCGGGTTAACTGAAGTTCAACGATGGTTCAAGGTTCTAAGTCCCCTTTCACACGTAGATACTAGTTGCTGGTGATTTTTTTGACGTTTTCTTAAAATCTCCTTAACAATCTCTTGTACCTTTCACACGCAAGCAACAAAAACCCGGAGATTTTCTTTATTTTCCTTTTAAACTACCTTGGTTGAACGCACACAAACGTAGTGTGAAGAGAAACGTCAAAAAAATCTCCTGAATTTGTTGACCGGGGAGATTTTATTTCCCCCTCTTTCTTCCTGCCCTTCTCGCCAATGAACTAATTGTTGCCGGAAACTCAGTTGCCCTGTGTGAAAGGGGACTAATATGCACTAAAAGCCAATTGCATGCCTGAACCATCGTTGAACCACAGTTAATCCGCCGAAATTGGTGAGTTAAAATTCCTGAACCACGGATCAAATATTTGTACAACTGGCCCTGAATCGAAATAGAAGAGAACTTTATATATTCGTCAATTGTTTATTTAGCATGAGCTTTGTAGATGAAATTTTATGTAAAAAGATTAACAACAGGTTTAATTGTTATTATGCAGTAAATTTGTTTTAACTTCAATGAAAAATTGTTCCACAATAATCCGATGGAGAATTATGAGAATACTTTTATTAAGACAAATCATTCCTTTTATTCAAAGAGTCACTAAACATTTAACAAAATGTCCTTTTAATCAAATAAGTAATTATTACAATTTTATTATAAGAACTTATAAGCACAAATCAAAGACTTGTTAGTCGGTGTTCCGAAAATCATAAAGTTCAATTTTTATGTGTAGCACTTCAGCACTTTTTACACTTCCCCCACCATAAACAACTGTCATCTGAATTTTCAGATGAAATTTCAGAATAAATGTAACTAAACGTAACTTAAAAGTTACTAAAATTCATCTTACTTTTTATGACAGCTGGCCAATCAGAAGCTCAAAAAATTCAGAAATCTGAAATTTCAGATGTAAAACGTAATGGATTGAACGCGGCTACTGAAAAAAAGCAATAAGAAGCAAAATACCATAGATGTCGCACTTTTCTATGCATGAAATTTAAAAATGTCAGTTAGTGACCTATTACACGTTGACTCTTTTAGAGTCATGATTCTCGAAATTGAATGAGTGCGAAGGAAAAAAAAGATCGGATTTCACCTTCGCACTCATTCAATTTCGAGAGTCATGACTCTAAAAGAGTCAACCTGTAATAGGGCACTTATTGGTTATGGTTAAAGCCTAGTACGCAGATCGGGAAAAGATAAATTTTATCTCTACAATTCTAATCTCTACAAAAACATTGGAAAAATCGCGCAAAATTAATGTTTTCCTTCTTTTTGTAAAATGATCGATAAAGAATAGTTGATCGTGCAAAATTATTGACCTGTCAAAATTTTTCCCGCAAAATAATGCTTTCAACATTATTTTTCCTGGCAAAATTTAGTGGAGACTTCACCCTACAGCGGGTACAAACGTCACCATTTCGCGCGCGAACTGCGTACTCTCTGGAAAAAAACTGAAGAAAAAATTTGTCTTGGAAAAATTTTTCCCGATCTGCGTACTAGGCTTAAATACAATTTTTTTGAATTTTTAAAAACAGATGTCGCAAGCTTCTATGTAAATATTTTTAAGTTAATTTTTTTTCCTGAAGTTTAGGTTTTGAAGCTAGCATCGCTATCTCATATTTTGGCGACATTTTTTTGATAATTCTTGTATGGAACTGACATTAGACTAGCAGTCCATATAATATACGTCCATGCCACTGAGTAAGTCCCCTTTCACACGAAGATACTAGATGCTGGAGATTTTTTTTTTGACGTATTCTTTAAATCTCCTAATATCTTGTACCTTTCACACGAAGATACAAAATCGGAGGAGACTTGCTGTATTTTCCTTTTAAACTACCTTGGTTGAACGCACACAAACGTAGTGTGAAGAGCGTCAAAAAATTTCCTGTATTTGTTGACCAGGGAGATTTTGTTTACCCTCCTTTCTTCCTGTCCATCTCAACAGTTGCTTCGTGTGAAAAGGGACGATCACAACTCACAAATTACTAGAGTTTTGACATTAATTTTACGTTTGATATATTTTATGAAAAAAAGACTTAAAAGTTTCTTTACATTACACAAAAAATGGAAATAGAATTCATTCTGGTAAGTAAGATTTTTTCAATTGCTATTATATTTCTTTTTCTTATAAACTTTCCACATTGTGCCAGTTCTTGTCGGACCGTAGAAAGAAAGAATCCTTTCATTTCAATTTATCTCTCACTCACACAAAAAACTCTTAATGCTGATTTCGAGAATATTTTTTGGCCGCGTTCGGGTGGCACTTAGATAGCCTATCTTAATAGATAGGTTAGTAACTTATATTTTTTCGAACGAAGAAGCAGGACAGGTGAAAACAGCTGACAAAAGGAAAAATAAAGTTTGGTTCATCAGCTGAATTTTCCTATGGGATTACAACAACACAAACCTATCCGGATAGATTTGGGTTGACGCCCGAACGCGCCCATTGAAACTGGTGTATCGGCATAATTTGGGCGGAATCTACCCTTTATTTTCCACACATATAAAATCTACCCGTCTAACTGGATGCGCCATTCATTAAAAATCCAATGTCCCCTTTCACACGAAGATACTAGTTGCTGGTGATTTTTTTGACGTTTTCTTTAAATCTCCTAAACAATCTCTTGTACCTTTCACACGCAAGCAACAAAAACCCGGAGATTTTCTTTATTTTCCTTTTAAACTACCTTGATTAAACGCACACAAACGTAGTGTAAAGAGAAACGTCAAAAAAATCTCCTGAATTTGTTGACCGGGGAGATTTCATTTCCCCCTCTTTCTTCCTGCCCTTCTCGCCTATGAACTAATTGTTGCCGGCAACTCAGTTGCCCAGTGTGAAAGGGGACAATGTAAACAGGCACTAAAGGTATAGGTTTTTTACTATTTAGATGCAAAGATTTTAGAATTGAGAGCTCAGATCTTTACACATAACAAATATTTCTAAGAAAGCCCTCAATTATGGTCCTAGCATATTTTGACATTTTGCATACTTACCAAAAAAAAGTCCTTTTATATATTAACCAAACCGTAGAAAAAAAACAAAGATAATTTGAATTCATACAATGAAAAATTGTTTTGTTTTAATAAGTTTCTTTGAACTATTATTTTAAATCTTATAACTACCAACACTTAGTATAAAATACAAATAAATAACAGTAGGTACTTTATTTTTTTTTATATTAAAACCTTCTAACATTTATTTAAATAATACAGTTCATTTTATTTTACTTGATTTTTTCTTTATGGTTATGGTTAAATAAAAATTTATTTATTGATCTTAACTATTAATGTTTCAGGTACAACATTTTTCACAATTTTGAATACATTTCATTCCATTTAACATACATTCTACTACAAAAATATATATGTAAGATGTTCATTTGTTCGTATTTCTTTTACATTTATGTATTTTAAATTAAACAATGGTTTATGTGGAATTAATTAGATTAAAATATAATAATATCGAACGCAGTTTTAAATAAATATTGGTTTTATTTTTTTCTTTTTCATTGATTTCAAAGATTTATTCTTAAAAATTGAAAATGCAAGAACGCAACAGATTACCTATAAAAAAAAAATATTCAGCACTTTTTTTTTCATTCCTGTGACTAACAATTCAAAAAATTGTTTATGTTAAAATGTTGCCATAATACCTGATTTGAATAAATCATACAATTTTTTAATTGATTTTTTTTAATAGTTTATATTATCAGTTCCTACATGAATTCGCTTTTAACATATTTATAAAAAGCGTCCGTACACCAATGTGAAGGGCGATTTTCAGTTTGTAATCGCACAATAACGCACATATTTTTCATTATTTTCTTAAGCACCGTAAAATATGCATTTTCAAAATGTCAGTTTGAAAATTGTCATATTATAATTTCTATATGATAGATAGATAGATTTTTAAAAATTTCATTTCTGGCACTTTTTTTTCTTTATATTTCTTGTAGGTTTTTTTCATTTATTTACATCTTGGCGACAAACAATTTAGAGAGTATGTGGGTACAACGAAAGAAATAAAAATATAACTATTGTACATTGTGTTTGATTTTTTCTTTGTTATTTTTTGTCAAAAACTTTGTTCATTATTTGCCTTTATTTTTGAAGAATAAAATTTTTCTTACAGTGCAAACGTAAATGTATTTCTATGCTATGTTGAAAATATGTCTTTCATAAAGCCCTTTTATAAATTTAAGAGACTTTTGAATCTTTAAATGACGTTTGGTTTATACAAAATACGTCTTAGTTTCCGAGAACTTAGTTCACGGCACCTTATATTTGGAATTAAGATTTAGATTAAACTTAGCATACAAAACAAATTGTTTTGGTGATAACCAAACCCAAGGCCCCAAAGAAAAGCTTAAAGAACTCAATTAGGTTTTAAAGATCATAAAAAACAACCGACACCATTCGCTTTATTTACAACTCTCCCGTCGTCGTGTCATTCGACCGATCGCGAACCCCAAGCTCAGCTATGGATAGTCAAGGCGCTTTGATACTCAGTACAAATCAATATTGCGTACACTAAGATTAACCTAAATCATCGGTAAGATACCAATTGGGCAATCAAAGTGCACAAGACAATTGAAATGCACTTAGTTCAACGCACGTCGACTTCCTCTAGTAGGTTGGGTGATATGTATGTATGTATACACAACAACACTAATTAATAATGGCTGAAGTTAAAAAGGTAAACAGTATAATGTTAAATTAGTTTTTTGTTGCTCATGCACCGCTCTGCAGAAATGTTTGCGAACGCAGCCATCGTCATTTTAAAATCGAAAATCCTACGTGTAGTATCTACTACATGAACTCGAACACGCCTCCAAAGATGAGACAAACACACCTTCGGGGTGTGACATCGTTCACCATTTTAATGTTAAATAGATAGTCAAGCTAACCGATCGATTAGGTTATGTATATATATTTTACAGTTCGAAATAAAGATATTAGACTAATACTAAAAACGTGGTTACCTTCAATTCTACAAATTGGCGACGAGAATGGATTCATTAACCCATGGAGTTGTTCCATTCGATACTACCGAAACATCGAACATTGGTGAGAGGTGGAAAAAATGGATGTGGAGGTTAGACAATTATATGGTGGCTGCCCAAATCACAGACGCAAAAAGAAAGAAGGCACATCTTTTGCACTACGCAGTTGAGTTAGTATCTGATATTTTTACTTCCTTTCCCCCTTCCCCAACCCCAGTAGCAGACGAGAATAATGATGCTAAAATTCCTGTTGAATACGAACAGGCAAAACAAAAGCTTTTCGATCATTTTACCCCGAAAAGCAACAAAGAGTTTGAAATTTTTAATTTCCGAAAACTGCAGCAGGATTCAGAAGAAACCATCACACAATTCTATGCCAAATTGCTAAAGTGTGCTGAAAATTGTGGGTACGAAGCTGACATGAAAACAGACGAAATAAAAAGACAAATCATATATGGAACAAAGTCATCGCTTGTGAGGCAAGGTATGCAAAGCAAACAAACGGAAAGAAAGAACGTACAACCTAGAAAATCAGTTGACCGAGGAATCATCTAGTGATGCGTCGATATACAATCTATCAAAATGTGGCGTTGAAATGAGGCAAAGGGAAGTTTTAGGGAGATAGTATACGGGAGGACGAAAGGGGGTAGAAATAAAAAAAAAGAGAAATTGAAGAAGGAAGCGGGATGGGATAAAGTGGGATGGGGGGAAGGTAGGGGTGGAATGTCCGCTACGAAGGCGATGGCATGCTTGCGATGCTCTGCTCAGCTCGTCGGATAAGGGGGGATCTTGCCCCCGTAGCAAGACCTCGCCTATTCCAAAAAAAATAAAACCAAACATGCCAAAAAAAAAAACAAAGACTTAGCCACCACTCATTGCTCACACCTTGGGAACACTGCTGCTGACGGTGCAGTGCGGCCACTTAACCCACCCAACCTGGGATTCATTCGGCCTCGAGTTCGAATCCCCCTATACTGAAACGAAGGTTTCTTACTGCTGCTGTTAAACCTAAAGGTTACGTGAAGCCTTCCTAAAGGGAACTAGGCAATCGCCGGCAAATTTCTTTTGTTTAAATTGAATTATTCTAAGGAAAACAAAGGAACAAAAAGGAAAAATAAAGGCTGCTGTTGAGATGGTTAGAAGTGGGCGAATTCCCAAATAGAAGCAATCAGTAACCTTCAAAATCACGACCCAAGCCTGTTGGGGGGTTTAGGTTCCTAAATCACCGTTCAAATTACTGGGACCTTCCTTTCCCGACTGAAGGCATTCCCTAACCTCCTTTCACCTACCTACGGGGAGCTCTGCGTAAGCGTATTAGGGGTAAGCAAAAATTTGCGTCAACAACGGGTGGTTTGCAGAACCGTGGTCCGCACCAGGCAAGCGGTTACAAAAGAAACTAACGGTACAATATCCCCCGCTCACTTTCTTCCACTCTATAGCAGGAAAAAAAACTAAAATGTACAAAAAAAAAATATCACGCCGATAAACAATTAATTCTATCCTGAGGATTGAAGGTCTCCAGCTCCCGGACCCTCGGACTTCTATAGCATGTGGTTTCCAACGAACCAGCTATCTTTCCGTTCGGCGGTGCTTTCGGGGATTTGACGAAGTTTTTACTTAGAAAAGATTTAAACGTTTTGTGAGGGCGAACTTCCGAGTGTGTTCATATGCGGTATTGGTATGTGACGATATATACGTACTACGTCTTTTTTTTTTTTATATATATATATAAGAACAAATTTGGAATATAGTTTTTCACAATTGCTGGATACTTGTAATGTCCGGGACGTTCTACGGACTTTTCACTGACACCAATCCCTCTAGATTTATTTTACCATAAAGTAATAGGTAGTTATTCGCACGTTATAGGTTTTATATTCTGCACTTCTACCGGGTAACGTTTGGTGTTTTCTCCAGTATACAGCCGCATAAGTAACTAGAACGGCGGTTACGACCTTTCGCCCTTGTCGCTGGCCGCAAAAATTCGCCCCCACTATAATGGAAATCAGACCACTATATCACTGAATTTTTCTTTTGCTACTTTTCGTTATCACTCACCCTTTACGAACGTTTTTATTCGCTTATTTTACTAATAATCCACCGATGATAAAATTATTAATACATTTAATCTTTCTTTTTGCAACTCAATCAAAAAAAAAATAATTCAACGCCAGTACGTACGTATATGACCGAACTTTAAATTTGAAATTTAACACTCTCGTGCGATCCAACTTCTGGGCGGGATCGATTGACAATGACGTATCAAAATTTAAACCGTCTCATCTTCAAACCAAAAAAATGTTGGCCATCTTTTTTTTCTTTTCTCAATCCACCTGTCAAGGGAATTCCCTGGTTCGATGACCTAATCTAATACATACATACAACCGTTCTTCATTCTATTCACCTGTATGGGTATCCCCCTACATACCTACCTAAATGATTTCAAAAAGTATCAACAGTCACTACCTAATTATTCAACTAAGCTCTACGCTACTTTTTTCCTGACGGCCCAGTTTGAGGACCTATGGGCGAAAGCTCTTAAATGTCTATTTATCTCCTTCGTTACTATTCTACCTGTCCCTCTCCAAATTTCGTTTGATTTAATTCATTATCTTAGCGTCCTCTGAATACCTCTGACCAAACGTTTAACTTCTGTCTAAAATCTATTGTACTTCCTACGCTTAAAAAAAAACCATTCATTTTTTTGAACGTTGTCGTAGGCCTTTGTTATCCAGTTAATAAAAATAACGTAGTGAAAAAAAAATCCCGGGAAAGTTTATTATCACGCTTGTGTCTCATCGGGTTACGGAACCCTCGCTGCCGAACCCTTGAATCTGGTCATGGACAACTCACAGACGCTTAAAACAATCCACACATCTACAGAAGGAATTCTTGGCCAACGGTAAGTATTCTTGTGTATTTTTCCCGAAACGTCGAATGCGTCATCGGATGGTGATATGTCGATGTTTCTGGCGTTTTCTTTTCTCAAAAAAAAAAAAGATGTCACCAACTCCATTTTACTTCTTCCCGTTTCTAGCTCTCATTACATCAAAAAGGCAGCAGCTGTTTGTGGAATTCATCGTACAATGCCTGCGATTCCCTCATATTCGCAGTCTTATGACGAGGTCAAAGACCCTTGTTTGGTCTCACTCGGAGAATCAAAATCTTTTGGGAGCATGGTCGCCTCGACCTGCGTCCCGACCAATGGAACTTAGTCCGGATCATTTCATACTTGCTGGGTGGTACTCTATCACCCTAGACAATTAATATTTAGGGTTAAGAACACCAGAAGTCACCGTACCACTAAGTACGTACGTCGTATGTACTTATCCGTTAACATAGTGTAGGCTTATACAAAAAAAAAAAATAAAAGTCAACTTTTATTTTCAGAAAAACCACACCTATGCATTATATAATTATATCCCTCTTATGTCCCAGGAAATACTTAATCGGCCTTGAGTCGGACAGATTCCAATTAGAATACCTACCGGTAATGGGTGCCAACTCGTGCATACTACCTTTGGGCATCCGCAACAAGTAGGAACTTATTCCTCGGTGGTCATAAGCTGGCCATTTACGATCGAGCCAAATAGCTCGGCCGAACTCATTTACATCATGCAATTAGGCTCTATCGTGTAAGGCCAGCTTTAGTTTCCGAGGACTTAGTTCACGGCACCTAATATTTGGAATAAAGATACAGATTCAACTTGGAATACAAAACAAATTCTTTCTCTTCTGGCTTTCGAGTATCTAATACTAAAAATTTCATAAACAAATTAAAAACTAAGGTAAACTACTACAACAATGGGAATGGGAAATAATACCACCGAGGAAATTATAAAAATTATGTTAAGAATCAGATTGCTGAAAATAATGGGAATAATGTTCAAAATAAAATAAATTGCAAGAAGTTATAAATAAAGTTAAGAAATTATAAATACAATTAAGAAATTATATAATAAGGAATCCAAATAGAGGTTACATTGAGCGGACGTGATCCTCAAAATTGGAGGATTAGAGAATTTGAAAAGGAATCTGTGCAAAACCAACAAGAAAAGTAATACTGAGGCGGTTTTAAGCATTTTGCAACGATAACCCCATAATCCTCCATATCAGGAATTTCAGACTTCGGGAAAAGCGTACTCTACCCTATATTATGGATCCCATTCCCTTACTCATAAACTTTAACAACTCCTTTTTTCATATTAACTAATAAATATTATTTAGAGTTTTCTTCATTCCAGATTTTTTTTCGTCCAGATAGGAATCTGCCAATCAACAACGAGGACAATAAGGGACAGAGTTGTGCAAGGATTCAAAACCATTCTTATAGAACATATGCCCCCTTTGGACGGAAAAAGACAACGACGACATGGTACAGTACAACATATGTCAAGCTGAATGAGGTTATAAGCGAGGAGGATTGGATGTGTGAGGACTGCGTCGCAAAGCAAAGAGTGGATCTTCAAGGGCACAATGATCTGTCAAATTAGAACGTACCAAAAAACTGCATGTGATCCTTCATTTTAAATATTCGAATAGGAGGAAAACCCGAAGGCTCATGAGAAACTGAGCATTTGTGAACGGATCGCACCAGCGACCTCCTTAAAGACAATCATATACATCTATTTCTAATATGAAAACAAGCTTTATAATCAAACATTCGGAATGCCTATGGGCAATCCTTTATCTCCTTCAATAGCAAATATCATTCTTGACGACCTTCTTGACAATACAACTAATAAATTAAACTCAGAAAACATAAATATCAAGCACATATCAAAGTATGTCGATGATATTTTTGCAATAATCAAAGAACGAGATAAGGATATAATTTTACAAACACTTAACAATTATCATACCAAAATACAATTCACAATAGAAATGGAACAAAACAATAGCCTACCATACCTAGACGTAAAACTTCATAGAAAAGACCGAAAAATTGTTTTTGATTGGTATTCAAAACCCACCGCTTCCGGAAGAATGATGAATTATTTATCAACACAACCTATTGCACAAAAAATAAACACAGCAACTAATTTCATAAACAAAGTCTTAATCATTAGCGATATCCAATTTAGATTAAATAACATAAAAGCAATAAAAACCATTCTAGACATGAACAATTTTCCAAATTTTCTAATCAACAACTTACTTAAAAAGAGAACTCAACCAAAAACTAACCCAACGATTAACAAAACAATCAAAAACCAAAACGACGGCAACACTAGATACTTCAGCATACGATATATACCAAACTTAACCGATAGCAAAAGCTTGCATCATACAATCAAACAAAAGAGTGTATCGTTTAAGTATGCACACAAATCCAACGCAACACTAAGATCAATTTTTACCAACACTAAAGCTCCAATAGAAAAAAACCAACAATACAATATCGTATATGAGGTGAGCTGTGACGGAAAGGAGGGGGACACGTGCAATTTTGTATATATTGGAACAACGAAAAGACTGTTAGGTATAAGAATGACAGAGCACAAAGCAGACATTAAAAAAGGAAAAGAATCAACGGGTCTCTCACAACATATACTTGACAGTGGACACACAGCCAACTTTGACGATGTAAGAGTACTTGACAAAGAAAAGAGAATGAACGCGAGATTTACTCTAGAGAGTTTAAGAATTCAACAAAAAATGATGAAAACAATGAATACACAAGAGGACAGAGAAACTACGATCGCGAGCTATGCTTTGGCAATTCAATAAGTACCTGCATACACTACTGCGATAATTTTTGGGAAAAGATGAAATAGACTTGTTTTATTTGCACTAAAAAACATATTGACCAAAAAAGCCTACCTAAAATATTAAAAATATAATTGAAAATAATTGGTCACACAACATAATTAAATTAATCATATACATATTATATTTACGTTCAACGAACTCCGCCTCGATATCTGAAGTCAACAATCCATTTGCAATCCAAGTTCATTAATTCCACCCACAAGGTGTTACGAATGGCAACACTGGCCATTCGAAAATCATAATAAAAGTGTATAATTTTTCCCACAATAAAAATGCTTGTGTTTCAATTTTGACAAACATTGTAGTCCTTCGAGTGATAATATTGTGAAGTGAAAAAAAAAAAAATGCAATTCGACAATTTGCAAAATGGAGGAAAAAGGAGTAACTCAAAGGAACCACTTACACTATAATAATAAATAGGTACTTCAAATCATAATACACAGTATAAATGTTTTTGGGTGGAAGTTTGCAAAGCTACACTCCACATGGAGTACAGTTTTGCTAAACTTCCACCAAATAACATAATCATAAGTGAGACCGCTAGGCTTGAGTGGCCTGATTTGCGTAAATCGACGACCTTATTAGAAATTACCCTACCCCTCTTCAAAACAAAGTAAACTTTACATAACATTTTTTCAGTGTACAGATCCAGTTGTGAAATTCCAACTATACCTACTCCAAGGTGGTGCACTACATTGGCGGAGGATTACAAAGTAAGTCGTTTTTCAAACAAAATAAATTATTTATAAAACAACAAAAATTTTATTCTGTTTTGAGGAATTCGAAAGGGAACTCTATTTTTATGTATCTTTTTACTTGCCGAAATAAAAAAAAATAAAACCTATCTAAAAAAGAAAGCGTATGGTTGCCAATAGGGCATATATAATACATAGTCATGAAATGAAACTGAAATTGTATTGAATAGTTAAGGTTGAAATAATAGTAAATTTAATCGAACAAAATATATTATTTTTGTGAACTTCTGAACTAGCTGGAATTATATAGTTTTTTTTGATTGCTTCGATAGCAAAAATAATTTTTTTTTGAAAAAAGCAACCTCCGCACCGACCGCACTACAGTCGAACCCGTTTAAGTGGGTCGAATTTTGTTTTTGATTGCTTTGATAGCACAATTTTTTTTTTCTTTAAGAAAAACCGCCCAGTACCAATATATAGAAAAGTTAATCTATGAGAAAGAGAAATCGGCTGTTTATGAAGCCTAAGGCAAAATATACCGAGAAAAGTTCCTTATCAGAATCTTTCGAATTTGAATTTGAATCATCGAAAACTGAGTTTGAATCAACGGTTATAGAAGAAGTTTCTTCTAAAAACAACTCAATGTCCGACCCGCCTTCAATTGCTTTATCAGAAGATCAGCTGACCCGTTTGGTAGCTGCCATTGGCGTCAAAGAAAATAAAGGGAGCGTTTAGCAGATGCACCACTCGTTTTGATGGTGAAAGAAACACATCGAACCTGGACGACTTTATAGCAACGATTACGGTGTATAAGAATGCAGAAAATGTTTCTGAAACTAATGCGTTGACTGGATTCCCGCTTTTACTCGAAGGTTTTGCATCAAACTGGTGGCAAGGTGTTAAGAATGAAGCCAAAACATTCAATGATGCAATAAAGCTAATACGCTCATCCTTTGCTCCACCGAAGCCAGCATGGAGAATATATACAGAGCTGAATTCAGTGAGCCAGTTAGCCAACGAACCAATTGACGAATTTATATGCAAAAAGCGAACACTATTCTCTCAATTAACCGATAAACTTACGGAAGAGATAATGCTTAACATGGTATATGGTCAACTGCTCTTGTTTATAAGAGAAAAAGTACCCAGAAGTTCTTTTAATACTTTCCAGGAGCTCCCTAAAGAAGCTCGCGAAGTTGAGTTAGCTGGAAAGGAAACAAAATTTCCAAATAAAGCTGTTGAGGATGTGAAGAAAAAGCGTTGCACATTCTGCAGAAAGCAAGGTCATTCAGTGGAACAGTGTTTCAAAAAAGCCAACAACCAAACTGAAACAAAGAAGCCAACCCTGAATTGCTATGGTTGCGAAGCAGCAGGATATTGCAGAACAAATTGTCCTACATGCAGCAATAAAAATGCTAACAGCCCAGCTATGCTAGATTTCAACCTGGTTGAATCAACAGTCATCGGAAGACATGTTCCAACTGTTGACATTAACATAAACGGTCTAAAAGGTGAAGCTTATATCGACACGGCAGCTAGAACAAGCGTCGCAGGTGCACGTTTATGCGAACAGCTGGTTAAAAAAGGTTGTCCTTTCCAAAAAGTGAACGCAGAAGTTACCTTGGCTGACGGAGTTCCGAGAAGACAGATTGTTCACTCTACGGTGGTAGATATCATAATCGGAAAAAGATTACGAAAAACCCGTTTCATTGCATTACCACAAGCTAAAGGAAACCGTACTTTACTTGGAATAGACTTCCTGGAACAATGTGGAATAGTTCTGAACATCGCGCAGAGAGCTTTCCATTTCGTTGATGACCCAGATAAAGTTTTTCATTTTAAGCTTGCAAAATGCTATTCACCAAAAACCCCAATTAATAAAGCACTTGAAAGCCACTCTAAGCCTTCAACGTCTAAACAAAAGCCAAGTTATCACAAAACTTTGGACAATGATGACAAGCTGAAAGAAGTTTCAGCATATCTTGTTTGGTTTGAAAGCCATGAGGCTCTGAGTCCTATTGGAAACACTCCAAAACGAAAAAGAGATAATGATTACTCGCCTCACGGAATTCAAGCTATCTTCTCAGATGCTGTTCCTCAAGAGATGAGAACACCCGAAAATGGCAATAATGACCTCTTTAGCGAACCGAAAAAGGTAAACACAAATGTTGACGACTGGTTCATACTCAATTCAATTGATATTACAATGCGTCCGGAAGAAGGATACAACATAAATCCGCCAGAAAAATTAAAACTCGAAGCAATACTGAAAGAGCAAAACGATTTATTTGGTGAAATCACATCCCCTATACCGTTCGTTGAACACAAAATTAACACCGGAACTCACGAACCAATTTCAAAGACTCCAGCTCAAAGTATAAAAGGCAAAGCAAATTTGTAACATCAAGCATTAGTTCGAACACTTTTGGTCGCCTGGCTCTGGAGCACCTTCGTCTTCGAAACTCTCTCGTTGCACACACACACCGTTGCGTACAACAACAACTCTTCAATTGTAAATTTTAGGTTACGCAAATTCCCTTTTTTAGATTTTCCACGACTCAGTATCCGGAAGGGATGGCGGATGAGAATCAACTTAGTTTCTGTTTTTCTGGAGCCGTTATATCAAGCCGTTGAAGCCGATAGTACAAGCCAACGATATTTCTGGCCAGCAGGTATTCGAACTAGAACATAACATTCTCCGAATGATACCAACACTATCTACTGAGTATACTGCCGATTTGTACCATTAAGTTCGGTGAATCGGAGAGCCCTACAATCCACAGTTGAGGTTCCCAATGAATCCTAACAACAAAAAGAAAATAAAAAAATCTATGAAAACGAAATCCAGGTATTAATTATAAAAATATGTCACAGTGGCAGTAGTGGAAACGCTAGTCATATTCGATGATATTGAATTATCATCGGAAACGACAGATAATAATAATTTTAACAAAATTGAAGACAGTGTTGCATTTTGCAGTACGCCTCGGACATGCGCACAAGCCACAATTGCCTTGTCAGCAATTAATAATGAAAACCTGTTCCCACAGGTAACTGTAAATTTGATTTCATTGTCGACACCGGATATTCATGCCGCCTGGGAATTGGCCGGTCATTGACCAATAAGTGCACGGTCAGCACTTTTGCTGTATGCTGACCTTGATACGATATCGCCACCGACCAACGGTGCATCGTGGGATAGGAGCATTGGATTAGAATTATAAGTTAGTCTTAATTTAGATAGAGAACCGGACGGACGGATAAATAAAGATTAAATACAATTAAATAAAGATTGAATACAAATTAAAATACGTGTTTAAATTGTAAGTCGAACCGTTAGGCCAGCCCTTCGGGTTGGCGTTCGCGTTTTTTTAGGATTCCTCAAAGGAAATCCTTTTACTGGTGACCATGGATCAATGTAAACAATAAATCCATGATGTGACCATGAACAATATAAACAATAAATCCATGATGTGATGATGGATACATATTAGAATTAAGAATTAATTTGAATAATTAATAAAGATCAGTTTTAATCCGAAATTCAAAGCGTGTAGTCTTTTTATTTAATAAACTCTTTTCCGAAGTTTGAATATTAAAGTACAGTCTTTTTGACGTGTAGTCCTTTCCGAAATTTTTTAAATATAAAAAATATCGTTACTTCGGCTAATTATATATAAAATATAAAACTGGCGACGAGGATGGGATACTGAATAAAACACAGTATCAAAAGGCGACGAGGATGGGATACTGAATAAAAAACAGTATCAAATGAATTGTTAAATATAAAAAAATATATATATCACGAGTGTTGATCGATAAGTAAAAAATAATAAAAAACGATAATTCTGATAACCAAAAAAAAACAATAATTCCGATAAATCAATCCTAATAAATCATAAGGAGTTAATAGATAAACTTAACAAAATTAAAAAAGTGTATGCATTAGCTTTGCAAGACATTGCTAATAACAATTTATAAAGAAAAATAAATAAAGTACAAAAAAAAAAATTGAAATAGTCTAAAACAAACAAAAAATGTCCATTACACAACAGGCTCTTAGAGGCCTTAATAGAATCAGAGATATAAGAAGTGAAAAAGATAAGAAAAACGAAGTAAATAAAAAAAAAATACAAATACAATCAGAAACGGAAGTTAATAGAAAAGGAAGTGAAAAAGATATAAAAAAAGAAATAAATGAAAAAATAAGAAAACAATTAGAAGCGGTTAAACAAGAACTTAATTATTATTCCGACTCCTCTTTACTCAGTACTGTCCTTATGCGGGGAAGAAAATCGGGGGATAATCCAAACTATCTTAGCGAATAAACTCCAAAGGAAGGCTCTGAAAGCTGTGGGGGAGTTTAGCCGACCCATCTTGGGTAAACATCTTAACAAAGCTGCGACAAGAATTTGTTGAAAAGAGATCATATTTCAACTTGAGGGAAGATGCTATGAATATCAAGGCGTATAATATTAAACAATTACATCATAAATTAGATAAAATATTAAGTAATATGAATTCCAAATACAGTATAGAGATAATAAAAAATGAAAATTTCTCACCAGCACAAAATTCAAAAATAATTTTTGATATTTATATGAATTATATTCCAGTATATATTAAAACAATTTTGTTACAAAATAACATTGAGAGCATCTCTAGTGCTAAGAATTATTATATAGAAAATAATTTGCTTAAAGACATAAGTCTCAAAAAAAAATTTGACAATAAAAATTGGAAAAATTATAATAATAATAATTCTGGGAATTATAAAATAAACAAAAAAAAAATAATCCAAATAAAAATAACAAAAATTTTGGAAATTATGCAAGTTATCACCATCCAATGCACACCACCTTAGACACGCGCGAACCTGTTTCAGCTAAGTCAACAGTTAATGCAGTTCGCACAACTACGGTAGGGCATTGGCCTATATGAATATGATATTCCATATTTCATGGGAACGTATGCCATGCGGCGATACTAATTATTGCTGGTCAGCAATATTGAATGGTAACAAATGCTTGGACGGAAAGCTGGCTTTAGTTTTATGTAAATGAATTCAATTGTATTTAGACCCCCGAACCTTTCGGTCGACTAGAAATAAATCTATTATAACGTTGTATAAATCCGTGATTTAATTTAATTACTTTAACAGTAAGTCAACCGTTGGGCCAGCCCCTCTGGGGTTGGCATTCGCATTTTTTCTTTTCTGTTGAACCATCGTATAAAAACGAACAAAAACAAATAAAAAACAAACATATTATACAAAATGAATTTTTAATAAAATGAATTAAATGTTTACATTTATTGAAAAATTTAATTTAGATTACATGATTTATGTTACATTTTATTTTATTCGTCCAAGTACTCGAAATCCAAACCATGAAAAGAAAAATTGTAAAATTTACTAAGTGTTTCATTAGAAATACACACACACAACTTACCCTATTAATTTCCAATAGGAAATTGAAAGTAAATAAAAAAAGAATAAACAATGAAACAAAAAAATCAAAATGGTACCACTAAACCGCGCGAAATTGGGTATAAAAGGCGAGCCAATCGAGCGATGAGTCCTCTTTTGAATCCTGAATTCAAGAAGTCAACACCTGCGATAATCGATAAGTATTTAAAGTAAATCAATTTGAAATTGTTTGATGATTTAAACGTCAAACAAATATATTTTGATAAATTAAATAAATCTCTAACCCATTGTAGTAAATAGCGAAGAAAAGGAGAAAATCAAATTGAAATCGTTTGATGAACATACACGTCATCCGAATATATTTTGATAACCTTTTTTCTTTGAAATTTAACTAAACTAAGCCCACAAATCTAAATAAAATGTCAAAATTGTTATGTTCGACCAAAGACAAAACCAAAAACTTAAATAAATCAGGTATATATGCAATAAAGTGTAGTGAATGTGAAAGTGTTTATTACGGCCAAACAAAGAGAAATCTCCTTACGCGTTTTAAGGAACATCAAACATATATTCGCACTAATCAAGATTACAGATCAGCACTGGCTGCACACGCTCTAAACGAAAATCATATGTGTCTTGACATTCAAAATGCTTGTTTAGTGAAAGAGGTTCTAGATGACCACAAGCTTGATGCATATGAAAGTTTTTATATACAGAAAGACCCAAATGCAATGAATTTGGACAACGACAATGTTGAACCGCATTTTTTTCTCTTATAAAATAATTATAAATTATGGAATATAAAAAAAAACAAAATACAACAACGTTCGCTGCTTTTGGATTTAGTTGTGATGCTGATGAAGGAATGACAACATTCCAAAATGCATTCAAGGTACTCCTTTAACGAGTTCGAAGAAACGAAAAATGACGGTTAAAACTAATTTTTCAGGGGTGCCGATGTTGGGCTAAAGTGTGACGTGAACGGTATAAGACCGTTTACTTGGGGAAGTTCCAATGAGGACAACGAACTTCAAGGTTGGGTGGGTTATGGCCATGCTGCGAAAACACCTGCAGCTCCCTGGTGTGATGAAGGTCCGTCCGAGGTTTAATTTTTGTGTCTAGGCCTGATTTATGTTTTTGTTGGAAGGTGAGGTTTAGTTCCCCCTCCCACATTCCGGCGAGTTACAACCGAGCCTCGCAAGCAGGCCGCGTTCTTCGGACTAAGCACTCCAGTCCTTTCCATTCCTCTTTCCTACCTTATCCTTATTCCTACCAAACCTCCTTATCCACTCCTATCCTCGCTTCCCCTTGCCACGCAACACGGTTTGCTTCCAAGGCGACGATTATGTTTTTATGTAATTATAAAACAAACCAGTTTTTTTTAAAGATCTTGGCCTTAGTTATAATGAATTAAAATTCTTGAACAATGAAGATCTAAGAGGAATAGTTGAGAGCGACAGAAAATCGTACGTTTTGTACGCCCGATTGCGGGAAAACTTGATAAATTGGAAAAAATCAAAGGCAATTTGTTAAACTCAATGTTATAAAGTACGCACTTTTCAACGTACACTCCAAACTCCCATGCCCTTTCATGAACCTATCCATTTCATGCAAGCTTAGATGGTCAGTTGTGAACAACAGACATTAGGTAGTGGCTTTGCCAAATCTTCAATGGAGTTTAAACACGCAACGGAACTCAACAACAAGGTTTTGTCCTAATAATTTAATTTTTAATTTTAATCCTAGGTCTATGAGCCAAAATCTTCTGGTACAGGCGATACATGACGAGCAAAGCGAATTTTATGAAGTTGATCTGAGAAGATGGCAGGCTGCCGATAACATTTTGAAAGAGCGAAACAAATGGAAGTTCATGTACGACAAGAAGGATCTTCCACCGCACCTGTATACTGAAGGCGATCTAGTTGTGATGCCCCTCAAGCGACTGGGGAGTCACACAAACTAGATCCAGAGTAGAAGGGCCCTTATATCGTCACGAAGGTCCTAGAGTTCGATTGACATATTGAGGAAGACCTCCCAGATGAACCACTCACGTCGTAGACGGTGTAGCAATTTCATCTCAAGTGACCACATGAAGCCCTGGTGCAACCTCAGCCCGGATATCAATTTTGGTGACGATCCGAAATATGCTGTATTGGGGGACGAATCCATCATCACAGATGATGCGTTAAGAGAGGTCGCGCTGTCAACGGCAATACTGACACCCACCTAGACACACTTTGACACACGATGAAAGTTTAGTTTTCCACCGAGCTTTCGAGAGAAACAGATCGTTTTTGTTAACTGTGTCGTCCTCGTCTTGTAACCATTTTATTCTATGTATTAATTTCGAATTAATAAACTTTCTATTTTTTTTACATATTCTTATATTTTCCATCCTTTTTACAAAATTTATTTTTGTTATCTTATTTTAAGTATTATTTTTCTCAAAGAGAATTTTTTAAGAATTTCTGATTTAGAACAAATATCAAAGAAAATAGTTTTAGTATTTCCTACAGAAAATAAGGTAAAAGCTGTAAGAGTTCTGTAGCGTCCTCGTGTAAACAGCTCAATATGTTACGCTAAATGTCGCAGTGTAAACGCCGTATAAATCAAACATTAAAGTCACAACGCTAGAGGCGCGCGACTAGCTAAGAAGACCTAAAAGAAGAAAGAGTTCGGTTCGGTGGGAATCGGTATCGGTATAGAATTGTAAACCGGTTCGCCGATCGTCATATTCAATTCTTCAGTCTAAATTGTAACTCCGCAAAAGCATCCACAATAAAATTGTCATTCTCTAGTAGAATTGATAAAGTGTTTTACTTTTCGACACCACGAGTTGCAATAGTTCTGTGGTTGTCAAAACGTTTTAAAATTATATCCTTATTATAATTACTCCTCAGGGACTATATTACACCTCACGTCAAAGTAAAATTCCCCCAGGTGTAATATTATATCATCGATATAACAATCGCCTACAGTTTATGGGAAACAAAAATTTGTACCAAAGAACATACAAAAAAGAAATCTTATGACTCTGAAGAGTCTTCCTCTAATGCAAAATCTGAAGTTTGCACTACACTACGTCCTACATTGATTTAACTTAAAAGACAAAGAAAAACATGGCGCCCAAGTTGTTCTGCTTCGCGAGAAAGCTTACTTTTACATATAACATCTGCATTAGAAGTTGTTCCGAAAATTGAACGACAATCAGATATGTACATGGAAATGGGACTAACTTTTCAACCATATTTAATTGTTGTCGGAGCTACTCTTGCTGATTTGAAATAATTCTACGTCATCTTGGACAACATCATATTTGATAGCTTCTTAAAAGCATTGGATTCTTGCTTTAAAATATAATTTGTATTTAACTTAAAATAAGCTTATCGTGAAAAAAAAATCGGAGTGTTTGAAGTGAAATTAATAGTTGAACCAGGAGGTGCCGCAGGAGTGGAAAAGGTTTGAAGGTAGGGGTGGACTGCTTATAATTTTTTTATTATTTATTTTACATAATTTCATTTCATTTCTGGTGAGAAATCACGGAGATAGCCGACAAGATGCTCTGACCATTCTGGAGGACCAGATGGAGAAAATGGAGGGCGAATATTATAAAGCTTCAGAGTTGTTAAAGAAGCAATTGGCGGTGCTGGCAAAGAAATATCAATTGCCACGGTCAACAAGCGTGGAGGACCCGCAAAGGATAAATGTCAGCCTGACACTCCCGACGCAGCAGCACGACATTAAGAATACTTGGGGAGAATATGATGGTTCGCTCCTCAAGTCGATAAATTCCGAGCAGCTATCCACGACAACGAGGAAATTTCCACAGCATATAAGTATTTGTACTTAAAAAACCACGCCTTAAAATGAAACTCAAAATTTGCGCGAAATACCTAATAGGCCTGGACTGGGGGGTAAACTTTCGCCCAGAATATGGCAGAATTTTGACATTGCATAGGCAGGTGAGTTTTGACCACAAAATTACCAAATAAAGTTATCCTCAAAGATAAAAATCTTTTTTATCTGAGAAAATCGAAAAGCTCATTTTATGGTCAAAACTGAATTAAGGAAACCCTTAATTAATAATTAAAGTGACCATTCAATGTAAAATATATAAAGTACAGTCAAACAAATAAAAATCAAAGGATAACACATACTTTGCACACATGTCCAATGCAATGTCTAAAATTAACATAAGAACAGACATGTGTTGAAATAGAATGCACATTGCCATACATTGTTCATGTACCCTATGTATACTGCCATACATTGTTCATGTACCCTATTTACTCTTTCTTGTTCATGTTATAAAAACTCTGCTTATTCCACAACAGGTTATGAGCCCAGAAGAGCTCTTTAAAGAAAGATAAAAAATAGATTCATATTTGTAAGCATTCTGCTACTGCGCTCTGTACATCATACCCACATATATACAAACAACGGAAGCAGACCACACATACATTCATGCCTTGTAAATAGATGGGTGAGAATGTGTAGAGCGGCAGCTGCGCGACAGAAGCAAAAAAAAGAAGAGAGAATAAAATGATGAAATCATTATTACCGATAACGTTGATGTGAACGGTTGTGTTGGCATAGCTAATAAAGTTAAAAAAATTATTTGGGAATCGTTTGTTTAATTTAAAGTCTTTTATAGTGCAGCGGTGGGATAAACACCATAAATAAGATAAATTCTCTAATGGGGAAACATAAAAAAAACATAGAGCTTGTGGACCTGGCAAGAACAAATAATGTGTACATTCTATCGATTCCTCCGCATTCAAGCCATAAAATACAGCCGCTCGATAAGACCTTCATTGGACCGTTGAAAAAGTTCTTGACTGAGGAAATTCGAAGATGGGTCATCAACAATACAAAAGCCTTAACACACTTCGACATAATTGAGCTATTTGGTCGAGCCTACCTTAAGATTCAAACTGGAGAGATCGCAGTTAAAGGTTCTTCATCGACAGGAATATGCCCATTTGATAGAAATATCTTTCAAGAACACGATTTTTTAGCAGCAGAAGAAGTAGATACAACAATTTCTCAACCTACCAATCTCATTGAGGGTGAGATGCAGATGCAACCAGATCCAAATATACTTATCTAAGTTGGCCACTATAACGATCGCGCACCCTACTTTCGTTAAAAATGTTCGTTCAGATGTCATTTGACATTTAATTATTTATATTGTATACGTATTTGCGAAAATGTGACCTGAAGTATTTCTTTGGAAGGAAAAATAAAAAAAATACAATTTTATTTATAAAAAGTGCATTCAAAGTGTTCAACCAATATAAAGACACAAAAAAAAAAAACAAAAATATTTAACAAAGGACGTATTGTGACTCCAGTGTTTGCATTGTAATGGATTTACGTCATCGCCTATCAGGTACAACCTCATATTTATGGAATTCAATTTGTCTCATTAATTTTTCTCTTTGATTCAGGTAGAAATCTACAACTTTCATCCGTCATCAGGCATCTATAAATCCCCAGTATACAAAGGATATGTATAAAATTGTCGCCGAAAATTTTCCTCAGCAGATTGTTCGGAAAATTAAGCAATTAAATTAAGCAAATGAAAATTAATCGACCATTTTCTTTTTCTATAACATTACGAATTCGTTGTTCGATTATTTGAAGGGAAGTTATTCTTTTTTTTGTTTAACTAGAGATATTGTGGTGGGTAGGGGGTTATTTTGAGATTTGACTTTAAAGTGAAGAATTTTATTATGGAGTGTTAAGGTAGTATGGGAAGTGGATGTGAGGAAACTGAGGTGAATGCCTTAATGATGCAATACGGGAAAGTCGGTGACGTTCCCCTTTTAGTTCAGGGCCGTTACGAGTTTCGTGGAGCGAGAGTAATGGCATCGGAGTATTCTAAAGGTAGTTGTATCTTTGGAATACTATATAGGGTGGGTAAAGAAAAGCTCCGAGGACACGATCTAAAAAGAAGGAAGTGAAAAGGAAAGGTAACTAAAATTCGGGCCTCTCGTCTTTGAAAGATGGAAATTATTCTCAGTCGAAAACCAACTTAGACTTAGGCCTGAAGAAAGTAACCAAGTCCTTAAACGAGTAACAAGTTCCCCCCCATCGACGAGCTAAGCATGGCAACCAGCAGGCCTTTGGTTACCCACGCTATGGGACACCCTTTTCGACTCCTCCCTGTAGGGGCCGATGGGTCTTTAGACATCGGTTCTAAAGGGGAGGGAAGTCGTTAGGGGGAAACTTTTGGAGAGGGGAGAGTGAGTGGGCTTTCGGTTTCTGATTTTTTTTTGTTTTGGATCTTTTGTGAATCCTGACCGATATAAGAGTCGATCTCATGGCTGTTTTGTTTTAATTTCAGAACCGACATTTCATATTTCTCTCTTTTCTTGCATAAGTGAACAGGTGTAGATATGCAAATATGCATGCAATAATTAAGTGCTAGTTTCATAAAGTTTTAGCGTTACAAGTACGCACTTTTAGTTGTGAAGTACGCACTTTACAACAGTTGGTTAAATTCAACAAAGTATGTTATTTAATATCGACTGAATAAGTTGAAAAAATTCAAGAAAATATGTTTGTTACTCTCAAACAAGTAAGTTAGTTATTATCACCTGAATAAGTTGTTGTAATTATGTAATCAAGTATGTTGGTAAGATTTAATCAGGTGTGTTTGTTAATATCAATCGAATCAATTGGTTAATGTCAACAAAACATGTCGCTTGCAAAAACCAGTATAAATTAGAAAATAAAATCGAACAGTTAATTCCTCATCATATAATCAAGAAAAGAGGATTATTGAACTTTATAGGTACAGGTTTTAAATGGATCTATGGAACTATGGACGATAATGATAGACAAGAAATAGAACAGAAATTTCAATCTATCGAAATAAATAATAATAATAACGACCAAGTAAAAATAAATGAAAAATTTGATAAACAATTTAAAATCCTAACAGAAATCGTAAATAATGGTTCAAGAAAAATAAATGGTTTAAATTTAGAGAAAACAGAAGTTAGTAAACTTAAGAAAGAAATAGAATTTAACAAACAAATAAACGAAGTAAACACACAGTTTAAAACTCATAGAAGATATAATATTAAATGCAAAAACAGGAATATTAACACATGAACGAGCCAGTATTTCAGGAAAACTCTGTTTTGTAAGTAAGCAACATCATGTGTAATTAATCGAAAATAATAATATAACTTCATTCATACCGAGCATTTTTTTTCTTAATTAGGGATTGCTTTTGTTTGTTTTAAGTTTATTTTATACAAAAGTTTAGGTCTTTTATTTATCGATTTATTCGTGTTTTTCTTTTTTATCTTTTCTCAGCCGCTGCTGCAGAAAAGGAAATACATCGCTGCCGTGTGAGTGAATTTTACCCGAGCCATCAGTATTCATAAAAAATTAAATGTGAAATTAATTCACGAAATTATTAAATGTGAATTTAAAAAAAAAGAAAGAAAAGATTTTAAATAAAAAAAAGCTATACAAAGAAAGAGCCAAGAGCTTATTATTTAAAGAATTAAATGTGAAATTTATTCATAAAGTTAATTAAATGTGAAATTGATTTACCGAGTTTATTAAATGTGAAGGAAAAGAAAATTTGAAATTTATCGATTAAAGGGAAAATAAAATATCCTTAAATTTAAAAAAAAAAAGGAAAAGATTTAAATAGGAAAAATATATGAAGAATATCTTTTTAAATTGAAAGTGAAAAAAAGAATAAGAATAATTTAGTAGTGAGTAATTTGTTTTTTCTTCTCTCAAACAAATTGAGTCAAAATAAATAATTGGAAAAGAAAAATCTTTTAACAGTGCCACTGTGAAAATTAAAAAAAAAAATTGCATTAAAAATGATACATATTTGAACAAAAACCAAGGTAAGGTGCATTGATTTAATTTTCATATATCTATATAAGTGCATTTATACACCCCTCTCCATTGAAATATATAATTACGTGTTAACCAAGTGTATAAGGTTTTGAGTTAAGTGGAAAATATTTAACAGTAAAATGGACGCTATGACTAAGGCTGTTACCGAGCTGAACGGTGCGGTAGGACAAATTCTCGCTCAATTGAAAGAGATTGATGGGCGATTGAAGAGAGTCGAAGGTAAATCGGCGTCGGATTCTAACCAATCTACCCAGGGTATTGCACCTCCACTTTGCGAGCCTAGGACGGAAGCTGATCTGAAGGAGATCAGCCGACTCCCTGACTGTGTGAAGGAGCTGCAATCCTTCGATGGGAACCCGACACAGTATGTATCTTGGATACATAATGTGGAGGGAATTCTGAAAGATTTCGCAATCGTCAGGAATAAGCCCATGTACCGCGCGATTCTCAAACATATACGGCAAAAGATTCGCGGGAATGCGGATTCTGCCTTAGTGTCGTATAACATCTTTGACGACAACTGGGAAGAAATTAAAAAAATTCTTTCCCTTCACTATGCCGACAAGCGTGATATACAAACTCTTGAGCATCAGCTCAACCAAATTTCTCAAAGGGGTTCTCGGCTCGATGAGTTTTACGCGACCGTAAACCATCAGTTTTCCCTTGTAATCAACAAAATAAAGACTGAGTCGTATACACAGGAAACGGTAAGTGTGCTAGTAGAAACGTATCGGAATCGAGCGTTGGATGTCTTCATAAGAGGGCTAAGTGGTGACCTGTCACGGATGATGATCGTGCAGAAACCAAAAAACCCTTCCTGAAGCGTATGCTTCTTGCCTGGAAATTCAGAATCTGAATTTCCGGAATCATGTTATTCATCCAACGGCATATAATAAGACAATTACAGCCCCCCTAAACCAAATGTCTAATTCGGACAATGGGCCGCCTAGTCAGCCCAAGCCAACAGTCCCCCATAATCAGATGTCTAGGTTTGACAGTAGACCGCCAATTAATGCTAAGCCTCATTATAAAGGTGGTAAGAATAATTACAAAAACCATCCTACGACCTCAGGTAATCCACCGAGACCTGGTCCTGAACCACACCCAAAAATAGAGGTGGATCATTCGGTTCAAACCAAACAGGTTAACTACATGAATAGACCTCAATCGAATCTGTTTAAAAGGAAGGATAGGTCAGAGAACTACTTCCATTCCCAAAATGTGGGACAAAAGCAACAAAAGTTGTATAACTTGGTTTAGATTTAAACTTGTTGTAAATACAATGTTGCAGTGGTCGTCGTCGTTGATGTGGGGAGAGTTTATTTTTGCTAGTTACATTGTATTGAAATTTCTGCTATATAAGACGGATTTTTGCGCAAACGAATTCAAATGTACTCTGATTGCGATACGGATATCTCGTCTTCTGATTCTATTAAAAGTATAACTCGCAGTAAACATGAAACGCGCTTCTTCCAAAACCAATTAAGCAGCAGCAGCATCGATGGATACGGAAACTCCAACGACATCAGCAGCAGCGGAGACGAATTCGTCCGATATGGAACCAACAATTGTGGAGGAATCAAGCGGCGAAGAGAAAGTTATTCCATGTGGCCAGAAGATGGCCTCCGATCTGGACATCGATTCAGATGGTCCGACTACGATGATGATGTCCCATCAACATCAGCAGCAGCCAAAGCCGGCACAGAAAAAGGTAGTAGTGAAGAGGAGGGCTCCTTCTGCCAAACGCAGGCAACAGCAACAGCGACATAAATTGCATTATCCGCAATCAGGAGCCCAAAGAAGAAAACGGCGGGCTTCTGTCATGTCTGGGCCTAATAATAATACTGTGGACCAACGACATTCTGGTAAAGGCGCCGAGAATACTGAATATGATGATGTCCCAGGCCCTAGTTGCAAAAAAGTTTTCATCGAAGAGGATTATATACGAGACGCTACAAGTGGTTTCGTATATAATCGAGGAATTGCAACTCCAGCGGAAAAGCTTAGGAGAATGTTCATTGAAGGTAAGTTCATTATATTTTGGTTAATATTTTTCTTTTCAATTGTTTTATCTTTTCCAATATTAACATAATATAATAAATTTACAGGATTTCGTCAGATGCCTTGTCGCAGACGAATCATTCACGATGTCTATGGAGCCAACAATAGCCCCCAAGGACCAAGAATGGATATTGGAAAGCTACACCAGGCTTTCAATGGAAGCTACTTGGCCATCAGCAAGCATGGCAACCACTACCATGTTGTCCACGACTGCAGCTACTCCAACAGTAGCTGCAGATGTAAGTTCGTTCGATATCTCACAGAACAAGTCGCCGCAAATGAAGAGCCGATCGTCGGAAGGAGATTTTCTCGGCGGCTTGTTTCAAACTATGAACACGGGATCGAGCACTGGGTTAATCTCTCAGTGTATCTCCAAAAGGGGGAGCGACAGCTTATGTACTTGGAGCACGCTTGGAGAGTCCGGGTACCGGATGGATATATGCGATTACTCGAAAGTGTGCAATTTAACCCGCGACAAGTGGTGGAAGGAGGCGACATATCGAACAACTTTCTTAACTTCATCACCTGTAAACCCGAAGGAGCAATTGATCAACAAACTGCTGGAGAAGGTGGTACCCGAGATACACCAAATACCGGACAAAAAAAAAGAGGTAAGGGCGAACAAATCTACGAATTTTTATTACAACGACCAACATCGCCAGTGAATCATTTGCTTAGTACTTCTGCCTGGCTTAATTCTAAATTTAAGTTTTTCGATTTAAGTTCTAGTTTAATTAAAAATTGTGTGCGAATTGTTAATAATAAATTTAATGAAATGAGTTTAATTGATATTAAATTGTTTTTTACGATATGTGAACCTCAGCATTTAATTTTTAATGCGCCAATGGGCAATATAAATGATTATTATTATAATATTAATGATTCTGTTTTAACTTTAGAAAAACTTCTTATGTTTAACTTCTTATGTGAAAATTATGAAGATGAGGTTAATTTTATGATATGCGCCTGTCCAGCGTACCATACATGAACTATATCCTGTTGATACTGGGGCAAATAAGAACTTCATCGCCCCACATGTATCAAAAAACACGATCAGGCTAGCTCAACCCTTCGCCGTCAGTTCCGCAGCCGGTAATGTTAAGATAACCGACAGAATAACAGGCAAATTTTTCGCGGAAATTGGAAATGACCTAGAAGTACAGTTTGTACAAAATATAAAATATATGATAATTTCATCCTTATTCAACGCACCATAAACAGAAACCCAAACCGAACCACCATATAACCATAAACATAAACTGAAGCCGAACCGCCATATGTCAGCAAACAACATCCTTATCTCAATTTGCACCATAAACAGCAACCCAAACATCATCGCTATCTCACAAGATACCATACGTTGACCAGATGCAAACAATAAAATTATCGTTGGAAATTCGCAAACAATTATCATGGCTTCATCATTAGGGATGAACACAGCGCATATAAATATAGGCTCAGGACAAAACAAGATGGTCCTTAGTACAGTATAAGTATTCAAAGAAATAAGATCGAGTGAAAAACCTCAGAACCAGACTTACATCGAATATTATAATAGTGCTAAGATAAACCCTGTGTAATTAGATAAATATATATTAATAAAGAATTTTTTGTATAAAAAATAAAATAAAAAATATATTTTTTTCCTTCGTCGCAATTACCACAGCTTAACTGGGGGCTCAACCTGGATACCAATTAAACGTTATAAATTTATTGGAAATCGAAAACAGATATATACTACATTATCTGCGGTAGTTATTTTAAAAACAGTAAAATAATTCAGTGTAAAGTTTAGTCGCGATTAAACCTTTTCACGTCGGCACGAGTATAAGCTAACGGACTTTTACATCCAACACGGAAAACTGTCGACACTTCGATTTAACCCAGCCAAACAAAAAAGAAGACAACTTTAAAGTCAAAATATTCATAAGGATCTAAAAGAAGAAAAAGTAACAAGTTTAAAATTAATAAAAAAGTCAAGTGTAAAATAAACCAATAAATCAAGATGTCACAAGAAGATAAAATCAATCAGCTTGTTTCCCAAATCGAGGGAATGCAACTAATAATAGAAAAGATGCAAAAAGAAGCAGGAGAACGGCTCATTAAACTCGAATCCCACGCTAATATAGGGAACAACGAATTACACATTCCCCAACGACATCAAAATGACGTTATTCCAAAGTTTGCCTCAATTTAAAGGAGACATAGATGAGTATAGTAGCTGGAGAAAACAAGTATGGAACGCCATTAATAACATTAAAGACCACACAGAAAATATAACTTAAATAAAAGAAGCATCAAATTTTACCGTCGAAGTTGACAAAGACCTCAAACTAAAAACCCTGCTCCAACAATTCGAAATGGAGGAAATATAAACGGATTTGAGAAGCAAGTTTTTATTGTATGCGATGCTTTTGATCACGTTTATTTAAAGGGAGGTTTCCTTATAAACGTGTTTTATATAACTCATAAACGTTAAGAACTCTTTCTCTTTCTTGTTTATCTTTAATATTTTATTCAATTATTAATTCATTTGTATGTTTTTTCTTTAAGATACTGAGGACTACTTATATCTTAACCATTCTGTTAAACTCTGTTTTACTACCAACGGCCAGACTCAAAAGCTTGGATGGAAATTCTAAAAGGAAAGCCACAATCCAGGATGCTACGGAGAGTTTCGTTTTACATCTGTCATTTATAAGTGAATTTAATATATAAAAATTAACGACAAGTACTATAAAAATAAACTTACAATCTAATCATTTATTTTAGTGGAAGGAAGCTCTCCTGAGAGCTTAAAATCTTTTTATGTTTATTTTGACAAAGCCCTCTATAAATTTGACACATTTATTGAAAGTTTGGATATTTGCTTTAAATTTTTTTTAGTTTTTAATTTAAAGTATCCGCAAATGTGTGAAATTTCCTGGAAGGATATCATATTTAGCTGATACCATTTCCGGCCACATACACTCTGATAAGTTAACAAAGAAATTAACAAAGAAGTCGTAAGAAAGTCACGCACGTTTTCTGGAACTATTGATAATTAAGAAAACTTAAGCAAAAAAGGTCACGTACGCCTTCTAGAAAATAAGATTATAAATACCAGTTGTCTGCGACATTCTGGTTAGACTTTAAGTAAACTTGAAACAATAAAGAATCAGAGCTCCGACTCTGAATTCATTTTTTAAAAAGTATTTTAATTAATACAATAACAAAATTTATATACATATATATAAGTTGATCATTGCCTCAACTTGTGCGACAGGAAAAACCCACCATTGCTTCGATTGGTGCGGAGAAGGAAGAAATCAGAAGAAGAATAGACGCCAAAGTTCAAGGTCACCATTGTTGCAGAGTTCCTGGGTTCCAGAGTTGCTGAAATCAAAATCAAAAAATTGTACAGATGAGTCTAAGGTTTTTTATAGTTGATTGGCATCTTTTTTCTCAATACATATATCTATGTGATTCATATTAATTTTTTTTTTGTTTTAACGGCAAGCTTGGCGTCGCGCTCTTTCTCTTTTTTTTTTTTTTTTTTTTTTTTTGATAAGAACCCAAGCTAAAAGAGAAAAGCTTGTGCTCGCGTTTTTTCTAAATCAATTAAATTGATTTTTCTTTGCGATATCTGCTTCAATAAGCCAATTTCATTCGTTAGAAAGATTCTTTTTCGAATCATTTGTTTCATTTTGAAAGTTTTTTCTGTGGCTATTCATGCTTCCAAGCACCGTACAATTGCTGAAAGTGGGTACGGTTTTTTTTCTTTTACCGTTTTTATTAACGCGCGAGTTAATACCACGTCACGTTCAACTTATAAAAATAAAATCCAAGATCGCTGAGATCATCAAACTGAACCAACGCCCTAGAACGAGTTATGTTAAAATCTAAAGTACCCTCTTTAATTAAGATCGTCGATCTCAACCCTAATAAAAATGAATGTGCGGTCAATGAGATGAATGTAAACAATTTTGAAGTTTCATCATCTTAAACCATAAAAATATAAATACACATCTCCGACGGCGACGCTAACAATAATAGTCGTAAATAAAAAGAATAAATGACAGAGTCTGCTAAGTAAGCATACAAATTAAAAACTAAAGATCGTCATGAATATGATCTTAAGATTCAGTATATAAAAACGACTCGAATAAGAATGTTTACTCTCTGACAATAAAACTTGCCTTTTATTTTTTAAAATTTAAAGAGTTTCGTTTTATTCTTAACTAACGTGATATTTCATAATACAGTATACAAGATAAGCAACTGAATACCAACAATAAAGTATTCATATTTAGAAACATGCACAAAGTCACGTACTCCAATGGAAAAATACCAGAATCCAGACAAGCCAAACGATTAAGATAAAAAATATCAACCAGTAAGAGGTCAACACATAACCTGGATAACAGAAGTCTTTATTTCTCAAACAGTATAAATAGGAATATCGTATTGGAGACAAGCAGTTAGTCATGCTATGAAGATATATACAAAAAAGGTAGTGTACAGTACTTTTCAGCATTATTAATACTCCGGAATAAGTGTAAATGACATTTTAACCAATCACGGTAGGGTTTTCAATTTTTAAGCAATTTTAAGCAAGATTAGACTTTGCATATTCAGACCAACGCACGTCCAAAACATGTTTTAGAGCAAAAAATGAGTATCTTAAGACAAGGTAAAAATTCCTTAATGGAATACTAATAAATCAAAAACTTACAGCGTTAATTAACAAAACTATTATGACGCACGGTGACGGTAAGGTAATCACAAATGAATTATGTGTTAATAATATAGAAGAGACGGACTTGGAGTTTTATTTCGGGACTGAACGGTCAGCTCTCAACCAGGCCAGGTCTACTCAGTGAAAGAAAAGAATTAGTCGCAAAGAAACGGGCAACGACAGTGAACGGAGCAGTAATAATAGAATATTATTACGAAGTTGAAATATTTTATAAAACAGTGAGAGTATGTGAATTAAATAATTTCGGTTACGATATATTAATCGGTAACAAATTCTTAAGAGATAACAAAGCCGTTATTGATCTACAAAATAACAATATAAAGATAAATAATGAAGAGGAAAGAATTTATTTTTACGAAGAAGTCATAAATAATATATGTAATTATGAACAAAAGTGAGAATTTAGAAGATTTGAGAAAATGTGTTAGTGAACAAATTAAAGTTGAATATAACAACATAAATATAAATCTACCATTCAGAACAGATGTAGTTGCCGAAATAAATATAGTAGAAGATAAAGCAATATGGACAAAGCAGTATCCATATCCACACAGTGCTAATGAGTTCATAAATAAAGAACTTAAAAAAATTACTAAAATCAGGAATAATTAGAGAAAGCAAAAGTGCTTATAATAGTCCAGTATGGGTAGTGCCCAAGAAAGGATTTAATGAAGATAATACACCAAAAATGAGAATGGTGATTGATTTAAAAAATAACTAAACGTAAATAGAGTTGTGGATAAATATCCAATACCAGACAATCTAGGAAAACCAAAGATATTCTCCAGTATAGATTAAGAAAGTGGTTTTCAACAAAAAAATGAAGGTTTTCAACAAAAAAATGAAGGATTCAGACATTGAGAAAACAAGTTTTAGTGTCAATAATGGTAAATATGAATATTTGCGGGTTGCGCAATGCTCCAAGTATATTTCAGAGAGCAATGGACAATATACTACGTCCATTTGTAGGAAAATTGTGCCACATTTATATTGATGACATCATAATCTAGTCAGAATCAGTAGAAAGTCGATGATGAAGGTATACTCCGAAACGCGTCGCAATTAATAATTAAAAAAAAAATTATAAAATAAAAAATCAAATAAAACATAAAATAAAAATTTTTTGTTTTATTTATTTATTTAATGAAAAACCGACAAAAATACAAACTGTTTACATTTGTATCATTATTAAATTATTGTATTAAATTGTAATTTAAACGAAAAATTGTGTTTATGTTTTGATTGGTTTTATTTCCGCATCCTACACACATAAACAAATAAATAACAAAAAAATATATGCTTGCACGGCAACAGAAATAATATACAAGCAGACGACTTGAAAAGTTATTTCCCCACGACAAAAATACTTCCACGAAAGGTAATAGAGAATAGGGAGAATAGAGAAAGATACATACACATATAAAACCTCAGTCAGCCACGCAGCTGCACAGGCAACGGCGTTCATTTGAAGTTTTCGTTGGATAGTCGTGCGAGTTATGTATAAGACACATTCTTTCCCGTCTGCATTAGATATCCGGTTAGCGGATACTTTTAATTCATTATATGGGAATTCTTCTGTTCCCACATAAAATGTTGAAGTTTGCACATTCCTTCACGGAGCAAACAAGTAACATGAGCATCATGTAAAAGGTTAGTCAGTACTTTGCTGACACAATAATAAAGTGCTTCTTGAAAAGTCTCTTCAATGAAAAGTTGAATTCTGTATCTTGTTGTCGACGGACGTGTTAAATAAAACTTGCTTTTAGACTTGAATCGTTATTTTAGTTTTTTTTTAAAACTCACTAGCACAACATAAGAACATAACTTGGGGAAGCAATTTTTCAAGTGGCAAAAATAAAGCAAAAAACAAAACATATTAAATTTATAACGAGACGGAATATATTTTGAACAAGTGAAGGATAATTTTATTAAAGTTGGAGAACTTTGTTTATATCTATTTAAAGCGATAATCGCTGGTAAGAGATACAGTCCACTGAGAAAAAATAAAAAACAATAATATCGGTATGGTGTTGTGAATTATATTGTTGTTGTCGCTGTGTGCTCGGGAAGGAAAATAATAAAAGTGATGGTTATTGTTTTTTGTGTAAGAAGAAGGTGAAGGAGGGACCTCTAGCATAATTATGTGAGTTTCCATTAATATTTTAATTGAGAATACTGAGAAATTATTTAAACAAAATAATAGAATGCATGTGAAAAAGTGAAGATTTTCTCGTTCTGTGAGTTGTCCCTTTTAAGGAGAATTTACAGGGTGACCAACGCAACAGTGTGAAACCCGTGACAAAATAATAATATACTTTAGCTGCGAAGAAATGAGATTGGATTTTTACTGGGATGAAACAAATGTTATTTTTATTTTTTTTTGCTGGAATATATATGTTATTTATATAATCGGCCCTATCGAGGTAACCGTCGTCGGAGCGGAATTCTCTCCGATTTCCTACGAATAGGAGATTTTTCCTGATCGGAGAACTACCTCTAACCAAAATGTCTCCGATTCGTAGGAAATCGGAGAGAATTCCGCTCCGACGCACGGTTACCACGTTAGGGCCGAATATATTTTTGTGAAAGAGTGAAATTTGGTTTCTGTTTGCGATGGAACATATAAGTTAAGTCCACACTCATTAATTCTACATAAGAAGTGACGATCGACACATGATCCCTTGGTCATTCATCCTCAACCTACGTGAGTTATTGAAACTTGCACACGAGTTAAATCCACAATCATCAATTCTGCATAAAGAGCATAAGTGACGATCGACACATGATCCCTTGGTCATTCATCCACAGCCTACTTATTGAAATTTGCACACGAAACTCTTCATCAAGAAGTCACATTCATCATCAAATCCATACATAGATCCCGATATCAACTGTACCCAAAAGGGATAAAGAATGATATAAAAGAAAGTTACCCAAAATAACATCAAGTCAGTTTCATAACGAGAATTACACAGAACGTATCTTAGATTTTATATTTTTTTGTATTTTGTATTGTAAATTAAATAATAAATAAAGTTTTTTTTTTAATAATCGTAAAGACAAAAAATTTATTTATATTATTTTTATAATTTACTTTAGCGAAAGAGTGAGATTGATTTTTATTGCGATGGAATATATAAGTTAATTACACTAAAATTGAACCAACGTCAAACACCGGATAGAACGACACACAACACACCAGACTGCTGACAAGCTGCAGTTTACCAGAATTAGAAAGGTGTGAACGGAAATGCTGACGCTACGTCTACGTCGGCAGTGCATTGGCTGCAGAAGCATAGCTTAGGTAGTTAATAAGTTTATGTCTTTAGTTAGTTCGTTTTTAACTCGCAATAAAGAAACATACAAATAAAATTTAAAAAATTGTTTTTTTTATGAAAACATAATTAGAAAAGACATAATTTATATATTATGCAGAATATATTCGAGAGATTGAGAGCCAGTTTTTGTAGTGATGTGATATGCATTATTCTAGAAAAGTTTATTCTAGGAAAAGTTTAGTTTCGATTTAATTTATAAATTATAAATACATTTTGTTTCAGAACCTTTACAAACACCGAATGGGGGTCGATGGACTCACTAGTTTCCGATTTTCCACGGAATCTAATATTAAGGTTCGTTAAAAGAACGCATGTGTGTACCGGGCCTTAGAACTCCTGATAGAATCGTTAACAAATAGTATTTCTAAGTTCTGCTAAAACCCAGAGCACTCTATCACGTTCGATACATGGTTTTCTTGCTACGAAGATAAGAGAAAGAGAAAAGAAAGATAACTGATTTATTAGAAATACCTGCGATAGAACTAAAAAGAAAGACAGATAGAAAGAAAAGAACCATGAAATCTGCCAACATCTAATATCATTTTGAAGCGGCGATCTATACCATCGAGAGGATGCTGCCATTCACCTTGGACGAGAGCTTCCAGTGGTAAGGGGTCAGCAACCTAAATCATAGATTAAGGAAGCTAATCACGTTATGAGTAACACTATTTGTTCTCAAGTTTAAGAAATTTAAGTTAATAAAGTAAAATTATTTAACAAATCTAAGAGTGTTGTTATTCGCCCAAGTGGTTGGGGCGTTAAATTAATTTTTTACTCAAACGTTACGCTCGGCACGTAACTATATTTATTTTTGTCCAATATAAAATTATTAGGATCCCAGCTCCAACAGTTTGAAATAGAGGAAAAGTTAAAAAGTTAAAGTCCTGGATTGCATACTCAAAGAGATATTTGGCATGTTGACTGAAATAGTATATGATCCTGTGGTAGGATCGTCACCAAATCAAAAAGAATTATTAAGAACAAGGGGGGAATCTTTCTTCATAAGATTATTGCTATGCCATATGACTCCCAAAGCCAATTTCGGGCAATCGGCTTTCATATTTGCAGTGTGCTTTGTTTGGCTGATGACATTAGAGAAACTATGACAGATCATATTTTTAAGAATTGGGAGATTTATGGGAAAATTTCTCATAAATGCAGTTTGGTGTCATATGAAAATGGGGATAAGTATTTAGAAAAAATGACTAATCTGCATTCATATGGTGGCTACTTCGGAGATATTTGCATACAGCTTCGAGTTTTATCGTGTTGGAAATATTTACCCCAGTTTTGGCGATCAAAACTAATCTGTCAAAAGACTTAAACTTTTGGGGATCTTTCAAAGGGGCATTTTGATGTATTTCCATTACACTTGAACGAGAGACTTAACATGTCTCCTCTTCCTGCCCGTATTGGAAGTTCCACCACTTTTAAATTTAGCACCAGTGTTAGAGGCCCCCCTAAATACCAAAAAGGAGAGTAAAACGCCGTGCTAGATTTACAGGTAGGGTACGTAAAAATCAAAATAAGAAAGCTGTAAAGAAATATGCAGAATCAAAGCATATTTCTAATACTACCGGGATAATAAAGATAACCCATCTAATAATTTAAAAGCTGTTTGTGTGTATCAATTAAAACATCATGATATCAATCGGGATGATGTTCGTCGGTACACACAAAGAGTTCCAGAAGTTCATAGTGATGCAGTATCTAGATATTCCCAAAACCATCCAGAGGTTAATAGGGAAGCAGTATCTAGATATACTCAAATGCATCCCGGAGTGGATCAAGCAGCTGTTCAAAGGTACACCAAAAATAATCCAGGTGTTATGAATTACAATCAACATTATTAAATATTAAATTTGATTATTATATTCTGTATAACAGTTTTAATTTAATTTACTTGCAACCTACCAAACATCAAATGTAATACCTTATAATACTGCTCTCTTATTTTTTTTTGCTTTGAAATAACTGATGTTGCAGTTATTTGTTTCTTAATCTGCCGTTACTGCTGCTTGGAAATCAATAAAATAACCATCTCTCGTTCACTTTGACGATAACCAGCAAACCGAGTAGACTAAGCAGAAGCAACGGAGCAGCATCACAATTCTAAGTATTACACAATACACATTATACGATACACAATAAATAAACACAAAACTACAGTCCACATCGTACAAAACATTTATTTTATTTTTTTTTTTTAAGGTGTTATTGCCTTGAAGTTTGCGGCCCAGCATCGTCTGAAATTTGGGTTTCTAAACGTACTAGTAGTACTCATAAAAGTGTTCGGTCACATATGGTGGAAACCAAGGTAGGTTGTCCCAAGTGTAAGGAGAACCACCTTCTTTCTTCGTGCAAATCCTTTTCTTCGCTATCTATTGAAGCTCGCCGGGATTTTGCTAAAGAAAAATAAAATAATTCTTAATATCAACAATCTAACATTTCTCCAATCTTCAGATCTAGGAAATTACACTATTTTAACATTTCCATATTTGTTCTTTGCAACAAATTGACATTTCTATATGTTATCACACAAAGTTTTCCTTTATTATTGACAAAAACTCATTAAAATTGACCATTTGATCAGTAGAACAAAAAAGCCATCTCAAAGCTTTGTAATTTATTACTTGGATTTAGTAATTTTTATCAAGACTTTAGTACTTAATTATGGCAGAAAAAGAACAATCAATCTTACACACTGAGCCTTTGACAGGAGTTGAACTCTTTAAAATCATCAACGAATGTGGATCAGCTGGTGCAGAGGGTTCCGAACTAAATATATGGAATGAAAAATATTTTCTTGAAAAACACATGATCAAGTCTAAATTTAAGTCCCCATCTGATGTCCAAAGAAAGACAGCAGGAATGAAACTAATCAACTTCTTTTGTGGAGGTACTGGATTGTATAGCGGTATGATGAAAGATCTCAGACTTATAATTTTCTCAATGAGATCTCCGGCTAATACAGAACACTTGTTGTTTGATGACTTTTTGGGTTCTGAAGGAGAAGATTTGGGTGTTTCTGAATCAGCTGGATCTTCTGTTCTTGAGATGAAAAGCCCAGATCTGACAAACTATCATGCTAATGCAATTCCTGGAAACCAAAATGAGGAAGTCGCTACTGGTTTGGTGGAACACGTTATATTCTCTGATGTTGTTAAAGAAGATATATCTACAGCAGTTGACTATCCTTCTGAGAAATTGACTGGATTCTGGAAGGCTCTATATTCCGGACTGGAAAAAATAGCAGCTCAAGGAGATGGCAAGAAAGAGGGGTACATGTCCATTACCATCTTGGGATTGATATGTTTACATTGTATCAAATTGATAACCAGAGCTGCAGTTTCTACCCAGAAATCCATGTCAACACGCATGAACACACATTTCGCGGATCTTTACAAATACACTGAGTGGACGACTGAATTAGTTCCCGTGCATATTAAGTCATTAGAAAGCATGTCTGTTGTATAAATATTGTAAAAATATTAGACAAAAAATATAGGCTTCATAATCAGATCTCTTGGAGATTCAGTCGTCTGTACAATCAGGCTCATTTCCAGCGTTCTAAAATGCAGCAAACACTAGACTAATCATTAGGTGTGCGGCCTATCTACCCGAAACTGCAAGAGGGACAGAGATTCGCAACATGGCTATCCTGTCATCTAGCGGCAATCTATCTCTATTTAACTATGAGAAAATTGCAGCTCATCGTTATATTGAATCTCGACATACAGAGGGAGACACTCCTCTTACAAACAAGGCCAAAGCACTATATGGTGGCAAATTTTCTGATCCCCCTTCACCTTTTTAATATTGCAAAACTTACACAAAACTACAGTCCACATCGTACAAAACACCAGGGATTAATGCTGCTGCAGTTACGCGATATCACAAACAGCATATAAACGAGAAAAGGGAAATTTCTACAGAGCATGATATTAGGATTGTCGTACAATCCTAATATTGCTTATGAATCGGACAAGTCATTGTTTATTGGCACTATGAGCCATAAATGTACTCAATCTCCCGCTTTAAATTGGAAAAAACGAGTACCCTAGCATGTTTTTCCAATTAGGTAAAGTTCAACTCCAACCATATGGTAATTTACCAGAACCACTTCTGAGTTTTTTGACAGATAAGCACCCTGAGCATCAACATTTTCTAGAAAATACAACAATTAGGTGCCAGGGAAATATGTATTAAAAAAACTTGGTTGCCAACATACAAAATATGTCGTCACGTTTACCATATGGTTGGTAGTTTAATTCCGGCGCAAGATAAGCAAGTGCGTTACTTGCAGGTCTACTTCGTAGATGAGGATCAGCGCGAATTAGATATACGATTTAATAACTATCTATAATGTCAAACAAGGATTAGTAGAAGTTCTGTAGCGCATGATGCATGAAGTAAACTCTTACATCAGGGAATTCAAAACTATTCTAAACAATGTCGTCGGTTATAATTACGAACAATAAAACATTATAATACACTTCGATAGAGTTCCCTCTGATTCTCTAAGGGGTCGCTTCAAATGCCCCAACTACAAATGAAATTGCTTTAATAATGGTAGGTCAACAGTGTGAAAAAAGGGATATTCGTTTGTATTTAAGGAATAACTCACTGTGAGATTCACCGTTCTTATGATGCATTACAATATCCTTTAATGTTTTGCTACGGTGAAGATGGTTATAAAGTAGGATTGCCCAATAAGCAAATTACCTAAATGTAAAATGTATCAACAGCCATGTTTTACGCCTATCGGATCATGATAAGGGAAAATGATTTTAGCCGTCTTTCTTATTTTCGTGCACGATTCAGCCAATTTTTGGTTGACTTGTATGCGAAAGTAGAGACTGAAAGATTAAATTTTCTTCTATTTAATCAGAAAAACGTCGCACGTCATTGAGTTAACAAGTGTTATTCTTAGCGCTCGTGTTTTGATGTACATTTCATAGTGTTATGAATTAGACTTAAATTGTGCGAAAAATTTTAATTTATTTCAAAATGGAATTCGAAAGATATACAAGAAAAAGAACTTTTAGATTTGGACAACCTATTATCAAAAAATATCGATTTTGTGCCACCAGAAAATATAACTTAAATAATTGAAGCTTCAAATTTTCCCGTCGAAGTTGACGATAACCTCAAACTAAAAACCCTGCTCCAACAATTCGAAATGGAGGAAATATATACGGATTTAAGAAGCAAGTTTTTACTGTAGTCGATGCTTTCGATCATGTTTTTTTAAAAAGAGGTTTCCTTATAAACGTGTTTTATATAACTCATAAACGTTAAGAACTATATTGTTTAACTCTGAAGCATATAAAAATCGAAATGCTCTTTTTTATCTTTAATATTTTATTCAATTATTAATTCATTTGTTAGTTTTTTTTTTTTAAGATTCTGAACCATTCTGTTAAACTATTACTAAAGGCCAGACTCAAAAGCTTGGATGGAAATTCTAAAAGGAAAGCCACAATCCAGGACGCTACGGAGAGTTTCGTTTTACATCTGTCACTTATAAGTGAATTTAATACATAAAAATTAACGAACTTGTAGACAAGTAATATGAAAACAAACTAACAATCCAACCATTTATTTTAGTGGAAGGAAGCTCTTCTGAGAGCTTAAAATCTTTATGTTTATTTTGACAAAGCCCTCTATAAATTTGACACATTTATTGAAAGTTTAGATATTTGCTTTAAAATTTTTTGAGTTTTTCATTTAAAGTATCCGCAAATGTGTGAAATTTCCTAGATGTTTATTCAACAATATTTTTATGAAATTTTTAAGAAATTTGATGTGAAAATCCCAAATTTAAGTTCACTTTTAAATTTCATGAAAGTCAATTTAAAAAAATTAAATCAGTCATTTATTTAAATGTGATTTCAAAGTATGCGCTTTTAAATTTAAAGTTTTTGTTTTTAAATCAAAAATAAAGTCCTTTGATTATAACTTTACAAATAACTTATTTAAATTAAAATGTAAAACTTTAAAATTAAAAATCTTCACGTTTAAGTGAAATAAATTAAAAATTTTAAGTTAAGTGTTTAAGGAAAGATTTGAAAAGTGGTGTAAAGAAGAAGTTCCGGCAGCTGACAGCTGAATGTCAAAAAACTGGAGGAGGGGTCGTTGATCCAAAATTCGAGCTGGATGAAGACCAAAATGCCATTTTTGAGATTTGTGGGGTGGACTATTTTGCCGGGGATAAAACAACTAACAAAGTTCGCTTTGGGGCCTAATATCACGACTACAATAATAATCGAAGAAAAAGATGAAAGTGAACCATCTTGCTCAAAAAGGAAAATCGAAGAAGTGGAGCACGTTCCAACAAAAAGAACGACAAATAAAGCTGCATCAAATGTTGTGGAACTGACACTGCAGGAGTAAAAAAAAAAACAAACGAACTTTTGCAGAAAATGATTGCCCTGCAAGAAACAACAAACAATAAGCTGCAAGTCCTAATCGACGTTCTGTCACCATGTAGTGTCTAATTTTTATTTTATAAAATTTTCAATAAAGTTTTATCAAAATTAATTAAAACACTTTTCAGCCAAAACTAAACAGAAAATTAGAAAACTAGAATATTTTTAATTAACTATTGCGGTTGCTTATACGGCATTTTACCGCATACAACAAAAAAAAAAAGTGAACTTTGTTCGAGATATTCCTTGGGTGCGTTTATTGAAATGTTATTGTTTGCAATACATTGTTTAATTTACCTGTACATTTAGATTAAATAAATTTCGTGGGTGGATGGATGCAAACCAAAACCAAAAAAACTTAATATAAAATTTGACATAAAATTTGATATAAAATACAAAATGGTGAGTGAGGTTAGCTTTTCTGTTCAAAGTGACTGAAGAAGAAAATTGTTTTTTTTTTTTTAGATTAAATCTCGGCGGTCCCAGGGTACCAGCATATGACTGGGCCGCCGCATCGTTTTGTTGAGAAATTCGTTATAAATTTTGTAAGAGCCTGGTGAACAGTTGAAACTTCCCATAAAATTGTGGACCTCCAGGCTACATTCGTCCACGCCATTATTGGTATATTTCTGGTTGTGGACCACATTTTTGAGCCGGACCCCACGTGGAGTACCATTTCTTTTGGCCAACCTCCAGTGGTTAATTTGGCAAACTTAAAAAAGTAAAGGGAGTTGGAGACAGGTGCTTCTTCGACACCCCTTTCACCCACTACATGCCGCCACGAATCCCTAAGAGATTCAAAGGAATTGCTGGGAAAACAAAGCGATAAAACAGGTTTTTTTAAATCAATTTAAACAGAAAAAAACAAAAAAAAAATATCAATATAGTGAATGTGTGTTGTGTTTGTCCAAATCTTTTTTGTCAAGGCGTCGCGTTTGCGTAATTTTTGAAGAAGAAATTAGTTACCTCTATCGAGCTCGCTATATGTAGGAGCTATCGGGCGTTATAGTAGTTCCCGCTTTTGTGGTAATACGGCGCCAAAAAGGGCGCTTCTAGAACATCGGTATAGGAGTGTTTGGGAACCGATACGTGTCACATTGTTGTTTTTTTTTTTTTTTTTTTTTGTCATTATTGTTTCCTATAATTGAAGATAAATTATTTTGAGTTCGATTTGGTTAGGACTAGTAGTACAAATTAATAATACGCCTATGTTGAGGAAAATAAGAAAAGAAAAAGGTTTTTGTTTTTGATTTCTGAAAAGAAATCATGGTAGAGTAGAAGTTCTTTTTCAGGGGTGCTGAAGGTAGTCCTTAGTGGACGGTGAAGATGGGATGATTTTTTTCTTGGAAAACTTCCCTTTTGGGGGAATCCATTTAAGGCCGTCGGAATATGTTTTCATTCCCTTTTGTACACAACCGGTTTGGAATGATATTGCATTTGCAATAAAGAGGGGAAATATAGAAAACCCTTTCAATAGGCAGATCTGCGAGTGCTTCGAAACTTAATTCAGTCAGTCAGTGGATATTGAAGTGAGAAGCCAGTCGGAAGGTCCGCTGATCAACCGATTCTGTAAGCCATCCAAGAAGAACCAAAAACCTATGAAGCCATGGAAAGAGAAATGAAAAATAATAATTAATCACTAGTAGGGATATCTACTAGTAAGTCGGTTAGAAATTACGGCAGTGACACAACTTTTTAACGTTGACGACAATATCAGAGGAAGAAGAAAACCGTCATTTTCTCGACCCCTTTGCTGGTACGGAGAGGGGCCAGCGCCGCTGTTAGTGACTGCTTGTCCGTCGCCAGCTCCAATCTCTCTTGATTGTCAACTGCTTCCAGAAGGAGCAAAATCTCCAACTGCAAGAAGACAATCAAACGACTTGGCACCAACACTGAAAAAATTATTGTACAATCTTTTTATGAATGGCGATCATACAGACAAAATCATTGATTTTTAAAAAATATTCATATGGGTGATTACGGAATTTATTATTTGCATACAATGTGAAAGTGAAGACAAAAATTGTGAAAGACATCGAAACATTTGGTCAATCGAGCCAAATTTGACCCGCGACGCGATAGATTTATGGGAAAGAAAGTGCGGTTTTCTTTTAAAAAATATTGCCTTTTTTTTTATTAGAGAAAAACTCCGCGTGAATAAAATAATTATGAAAAATGTTAAAAATTTAGAAGAAATAAAAGAACTACACTATCATAAGAAAATAATGTATGGCTCAAATATAAGCCTAGCTTTAGTATTAATACTAAGCATAACTGGTGTTGTTACTTTTGTATTAGAACAAATATATAAATACGAAGAAAATTCACTTTTTAAAAATTTAAAGAAAAGTAAAAATTGTATTATTACTCATTCATGTTACTTAACATACAAACAAAGAATAAAGTTGAGTTGAGTTTGACACTATGAATCGTACGGTCGTTTAATTTATTGCTACTCTATAAAAATATAACTCGTGTAAAAGAGTGAAAGTGGCATTATAATTATATGCAAAAAGTAAAGCGTGATGCCATGCAAAGTAGAATTGCATGCGCAAAAAATGTGAAAGAGGTGCAGTTTAAAATATTGCTCACAAAAAATGTGAAAGAAGCATTAAAAATGCATCAAGTGAAGCGTTAATGTGCAACATAAATATATGTGCACGAAATTCTTGTACAAAATGTGAAAGACGCTACGTATAAAAAGTCACGTATGCACGAGCAGTAAGTACATAACGCCGTTGGGATAAGTGATAGAAGCCGCTTGAGAAATTCATACAGGCACCACAAAGAGATAGAGCGATAGATATCCTGACGGCCTATGTTTAAATTATATATTGTTTCAGAGTTTACATATACCAGACTTGTCACGACACGAAAGATAGAATTTTTTATACGAGATAGAGCAAAGAATTCTGTTTCTCTTGCACGGAGAAGCAAATATATAAAATGTATAACAAACAATCCCTCCACGGGATACGTATATAAGAGACAGAACGACAGTTACTTGTTGTTGGTTGTAGAGAAGTCTTATCGGAGTATATATCTGGTAATTATTAGATATGCTCTGTCTCCGGTATGTATATTGTATACGCTGGAAGAGTTTGCTTCATTCAGTCACTAGTCAGTCGTAGAACAGGCGTCGAAGTGGACGGACGTACCAGCGGACCGAATGTTTATAAGTGAACCCACAGGTCATTACAATTTTAAATAAGGATTGCGACGCTGGTATACCAAGTTTGATAAAGTAATGTAGAGCATATCTATGCACCCACTAAGAGTTAAAGGCGATAAGAGTAAAGAAACAAAATAATCACCTAATATTTCGGAAATATTCAAATATATCCATTTAATGGTATTTACAAAATTGCACATCCATTAAATGTGGATTTTTAAGAAGTTTTTAAAACTTTTTTTTTCTTTTTTTAATTCAAGTAGTTTATAAACAAACCATTTTATAAATTTATTTAAGTAATTTTGTAACAACTATAATTTCTGCCATCAACAACCATTTAATATTTATTTTCTTTTTTTTTTCACTTTATATTATTTTATTAAAAACACACTGAAATATACTTATTTTACTGAATTAAACTTATCTTATTTTTTTTCTAAAATAACTTATTTAAAAAGAAATGACATAAAGTGGTAACACTAAAATATAAACAACTCAGTTCAAAAAGCATTTATGTATAACAAAATACTCAAGTAAAATAAAATGTAACAAAACACTCAAGTATAACAAAATGTAAAAAAAGCTCTCTGCATCTGCGCAAAAGCTTTCCCCAAAAAGTACATAAGGCGACCTCTCGTCAGAACAATTTCATTCTGGTTTGTGCTCCGAAGTGCGAAGTTGGTAAGCAGCGTCCACTAAATGCATTTACCTAGAATCCTCTCGACATAGGTGTATTTCGGTTGTTGATGCGACGTACGGTTCCACGAACGTCCATCGGCATGCTCATGTGTTGTGTGTTTTCCCTTTCCTTTTTTTCCATTATTTACATATGTGTGTGTCTATACCAGTTGAAGGCATCGTACCTGCAGATTGTGCAACGTTCCACGAGCGTCCACATGAAGTTAGACGCGATAGCCGGAAACATTTATACATATACACATACATATGGATATCTCTTTAAATCTATGGTTGTCAACTAGGCTTTAAATTAAACGATTACCATCTTCTGTGTAAAAATAATAAATTAAATATGTTATAAAATATTTTATGGTTGCCAACTGGGCTTAAATTAAATGATTAATGTATTTTGTCAAATAAATTCCTTTAAACAGAGAGTTGCCATAAGAACATTGATTTTGTCTATTTAAGTTTTTTTTTTTTTAATTTTGAATCAATAAAGTTTGTCACAGATGATTATTCCTAAAATATAAATTAACTCTTTTACTTAACTAATTTAAGGAAATACATATATGATTTCCTTTGTTTTGCTGCCTACTCAACGTGTACTGCGGTTTTCGGACAGCATACGGAGAGTCAAACAAAGAGTATAATGATGAATTCTTTACAGAAATTGACTAATCCACGCTACCCCAAGCTACCTCCGCTACAATTTTTAGTAATTTTCCTTAAGAAAACATGACTGGAAGATTGCCTACCGTCAAAAGTGAGGAGATATTACGAGTAATCTCAATGCATATTGCTCACTTTACGACAGATAATCAACCACCATTATCTGCAGAGGTATGGAAGCAGATAAGCAAGGATTGGGGAGGAAAATGGAAACCTCAAACTTGCTACGGCTACGTATGGGGAGATAAAAATGGGCACCTTACCCAAGTGCTAAAAGCAAAATGATTTTATATTCCCCAACAAGAAAAGCTTACGAAACAATTTTATTCGTCCGATTCATTAAAGATCGACGACACTTCAAAAAGCATTTGCGATTCTTTTTATAATGATTATGATGACGACACAAGAGAAGATTTGGAGAACTTTCATAGTTTGCTTTACTCTGAGGAATGGCAGAAGATAAAGCCTAATGACCAAACACAAAATAGACTAAAAAATTTTATGTGGTCAAGTGTAATAAATGATGCTATTAGAAGAAGATATAATTTACCCTGTGCCTTTAATTTCAAAACTTCAAGAATAAACAATTATAAATCTGGAGCTATAATCTGTTGCTGTATGAACAAATTCCTAAAAAAAAGAAGCCATCCGCTTGAAAGAATTTTTGTTATGCGAAAACCATGTAAGAGATAAAGAGGTGAGGAAAATGCTGGTAAAAATTGAGGATGCAGATTTTAACAGTGGAAATTTTATTTATTTATTTTTTTTTAACTCTCGGAATTTGTATAACATTTTATAAATGCCAAAAATACATATGACATATTTTCTATTGATAGTTTTGGAATCCGAGGTAAAATATTTTTAGATAATCACTAATTAATTTTTTAATTAGGCAATGCTGCGGTAAAAGTAATGTGGTGTCTTCATGGGTTCCTTATTCCAATTCAAAAAACTGTAAAAAAAACTAAAATTCCGGACAGCCGACAGAATAATGTTGTACTTTATCATCCATTCGTAAAACAAAAACGTCGGTGACGCATCTCCTAGTGGTTTGCAAACGGGGAACGGACAAAAACTATACCCAGCTGCGGCGATGTACATGAGTACTCATCCTCTGTCTAACAATGTGCTGCAACAAGAGTACATCTACGTAGTTAATCTTCATCTACCACAATTCTCTCCGAAATCCCCACACATTTGGTTCGCAATTGCTGAAACAGATTTTTTTTGCGAACAGAATCACCAGCGATGCACAAAAATATAACCAACTACTCAAATCGCTATCGTTGAACATAGCCAGCCAACTAACTGATCGACATAGCCAGTAATGCTCCTCCGCAAGCCAAGTACAAATTTGTAAATTTAATGATTAAGACGTTACGGTAGTTCCACTAGAACATATTTACAAGTACAAAACGTTAAAAACAGCCATACTCCAGCGCTTCTCTGAATCACGTCAGAGACAAATCCAGATGCTTCTTCGAGAAAAGGTCCTGGGGGACTCTTCCAACTTCTCAGAGAAATGTGAGAGCTCTCGAAAAACGCATCATGGATGCTCTCAGCAGTGTTTCAGTTATGGCTGTCCAAAACAGAGAACCTCCATCGTCCATACAGCCAATGCTGTAATCAGAGTTTTTCCGTCTCGAACGAAAGATGTTACAGATGCAACTAACTCTATAGAGCTGCCAACGTGAAATTAAAAACATTCACTCGAGCCAAAAGCAAACCGAAAAACTAATGCGCGAGTTAACACCACGAACACTGGGTACCTCGAAAGATAAAAATAACCTTTTGCACATGACACCACACCATTACCAAACAACATATATGTACCTAATGCACTATACCAAACATAACATGTATCACGTACGCATTCTATATCCTTCCTAAGGATAGCACACAATCTTATATTTTCACCGTATTGAAAAAGCGTATAAATACCGCTGCCCAAATAGAGGGACGGCATTTCAACTTCTACTCCAGCAGATACAGTATCAGAACCGTACCCAACGTAATTCTGATTCTGGTACCAATTAAAGATTAATAAAATTATATTTTTTGAAATAGAGAAATTGACAAATAATTAAATCGCGTGCTCAGAATGGGGCCACACCAGTAGGCCTATTCCAGAAAGCGCGGCGGATCGGATTTAAAGCAATAACTCAATTTTGACCGACTTCCCAAAAGCGAACAAGGGCATTTCCATTGCTCCGAGAAGGATAAATATAGGCATCCTAAAACGATTTGTGCCTCCACCAAATTATAAGTGCTTATTTGTTATTGCAATATATTGTGTCTTGTCACAAGTGGCGTTGAAGTTTTTTTTGTGTTATTTATAAATCAATTTTCAAGTTCTTTAAAATTTTCAATTCATCATACACCCATATATTTGTAAGTGATAAGAATAGTGTTTCCTAAGGTTTTTGTATCGTGTTAAATGTTTACACGTTATGAGAATCAGTACACCTCCAAAGAGCTCTCTAGGGGTAGGGGTTTTTAGGTCGCAAATACAGTTCATTTTAGTACCAAAAAGGGTGCATTTTGTTTTTCTTGGGAAACGCCGTCGTCACATTTTTTTTTGTAAGTCTTTCAGAACGTCTGTAAAGATAAAATTTGAACTTTTCAGTCTTCTTAATATAATTAATTTCTTGTTGATTCAATGTTTTTCTTCAGATTTGTAATATTTCGCCAATTTGAATTCATATTAAAACTTCAATAATAAAACTGCATTCGCCCGATACAAATGGAATTATTGAGTTTCTTTGTTCTATTATTAAACGGAACATGATTCATTGAGTTTGAATTTTTAGGGGTGTGGAGGCGGAGCTAAGTGCCGGTGATGATGGAGTGACGACTAGTTGGTGAATAATGAGTTTAGTCCTTGGGGGAATCCAAATTGAGGCCACAGGATTCATAGGTTGGGTGGGTATAGGCCGCACTGCGATGACATCTGCAGTGCCCTCGGTGTGGTAAGTTTCCGTCCGCAGTCGAATTTTTAGGTAAACCGCCCTGATTTTTGTTTTTTGCTGCTGGTGAGGTCTGGTTCCGAGAACAAGTTATCCCTCCTCCCCCCCCATCCGGCGAGTTAAGCTGCGCTAAGCAAGCAGGCCACGTTCTCGGGATTAGACATTCCTCCCCTTTCCACGCTGTTCCTTTTCCCTCCTTTTTGGTTCCTGCACTGGTAAATCAGTTCAGCTGCCTTGCCGACTCTTCCTAATCCCCTCCACTCCATTTGCCAGCAACAATACATCGTCAAATTGTAAATTTGCTACGCACAAACATTTCAAGTGGCAGGGTTTCCATTGAGGGAGATGCTAGATTTCCTAGATCGACAGGCAGCGGCATTTCCTCCAGCAACAACCAGTGGTGACTACGAATAGTGTAATCTGTTCGAAACGTCGGGTAACTAAATAATTAATTATATTTTTGATAATTTGTATACGTGGTAAGCGCGGAAAGTTCCCCTTTTTAATACAATAAATATTAACCACAAAAAAGTTTAAAATTTAAAAAAGCCACTTAAGATATTCTTTAAGTTAAGTCTTTGTTCAGGTCAGTTGTTTTTCTTTTTTTAAAAGGGCTATTCATTTCGTAAAGCACATTTCTGGCGCAGTCGGTAGGATTTCGTTAAGATATCAAAAGAAAATTGATTGATAGACGAAATCTAGTGATACGAACTCATTCTGTTTATTGAAAATTAAATTCACCCGGTAGTAAATTTAAATTATTATACGGTATACAGACAAAAAGTATACATAGGTACGATACATATAGTTAGTAAAAAGTACAGCAACTCATAAATAAATATATGTCTCCTAGATAGAGTACCTACTTACCTAACTTGAAACATGCAGCAGTGAAAAGTGTTTGAACAAAAGTGTTAAATTAAGAAAGATAATTAAAAAAAAAAAAACTCAGTTTAGTAAAGAAAAACATAGGTTATGGCAGCAACTCACCCAAACAGAGATAGACTCTTCTAAAACATATGGAAGCAATAAAACAGCGGATGCACCAACAAAAGATTCCGATACAACACAAGGACGAAGGGATGCCTAATCAACCTTCAAGATTCCACGAAAAATAATAAACGTGTGGAAGCAATTAGTAAACGGCAGATGTGCCAACGAAGGATAATGATGCGAAAATCAAACAGGAAATCACGTCTTAGATTTAGAAAAAAGTATGAGTGGAGTGTTTCATGTTTTATTATGTTAGATTTTAAGAAGATTCAAATAAAGGAAGAGCTCTTGCTCTAAAAGTTATTTTTTTTTTAGAAAATAAACTCGTATTATTAATATCAATATAAAATTTATATATATAAAACGAACGTAGAGGAACAAAGAGCTCAACAAGTTGCGCTTGCGCTGCAACAAGAAGAGTTAGCCGCAATGCAAGGAAGAGCACAGGTTCCTGCAGACCATTCTACTTTTGGACACTGTTGTGAACTCCACCTTAATTGAAATGTTATTCCTTCCTTCATCTCTTTCTATTAAATTTTAAATTATGAAATGTTTGACAGTCAGTAGAAGAGATTTAATTTTACACATCACGTGTTCTGATTGTTTTAGAAAGTGTTAATTTTAAGTTTATAATAAATGAATTGAATTAATAATATATTGGTTGGCTATCTTTTTTCGATTCTTTTTTTCTCTTTTAAAAAAAAAGGCACAAACATAAAAACACCGTCTCGTTGTAATCGTTTCATAAAACATAAGAAAAGCATCAAGTTTTATTTTTCAAATAAAGTATATCAAGTTGACTTGTAAACTGAACCCAAGTACCAGAGTTCTTATTGATCCATTTAATTATATGAGGCCAGCGATCTGTAGTTTGATTTCAAGGTGTCCACTGCATAAGTTTCGAAGGTTCTGCAAGTGGTTTCTCTTCTGGCACTACCACATGATCTTGTGTAACGTCGCAGAAGTAACACTCCACAAGTTTAAAGTTTTATTTTTTTTTAAATAAATATCGTAACATAAATCAGGTCGAGTCACGTATGCATCTTCTCACCCTAACAATACTGATAGCTACAATAAGCCACTTGAGACCGAACCAGCAACGTCGCTTAAGTTTTAATTACATTCCCACATTCCAGAGCGATAATGTAAACATTGGACAATCTCAAATGCGATAAACAACCACCACTCCACATCGGATAGCAGAAACATTGAACAATCTTCGATGCGACCCGAAAATGATCACACACTTCTAGTTCTACCTTCATACAGTTTAGTTGACTGTTCTGTTTATTTGAATAAAGATATTTTTTAAAACCTCTTTTGTTTTCTCTAAAAAGTTATTTGTCGCCCCAATAAAAGAAGGGTTGGGCATGAGGGATCAAAACGATGGTCGTTCAAACGATCTTCTTACGTGAAAGAAACGAAGTTTTCTTACAGTCACAAACTGGTTTGTGAGATTTGTCTAATATTCAACATAAGTAATGCAAAGTGAGAAGTAACGAAACTAATAATATGAAATAAATAAAATGGTTAGTAACATAGCAGGCAGTCAAATAAACAAATAACAGCAACTCGGAGAAAACAACCCAAAACCCTAAAGAAGGTTCCGGGGACGGCAGCAGTCATAATCGATGTACAATACAAAAGTACTGTCCTCCCATTGTTTTCCTGTCGACGTGTTTGAACAAGAGCTTCTCAATTTAATAATAAGTTATTAATGTTGTGAATTTAATTTCACTTGTTAGAACCACACGTTTTACACAATACTTTCTCATTTTATTTCATTGTGGGAGTGTAAGTGTATCCACCAAATTTTGTAACAAAAAAACAACTCACTTTTAACAAAGTATCACTGTACTGACTCTATTCTTTTGCACTTAAATTGGTAGAAATTGAGTTAACGTGAAAGAAAACTTTCTTTTTTTTTTTAAATGTTGCTCTCAATAAAATACGGCTATTATCGTAAAAAAAAAACTGAAGAAAAGACTCAATTAAATTCTACATAATGCACGAACTTGACATAACTTGCGCCATCGGTAGATATGTATAACATCAATATCTTCTGAAGAGTACATAATTAATGATGTTAATTATTAAGGCTTGGCTTGTACGATGTCGCGAAGCAAGCATGTTTCAGCTAATTATAAATATGTTTATAAATACTGTCAAAAAAGTTGAAAATTTGTTCATTGTTTCAGGTATATGGCAAAATCTTAATCAATAATTAGTCACAGGATAATATTAAGGATATAAATATTAAAATTTTTAATTAATGAACACAAAAATATTATTTATCTTGATTGTTGTGCATTCCTAACAATTCTGAACCAAGTTTTTAAGCTATTGAATTATCGATGATACCTTATTCTTTATAATTATAAATTTTTCATATAAACTACATACATTAATTCTATGTAGATATAAACAGCTTTCGAATTTAACTTGTTTTTCTTATGCACTTTTGTACTAATTTTCAATAATATAAAAATTTAAAAATCCTAAATATCTAGAATTATTCTTGAGGTAGATACTGCAATATTTGGAATTTTTTTTTATTTTTTAACAACAACTAGCTATTTATTTTCTTTACTTTTTTAGGCAAATATTCTAGTAAATTAAATTAATTATAAATTGAATGCTGCTAGTTACCGATCTTATATAATTAAATAAATCATGTTTTTTTTCATATGTTATCTCTGCTGCTACTGTTATATAACTTAATTCTAGTACTTACTACCAGAACTACTAATAGCTTGAGTGGAACTTTATAGTGATTTCGTTTTTCTTCTTTGAATTACAGATGAACAATGAAGTCCATACAATCTGAAATTGAAATAAAAAAACAATATTAGACAACAAATTAATCTGGCGTTTTTTATTGGAGCAGTTTAAACAAAATTTTATATTAAACAAACAAAAAATAAGAAAGGAGAAATAATATATGTACATCTGAATAATATTGGTGGCATGACAGCTTATGAAACAAAGCTTACACTCAAGTTTTCGATTCTATACATGTATTTAAGAAACACGGAATCTTTGTATTTATAACATGTACATCCTGTGATTTGAGAACACGTGTATTTACGTTTCATTGATGAAGATCCTAAACATGCTCAAATACCACATACATTAAATAAATAAAATTAATTTGGCACAACGGCTAATGAAGAACCGAGTGAGAACGCCGGGACGAAACGCCAATTTTTATGGACTAAAGGCCGTTAAAAGCTATTTTAAACGAATAAAAAAATCGTTGAGAACTTTTCAAAAAATACCTTTAGCATTAAGTCTAGTACACTGTTCTTTTCAATGAAAAAAAAGGTGGTGAAAAATTTTTTTCCCCCAAGAAAAATGTGTGGTAAACAAAAAAGTCGAAAGTGACAGTTTAGAAATGTATGACAAGTGACAGTTGTTTGAAGCCAAACAAAAAAGTTTAAAAGATTTATAGGTTGTTGGTTTTTGTTTTGTTTAATTTGTTTGTTAATTTCTAATCTAGCATTGTGCTCATTGCCATAGCAGCTGCTGACTATAGCTCTATAACAATAGATGTCGGAGCAAAATGTGCTGAAGGGGATTCTCACGGACTCTAGTAGGACGTATGAGCAAGGAAGATAGTCCAAACCTCAATTTGCCTCTGGAGGCTGTGACAGCTGTTTTACCAAATGTGAAATATAAAAAAGAAGTTGCTTCAAAGATTGTTTTCATTATAATAAATTAATCATATCATTTTGTAATACAATACTATGAAATAACTAAATCTGAATTCTACTATTGAATGTAAAAGAATAGTAATGAGATGCAACTGCAAATGCACATCACCTTGTCTTCAATACATTGATAATGGGATTTAAATTTAAATTATATCGGTACATACATTAGGAGTGTTCAGTGAGGCTGTTCCGAACAGTTTGGTTTTTGGAACAGTTTAGAACAGAAAAGAACAGGTTTTTGCTGTTGTGAGAAATTTTCTGTTCTAAACTGTTCTGACTTGCTGTTCAGTGAGTCTGTTTGGAACAGTTTAGAGCAGGATTTTCTGTACTTGCTTTTGAGGTAGAACAACTTAGAACAGATTAGAACAGGATTTGTGGGAAATTTCAAAATCAGTTGTTGTTCTGTTCTGTTCTGACTATTTCTTCACTGAACAAAGCTATTATAAATATGCATACATTAAAAATAATATGTACCTACCTACTTACAAAATTATCAGTTTCGCCTTTATTTCAATTTTTGTATTTGTTTTGACCAAATCAATTCAAATTATTTTCAGGTTAGGTTAGGTGCTTTTAATCTCAAATTCGATGACGCTATTAAATATTTCTCGCTTTATGTCACCAAACATTGCATACAAAGCCGATGTGTTTGAGAAACGAGAAAATAAAATTGGATATTGGAAACATTTTGTTTTTCATCCGATATAATATACATAAACCAATTTTTTTTCTGTTCGAGAAAATCATTACAATCGTATTCATTGTTTGCATTAGATTTATTTTGAAAGGTACCATATGGATTTTACACAAAACCAGATTTCAGTCGAGTTCAAGAAAATTGACCTTGTTTAGTCCACTTTAAAATTGTATTTTAAAAATTTTAATTTAGCTTTGTTCTGCATGGTAATTTATTCAGTTGATCGGGAAATATTGATGAATTTGTTTCACTTTGTTATTGTGTCTAATTTCACTTAAATACATGTTTAAATTCATTTTATAACTACTTGCTACCGGCTCGAACACAAACCAACACTCAAAATCAATCGTGAAACGTAAATATCATAGGTATAGTTCCAGATTAACTTTTGTGCGAAACATTATCAGACCAAATCCAAGGCGAAAATTATCATTTTGTAATTCCTCGCGTTCAGAAACCTATCCAAGGCGGTGTCAACCTATCCAAAAATTTTCAGATTCGTTTAGTTGTTGTTGCATCAGCTGTTTTTTTACAAGGGATTACAACAACACAAAGCTATCCAGATCGCTTTGGATACAATCCTGAACGAGGCCATTATTGACATCATTGAAATAAATAACCAAATCAAAGAAAAAGGACAAGATATAAAACTGCAAAAATGGCGGTGCTGGCTGGTGGCGGTGGGTTTGGTCGTTTGGTGGATTCAAAAAAACGTAACGCATCGTATCGTAACGTAGCCCGGTGTTGTCAGCAACCTGTGCTGAAATAACAAAAGTTCTGCATGTGCTGAAAATACATATTATCATCAATTTTACCGCGAGGCCACATGAGCAAGTACAGGTAAGCAAGTAAGACCCTGTTCAACGACCATCTGTAGCACTGATCTCTATTACTACGTTTCCATGTGTTATTTAAGCGAGCTTGAAGCTCACTTAGACCCTTTGTATATCTGCATCGAGTTGAAATGAGCTGGATCCGACTCGACTGAACTTCAGGAGCGGAGTCGAGTCGAAATTTGCGCTAAAAAACCTAGGTTGAAGAGTTAACTTCAGAAACACCATAGCTTCGTTCGTGTACTTTCTGCTCTAAAATTCACAGTCTATCAAATATTGAGGAGTGGGGATGAAATTCTCTCAGAGAGAAGTAAAACTGCGAAATAGTACACGAACGCTTTGAACAAATAATTTTTACCGGTTTTTTAACGTCAAATATTTAAAACAAAAAAAAATAAATATCGTCATCATTTCTTTGAAAAGATTTTCAAAATAAAATAAAAAAGTAAGCAAAATTTAATTTATTACATTAAATTAAATAAAACAGATGAGTATAAGAAAAGAGATGTTCTGGCAAATATCAAGGTGACTTTTGACTGAACTCATATTTCTGCCCGAAGAATTTCTTTGGGCTGAAATTAGCAGAAAGGGGAAATAATTTACTCTCTCGAGAGCGCTCTCTTCTGCGAAAAACTACACATTTTTTGCGTAAACGAACACATTTTGCGTTAAATTTGTAGAAATTCGTAAAAATTCGTAGATTTGGGGAGTATGCGAACGAACCTCATATGTCATCTCGACACCATTTCAATTCAACTATCGAGCTCTCAAATCTGTGAACGAAAAACCTGGGTCGAAAATCCGACACAAATCCAACTCGAGCTCTCGGTCCTGAATAAAAACGTAGTATAGAACATGGTGGCTTCACGAGAAAGATTTCATAGAATACTGTATTATTACTGTAATTGCTCATGGAGGCTACTTCTAGTATTCTATAAAAAATTTCATGCCACATATTGCTCTGCTCATAGAAAGCTATGAATAGTATTCTATGAAGAAGCAATTTTCCCTTTGACATCATCTGTGAGTTTGTTTCAATTTTTTTTTGTTTTGTGTTTTTTTCCAGTGTAATTCATTACTTTGAGATTGCTGATGATCTGAAGATCTCAGTGAGCTTGAGAAAACTGAACTGGCTAGTTGCTAAAATGTGTCACTGACATTTCAAAGAATACTGAAAATGAACTTTAAAACTCATTTTCAATATTTGCGATCCTCTCTACAGACAATCGTAAATTTTCGGTAAAGTATCCGATGGGCAATTTGAGGAACACCTAATTACATTTGCATTTGATTTTCGGTTTGCTGGTGCCGCGTGGTTTATTGTTGGTTTTTCGCTGTTTGTAAAGGAATAAAATATTATGCCTTAAAATGCATTTTAGTTTAATTTTTAAAATGAAATAACAAATATTCGCGTAAAAAATTAAACTTTAATTTTTTTTTTTCGGCTGTTTTGAGCATCTGGCTTTTTCGTTCGAAAACATATCAGATACTAACCTATCTCAGATAGGTTAATAATACGTTTTCACTGCAAGTTATGGTGGATTTACATGTATCTTCATGCGAGTTCTGCAAAAAAAGAGGGATGTAAGATATAAAATTCCCATATGTTGAATAGAGAGAGAAGACCAAAATGCAGAGATCTTCATGGAATGCAGATTATAGGAACGCAGATGAAGATTATAGCGAAGACGAACATGTTCATCTTCATAGTGGTGCTCTTTCACACATTCGTTTTTTTGGTATGACTCTATCCCGCTCTACTTTTCTTGATGTTTGCAGATGAAGATACATGTAAATCCATCTTTAATCTCGTTTAGATTTCATAAATCCCAAATAGTGTTTTCACCAGAAAAAAAGATTAAAAAATAGATTAATTTTGACAGAGCCTTTCTAAATGTAGATAGTGGGTAATTTTTCTTATGAAGTGGAAGTGAGATGGCAAGTTTGTTTTATTTCAAACGATAAAAAAACATGGTTTCCCGCAGCTTGTATTACGCTGAATAGGGGAATAGGTCTGTTCGAATTTTACCTATGAAGATTTAAATGAGATTTATTTTAAATCTTGATTTGAGATTTAAATTTGTATGGTAAATCACGGGATTTGTGAAGAGATTTGTGGTAAATCTACCTAAGTGCCAGTTGTACAATCGTGGTTTAAATTTTGATCCGTGGTTCAGGAATTTTAACTCGCCGATTTCGGCGGGTTAACTGAGGTTCAACGATGGTTCAAGGTTCTAATATGCACTAAAAGCCAATTACATGCCTGAACCATCGTTGAACCACAGTAAATCCGCCGAAATTGGTGAGTTAAAATTCCTGAACCACGGATCAAATATTTGTACAACTGGCCCTAAATCTCGGTTTAGTGGTCGGTGAAAACGTAGTATACGGATTACCAACCGAACGCGGAAAATGTTGCGAACATAATGCAGCGTAGCCGCAGACGGAAGAGTTCTCCAACTTTTAACTTTTCACGTGCAGCACTTTTGACGTTTCAAATTGTATGAAGAAAAAAAAAAAACCAATTTTTGCGTCGGAAAAATATATTGTGGCTATTTATGTCGTGACAAAAATTATTAATTAAAGGGTAAATTATTGGAAACAAAAAATGTGTCTTCTGAGCTTGAACACAAGAATATTGTTTTGTTTGTCTTCAAAATACTTTCAAAGCTGTACAGCTGCATTGTGGGCACGTAAAAAAATAACGTTCGACACTTTTTGACAGCACTTCCAGTTCCGTCTGCGGCTCAAGTTGCAGCTTCTATTCTGTTCAGGCAGTAGGTATGTCAATTTTTTAGAAAATTGCTCTACCTGGCTAAACGGGAGAATTGGGTTTTTCCAGAATCTGGCTCTGTCTTTTCTCTTTCTAATTTTGGCAGTTCTTTAATCAAGAAGAAGCACTAGATGGGGGGAAAACAACAATATAAACAAGCATAAATAGAAAGTCTACTATTACACGATGACTCTAGAGTCATGACTCTTTTCAAAAGTAATGAGTGCGAAACAGAAAAATAATGAGATGGAAAATCTTTGAACCGGAGAGTCGTGGGCCAAATTTTCGGCAACTTTTTTTTGACATTTTCCTTTTCTCTTGTTCGTTATTTTACCATGTCGCTTCATTTCTGTTCGTTTCTTGTCGAGAGCACATGTAAACTTGTATGGTGCGGAGACAAAGAGTATTAACACGGACAACAAAACTAAAAGAGAACTGTCAAATTTGATTCATGAATCGAGTCAGCGTGTAATAGCACGCGACTCACAGAATGATTTTTAAAGAGGAATTCGAAAAAAGAGTCATGACTCTAAAGTCAACGTGTAATAGCTGACAAACCGATGTTCGCACCTTTAATTGTTTGTTTTTCTCCATCTAGTTTTTTTTGCGGTTTCCTTTTTGATGTTTTTTTTTTAATTGTGACGTTTGGTGGAACTTTCGAATCGACGCAGCCTATACGCTCTAGCTTTTTGTCAAACCTTATGCGAATCAGCTTGTAGAATGAAAATGAGCAAGTCGATAGCATTAACAATTGTACTCGAGATATTCTTTTTTTTTTTTTTTAATAATTGTGATAAGAAAACCGCTGGCTGATCAGATTTTTTTTAAAAACTCTTTCTGCACGTTATCACGTTATTATCTGTAAAATGAAATTTATTTTAAGACGATATATTTATTCGTTCTTATGATATGGTCAAACAAAAAAGCTCACGATCGTACGTACATACACACACTAGACAGACCTCTCTCTCTTTCTCTCTAAAAACGAAGGTGGAGAAGTGTCAAAATTTTCGATTTGACAAATCTAAGCAATAATTACTAGGTGCATTCACGTACAAGTCCGAAACTACCCAAAACTACCATTTTCTACCAGAATTAGTCCAAACCTGTTCGCGTATTCACATTTCGGGTAGTTTTAGGTAGAAGAGAGCGCTCGCGAGAGAGTAAATTATTTCCCCTTCTTGCCAGATTTTACCCGAGAAATTTCTTCCGGTAGAAAATAATAAGTTCGATGTTCTTTGGGAAGTAAAAAAAAAAACAACAACAAAAATACAAAATGGCTGCTGTTTGCTTACATTTAGTTTGTTTTTTGTCAGAAGTGAATATTTTTCTTTGTTTTCATCTTATATTTTTCGATAAACAACTGAACAAAATTGAAAGGAAGTGTGTTAAGTTGAATTTAATTTGTTTACTTTAATTATAATTAATACTTTCAATAAATGTATTCCAATGTTGTGGTTATGTTTACTTTTTGGTGACGTTTTAAATCTGACAGATATTTTTGGTTCAAAGCTTTCGTTTACTTACGTGACAACTTGCCAGTTTTAGTTCGAAAAGTACACGAACAAACCTAAAAAATGAATAAAAAATTCTTCACCGTGGTTTATCAATAAAACAGGCCCTGACGTTGTGTCCACTAAAAAATTGCTTCGGTGAAAGGCTTAACGACTTGCTTAAATATCCAACAAAATGCCTCTTTTATTTTTTAACCAAAACAGAAAAAAAAACGATTTTCTTTTTTTTTTATATACAAAAAGAGGTTTTATTTTATTAAATTTTTACTTAAAATCCAATTACAATTTGCATAGTTTTAAACTTAGCTTTAAATAACAGTTTATTTCAATTTTGGCTCAATAAAATATTGATCTTAACATATTTAAAATATATTGTAATGCACAAACCTTATAACAAACAAATTTCTCTAATAAAAATAATGTACAATAATGTAAAATTTGAAATGTTACAAAAAAGTATAAATTCATAGTCATAGAGATTATATTTTTGACTATAAGAAAAAAAAAAATACAAATTAAAGAAAAAACGCCATAAACATATAAACAGTTCACTTATTTAATATTAAATCATATACAATGTTATTAATGAAAAATATTTTGAATTATTTCAAAGTTGTTTCTTAAAACTATAAATCAGAAGTTTTGATAACAAACAATATTTTTTTTTGTTCACAATTAATTTCGTGCATGTTAAATAAATTATTTTGGTAACATTTTTAGAATGCAAAAAAAAAAAATAAGAAATTACTATTTTGCTGTTGGTTTTTTTTTTTTTAATAAATATAGCTTTTAAAATTAAGAATTTGTAGATTGTAGCAGAAAGTTAAAAAATGGTTCTGAATTGTTCTAAAACAGTTTTTTTTTATTCTTGTTTAATACCAATAAATATCGTAATATGTTATATTGTTTTATATTAATATTTTGCATTAAATCGTTTATTTTAAATGTAGTCAAAAGCTTGTTTATATAATTTTCTATAAATTAAATAATAAAAAATATCATCAACCTGGATGACTTTGTCCTTGCTGAGTTACTTTGACTAGTGGTATAAAAAATAAATGATAAAAAAAAAAACAATTTCATTTTGTAGCTTGAGAGAAATGGACGTAACAATCCTTATTCCGTCTTACCTTTGATCAGCTTAAAATTATTCTTTGTTTATAAAATAAAAAATTATCAAGGAAATACAATCGGTTAGCGTGGCCCTAGGTAGATTGGACATTAAATGTATAATAAACTCTGAGTTAGGCCAAGATAGGTGCAAGTATGGCGGATTTAGGATTTGTTTATGTTTGTCCTGGCTTAAAATCGGCCCTAACTAGAACTGCCTATATATTGGCTTTGTCAGATGTACCTTATGTATCGAACTGCATAATTGATGCAGCTCTGCATTCGATGTATTGAGAGATATAAGGGTTCCTTTGTAAACTTTATGAAAGACCGAGAATGTTCTTAGAATTTTATAACGAGAGCATGTAAGCAAAAAGATCTAAATTCAAGTGGTTTTTTATAAAATTTTCCACTATAATAATCTTGTTTTTTTTTGTTTTTATTTGTTCTGACGGTTTATATTTTTATTTCGGAGTGTGACGGTCTGTATTTTCTATTCTTAAAATTTCCCTGAGCAACGATACATCTGGTCCATGTCGAGCCTGATATTGTGCCAGTTTTTTTCTTCAAAATAATAAAGATTATATTAAAAATGAGTGATTTTGTTTCATTACGAACATAAATTGTGATGTGAAATGTGCTACGATGAAAATCACGTAGTCACAAAATAAAACAAAATGTTCGCATGAATCATGTTACGACATGATACGTGCAGAAAATTGCATATCATCAGCAGGCAGTGCGAAAGACAGCACTACATTCCATACATAGGCATTATGTACCTACCAGCATGTAAGTAACCGAATAGATATTATGTTTTCCCCTTTGCAAAGCATCTGAGAGCAGCAGTGCGCGTTCATACACGACCTCGACCCCGCTCATTGGCATTAACACAGCATAGATTTCCCATAAAGCTTAGTTCACCATTCAGCTTTAATTAAAATATATATATTTTTGATATATTTTGGAATGAAGCAGTGTTATTTAATTCTAAATTTAGATTCACTTATTTAAAATTAAATGAATTATTTTTTTTTATTCAACCGAGAACATAATAGAGTGAGGAACGAGATCATGCCAGGAGGCGGCCCGCTGCGCTCTAGCCAGATCCCGAAACCTGCCCAATCGGCGTGGACCCCCTCCAACTCCGAAAGTTTTAGAGAAGACTGCTCCTTAAGATGAGCAACTAACTGTTCGTTTTACTTTTCAGGAACTTACATTTTTTGTCTATTGTAGTGTGTTTATGTGCACATAGTTTATGCACGAGTCAAGTGGCGAATACCACTCGTCACTTAATACGTCACGATGCGACATTGTGCACATCAGCACACCATAATCTTCCCACGATATGCAATGAACAACGTGCATTGCATGTCATGGAGGAACGCACCCATATCAAGTGATGAGTGCTATTCGTCACTTGTTTCTCTTCATTTATTATTCTTCTTACTGACTCCACAAATGTGTGAATATGGAGTCAGCATAGTTTTAAGCAATATAGTTTTAAGAATTCAGTTAAGCTTTGCATGTCATTCAATAAAGATAATTCAATAAAGATATTTCAATAAAGATATTTCAATTGCTCTATTACAAGGCGACCGTGAAAAAAAAAAAAAAAAAACATCAGAAAAAAAACTTTTGCTATTAATCTCATTAAGTTAATATCTATTATTTTCGGGTTAGCCGCATTTTTGAAATTTATGAGAGTGCACTTTTGTACTCACCCCGAACGTTTCCCGGTGACCACGGTCAATGCAATTTTACGCGAAACGTTCGGGGTGAGTACAAAAATGCACTCTCATAAATTTCAAAAACGCGGCTAATCGAAAATAATAGATATTAATTATGATAAACCACCGCGAAAGCCTAAAAAGTTATATCTCATTAAGTTAATTAGGAATATAGTGTTATTTAATTTTTAAAGTTAAATTCAGTTCGTCATCCAGTTTCAAGATTCAAAGACAAAAGCAAAATCACTCTAGATGGTGCTCAATTATATAGCAGCAACTCATAAATTGCAAACGAGTTTTGCTTGTAATTCATTGTCATTGGTGTATTTCTAGAAGAAGAAGTAAGACGTATTTTTTTTTTATAATTGATCGCGCTGGTAAATTCATTAGCTAACCTACTCATTGAGGCGAGGATGCCAGTTCAGCAGTAAGAGATACGGATAACTGAACAAGTGTCAAGCTTTCAGCGATAGGTTTGTAGCGGCCATCCATAAACGATCAAGTGAAGCCTGTCGTCAAAAGTATAGAGTTGTCGTGCTGACACACCCCAAACGTCAGCACAAAGAAGAAAACCAACAACCACAGCACCTCAAACTACTTATATGAGAGACGCCATTTTATTTTTGAGTGCCCCGCCAATTTGGTTGGAAATTACTCTGATAGAGTTAAGTTCATTTTTGGTGGCCAAAGGCAGCGGTGGCGATTCTTGTCTCGCCGGTGAAAAGACACCAAATTTTATAACGATACAAATTTTACGATACAAATCTTATTATATTATCCCATTTACAATTAATTAAATGTTTTTAAAACTTTAAAGAGTGTTTGTTTGTTTGCCAAAACTAATTGGTGTTTGCAAATTTGTGTTCTTTAGCCGTCGCCGCCGTCAGACATCTTTGCCGTCTCAACAAGAGTATAAAGAAGAAAGATGGTGTGAAAAAAAAATTGATTTTCAGATCATACAAAAAAAGCCAACTTTAAATAATTTACAAGACAAACATATTTCGTTAATGATAACGGACCTATTCTAAGTGCTATGCATATTATGTATACAAAAACATTTTATGACGCATACGAATTAACGAATTTACTCAAGGATTTTTCTCTAGAAAATATCCCCACATTTTTTAAAGAAAAACATTGTTTTTAAAAATATTTGGTGGCATGTTTCAAACAACCAGCGTAGAATACCGCACCCAATAACAACAATTCCGGTAATAACGGAAGACGCCGGATATGGCCGCGCGGTGTCAGAAGGATGGCTGACTTCAATCAACGGAATGGCAGTTCCAACTGGGCTGGATAAATCAAATAGATCTCCAAGACCAGGAGAGTGAAGGAACGAGATCGTGCCAGACCGCCCCCACCCGCTGTAGCCAGATCCCGAAACCAGCCCAATCGACGTGGACACCCTCCAGCTCCGAAAGTTGTTACTGGCTCTTCTTGTTAAGAAAGCACGGCGAGTGATTGTAACATAAAGAAAAACACATAACACAAAATTAATGTAGATTTTCTGATTGTTGTTGCTAAAGGGTTGGATAATACTTTATTCGTTGATAAAGTCACCCCGCTCGAACGCATGCGACAAGAGTCTTCTTTTGTTCGCGAGACGTATCGAATGGGATTGAAATGGGCTTATATTAAGGAATTATGGATGAGAACAGAATGTTTGGCATCGTTTCCAAAGAGACGGTTAGTCCAAATGACTGTAATGGATTCTAAAATATTTAGTCACGTTAGGACAAATTTATATTCCTCAAATCGTTAAAGTATTTATCAAGCAGAGACAGCACGGAATCAATGATGATACAATAATTGTTAATTCAAAAGTAACAAATTAGCAAAATTAAAACCATTTGGAGAACAAGCATTACCTACCGTTTACAACTTTGTCATTCCTTGTCTAAATGGAGGTCGTTCTTTAGAGTCGAAGTTTCTGTGTAATTGTGTAGACAACCCTCATTACAGGAAACAGTTTTAACATATTTGTAAATATTATATATAACAGAAAGCAGAATTGTTAAATAGAGCGATGGGATGAATTCAAGGCCCTAATTGTATAAATAAAATTAATATATGTGGGATCCATAAAATTACATACATTATAAGCTAAGTTTTTTTGTCTAAAAATTATATTCACATAATAACAGATACTACTTTTCAGACCGTCATCAGCAAACATCAGCACATTCCTCAAACCAATGTGGGATGATATAAGATCCGTCATCACCGCGACAACAACGTCGCGATGACGACAGCAACCAGACACCCACATACCATACCATGAGTCAATGCAAAACCAATGCATGAAGAAGACGACCACGACGAGGAAATGTGACCTATTTAAATTCATTTACCACAACTTACAATGCCAAGACGAATAAAAAGTAACGACATTATGCCAAGACGAATTGCAAAGATACTGTTGCTGATCGGAGGGGTGGCAGGCGTGGGTTGGTTGCTGAGCTGAGTAAACAAGGCGCTAGCCTGGTATAGAGTATTGAAGAGGTTCGCGATCTGGGACTTAGTCTAAAAAGAGGATTGGCGGTAGACACTCGAGGAAATAAACGGTCTGAAAAGTTGTCTGAAAATAAATGTTTTACGTTTATATAATTATTAAATTGTTCTAATAAATTGTAATTTTAATTTATGTTGTGATTGGTTTGATTCCGTATCCTACATATATATATGTATGTAGAAAATACAAGATTTAATAGTCTTGCCGTCTACATAAGAAACGATGTTGCATAACAAACTTCACTCACAATTTTGTTCAAATAATCTACAATCCACAAAACAATAACAAATTGTTATATGAGACGCAAATAAAGCTTCTCATATAAACCACAACCTACCCCAAACATTATCCATCGTCACAACCAAGGTCAAGTGCATCACTAATTGAATTTGTTGTTTATTTTGGTAAACACATTATTATTTCATAAACAATAACAACATACAACAATGATGATGTCCCATCAACATCAGCAGCAGCAGCAGCAGCAAACAAAGACGGTACAGAAGAAGGTAGCAGTGAAGAGGAGGGCTCCTTCAGCCAAACGCAGGCAAGCGCATACTGTAGTGGCAGCGGCAGCAGCAGGAGGAGCAGCAGCGGCGGCGGCAGCGAAAAAGATGAAAACCGACCTGAGCAACAGCGACATCAATTGCATCATACGCAATCAGGAGCCCAAAGAAGAAAACGGCGGGCTTCTGTCGTGTCTGGGCCTAATAATTATATTATGGGCCGACGATATTCTGGTAAAGGCACCGAAAATATTTAATATGATGATGTCGCAGGCCCTAGTTGCAAAAAGGTTTTCATCGAAGAGGATTATATACGAGACCCTACAAGTGGTTTCGTATATAGTCGAGGAGTTGAAACTGCAGCGGAAAAGCTTAGAAGAATGTTCATTGCAGGTAAGTTCATTATATTATGGTTAATATTTTTCTTATTATTTGCATTTTATTTTTCCAATATTAACATAATATAATAAATTTACAGGATCTCGTCAGATGCCTTGTCGCAGACGAATCATACACGATGTCTATGGAGCCAACAATAGCCCCCAAGGACCAAGAATGGATATTGGAAAGCTACACCAGGCTTTCAACGGAAGCTACTTAGCCATCAGTAAGCACGGCAACCACTACCATGTTGTCCACGACTGCAGCTACTCCAACAGTAGCTGCAGATGTAAATTCGTACGATATCTCACAGAACAAGTCGCCGCAAATGAAGAGCCGATCGTCGGAAGGCGATTTTCTCGGCGGCTTGTTTCAAACTATGAACACGGGATCGAGCACTGGGTTAATCTCTCAGTGTATCTCCAAAAGGGGGAGCGACAGCTTGTGTACCTGGAGCACGCCGGGAGAGTCCGGGTATCGGGTAATCAAAATGGATATTTGCGACTACTCCAAGGTGTGCAATTTAACCCGCGACAAGTGGTGGAAGGAGGCGACATATCGAACAACTTTCTTAACTTCATCACCTGTAGACCCGAAGGAGCAATTGATCAACAAACTGCTGGAGAAGGTGGCAGCCGAGATACACCAAATACCGGACAAACAAAAAGAGGTAAGGGCGAACAAATCGTCGAATTTTTATTACAACGACCAACATCGCCAGTGAATCACCTCTTTAGTACTTCTGCCTGGCTCAATTCTAAGTTTAAGTTTTTCGATTTAAGTTCTAGTTTAATTAAAAATTGTGTTCGAATTGTTAATAATAAATTTAATGAAATGAGTTTAATAGATATTAATTTGTTTTTTACGAAATGTGAACCTCAGCATTTAATTTTCAATGCGCCAATGGGCAATATAAACGACTATTACTATAATATTAATGATTCTGTTTTAATTTTGGAAAAACTTCTCATGTTTCAGTTTGATAATAATAAAAAAAAAATAAAATCTTTTCTTTTAGATGTGTATAATGTGCTGGATAAAAAAATAGCTAAAAAAAATTCAATATTTTGATTGTCACCGCCAAATGCGGGAAAAAATTACTTCTTTGATTGTTTTATACATTTCTTAATAAATGTTGGCCAAATGGGCAATTTCAATAGGTATTGCAGTTTTCCAATGATGGAGTGTGTGGATCGGCGTGTGATTCTGTGGAATGAACCGGTAATGGAGCCATCAGCTGCAGAAACTCTAAAAATGATACTCGGCGGCGATACAGTTAACGCCAAAGTTAAATATGCAGGCGATGCTGTTATAACACGTACACCTGTAATTATATTATCGAACAACGATATTTTTCCAAATGATGAAGCATTCCGATCACGTATGCACACTTATCATTGGAGACCTTGCAGTTTATTAAAAAATTATAATAAAAAGCCCAACCCATTGGCAAGTTTTCTATTATTACAAAGATACAATGCACACCGCCTTAGACACGCGCGAACTTGTTTCAGCTGGCGCCCGAGCAGGGACCGGCTCATAACATCGGATCCTCTCACTCGAGCGGATTGTTGTGTCCTTTAAGACAGGACAGGAAGTTGTTACACTCTTTGGAGTGCGAGATACTGTACCCATGGGAACACAGCTATCCTATTAACTCTCCAGCATCAAATACTTCATACCCATGGGAACATGAAGTCACCGTGCGTCTGTGGAAGGATTCGATGGTGAAGTTGATCGTGCCACGAGTAGGTCGCTTGCAAGAATAAACGCTTGCGACTAAAAGGGATTTTCGCCACACTTCCGGAGCCGGAGCCAGTTCCTAGAATATTAATTTAGATCATACCTATTATCAACCAGATCATACCTACAATCAACACTCCAACAGTTAACCGGAATAAAAAATGGTTTTCCTGCTGTGAGTGAAGAAAATAAAAGAAAAGTGCAAAAAGCTTTTGAACAAAGAAAGCAATAAAAAGAGCCAAGAGCTAATAATTCATTCAAATTTTTAAATGTAAAATTAATTCACAAAAATTATTAAATGTGAAGTTCTGAAATTTCAAAAAGAAAAAAAAAAAAAAAATTGAGATATGATATGATTGAGATATGATATGATCAACACTTCAGATACCCATTGAGGTATAAATCAAAGCGTCATCAGAAAATTGCGACCAACAACTGGTCAACGCTGCGTATACCCATTTTTAGTAGTAGAGACTAACTTCCTAGGCCACCAACCTGGTATACGACACTTCTCCCCTGTTTAGATTTATATATGAACACCTCAGTACAAAATGGAGAACAACGAACAACAAGTGTCCGAATCTACCCCTTCGGATATTCACTTCACTCCAGTGAATCCGAAGAGGAATTTTTTAACGCGACCCGCGGCTCACAACTTCGCCGCGTGGATAGTCGCCCCCCTTACAAACGTGGCTTCCAACACTGGTTGACTAAACTCCTATGTAGGAGGATGGGACAGAGCGAAGGGTCTTGGCGGAAAGACACAGTATTATTCATCGTATTCCTGCCAGTCCTCGTCTTACTGTTCATTGGTTTTGGTCGAAAACACACGCAGCTGAATCAAAAAAAAAAATATTTGTCTGTGCAAGCAATATAATAATATAATACATATTAGCTAAAAGTGCGTGAGCTACTCAAAAGCTAAACATCCGAAAAGCTGTGAAAAAATCTCCTGTGTAAATGTGCAAGAACAAAACTGCGACGCAGCGCAGTCGTTTAAATTCAAATAGCTTTTTTTTTGTTCCTTTTCCTACCACAAGAGTAAGAAAGGCACACAAAAATACAACGCCAGCGAACGTCCCTACAAGCGAGCTACACATAGGAATATCATAAACTAACCAGTGCCGGTGGCAAAACCACATACAAAATACACAACAGCGACGGACAGCAACAGGAAAGCGAAGCAACATTCAACAGAATGTACAGCTCAAACGAAAGGGAGTATAAATATATATGACAAGTCACCAAATTAAGCCCGATGATGGATGAAAATATCCGATTCGCGTAGCTTATAAATAAATATAAATTCTAAATAATTGTTGTGATAAAATTTAAAAAATTAATAAATAAAATTTAAAACTTTCTAAAAATTTTATTATTTATTTAAAAACTATTCAAAGTTTTACACAACATGGAGACAACACCACATATTACTTATATGTCTTGTTTATTTCTCTTCCCCAGGTTATGAATGGTGGTTGAAGAAAAACATGAGAGCTATTGCTAGGTGCAAGCTATGTGCTGTATGGAAAAAAGAGATACACACAACGTAAGAGAGTAATGTGCAAGGGGTATATAAAATTACGTTGTTAGCTATTCATTATTGTTGGTGTGTCCGAACAAAGTGGTTCAGAAGTTAATTCGTGCGTAAAATATTCACTTTTTTTTTTTAATTGACGAAAAAGGTGAGCTTTAATAAAGCAAATTTATTGTGCAAGCTATTATAATGTATTGTGAGCTAAAAAGGCAAAATTTTAATTAAGTAAGTAGAACAGTGGCGAGTGTTTCCTTTGTTTATTGTTCTTGTACGTGCGTATTTTATTTTAATCGGGATTTTAGGTGTTGGCATTTTCTTGGCAAGTGAAATCTTGGCCATGATTATACAACAACGTTTTTTTTTTTTTTTTATTAGAAAAGAGCCAAAATATCTTTCTTTGCCAATTGATTAAATTAATGTTGAAGCAATTATAAGTTACAGATCAGGTCGCAAAATTGATTTTCCATTGTTGTTCTTCTGCATATAGTAAACATACCGTCATAAATTTTGAGCCTCATATGATGGTAAACAAGTAGAGACTTTTTAAAGTGATGCAAATAAACACTGAGTCGGATAAATCAAATTAAAACAAATAAATGCCACAAAGGAGGTAAACGACAGCGATGTCATTTTTAACAACAACACCAGCGGCACACAACTTTCCCACATGACTCCCCTATCCCAAGTTTCCACTGTCTCGACGGATGATGAGATTCGGCCAAAGCCCTTTTCCTGCCAAGCGTCAGATAATGGTAGAACTGAAGGATTGCAAGGTATATCTACCAATATGCCGAACTTAAAGTACGTTTTTTTTATTCATATTAGCTGGCAATTTCGAGCGCACGACGAGTAAGCAGTTACTGTCCGCTCAAGAGGGGTGTCGTTGTCATTAGTTGATTCCAATATTGAGTTTGAGATGAAAGATGGCAACATTGTCAATGCAGACTTCAGCCGAAACAGAGAATCGATTCATTTCGATTATAAATCGGTTAAAGGAAATAAAACGTTTATAGGAATGTCGTATAGGTTTTAAATTCGATGTTCGAGATTTGCGGAATACACGCCGAGAATTACGTCGCAGCTAAATCACGGTAATAAAAACACAACAAATTATACAAGTAAGAATTCGGAGGAGTCATTTCTATTCGCCCCAAGGATATTTAAGGCCGTAGAAAACCATTATAGAGCTCTTTAACCGTAAAGCTGAAAATGTTCAGCCTTTGATTATGGTGGTATAGTCAAGTGGAATCCAAAAGTCAAGAATCAGTCAAGTCAAATCAACAGTCAAGAACGAGTTAAATAATATTGTAGAAATATCCACTCTTTATTTCATTAACCGGAAGAAGCAAGGTTTATATTGGTTTATTTTATTTCATAGTACATTTATACCGTCATCTTCTCAAGTCAAGAATCAAGCAAGTCAAATCAACAGTCAAGAACAATACAAAACAACTGGCAAAGGCGTGTGTCGGGAACCCAACAAGCTGTTACAAGCATGTGGATAAGCTACAGCAGGTGATCAACAATTCACCATCCAGAAGCACGAAGTTCACTCCGTTCCGGATCCTCACCGGCTTAGAGATGCGTACTCCTGAATTTCCGGATATGAGACGATGGTTGGATGAGGAACGAGAGACTCGATCAGAGAAGAAGTGAGCCATAACATCGAATCCATTGGGAGAACTACGATGATGCATGGATCTCATCTTATTACGTTGGCATAGACCCATACTCGTCCCGATCCTGGCTGTCACACAGCCCAGTCCCAAGTAATCTCTCAATGCAATGGGCACAAAAACTAAACGTAATATCCATGCCGGGGCACACAGACGAAATGGAGAAGGTGATCGTCAAGAAGCGTGTCTACGCAATGCACCCTCTGTCAGTGGAAAACCGTAACGAGGTGTTTATTGAGTTGTCCAAAGTGATGGCAATGAAGGGTAGGTCACTATATGTCTACGGTGCACCTCTCGGAAAATGGAACTGGTCGGAGGAAAAACCACGGGTATCCAACATCACGTACCCCGACCCACCTGAATGGATTGGCGTTGTCGACAATGCAAAAAACTACATTGCGGAAGCCGTCAAGCGAGCACTGACGATAGTATCAAAGACGACTCATGGAGGGGAAAACAACAGCACCCACCTATCAGCTCGGAAAGCAGTGCCCCCACTGCGGACGGCTTGGAGACGACCCAATAAACTACGGACAGTGGACCCCTGGCACCGGCAACCCCAGGGTGACCCCACAGAAATACATGTTGCCCCTTATACAAACTGAACTACCTGGACCCATTAACTCCAGACTCTATCACTTTCATTTAGATGGCACGTTTTATTCTTCTTTGGAAGACCCAACGGACCTGAAAGGCAGACCGAAGGAAATTGATAGACTAAGGCGTTATTGGGGCAGAGCCCCGAAGTGGTGGCCCGTCACCAATGCAACTGACAGTGGCTGGCCTCTCTACTTATATTATCGTAGCCTCCGTGCAGCTGGCCAAATATACGTAGCTCAAGAACTACTGTACAAGGTGGACAAAATACGTAAAAGCCAACGCTACGAGATATGGAGATGGTTTAATGTATGAGGATGACTTTTTTAGGCAGCATCTGCGCAACATCAGCGGATACTGTTACCCACAGATATTTACGAAAGGCCCATCATTTATGCTTTTGTGCCATCTACATGCATTAAACGCCAAGGCCCCGTACACGAAGGAACAGATAATGGAAGACATGGATTCATGGACTGGAGACCAGAAGTCAAATGGGCAGAAGAAAGAGATTAACATGGAGGTGTTCTGCAAAGTAGTCGACGATATCTTTTCAAAGTGGCACGTCCACAAGACTGGATGTATGTCATACTACGACTTCTGCAATGACCCAATGCGATGGGGCACATCTGGAGGAGCCCCCTCTGTGCAAATATTAGGAAAGAAAAAGCGCAGCAAGTGGGCATGGGCATTCTCTAAGCTGTTCGACAAAAACAGGAACATCATCCCTCTCAGCGAGCTGAATATTGCCAAAATAGCGAATGAAACATCAGGTGATTTGGCTCGTGTAGCCCTGAAGGAAGAGGCTCAGAAGACCAGAGAAATAATCACCACTCCTCTCAATAGCTATCTGAGACAATGTTACTTGTTGTATAGGCGTAGTAAGATACCAATTCCATCACCCATGTTGTCACCGAATTGGCTGCCCCAGTTTGAGGCCAGAAATTACAGGTGGTACGGATGTATTGACGGTGACCGATTCGACCACACCATACCGAAGACGGCGATACAATAATTAATCCACAAGTTAGGGGAAGTCGATGAAGAGACGAGGGCAGTGGCGACTGCAGAAAATGAACACCTAGACAGGCTGATGATTGATTGGAATGGTCAAAAATGGAAGTACAAAGGCGGAGTACTCTCAGGTTGGAGGTTTACCTCCTTAATAGGATCTCTAGTCAGCATGGTCGCGTCACAATACATCTTACGAGCCACCCAGACCTTGACTCAGGTCGACGTTGGAGTGATGGGCGACGACATAGTACTTGCCAGCCATAGCACAGATGCCTTGTCGAAGGCGGGTCATACACAACGTTTACGGAGCCAACGATCTCGTCGGCGGACCAAGAATGGATATTGGAAACCTACACAAGTATTTCAGCGAAGCTACTTGGTCATCTCTAAGCATGGCAACCACTTCCACGTCGTCCACGATTGTAGCTACTCCAACAGTAGCTGCCGTTGCAAATTCATCAGATTGCTTAGCGAACCAGCCGTCACAAATCAAGAACTGATCGTCGGAAGACGATTTTCTCGGCGGATTATTTCATCATATGAGCACGGGATCCAGCACTGGACTAATCTCATAGTCTATCTCAAAAAGGATGAACGACAGCTAGGAGAGTCCGGATACCGAGTAATAAAAATGGACTATTCCAAAGTATGCAAACTGACCCGCGACAAATGGTGGAAGGAGGCAACTTACCGCTTAACGTTCTTAGCTTCATCTCCTGTCGACCCGAAGGAACAGCTAATCAACAAACTACTGGAGAAAGTGGCAGCGGACATTCATCAGATACCGGACAAAAAAAAGGAGGTAAGGGCAAGCAAGTCATCAAATTTTTATTACAACGACCAAACACTCGTTCACAAACCAAATTAAAATCCAATAGCATAGTCAATGATACCCCTAGCCCCGTCCAAATAAGTGCATCGAATCCAGTTTCATCTAATAAGAATAAATCGGCGAAGAATACCGCAACTAACCAGAGAAAAGTAAAATCAAGTCTAGTCTAGTCTTATAAAAAATTGTGTTAGAATTGTGAATAATAAATTTAATGAGATGAGTTTGGTTGATATAATTTTGTTCTTTTCCAAATGTTAACCTCAGCATTTAATTTTCAATGGCCCAATGGGCAATATAAATGACTACTATTATAACATAAATGAGTCTGTATTATTTTTAGATAAACTTCTAATGTATTAATTCAATAATAACAAAAAAAATATAAAACTTTTTCTTCTAGATCTTTATAATGCATTGGATAAGAAAATTGCTAAGAAAAACTCAATATTTTGTTTATCACCGCCCAATGCGGGAAAAAATTATTTCTTTGACTGTTTCGTTCAGTTTCTAATAAATTTTGGAAAAATGGGCAATTTTAACAGGTACTGCGGTTTTCCAATGATGGATTGTGTCGACCGGCGTGTTATTCTGTAGAACAAACCGGTGATGGAGCCAATAGCTGCAGAAACTTTGAAAATGATACTCGGCGGCGATACAGTGAATGCCAAAGTGAAATATGCAGGCTGTGCAGTTATTACTCGTACACCAGCCATAATATTATCTAACAACGATTTTGAAGTTTAGTAGTAGAGACTAGCTTCCTAGGCCACCAACCTGGTATTTGACACTCCTCCTTTAATTCAGACTTATATGAATTCACTATCACCAAATGGAGAACAACGAGCAGCAAGTGTCCAACTCTACCCCCTCGGACATCCACTTCACTCCAGTGGATCCGAGGAGGAACTTTTTGTCGCGACCCGCGGCGCACAACTTTGCCGCGTGGGTAGTCGCGCCACTGACAAACGTGGCCTCCAATACGGGTGGGCTGACTTCCTACTCAGGAGGATTGGCCCGAGCAAAAGGTCTTGGAGGGAAAACGCAGTACTACTCGTCTTACTCCTGCCAATCGTCATCATATTGCTCGTTATTTTTGGTAGAAAATACGCGATCGGGTACCTCACCAACAGCGGCGACCCAGACGTCAGACGACGAAATACAAGCCGACGTTCCGACTCAAGAAGAGTTGGACAAATTGGAAGCCGACACCCTGAACGCCTACCTAAGCGGAGAACTCATCTTCGTCCGAATCAGCGGGCCATTTAAGTATTTAAAAAAATAATAAAATAAAAATCTTTTATTTCGGTCCGCTCTTGAGCTCTTCTTCCCAAAAGGAAAGCACGGCTCAAAGGCGTCACAACAACGAAAAAAATAAATAGAATTCCAAAACGCAGAAACATCAGATAGTGATAATTAGGGCAACCAAAAAATATGCTTTAAAAAATTATTTTTAAGCGCTTAAGATGTGTTAATTAAATACCATGTTCATATTTTTCAATAAATATTGTTTTCAAAATGTTTAAAAAATGTCAATAGATTGATAATTTCTTCAGTTCACCTATTCTTAGTGCGTTTGGCGCTAACAAATGGCGCTATAATATTTATGCGATATTAGTCTAACTGCAAGGGGCTATCCCCGATAAAATTTCCACAGGAATACTTTTCAGATTTAACCTCGTGCTTAAACACAATAATAGATAACTTTAAAGACTAATACAATTTACCTTTAAAAAATATCCTAAATCAAATTCTAGTATTCCTTTTAGATGAATATAGTTCTTAATATTGATGAATGCGATCATCAGTATAATGAATTTATTCATGGAATTGATGAAAGTAATCGTTATATTAATGTAGAACAAAACAAATGGAAAGAGCTGGATACAAATATTTGTTCGTACTATGATACGAATATAAAAGACAAAAGATTAAGGCGTATGTTTTAATCTCTCAAAGACGAAAATGTCAGAGATTTCATTTTAATAATGCTACTTAAGGCTGTTTTAAAACCAACTGCGAGGTTCGTTACTAAGAAGGAGGGCAAATCCATTGTCCACAAAACAACAATCAATGACGCTATAAATAGCAGCATAATACATGTCAGAACAATAAATGACTTGGAGCTGGCTTAAGAAATAAAAATTACGACATCGATCATGAAAAAAGACACCATTCAACCCTTTATTTTCGTAATAGGTACCGAACTTACGACACTGAAGGAGTTCTGTGTAAGTTTTGGAAACAAAGACCTTTAAAATTTAACTCTTTTTATGTGCCCTGGATTTTATTTTGAAAATTTGATTAACTTTCGGAGTCCGACGCAGAGTCCTGTGTTAAAAGTTTGAACTTCGACAACTTAACAGGCTGATATTTTTGAAGTGTGGCCGCTTTACAAAAAGCGAATGGGTATCGTTTGTCCAACTTAAGCGCATCAATTTGTTCATGAGAAAAACATAATTTGTTTTTTCTGAATCATACATTTCCGGTTTTTTTTTATTTTTTTTTTAATATCATCAAAGTAATTGAATAGGAAATTATTTATCAACTAGAATGTTTTCAAAATATATTTTGTAAAAATTACTGCTTTGTTTTAATATTTTAAAATAAAAAATTTATAGGATTTTCTTTCGCAATGCTTCAAAATACCAATAGATGAATATAATTCTTAATATTGATGAATGCGATCATCAGTATAATGAATTTATTCATGGAATTGATGAAAGTAATCGTTATATTAATGTAGAACAAAACAAATGGAAAGAGCTGGATACAAATATTTGTTCGTACTATGATACGAATATAAAAGACAAAAGATTAAGGCGTATGTTTTAATCTCTCAAAGACGAAAATGTCAGAGATTTCATTTTAATAATGCTACTTAAGGCTGTTTTAAAACCAACTGCGAGGTTCGTTACTAAGAAGGAGGGCAAATCCATTGTCCACAAAACAACAATCAATGACGCTATAAATAGCAGCATAATACATGTCAGAACAATAAATGACTTGGAGCTGGCTTAAGAAATAAAAATTACGACATCGATCATGAAAAAAGACACCATTCAACCCTTTATTTTCGTAATAGGTACCGAACTTACGACACTGAAGGAGTTCTGTGTAAGTTTTGGAAACAAAGACCTTTAAAATTTAACTCTTTTTATGTGCCCTGGATTTTATTTTGAAAATTTGATTAACTTTCGGAGTCCGACGCAGAGTCCTGTGTTAAAAGCGAATGGGTATCGTTTGTCCAACTTAAGCGCATCAATTTGTTCATGAGAAAAACATACATATGTTCTGTAATTTGTTTTTTCTGAATCATACATTTCCGGTTTTTTTTAATTTTTTTTTTAATATCATCAAAGTAATTGAATAGGAAATTATTTATCAACTAGAATGTTTTCAAAATATATTTTGTAAAAATTACTGCTATTTTTTTAATATTTTAAAATAAAAAATGTATAGGATTTTCTTTCGCAATGCTTCAAAATACCAATAGATGAATATAATTCTTAATATTGATGAATGCGATCATCAGTATAATGAATTTATTCATGGAATTGATGAAAGTAATCGTTATATTAATGTAGAACAAAACAAATGGAAAGAGCTGGATACAAATATTTGTTCGTACTATGATACGAATATAAAAGACAAAAGATTAAGGCGTATGTTTTAATCTCTCAAAGACGAAAATGTCAGAGATTTCATTTTAATAATGCTACTTAAGGCTGTTTTAAAACCAACTGCGAGGTTCGTTACTAAGAAGGAGGGCAAATCCATTGTCCACAAAACAACAATCAATGACGCTATAAATAGCAGCATAATACATGTCAGAACAATAAATGACTTGGAGCTGGCTTAAGAAATAAAAATTACGACATCGATCATGAAAAAAGACACCATTCAACCCTTTATTTTCGTAATAGGTACCGAACTTACGACACTGAAGGAGTTCTGTGTAAGTTTTGGAAACAAAGACCTTTAAAATTTAACTCTTTTTATGTGCCCTGGATTTTATTTTGAAAATTTGATTAAGTTTCGGAGTCCGACGCAGAGTCCTGTGTTAAAAGTTTGAACTTCGACAACTTAACAGGCTGATATTTTTGAAGTGTGGCCGCTTTACAAAAAGCGAATGGGTATCGTTTGTCCAACTTAAGCGCATCAATTTGTTCATGAGAAAAACATAATTTGTTTTTTCTGAATCATACATTTCCGGTTTTTTTTTATTTTTTTTTTAATATCATCAAAGTAATTGAATAGGAAATTATTTATCAACTAGAATGTTTTCAAAATATATTTTGTAAAAATTACTGCTTTGTTTTAATATTTTAAAATAAAAAATTTATAGGATTTTCTTTCGCAATGCTTCAAAATACCAATAGATGAATATAATTCTTAATATTGATGAATGCGATCATCAGTATAATGAATTTATTCATGGAATTGATGAAAGTAATCGTTATATTAATGTAGAACAAAACAAATGGAAAGAGCTGGATACAAATATTTGTTCGTACTATGATACGAATATAAAAGACAAAAGATTAAGGCGTATGTTTTAATCTCTCAAAGACGAAAATGTCAGAGATTTCATTTTAATAATGCTACTTAAGGCTGTTTTAAAACCAACTGCGAGGTTCGTTACTAAGAAGGAGGGCAAATCCATTGTCCACAAAACAACAATCAATGACGCTATAAATAGCAGCATAATACATGTCAGAACAATAAATGACTTGGAGCTGGCTTAAGAAATAAAAATTACGACATCGATCATGAAAAAAGACACCATTCAACCCTTTATTTTCGTAATAGGTACCGAACTTACGACACTGAAGGAGTTCTGTGTAAGTTTTGGAAACAAAGACCTTTAAAATTTAACTCTTTTTATGTGCCCTGGATTTTATTTTGAAAATTTGATTAACTTTCGGAGTCCGACGCAGAGTCCTGTGTTAAAAGTTTGAACTTCGACAACTTAACAGGCTGATATTTTTGAAGTGTGGCCGCTTTACAAAAAGCGAATGGGTATCATTTGTCCAACTTAAGCGCATCAATTTGTTCATGAGAAAAACATAATTTGTTTTTTCTGAATCATACATTTCCGGTTTTTTTTTATTTTTTTTTTAATATCATCAAAGTAATTGAATAGGAAATTATTTATCAACTAGAATGTTTTCAAAATATATTTTGTAAAAATTACTGCTTTTTTTTAATATTTTAAAATAAAAAATTTATAGGATTTTCTTTCGCAATGCTTCAAAATACCAAAAACAAAAGGATTCAATCTTACGCGAAAAAAACTAAGCGATCTTATCATGCAGCTCTAATTCGTAAACAAGAATCTTCTGTTGAACAAAAAACTCGATTAAATAACTCACGTCTCTATGTTTAATTTAAACGTCATCAGGAAAGGGACCAAGAGAAAGAGGCGTGTTTAACAAAGACCTCAGTTAACAACGGCAACATCAACGAAAACACCATCTACGTTATCAGAAAGAATACAAACATCAAACACCAGGGGAAAAAGGGACAGAACACATTGGCTTTTCCACCGGTAAATTATTCGCAGGCTGAGTTGATGATGCTCTCGAACTGCCTCACTGTTAACTTTGAAGAAGATATCTTCGCGTCATCACAGAAAACAGATGCTGACCCAAATCAAAATAATGATGTCGAAGAAAATAAAACTGAAGCAGAATGTGCAAATTTTGTGTATTTCTTAAACACGCAGCACAACATTCAACCATTTATACTAGTGCTTTTGAAATTGAACTCTCAAAGAGAGTATTTCGTGTGTCTAAATGGATATAAATTGAAATTTAAAAAAAATTTGCGTACTGTAGATATTTGTTTGAATTTTTTTTTTCATTTTTGATTCTACGAGCAGTTTTGGGTTTTTATACAATTTTTTTTATTCAATAGCACCAACGAAAAAAGATTTAACCTCCCGCTTAAACACAATAATTGATACCTTTTAAGGCCAATAAAATTTACCTTTAAAAAGCATCCTAAACCAAATTCAATTTTTCCTTTTAGATGCATATAAAAAAGATTCAGGAGTATGTTTTAATCTCTCAAACGCCAACAAAAAATTCCAGAGATTGCATTTTAATAATGCTACTTAAGGCTGTTTTGAAACCAACTGCGAGGTTCGTTACTAAGAAGGAGGGCAAATCCATTGTCCACAAAACAACAATCAATGACGCTATAAATAGCAGCATAATACATGTCAGAACAATAAATGACTTGGAGCTGGCTTAAGAAATAAAAATTACGACATCGATCATGAAAAAAGACACCATTCAACCCTTTATTTTCGTAATAGGTACCGAACTTACGACACTGAAGGAGTTCTGTGTAAGTTTTGGAAACAAAGACCTTTAAAATTTAACTCTTTTTATGTGCCCTGGATTTTATTTTGAAAATTTGATTAAGTTTCGGAGTCCGACGCAGAGACCTGTGTTAAAAGTTTGAACTTCGACAACTTAACAGGCTGATATTTTTGAAGTGTGGCCGCTTTACAAAAAGCGAATGGGTATCGTTTGTCCAACTTAAGCGCATCAATTTGTTCATGAGAAAAACATACATAATATTTTAAAATAAAAAATTTATAGGATTTTCTTTCGCAATGCTTCAAAATACCAATAGATGAATATAATTCTTAATATTGATGAATGCGATCATCAGTTTAATGAATTTATTCATGGAATTGATGGAAGTAATCGTTATATTAATGTAGAACAAAACAAATGGAAAGAGCTGGATTCAAATATTTGTTCGTACTATGATACGAATATAAAAGACAAAAGATTAAGGCGTATGTTTTAATCTCTCAAAGACGAAAATGTCAGAGATTTCATTTTAATAATGCTACTTAAGGCTGTTTTAAAACCAACTGCGAGGTTCGTTACTAAGAAGGAGGGCAAATCCATTGTCCACAAAACAACAATCAATGACGCTATAAATAGCAGCATACTACATGTCAGAACAATAAATGACTTGGAGCTGGCTTAAGAAATAAAAATTACGACATCGATCATGAAAAAAGGTACCATTCAACCCTTTATTTTCGTAATAGGTACCGAACTTACGACACTGAAGGAGTTCTGTGTAAGTTTTGGAAACAAAGACCTTTAAAATTTAACTCTTTTAATGTGGCCTGGATATATGTTTCAAAATATTTCAAGTATTTGACGGCATGATGGACAAATTCCAAGCTATGTTTGTACGGTTCTAGCCTGGTAGTTTAAAAGCATTAACAATGGTTGTGTACTCGCACACTAGAGTTCCAGTGAAGACTAAGTATACTGTAGAAGCCATATTTAGATCAGCCTATCTATCAACTAGCGCTATTTCAAGTCCGATTAGGATGTCTCGGTTGGTTACATCGTGCAGCAGAAGTAAACAAAACATTAATGAGCAAGTAAATACGATATATGGCATTTAGTAGGTGCGACTCTGTGATCCTAGCGATTCCCCAATTCATTTTAAAAGTAGGAAGTGAGATCACCGAGAGACCGTGGCCTTGGGCTCGTCTTTTTACTGATGGAGCTTATCAAGAGTTGTCCGTCAAATCTGATCCTCTCTTCGCCATGGTTATGATGGTGGTAACTACAGGTGCGGAAATGGATGACCCGTTATGGGATATTGAGCAATTTCAGCGATACTCTTCCAAACCCGAAACTAAAGGGATGGCATGCATCTATGGTCATTTAATACTAAAAAATTTGCAGTGTCTCCGAATATTCCTGCGAAACTGATGAATCTCGGGCAGTAGTCAGTGATGGAACATCATTTGGATACCCTTCCCAATGGTCAAGTGTTTCCTCCATATTAGGAGGAAATAGAAAAAGAGAGCTTGGAGTCGATAAAGAAAAGGTTTGCAAACAAAAGGAAGAAGATTGTGATTTCACAAGCAGTTCAACTAAAAAAATGTAAGGACGACAGAGGAAATCATCAACAACCTAGTGGATGGTCTAATAAGTATGTTAAAGATAATACTAGTAGCGATGAAGGAGAAGTTGTTCGGTTTGAAGAAGACTTCATACACGATGCAACAAGTGATTTCGTGTATTGTCGAATTCCTCAAACAACAAGGGATAGATTTAAGGAAATGCTCAATCAAGGTAAATATGATGACTGGTAGGGTCGAAGTCATTATAGTATCATACTTTATACTTTGGCCACCAGCATAGAAGCTTGCGGTGTTTTATTTTGTAATTCTTGCCTTCAAGTGAAAAAAAATATTATAAATAAAAAAAATATATAAAATCGAATTCTTCATACTCCGTGTTACTGAAGCAAATTTTTCTCGAGATTATTAATTTTGTATGCTTTTTAATTTTTTAATTTTCATTCAATTTAAATTTTCATACAATTTTTTTTTTTGACATTTTGTTGCACTTGGTCTTTTGAGCTTGAATAACGATTACACTTAAAAATATTTTGTAAAATTTACCTTTATAGCCTATTATGAGATTGATCTCAACAGGCATATTCATAATAAATAAATAAATAAATAAGTTAAATGACCGGCTTCCAAAAAAGGTGAGGGAATATGGGCAAAGTTTGCAACCTCTAATTAAATATTGTGCTTTGGATAATTCTTTAATAGTTTATTATAATGAAATTAAATACAGGTTTTTTCACCACCCCCCAAAAAAAGGAAAGCTCTATAGCCTTCCAAAAACGGCCTACCATGGGGATACAAACTAAATGTGGAATTCCTTCAAATAGGTAGGAAACCTCTCCTCCTCCCTTTCTTCTCTCCTCCTGTGCCTTTCTTTTATTTTCATCTCCTCAACTTCCCCAAAAAAAAAAAAAAAATAACTCAAAGACTCAGCTGTTAGACCACAACCAATCTCGCTGGAAGAGAGGTTAGGCAAGCTGAGAAGATACTTCCACGACCCGAGTCCCCATCACCTCAGTTCCCAGCTACCGCCTTGGAACCTTTTGAACCGCTCGCTGCCACCGAAGCCAGGCGTAGTAGATGCCAGGTCCTTTAACGGCAACAGGTAGCTCAACTGTACCAGACAGCAGCACTTAGTACAAGTACGGGAAAACCAAAGCCCGCCAAGGGGCAGAGGCACACAGGTATTATAGATAAAAGTTAACTTCTTAATATAAACCAAGTGGTGTTTAAATTCTTGTTGATTTTATCGGTAGGATTCTCATAGGGAGTATACACAAAACGAGAATATGGATACAACGTTTAAAATACTGGATCAGATTGAAAAATCAAAGTTTATACATACACATATAAAAGGTCGTATTACTATTAGATGAAAAACGTAAAGAGTAGGCAAGATACAAGTTTCGACAAAATCTAAAACGATCGAATTTGGTTGAAGATATGCTGTCTAGCACCACGTTTAATCGACTCGTCTGCGGCGGAACAATCGGTGCAGAACGAAGTTATGAACCTGAATATTCACGAAAAAGAAAAAGACAAAACTATATCAAATTTGAGCTCGCGCAGTCACGCACACGATTAAGAAAGAAGAAAAGTTGTTAGTTGGATTTTCATCCCCAACGTATCCGGTATCCGGTCGTGAATTTTTCTTTCTTGTTCTCCATTTCGTTTCCGCCATTTTATTTGTCTGGTGGTTGGTGTTTGCCGAAAAAAATTGTTTAAGTGGAAAGGTAATTTCTTGAACAATAAATTATTATTATTTTATCATAAATAATACGAAGATTTTCTTTCATATTATGAATTTGGTTGCTACCTTTGAAGTTTTTGTTTGTGTCTTTAAAAGGTAATTCATAGTTTATCAGAAAAAAAAAATAACTAGAGTGTTCAAAAACATATTATTTGAACACAAATGTTTGTGATCTTACGGTAAAACTTTAAGATAAAAAATAAAATAACACAAGGATGTAACAAAAGATAAGGCTTCATGAGCATAATCTTTTTCTCCTTATCTTTATAGGGATGAGGGAGAGTATAATCTTAAGCGTTTTGTCTGTGACTTGCATTTTTGTGTTATGTTATTTGTATATTTATGACGGTTGGAAATAGTCCGAACTGTCCATTATTATCTATGAAATGTAAACATAGAATTTAGAATTAGGTTTAGAGATAAGAAAATTGTATAAATAGTAGTCTTAAGAGAAAATAAATTTCAGTATCTTAAAACTACTCAACGATGTACCTTATTTGTACAAAAAAAAAATCAAAAAAGTTATGTGAATTTCTATCATTATAGGTTTGTGCTGCTGCTCTGTTTTCTCGGTCTGTGATTTACAGCAGCTGCTCGTGGTCGGTCGGGGTGATTTACTATGTTGCTGCTGCTGCTATGCTGTGAGACTTACTGATGAAGTTAGAATCAGACAAATGTTGTCAGTTCAAAATGAAATAATTGATACATTTATTAAGGATGCTCAAGAATTTTTAAATAATTTTAATGATTCTAGCTTATCCGATATTAGAAATAAGTGTAGGTATTGGATATTGGATAGCGGTATGTAATGCTTATCAATTTCAAAGTTGTATATTGAGATTAGGTCATAAATCAGTTGATAGTGTTTAAATTAATTTATACCGAGATGTTTAAAAAAAGCAAATAAAAATTGAAGTTTATTTTAAGCTACAGCTGTTAGATATGAACCATTATTTGTTATGAATTTTTCTGTTCCGAAAAATATAAAAGAAGTTCAATTCTGTTTAGAATTCGCAAGCTAATACAGGAATTTTACCGCCAACTTTGCCAAGTTAGCCGCCCCAATTCACTCCCTGTTAAGAAAAGATGAGTTAAATGGACTCAGGTGCATCAAAACTCTTTTCTTGAACAGTTAAAACGAGCCTTTACGACAGTGTAAAATATCATTATCAACATTACGATATGAAAATATAAAGACCGACCACTTAGCGATGTAGTGTTTGTCTGATGGAACCGTATGATGGATTTTTGTATGATGCGAAGAGCCCATAGACAGGCAAATTATCAGAACGAATTGCATAAATATTCGCATAGATTGGAACATCTAGATAACTTTTTTATTTATTAGAAAGGTTTTTTTACGAGGTTGTAGCCCCACACACAACACAACTACAAGTGTTTAAAAAGTAAGACCTCGGAGAGGCACTATCTGTGATCAAAGAAATTAAAATTCTTTTTGGAGGTATCCATTCACCTCCAATTCTTAGGAATTTTACTGTGTCGCGAGAGAACAATTTAATCTAGAGCTAGAATGTCTAGATTTAACAATATGAATAGTTATAAAGGTGGCAATTGGTGTCAGTCACAAGCCCCAGCTCAACAACTATATCAGCAGGCTCAACCAACTGCTCCCCCAATGGGACAGTACCATAATGAAGGTCCTTCTCGTAGATTCCAGAGACAATCTAGACGTAGAGGAATTTCTTCCAAAGTTAAAGACAATATTAGGAATCCGATTATTGCAGTTGATTCACTGCCAATTGGTCAACATTTGTCAAAGACGAATTAGGAGCTTAAAAATAACCCCTTATATCTTGAAGCTTTCTTTCCTCATACATCTGAAGAGTTAAGGCCCGTTGCTGAGGAACTAAACCATTTTCCAGGGTTGGATGGTTTGTCCACATAAGTAAATGAGTCTCGTGTTTCTTGTCGTAGGTTTATTGCGTGTGAATTTTGTATTTTGTTAATTAATTAAATTAAATTATTTTTAATTAAATTCGGTGAATTCGAATTCATGTAAGTGTTTTTTGAATGTTGAACGAACTGATGGGTATTTGTGTCGACGCATCGCGAAGTGAGCGCGTGCGTATTCGACAATTCAAAAATATAGGTATTTCGCGCTTGAATTGTATGTCTTTCATATTATCAATTTGGTGATGTTGTTAGCTGGGTACGATTCTAACCCAGGAGGTTGCTACCTTTGGAGTTTTTGTTTGTGTCTATAAAAGGTAATTCATAGTTTATCAGAAAAAAAAAAATAAAAAGTTATGTGAATTTCTATCATTATAGGTTTGTGCTGCTGCTCTGTTTTCTCGGTCTGTGATTTACAGCAGCTGCTCGTGGTCGGTCGGGGTAATTTACTATGTTGCTGCTGCTGTTGTGCTGTGAGGCATCTGGCATCTGTTGCTGCTGCAGGTGTTCTTATTTAGGTTTAGAGATAAGAAAATTGTATAAATAGTAGTCTTAAGAGAAAATAAATTTCAGTATCTTAAAACTACTCAACGATGTACCTTATTTGTACAAGAGGAAGAATTACTAACAAGTAATTCTTCCAAAAAAAAAAAAAAAAAAAAAAGTTATGTGAATTTCTATCATTATAGGTTTGTGCTGCTGCTCTGTTTTCTCGGTCTGTGATTTAGAGCAGCTGCTCGTGGTCGGTCGGGGTGATTTACTATGTTGCTGCTGCTGTTGTGCTGTGAGGCATCTGGCATCTGTTGCTGCTGCAGGTGTTCCTATTTTCGTTTATAAAGGGACAGTAGTACATAGAACGAACTAAGAACAAAAGACAATGATCGTCCCTCTTTTAAAATCCAGCAAAACGAGTCAGAGTTAGATTTCATTTAGAGCTGGCCCGTCGTCGCATATTAAATCTTAACCCTATTAAATAATAAGAGTATTTATATAACGATAAAACGAAACAAAAGTGTTTGCTTTGTAGAAAGTTATCCTACATACATTACATCATATGCATATACATATTTTATATATTTTTTATAAAAAATTATCTACAATTATGTGAATTTCTTTCTATTTTTGCTGCTGTCTGCGGTTGGGATTTATTTCGTTACTGACATTATTGACAGTTATCATGTATTTCTCTCCAGATATCAGAAACATTATGAAACTCAATCAAGGATCGACCACTTAAGTGACCTTATGCTCGTCTGGTGGGACAGAATGATGGACATCATAATGATGCGGAGGGTTCACAGACAAACAAATTATCAAAAGGAAAAATTATCAAAACGAACTACGACAATACTCCAACCAGCTTATATCGAGCTGTTAAGCACCTTTATAAACATTTAAAACATCATCCTATACAATAACGTCGTGGAAAATATCCTTAATGATCCACTTTTCAATTTCATTAATATTGTTGCGTCATCTGAACGCAACTCAAAAGGCTCATTTAGGACACCAGCACACCTCTCCATGTAACCGAAGACAAACGTCAACCATCTTCCATCAACCATCTTTGGTTGATTTACGAAATTTAAATTGCTTTTTTATAAAGTTTTTATTAAATAAATTAATGATGAATTATAGGCTATTCAGCCGAAACAAATATATATATTGAAATACCTATTTTTAATCCCAGAAATAAATACTGAAGAATATATCAAGTCTTGAAAGTTTGAAAACAACGATAGAAGAGTTTAAGAGGGCAAACCGTACTATCGGAAAATGAAGAAGCCTGTATTGTTAACATGTTGTTAACAACACAAGCGAATGGGTATTTCCATTGTCAACCCCATGATCTTTGCCATATTACCAAAAGCTTTTTGGATTGCAAAAACAAATGCGTGTCAAAATACAACGACAATTTGCCAGGCAAAGATTGGGCAATCAAATTCCTAGTCACCCGGGTTCATGGTAATATTCGTGTATTTTGATACTTCAAAAGTACAAAATCAGACCTTACTCAACCGTCCCGTCCCTGGACTCAACGGCTAATTTCTCATGTTATGTCTTTAAGAATATTTCACTTACACAACATGGAGCTAGTTAAAAGAAAATTAATAATGAGACCCTAGCAATCTATTTTGTAGATTCCAATCGGAGCAATATTTATGTATTTTGATACTTTAAAATTTGTCATCACGTATACAATATGGAATTAGTTAAAAGTAGTGTTATATGAGGCAAAAAGGATAAAAGTGGTTTATAAGTGATTATATTCATCTGTGTGTGCTTAAATTGTATGTGAGTGTTTTTTTTTTTTTGTTTTAGTATAAATTTTCATTAAATTGCTTTCGATGATTGTATTTTACAATTATTTTTAATAAAATTGAATTTGCCATTATATACGTAAATATACATGGGCTTTTAGGAAATATGGCATGATTTCATAATCCATTGGCGTCTATATACAAGTTATGTATTGATATATATGATTTTTAATTCCGTAGAATTATATTTAATTAAATGATTAAAATCTAATTATACGTTTTATTTAATCCAGGTTGTTGGAAGTGAATAATATTTTTTATGAATTTGATATTATTTGCAATAAATTAAATATTTAAAAAAATATTGTTTATGTGTTTTTTATGGTTTGATAAACCGATAGACTGACGTGAAATTGTGAATTAATTCGTAAAAATTATTGTGTTTTCGCATTGAGTTGTATAAATAGCTGTAAGAATTTGTAAATAAAACTAGTCTTAGACAAAAACTCATTCTTGACTCATTTCTAACTGCGGCACTCTTGCCACTAGAATTCAGCGAGCTGCACTAAAGAATCCTACAGCGTGTTACGTTTAAATAACTTAGGGTTTAAGACCAAACATGGCGATCCTGCCAGCCTGCTAGGTAAACAAACATTTTGTATTTAACCAACAAAAAGGGGACCAAATACATACTAAATGTCGTACAACAAACAAGAGCTAGACGCCTTATTTGAAGAGTTACAACAGGAATATATCCCAACAATCCCGAAAGGCATCGAAATCGAGTACAAGAATTTAACCGAACTTTTTTTTTTTTTTTTTTTTTTTCAGGAATTGGGCTTTAATCGTCTCACAATCCTAGCTCCCCCGAAGACCTTAATTTTAATCCAGGGACAACACCCTTCCACATATCCCTTTCCCCATCTTTGGTTTAAGCCCAGAATACAGAAGGGCAAACATACAAAGTATTATATAGCAAAATGTTTCTTGAGTTAGTTAAAAATTAAATAACGCGAGTGTAGAACAAAAATAATGAAAAAAAGTAAACAAATGAGCATCATCCGCAGCAGTGAAATAAATTTTTTAAATGCTTCTTGAGTTGAATAATTCAGTGTAAAATCAATAAATGCTAGAAATTTTATTTAATCGTGATAAAATATCGATTTTACGTAGTTCAGCAAAAAAAAAAAAATAACTTGAATTAGTTAAAAATTAAATATCGCGAGTGTAGTACAACGATAATGTAAAAAAAAGGGGGGGGGGATTAGCACGCAACCGTTTCAATTGTGGCAGCAGTGTCCAAAATTGTATAAATATTTCTTAAGCTAAAATAATTAAATAAAGCGAGTGTATGTATTGAAACTAAACGATAATAGAAAAAGTGAAGATTGCAACCTCTAATTATATTGTTGCGTCCTTGAACGAACCCCGAAACGAACAGTGGAGACAATCTTATGCTTCCCCGTGTGAACATGACAGGAAATACCAAACCTGTCGCGAGCTATTAAGACAATTCATAAAGCTAACCCATCTGCAAGCTAAGCCAAGAGCTGACGACATACAAAATATGTCTAATATCACGCATGAAACTTTGCGACAGCTCCGCGCGCAAGGGCTTCTCATTGAACATTGGTATATTTTCATCGTCCACATGCTGCATGAAAGGCTAGACACGGAGACGGGACGACTTGAGGAAAAAAAAAAAACTAATCTTATCAAGTGGAAAAACTGCTTCAGCATCAGGTTCAAATTTTTTGAAAAAAAGAAGAACTGTAGAAATCTTTGATGAATGGTCACTTTATACCCAATCTCCTAGACTATTTAAATGTGGAGAAATCGATGTGTTGAAAAAAACACTGGGCCAGCTTTCAAACCATTTTTTTATTTGGAAATTACCTAGAACATTTCTATGGAAATGCCCTACGCTATAATATTTACGCAGGCAATTTGTTGAAGTCCAATGGTTTCTATTGGAAAAAAGAGTGCCAAGAAAGGAATGTGGAAGCCCAGCATGAAAGACACTCAGGACTCGTGCTTTGCTTTATTTTATGCTCTACGCTAGCTTAGTTTAATTAAAAGGTAGATCTCTTACGCCAGAAATATATTTCAAAAGGGTTAACGATTTAACAAGTAATCATTGTAATAGGGCTAGAAATAAATAAGCTGGAAGATTGTTTTTAATTTAACGATTCAACCAGTAATCATTGTAATAGGGCTAGAAATAAATAAGCTGGAAGATTGTTTTTAATTTAACGATTCAACCAGTAATCATTGTAATAGGGCTAGAAATAAATAAGCTGGAAGATTGTTTTTACGTTTTTTGACGGAATTTTGTATACCTTTTCAACATTTCTTAAATGTTTTGATGTTCCCTTTAAATTATTTCACGTTATGAACTTTAGCTATCTCTAGGAAGGTAGACATTTTTATTTCATACATGCATATACGAAAAAGAAACTACTAGGAATAAGCTAGTAGTTAGTAACCGTTACACACTGTTTCCGAGAGGCGTGAACTTCTCAAAGAACTTTTAGAGAGTCCTGAGGATTTCGCTAAGAAAAATTTTATTAATTTTACATGCTCTAACTTAAAATCACATAATTTCAATTATGGGAGTTTCACTAGAAGCACAAAGTATTCCTGGATATCCAGAAAAGCATACAAATTTAGCTTTAAATGAGCTGAATTTTGATATGATTGTACCTAGATCAATATAGTATTATGAATCCGTTGGTTTCCAGTCCCATAGAATCGTGGATTACAGTTCCTGCCGAACTGAAGATGATACTAAGTGAAGGTCATATCTGACTCCCTACCCTGGAGCCGGTAGGCAGCTGCCTTTAAATAAATAAAATATTTTTTACTTCTAACTTATCTTAAATAGACGTAGAACTTGCTACAACTAGTATAAGAACTCTTGTTAATATTTGAATAAATATTGAGCCTTGCTTTTAGAAACTCAAAAAGTTTCTTTTTAAAAAAAAAGACTAATTTTAAAATCAACTATTAAAATTGGCGTCAATTAAACATCGATGTATTGAAACCTACGGTGAATACCTTCTGGAGAAAACCTGCGGTCAATATCCGCGAGAGTCTGCTGTAAATACCTGGTAGACAAAGCCTACAGTAAATACCAGCTGGAGAAAAGCTTTTTTTTATAAAGATAAATTTTATTAAAATTATTTGTATAAACTTAGCAAGTCACTTTTTTCGTTGTATATTAAAAATGGTAAATATAAGTTTATTGAATCTTTTTGTACCATTTTACGTGGGTTTCAAGTCAAGATCAATTAAGAACGCACTTATTCCGAAAACAACTATTTGGAAATACGAATCTTAATGAAAATGCCAAGTACATTGCATTGGTTGGTTAAGTAGTTGTTGAGTTCAGAAGTACTTTTTTTCCGCTCTGATAATTGTGTATTTATTTAAAAGTTGATTATATTTAATATACATACGCCTTCAAGTGTTATTTTAATTACAACTTGGGCAGTATGGTAATTTATTTACTGGATGGAATGTCAAAAATGCAATACCTACAGCTATAGTGGGAAAGTCTTCCATTGAATGCGATGGTATATGCAAAAAATGTGACATCTTTTAAAAGTGATTTCTAGTTTTTGATGGTAGACCAGGACCAGGTACCATAGAAGAATTATGTCTCGCTAATGGTGAAAGCACATCTACTAATTGCCGGTGGCCTCACAGTCGCACAAACAAAATAAGAACTTAATCTTTCATTTTAAATCCTGAGGTTTTAAGACTGGTCAGTTTCCAGCTTAACTCTCACTGGGGTAAATTAATTAATTAATTTTTCAAAAAATTTACTGCCGTTGCTCTCAATATCCTCACCAATTACACCTATCTCTATTAGACTTGCTAGTAAGGGAGTTCAAACCCATCTAGAAAAATTAGACAGCTGTCCAGATTTGGAGAAGAAATTGGTGCAAATAAAAATAACTAAAATATAGATGTCTTACGACAATATATCAAAGTTGGTCGCCCCTTTAAGTCCCTCAATTCTCGGGTTTTCGGACGCCTGACCTCTCTACAAGAGTGTACGAGTTTCTAAATGCTTTTCAGTTGGGTTTCAAAAACTCTATGTCTCTTTACTCACCATAAAACTTTCAGGTGACTCATTTGAATTAACTCGATACAATACTCCAAAAACACTTAAGGAGCTGGAATTAATTATAAAAAATGCATACTTTCCAGGTTCCACATTAGATGCCGTATTGTTGGAAAATAAACAATCACATCAACTTGCAACAGAGGATATTTACTCTTTTGCAAGGCGTCTCTTGTGTTTGAAGACAAAAGCGAAATAGATAACTGATTCTAGCGCCAATACCTACTAACTAAGACGGAACTTGGCTCAAAAACATCTCTACTCACTTCACCACAACACATGTGTAAATCCTGCAAACCCTGTTTTAACACAAGCATAATAAAGCCTTAATGAAGCACAATAAAGAGTAATAAAGGGAGTGAGAATCGAGCGCTCAATGAGTTAAAGACGTGTTTGGAAATTGTCTTTAACACATGTACCAAAATTTAGTACCACAAACAACCCAATACCCATTCCCATAGCAACAATCATTGTCACAGCCAATCAAATAAAAAAAAAATATATTTTCTGGTACATTAAATAACTTTTGTTTGAATAAATAATCAAGAATTTTGTTTTTTTTGATTTTTTTTTTTTCAGATTAAACAGAAACCAAATAATTTATAATTTTTTTGTTTACATTATTTTTTCTTTCATTTAATTTTTCCGTTATTTTTAACAAAAATTCCGAGAAAAAAATGCACATATTCGATAAAGGATATAAAAAATCAAATAGTGAATAACGCGAGTGAAAGAGATTAAATTGAAGAAAAGTGTGAAAGATATAACCAAATCGGTATATAAGCTTAGCGTGTAGTATTTTATTTGGTCCTTCGAATGCGGAACAGATATTGATAAATAAAATGTCAGTTCTGGCAATAACATTGCACAAAAGGAAGCTGATTTTCGTTTTAAAGATATATCTGGGTTCCTGTTTCCTACATTATTTTTTAATGATTTTAACCCTAGGGATACATTTTTAATGATACTAATATATTTACATATCAATATCAAAATCATACAAAAACCTTATAAATCAACATAAAATTATTATTGTTTAATCATTCCTTCTGGCTTCAAGATTGTATGCTTTATCTTATTCTTTTACTGATTGTTATCTTGATCATAGTTTTTCGATTTATTATGGCTGAAGTAAATCTTACTCCCGACTCAAATCTTTCTCAAGAGATTAAGGAAAAAATCAATAAAAAAGAATTAGAAACTCTTGCAAAAAGACTTTCTGGGGTAACAGACAGTGATGCTCCATCAGTTCTTCCGTCTCTTGAAGACATGAATCTTCATTTGAATCCATCCGTTCCTATTCCAACACCTCAGATGACTACTTCACAGGCCCTTCTAGCCTCTGCATTCAAAGACCCATCTAAGAAGAAGAAAATATCTTACAATAAATTGACTTCACCTGATGAGAAAAAGAATTTGAAGGACTTTAAGGACAAATTGGGACAAAGTACTAGTCAGGCCATTAAAGTCGATTCAAACTCTGATTTAGAAATTTTGTTGGACATCTGGACATCACTCAATCCTCATAGTGAATTCCTGGCAATCTATAAGGCACATCGATTGGCGTTGGCTCCATCCACTCTTGCAATGATGACACACAAAATGGGTGGTTATATCAACAATGAATCAACAGGGAGAGGAGATGATTATTTAGCGGGGTATTTTCAAGGAGCTCTGGATCTTAGTGTCTCTCAATACAAACAGCTTATTGACACCACTATATCCGACATCACCAATCTTGTTGCAGGTCATGCAACTGCATTAAGAACTAGTAATCAAGTTCTGTCCACCAAACTCTCAGAATGTTGGTGCATTACAGCAGAATATTGGATCCTTAATTAGCCAAATAACCACTTCTAAAAAGGATGTTGAAGAGATTGTGAAGATGACCAAAACTAGAACCAAAGCTTCTGGAGCTACTCCAGTGTTAATTGTACCTCCGGCTCCTGTTCATAAGGAAACCCCTTCTATTTCATTAACATGTGGAGGAGACCAAATCAAAATTTTGTTTTCGGACCCCCAAAAACAAGCTTTTTATGAGTGCCAAAACAAAAAATCTGGTAGTTGCCAAAAAAGGATTTTTGACGGCATTGAAAGTGGCAAACTATAAAGGCATAGTAGGACTGATCAATTATGACTTAAAAGATATTGTTGAGACACAATATCCTACCGTTGATGTACCTGTCGATGCCTTTCTAACAGAAGAGTGAATCTACTTTCCACATTATAAAATTAAATCGATAAGGACATAGAAAAACTAGTTTAAGTCTTTCAACGAGGGAAAAGTCAGCCCCCATGTTGATGTTTTGTTGGCAAATTTAATATTTTTTTTTTTTTGAAATAAATCAATTTTTAACAGAACAGCAATATGAATATTTTTCGATTTCCTAAAAATTAAAAATTAATCAAGTGCAATGAATTCTTTTTATGACTATTTAGATTATTTTAATTAACCTTATTCCGATATTTACTAAATAAAAAAATATTAATAATTAATTGAGAACAATTCTGAACCAAGATTTTAATTAAATTTTCTATAAATCTTATTTTTCTTAATTATTATAATCATAAATGTATGTAAATTGTGTATATTTAGTATACTTAATTATGCACAACTTTGTTTTTCTTTTTTTTTTTATATATATATATTTCCATTCTTATGTTTTCAGTACATATTCCTTTTTAAAAGGTTTCATATTAATTTTTTTAAACTACTGTTTCATTATTTTGTTTTTATTTCTTTTTTGACAACTATTTCATTTGTTTTTTTAACTAGGCATGCACCTACTTGTTTTCTAATTAATAAAATTAAATTTCATACCAAATGTATGTTGTAAATGTTGCTTATTTAGAATCTTATTCAATTTAACTTCGTAATGTTTTGTTTTTAATTGCTGTTGTAATATATTTCAATTCTAGTAGGTATGTACTTACTACCAGGATTGTTCATTCCTTGAGTTGGATTTTACAAAGAAAGTGCTTGGTATTTCTTTGATGACATTGCAAAGTCCATTTAATCTGAAATAGAAATTAAAAAAGAAAAAATATTACACAAAAAGCATATGTATGTTGAAATCATGAAGGAGAAGATTAATACACAGTGAGTTGTGCTTGAATAAATATTTATGTTCAACTTAAACGCTAAGTTCGACTTTTTCCTCAGCGTAAACTGTCACATATGCTGTGTTGAACTCCAATGTTTAAGTTTCGTTTTAGCAAATGGCTCTAAGCAAGTTTTACAGTTAAGAAATATTGTTTAGGAATTGTTTAAACATGGTGCATTACTAAAATATGCCAATTCCATATTTGGACGAATTATAAAGATTGGAAAATTTCAATTGAAATTTTTTTTTTTTTTTAGAAAAAAAAAATAAAAATTAGATGTCATGAAAAATAGGTACTTTAACTTCGCTCATTTTCTTGCCAGTTTTAAAATGCATTATGGTGGTGTTAGGGTTGGAGTATCGCTGCCAGACCGATTAATTTCAGTTTGGATAGATAGAAACTATATGTGAACAAAATTTGGAAAATTATGGTGGTCTTAGGGCCACGATATCGCTGAAAGGTTGATGATACAAATGCCATGCTCACAAAGTTTGGAGCGGTATAAAACATTCACCAGCTCTCGGTCTAGTGTGCTATGCTTCAAACAAATCGGCAAGAAATTGTCAATTAAGGGAAATGTTTTTCTCTGTCGTGAGCACTTTATTTTGCCTAAAACTGCTGAAAGTCTGGAACAGGATTTGGCAACAATTGTTGACAAATTGTGACAATTGACAGTTTTGGTTATTTTCTGGAACAAACTTTTTTTGTTGGCATTAGCATTAGCACTATTAGCAGTAACAAGAGAGTTGTGTCCTGTGTTGCTTCAGCCATGCGGCCTGAAAATGAACGTGCCACATACTATTATTGAGGTCTGAATTAATGATAAATAAATAACAAATTTTAAAAAATAAAGAAATGAGAGCAATCCTATGTTGTAAATAATACCTTGAACTGGCTTTCTGTAAAACAAAGAATTAAAATGAACACCTCAATGTTTATTTTCAAAGTAAATAATAATTTAATGTCCATTTATTTACAATTAAGACTGATAACAAGAAGTGAATTGCTTCCATATAATTTAAGAAATAATAACAATTTGCATTTACCATTTTTAGAAATAGTAGAACACAAAACATGTTATTTTACACAGGAATACAATTTTTTAATTACCTTCCAACAATATTAAATTGGAAACTAATATAACTAGATTTAAGCACATTTATTATGTAAAAGAAAACTATTTAATGAATATTGTACAAGAGCTTACAAATAGCAAATTTTATGCTTAATAAATTTATACCAAACATATAGCTATAATAATTCGATGTATGGGGTGTAATACTACAAACAAAAATTAAAATAAATCATTTTTTCTTTTCGCGTATTGTCAAAAAAAAGGAGCTTTTAAACAATTGAAGCCAAAATTGAATAAATAACAGCGTGCCATATAAATACAAACAATTGCAAAGAGAAAAAAAAAACAAATTGCGCACTTACAACATATAGTGATGTAAGCCTTTATTCTCTGCATATCGACGTCATATCCGACGATATTCAATCATCACCAGAAATAAGTGAAGACAATGTTGCCTTTTGCAACATTGCACAAAATGCTTGTGCATTTAAAATTGAGGTAAATTCAGCGTTGTCTTTTGCAACCTTGCTTAAACCCATGATAATGAAGATTCACATCATGAGTTTAGAATTCATTCAATTTAATTCAAAATAAAATTTAATCTTTTTTCATTTTTATTTTTAACTTTTGCGCGTAATTAGTTACTCTAAGGCCCATTTGCTCATACGGATCATAAATCTGTATTATAGCTAAGTAAAACATAGTTCCTATGATAAACTTATTTTATTCTCCTTTGCTTCAAAATATTTGTGATCAACTTAGTAAAGATTGAATTTCATGCGAGAAATCTCAGAGAATTCATAATTCAAATGTCAAAAGAGCATAGAATTTTTTTTATTTTTTTCTCAAATAAACAGAATAATGTTCAGCCATCGTTGAATTTGGAAAATTCTATGCACGGCGCGGCGTTTTCTGTAAGTGCACTTTGAGCTGTATCAGTTAAGAAAATTTAGAAAATCAATTCAAGATGCCACAACTTCAGAAGTGAGCCCCTCTATTTTCTGGAATTGCGTTGTCAATATGACCTGGTCAAGGAGATCTCTCTAAAAGACTATAAGAGAAAATACGTGTGGTTCTTTTCTTTTCCATTGGATTTGGACTCAAATTTTTTTTTTACCAAGCAAAGAATTCCGTAGCGTGTCGGAGTCATTGGCTGCTCCACAGACTCATTTCACCCATTATAGACAACACATCGCACAAACAGAGAGAGCTTGGTCAGTTACACTGTCAGACAAAAAAAAGTGCAAAAATTATTTTCAATAATATTTTATTTAGTATGATATGTTCTGATTTATTTTTCTTAAAAAAAATAATTTATTCATATTTTTCAGATTATCTTACGTCCACAGAAGTAATCGTTTAAAGTTATATACAAAATGTAGGTTAGAAATTAAATAAAATAGCAATATTCAAAGAAAATAGAAGAGACAAAATAAAGTGCAAATTCGAAAGATCATCACGTAAAATAGGAATTCTGTTTCAGAAAATAAAAATGTTAATAGGTAGTGGCTCCTCCTTTATTTTGAATAACAGCAGCAAGACGTTTGGGCATGCTGCTAACCAGGTTCTTCAAGATTTGATCTGGAATTCTCTCCCATTCATTTTGGAGGCTTTCCCAAAAAGATTGTAAATTGCGACGTTGATCTAAGGGAATCCTTTCATCCAAAATGGACCAAAAGTGCTCAATAGGGTTTAAGTCGGGAGATTGGGTTGGCCATTCTAGTACGTCAACATTATTTTCGGTAAAAAAACTGCTTAGCTACTCTGCTTGTATGCTTTGGATCGTTATCTTGTTGAAAAATATAACTTTCCAAAGACATTCTAGAAGCAGAAGAAGCTAAATGTTCCCTAACAATGTTCACGTAACTAGAACCCGTCATTTTGGTTTCAATTTTGACAATATTTCCAACGCCACTAAAAGAAAAACATCCCCAAACCATAAGTGACCCACCTCTATGCTTCAGCGTTTTTTGTATACACCTCTGGCTGAGTCTTTCGGATTGCTTGCACCAAACTCGCTTTCTTCTCTTACAGTTTTTTAATTCAAATTTGGATTCGTCAGACCAAATAATGTATTCCCAGAAAGATTGTGGCTTCACTAAAAACTTTCTAGCGAAAGCTAACCGTTTTTTAATATTAACTGGACGGAGTAACGGCTTTTTCTTTGCAAAAAAGTTTTTTAAACCGCTTTCATGCAGTCGCCTTTGTACTGTCCTTGCTGTTATATTTAACTGCAGTTCTTCTTTAATATTTTTGGCGGAAGATAAAGTGTTCTTTCTAGCCTGAATTTTAATTCTGCGGTCATCAACTGCAGTTGTCTTCCGCTTCCTTCCGCAAGAACTTTTAAAACTAGCAACAGTTCCTCGTTCAAAGAAATTGAGGCAGATTTTTCTTACCATAGAAATGGATAATCCATATTTTTCTGCCAGTTTATGGAATATCAATCCACGTTCACGGTCCAAAACAAGCAATTCCTTCACTTCAGATTTTAACGGTTTCATACTTAAGCTTTAAGTAATAAAAATAAAATTTAACGCGGAAATTATTATAAATTGGGATCTTTTGCTTCTTCCTTTTTATATTCTATCAATTGTAAATATTTTTCTTTAAAACTTAAAACTTTTTGGCAGGGAATAATAAAAATGCACTTTATTTTGTCGCGAGTTAAATTGTATATGCTCCAAAAACACCGCAACTAATAGTAATTAGACATAACAATGGATTGTTTTTTTTTTTTTAAGAGTTAGCAGCTGAGAATATGTGACGTCAGAACATGAAATGGAATGATAAACACTCTTCGCTTTTAAATAGCGGTAGTTTGAAAATTAATCTAATACTTTTGCACTTTATTTTGTCTGTCAGTGTAGATAATCTATTATCCGCAGTGTAGATGAGACCTTTCGTTTGGTGCAGACCTTTCAATTCACGGACGAATTTGGTGAATGGAAGCGTGCCCAACAAACTGTAAGCAAGGCAGGAAGTCGATGGTCAAAAAAGTCTAAGAATACTTCTCTGCCGCAACTAAAAAGTTGGAAGTAGATTTTCCTTTTATTTTTTCTTATATACACAATATGCATTGCACATAAAAGACATATCCAAAAATGCAAATTTTGTAATTTGTATGGTATTTCGTTTGTTCATTTAATAAATACGATCCAATGGATTAAAAACATGAACAACATTTTACTTCCAAATATAAAATTTTACAGAAAATTAAGAGGAATATTCGGTCTATGTGTCCTTACATTTTTAACTATGTAGGTATGTAAACTGTCCAAAATATTTATAAGAAAACTGTTCCACATTTTTTTTTCTCAAAACGGAAATATGCTGCTTACAATTTTAAGGTTCATCGCAACTGATTTTGTAAGCAGGTGCAGTGGTATAAACTTTTAATTTATCCAAATAAAATTATTTACCAATCTTTTAATTAAAAGTTTATTTATTTGGTTTAAAAAAAAAACCTTTATACCTTGTTTTATTAATTGGTAACCATATGAAAAAATAGGTTGTACTCTAGTCCTGCATTTTTCGCTTTATCTTCAAAGAAACTACACTTCCTTATTGTGGAAATTGCTTATGATCAACTTAATTTTCCTATGACTTAGTTCAACCTCCCCTTAAAATAAGTAAAACATAAGGAAATTTAAGATCTACTTTTCATTTCGTGCAAAGCAATAAATAGAACATAGTACTTTATGATGAACTTAAATACTTACGACGAGTTTGAGCAAATGGGCCTAAGGGCCATTTGCTGAAACAAAACTTAAATGTTTAAGTTCAACATAAGAGCTATGTGACAGTTTACGCCGAGGAAAAACGAAAAAGTAAAACATAAGCAGAGTTTAAAAGTAAAGGAACAGACCTATTTATTCTTACGGATAATTTAATCTTGCTTTGAAATAAGTAGGTATTTACACCTTTATTCCTTTTATACTCAGGAATGCTATTGACAAACTAGTTTTTGCTATTTTTGCTTAACTGACTATTGAAAAATTGGCCCTATAGCCCAGTATGCTGCGGCACAACTTTAGCCTTTACTTGATTGAATTATGAACATAATTTTAACTTTAAATGATTTTTTTTTCACAAATAATCGAAATATAGTTAAAGGGTTCCGTAGACCAAAAGGTGAAACACTTAGTTCATGTTTCACAATATGAATGAATAAATTTTGGATGTTATTGCACTGCGACCTTAAGATCTATTGTGCCCCCAATCTAGAGCTGTGTGATGAGGTTGCTCATTTATAGCTCAACCTTCAAATTCCTTAAGGAATTTTAGTATTTGGGGTATTTTTATAGAGAGCAATGTGCTCTCTTCTATCTGGTGATGCCCCAGGTATCTATGTCTTTGATGCATAAGTGCATCACAGTTACATAATAGATGGTCCGACGTCTCCTCATGGGCGTTGCAGAATCTGCAAGTTGCACTGCTCACTAGACCAAGAATACTGAGGTGTCTTCTTAGCTTGCAGTGGCCAGTGAGGAGGGCCGTTATGATGCGAAGTTTATTTTAACTTAAGCTGATGCAGGATAGGAATCGTTTTTTGGTTGTATTTACCAAGAATGAGCTTCGCCTGCCTCAGCTTGGGGAGTTCTTTCCAGATTTTTAATCTTTTGTCCTCCTCTTCTGTTTTGATTTTATTTTTGATCACGTTTTCTCCTATTCCGCAGTAGGGTTCTGGCCCCGTTAGGGGTGTTGATGCCCCTAGTTTTGCTAAGGAGTCTGCCGCTTCATTGCCCTGGACGCCAACGTGGCCTGGTACCCATAGAAGTGTGACATTGTTGTTCCTGCCCAGTTTGTTTAGCCTGCCCACACACTCCCATACTAGTTTGGAGCTGATGGTGTATGAGTTTAGGGCTTTTAGAGCGGCTTGGCTATCTGACATGATGACAATGTTTTGGTTTCTATAGTTTCTTTCGAGATTACATTCTGCACATTTACCTATGGCATTTACTTCTGCGTTCTGCCTGGAAGACGCTTGTACACTGTCCCATCGGCGGCAAGGAGAGTTTGGTTCTAGGCCCAAAGATTCCTGCCCCAGTCCATTCAATTGATCTCGTCTTCTTGATCCATCCGTATACCACTTGGTGGCATTTGCATTAAGTGTGTAGTTCACTGTTTCGCCTACCCACTATTTCTTGTTACTTTACTCTATTCGAAAGTTTTTTCGATTTTTCACAATAAAACACAGAGTAAATAATTTGGTCTCAGAAAGTTTTTCCAGTCAATGAATCGGTCTAATCCATAAGATAAACGTAATAGTGAATCGTTTTATGTAAAAGGACATCTTTCGGAATATCCACATGGACAAGAATGCCCTAAAATGGACATTCCAACATAATAACGACTCTAAATGTACTCCAGATTCTACTAGACACCACCGGTGGGACTTTATGAGATAATAGGAATGTTCAGTGAGGCTGTTCGGAACAGTTTTGAACAGCAAAGAATAATGGTCTTATTAATAAACATTGTCTAACTTTAGACCAGTGCTCTAGGAATTTTGCCGTCTAAAGGGACAAAGGAAAAACCGACCCATTTTGTGGGAATTCTTAGATTTTTGAAATTTTACCCAAAAAAGAAAACATCAGCTAAGTAATAATCATTTTTTTTTTTATTAATTCGAAACCATGTCTAAAGGGACAAAGGGAAAACCGACCCATTTTGTGGGAATTCTTAGATTTTTGAAATTTTACCCAAAAAAGAAAACATCAGCTAAGTAATAATCATTTTTTTTTTATTAATTCGAAACCATGTCAAAATAATGTTCAAAAAATATCAGAATTATTTCTTGGTTCTTGCAAAGTTAACTTAAATAAAGCCCTATTCTGCTTGAAAGTTTGTATTCTGTATATATTTCATCTTTTTTAATTATTTTTAAATCAAGTTTATTAGTAAATAGTTTAAAAAAAAAATAATTTCAAATTAAAAATTTTAGTTTTTTTTTAATTTCTCAAAAATTAAAAAAAAATCGTTTTCAGAATTGAATAAGAAAAATAGCATTAAATATTAGAAAGAAATAGTGGCACTTACAGTGGCAAAAACTTTTCACTTAAGCAACTTAATCTAAAAAAAAAAAACACAAACAAAAGGAAATGAAAAAATATTAACCTTCTAAACAAACTATAACACAACACGTTGGCTTTTAATAATTTTTTTTTTTTAATTTTAAGTCAACTTTACATTTTTTTTCTATGGGAAATAAAAAGGGAAAAAAGAAAATATTTATGGGACAAAAAGGGAATTTACCGACTGCGTGAGGGGAATTCTGTTAAAAATGGCCCCCAGCACTGCTTTAGACAGTTTTTGCTGTTCAGTGAGAAATTTTGATCCAAACTGCTCTGACTTGCTGTTCAGTAAGTCTATTTGGTGCAGTTTAGAGCGAGATTTTCTGTACTTTCTACTTTGGACGTAGAACAACTTAGAACAGAGATTTGTGAGAAATGTCAAAAACAGTTGCAATTCTGTTCTGTACCGACTATTTTATTTTTCTCAGTACACTGTACCAACAAAAATTCTTTCCTGTCCCTCTACTGCTTCTAACTAGTGTAGTGCAAATCACGTTGCATTTTAGATCGTACCTACATTCATTTAGTTAACATTAATATATAGTTAGGTTCCTATGAAAATAGAAATAGACTAAGAGCCCACAGCAATTTTTGAGTGTGAATGATAGCAAAAATTCAATGATGCAATAAGATAGGTCTTTACTTTCTATTTGCAAATATGCAAGTCTTGCAAGCTGGTTAAGGCGTTGCTGCATAAACAATGCATTTTTAAGTGCGTCTTGCATACAGAAGGCCCCACTTAAGAGGTCTTTGACCCTCATTATGTTAATGGTATTCTATTCAGCTCTTTTAATATATATAATTTTTTAAGTGCTATACCTTTTATCTGGGCTTTTAGAAAAAATGAAAGCAGTTGAGCCATTGGGAAGGTAAAAATGTAAGATTTCCTACGAAAAAGAAATTGAATTGAACATAATAAATAAATGTAAGTATTCAATTAAGATAGTTGTACGCAATAATTATAATTGAATTATTAATTTTAATAAGTACATACATAGGTATGTACATCTATTCTCATTTGAAAATAATAAAAACATTCATACCAATTATTTATCTAAAACCTATATTATATACTCACCAAATCAGTTTCGCCTTTCTAGGAAAGACCATCGCTTCTCGATTACAAGAAGAGTGTCACTATCGATTCTACAAAATCGAAATCGATAGTACGCATTTAAATATGTACATAGCAGTGAACGCCATTTTCCGGTTTTCAGTGTGTTTTTATGCATTTTCCTTTTTTTTTTTGAATTAGGTAAGTACAAAAATGTAGCTACATATGTAGCTAGTTCTGGATTTCACACCAACTTGTGAAATTTTTTGTATTTCAAGAAAATGGCGACTTTTCTTTAATTAACATTAAAATTGGATTTCAGGTTGTTATTTTTTTTTTTATGTTTCGATTTTTGTTTCAATTCACTTTAAAATTGTACTTCGAAAACTTTAATAATGTTACTTTGTTCTGCATTTTATTAAATTTTTATAATTTCTGTGGATTATTTATTGATCAGTTTTTCATTTTTTTAACACATTAAAGTAAAACTGTAACGGATGCACGATATACATATTTATTGAATAAAATCGGTACTTTAATGATTGATAAATATGTAGCTATTATAACATTTTTGTTAATTTAATTTATGGCTAGCCTAGCTTGCAACTTCTCCCTTTACTAAAATAGAATTAAAATAGACGCCACATTTCAATTTCAGCCAACACAAGAAAATTGTACACAACCCCACGTAACGTAATGTAGCGGGGTCACTGATCTCTATAATATATTGGGTACGTTCAAAGCAAAGAAATCTGAAATTTCAGATTCTGAAATTTCAGATTTTTGTATTGAACGCCAAAAAAATCTGAAATTTCAGTCAAAAGCCACTGTGTCAAATTCCCGTATTCACTTATTGAATTTGCATAGAATCGAAATAAAAGAGAACTTTATATATTCATAAATTGTTAATTTAGCATGAGCTTTGTAGATGAAATTTTATGTAAAATGATTAGCAACAGGTTTGTTTATTATTGTGCAGTAAATTTATTATAACTTCAATGCAAAATTGTTCCACAAAATCCGATGGACAATTATGGGAATACTTTTCGAAGACAAATCATTCCTTTTATTCACTAAACAATTAACAAAAAGTTCTTTTAATTAAATAAGTAAATAAAACAATTTTATTATAAAAACTTATGAGCACACATCAACCACTAACCACACCCAAAATCATAAAGTTCAATTTGATGTGTAGCACTTCAGCTCTTTTTACACTTCCCCCACCACAAACAACTGTCATCTGAATTTTCAGATGAAATTTTCTTGTCTGAAATTTCAGAATAAACGTAACTAAACGTAACTAAGGCCCATTTGCTGAAACGAAACTTAAATATTTATGTTGAACTTAAGCGCTTTATGTTCTACTTTTTCCTCAGCGTAAACTGTCACATAAGCGTTTAAGTTGAACATAAATATTTAAGTTTCGTTTCAGCAAATCGCTCTAAAAGTCACTAAAAGTCATCTAACTTTTTATGACAGCTGGCCAATCAGAAGCTCCAAAAATTCAGATATCTGAAATTTTAGATGTAGGTTGAACGCGGCCATTATAATCAGTGAGCGGGGTGCATACATTGTCAGCAAAATGTGCTGAATGCAATAACAAATGTTCTACATGTGCTCATTTTATGTGGAAATGTGAATTACTATTTTTGAAGTTTGATTTCAAAGTCCCCGTTCACACAAGGCAACTGAGTTGCCAACAACAATCAGTTCATAGGCGAGAAGGAGAAGGGCAGGAAGAAAGATGGGTAAACGAAATCTCCCTGGTCAACAAATTCAGGAGATTTTTTTGACGTTTCTCTTCTTACTACGTTTGTGTGCGTTCAACCAAGGTAGTTTAAAAGGAAAATACAGCAAGTCTTCTCCGATTTGATTTTGTATCTTCGTGTGAAAGGTACAAGAGATTGTTAAGGATATCTTTTGCCCTTTTCCACCGTACAACAAAAAATCAGATCTAAAAGTGACTAGTAGATGTCGCTGATCTGGGGGAAATTTAAGGGAACAAACATTTATTCAGGCATTTGTAGGTTTTTCAAAGTGGCATCTGGCTGTTGTAGGGGTTTTTCAAAAAAACGGCAGTTACACAGCATAGTTTTAGTAAAATTTCTCGCACGCAGATGTCACTATAGAGTATGTGTGTGTAGGGATTTTCACACTACACTGTCTTTCTCGACGATTATGTTCGTGTTCACTAGTTTCGAGATTTTCTCCGGATAAATGAAAACGCAAACACATAAATTTAGTTCAATAACAATATACTTTAATACTTTAATAATTATCGCGATATTACATCAAAAATTTACAAAGAATTATCTTAATTCGGAATCAATCTTTTTATCTTTTTATATCTCTTGCCAGACACCAGCTGTGTATCTCGTCTCGTCTCGTTGCCAACTTCAAACTGTTTGCTAATTCGAATTTCTTTTCTCTCGCTTCTTTTCAGATATCTGTAAGAGTGAGTTTTACTGACAGATGAGATCCTCACATGTGTATGTAGAATTGAAATAGAAGATGAAAAAAACAAAAATAGTGCAATAAATTAAATACGCATAATGTTTGCTCATTGATTTTTTTTTTCAAACGAAGCCGTGAACGCTAGCAAAAGGACTCGGGTCGGTCGACACGTGTCGTTGAATACCCCCCCTATAGGCGTTATTCTTTTTTAGTTCAGTGTTTCTTTTTTAATTCAGAGCGCTCAAATGCCTTATTTTGGAAATTCGAATTTCCAAAATAAGGCAATTTGAGTCAAATTTGCACGACATTCGGCAGGAAATTACGTAAAGGGTTTTGCACATGAGCTGCGACCTGCGAATAAACCTTTTAAAAGCAATTTCTACTGCTTATAGAATTTTGCTTTTATTTTTACTTTGGTACGAAGTGAATAAATTGAAACAATCAACAAATTTAAATAGAAAACACAGTGTACAATTACTTTAAATTAGAAAATTAACAACTTGTCTTCTGCGAATTGTATCAATCCGCAACAGCAGGGCGCAACTTAATGGGCCCTACCAATAATCAAATTTAGTTATGACTTAAATATTGCAGTGTTTTTTTGGAGTCAATTCGATATATGGTTTATTATTTATAGTCCACGTAAATATTTAGGTAATAACATGCACGGTTTATTATTTAGAGCCCATTCCATTAGGGTCCATTTTACTGAAATATTTAAGTCATAACTAAATTTGATTATTGGTAGGGCCCAATAAGTTTCAACAAATCGGGTTTTTTTCCTATCGGTTTCGACATAGAATTCTGAAAATTTGTAAAAATTCGAATGTTCGCGAACTTTTACATTTTATTGGCCTCGTTCAGGATTGTATCCACAGCGATTTGGATAGCTTTGTGTTGTTGTAATCCCTTGTTAAATACAGCTGATCCAACAACTAAAGGTATCTGAACATTTTTGGATAGGTTGACACCGCCTTCGATAGGTTCTTGAACGCGAGGATTCGCATAAGTTGTCACTAACAATTGAAGGGTCCAGGGGAAAAACGACACAGGTCCAATATTTTTTTAAAAACTAAACTAATGATGACATTTTGTAGCTCTTTGTCATGAACTTTGAGTCTACGTGTAATATCTGAGTTGTCATATAAAACATAAAAACGTAAAATGAGTGTTTGAGGTTAAATTTGAACGAATTTTCAATTCGCCAGTCTTTGGAACGCGCCCTGCAGTTTTGGATGGCGAATTTATGAAAATATTAATATACAATATAATATTCCCACTTAAATTTATTGTATGCAGAGTTTTCCGTTTAGATGTGTATATTTAGCTGTATTTTATTTTCCCCCAGATCTAAACCGGATCAGATCATGATAATAAAACAAACTGGATCACAAATTTATTTATTTCTCACAGTTGGCTTTATTTGCACAATAAAATTGACAGAAGGAAAATTTTCACAAATATTACTTGAAATAATATTTGGTATTGAATGTTTAAAATAGAACAGTTTTATTTTTTTAGTTTAATTTTCATTAAGTTAATAGTTTTTATGTATTTTTTCCGTGCCTCGTGACGCGTCGTCTCTATTGAATGAAGAAAAACTCATAAAAAAAAATTGCAATGATGGCGGCATTTGTTTGATTTCGAGAATTTTTAATTTTATTGAGTTTTTTCTGTAAATCTCAGCAGTGGTACCAACCTATAAAATTAAAATATTGCTAGGGAAGTGTTCAAAAAATGGATTTCGAAATCCAAATCTAGAAGCAGACCTGGATCTTGTGTTGTTTTTGTATTACTTGTATTTATGTTTCCAAATCCAATCCGGATCAGATCTGGGGGAAAATAAAATACAGCTTTTATTAACGTAATCGAAAAGTTAAAACAAACAACAAGGATATTAGATGTAGAAATTTCTTTAAATAAGATTCGCAGGTCGCAGCTTATGTAATTAATTAAGGTAATTTGACTCCTTCAATTTCTAATAAGAACACCAAAATACTGAAACTTGTGATACCTTTATATATCATATTCATAAAAATACACAACCCATTTGGCTAAGACTTATCCGACATTTATTTATTATATATACATTTTTGTTTTTTTTTTTTATATAAATAATTAATACAATTTTAAAATATGTATAAATATTTTTTTTTTAAATTTAAATATACATAATCTACGGTACATTTGATAGTATTTTTCTTAAGGATTCTAATTATATGGGATACAAAAGTAAATTTTATTTACATCATTATTTATGTAAGTAAATTCCTTTAGACAGTCAAAATTTGTTCAACGATTTTATTTAAAAAAATACACAATTTATTTGTTTTATTTTCAAATTATTTTTTAACGTTTTTATACAATTATGATTAATTTTGCAAACACCTAGACTACAAAAACAACATTATTCTATAAAATAAGTATTCAAATAAAGCCAATGAATTTTTGCGAAAACCTTATAATTTCAAAATTAATTTGGGTTCAAAAAAATATGGAAATTTATAGTTAGAATACTTAACAGATAATTTTTTACTTTTTAATAACTACAAAATATGTTAAATTATTTCTTTCAAGAAGTTTATAGACTTTTACTTTTACTTTTAAATTAAAATCCATACTTTTTAAATATTTTTTCATTTGGTCCAAGTTATGTTTTTTTTTTTTAATTATTTGTTAATTTGTTTAAGAGCACACATTAGTCTTGAACTTTGTTTTTTTTTTTGTTACACAAGTACTTACGTTGTTTCAAATTTTATGTATTTGTAAGCATGTTTCTTTTTTTTTGTTTTAGTTTTTTTTTATTTAAGCAAATCAACATTGGATCATTATTAAATAATTTTTATTTTATTTCGATTCTAAAAAGTGATATGAGCTTTATGTTTTATATTTTATTACCTACACAAATTGTTACAAATAATTCTTATATCATATTGGCAAAAGCAAAAAATAAAAATAAAATAAACGACTGTATGTGATTTCAAAATTATGTATAATTAGGTTTAGTTATTGTAAAGATTTCAAAACCTTTGCTATTATTATGACCGAGACTGCTCGATGCCATTTAAGCCAGGACGACTTGAGAAAATCCAATTTATAACAGTTATAACAATTTATCTCCATAAACATTCGCTTTACGAGCGGGCTTCGCGCTAATTAAAGAAAAGCTTGAGTGCCCGAAGTATGTATACCTACTGGAGAAAGGCCCTGGCTCTGAGATGCCGCATAAACTGTACTTTTATAAACAAAACTGTTATAAATTGGTATTTCTAGAGTCACTTCATTTAAAGTATAAACAAGATTGAGAAAAAAAAATTTGAAAAAAATTAAACTCAAGCTGATTTTATCTTGATTCACACCGTATTTATTATAAGCCTCAACCAAAAAAAATTCCAAATTCAATTCGAAATCATCTCATATCCTATACAAATTCAAATTTCCAAATGAGGTAATTTCTACCAAATTTGGACGAAATTCAGTAGGAAATTACGTAAAACTTTTATGAACACACCCAAATGGAATCCATTCAAAGTGGAACCCATTTAAAATGACAGATTTCAATGTAAAAAACAACAAAAACAAGCGATTGACAATCTGGACCGTCAAACAAAATTAGGAAATTTGAAATGTGAACACTTTTTTGTAATTTGGGGGGTTGTGGTTTATATGAGAAGCTTTGTTTGCGTCTCATATAACAATCATATATAGTACATAGGGCCTACAAATTTGATTAAACTGGGACGTACGTCTACGTCCCAGTGATCATATTTTATTCTTCTGCATGCGATATCTATGGAACTATAGTGTCTGTGGTTCTATCTTGTTCAATATCAAATGGAATAACTATTATTCCAAATAGTTGGTATTAGTAATCATTCAGTTTCGATCTCGTCGGCATCGGAAAAGCACGTCACGTATATTCTTAAAATGGATCCTAACGAGATGTAAGCGCTTCTTGAATATGACTTTAATTTAAAATCTGGTTTTAATTTTGGTCATAATTTTCCTCACAGATTAATGGAAGGAATTGAGTACTTATCGTACTTACCAGAAAAAATTGCAATGTAAATAAAGAAGTGTCCGTTAGTTTTTTTTTTTTGTTTTCCTTAAACTTAATCGTGTTTGCTGTGTTTTTCAGTGTCTTAAATGATATAGAAATAAATTCGCCAGATGAAAGCGATCCTTTAAATTAAGTTTTAAAAAGTCTTTAACTATTTTTTTTTGAATTAATTTGACATAATTTAACATTACAGAATTCGCTTCAAAAAGTGAAACACCTAAAATGCTCAAGGTTTGCTAAATATAAACAAAATTATTCTTTTCCTTTTAAAATAATCAAATATTTTTCCTCCATAGTCTGATTAACGTAACGCAGCAAACCCAGATTTAGTTATTTCGGAATTTTATACTTCTGATGCAGATTCAATGAATATTGGTGGAAGTGTTTCACCGAAAAAAGCAATTTCATCAGGACCAGAATCCAATTTTTTTCGCCCAAGGAATATCGATCTGGTAAGAAAAAGCTAAAAAAATTCTAACTTATGGAAAAAAATATTCAAAAAAGTACAAACACAGTCTAGTTGCAACGTTATTTGCAGTCACAATTGTTTTATAAAATTTTCGAAAGAAGAGCACAAGCAAATATTTAACGCTTTTTGGAGTTTAACTAATAATGAAAAAGGTCAATTTTATTCAACATTTGAACAAAGAACAGAACCGAAACGAAAAAGAACTAACAAAAAGGAGTAAAGGAAAAAATTCACTTTTGAGTACTTCTTCGAAAAAAGCTACTAACCAGAAAATTGATGTTTGCCAAAAATTCTTTTTATCCACTATTGACATATCGCAGCGGCGTATTTATTACTTGTTTGCAAATAAATATAATACAGCAGGGACCTATTCGGCACCTTCACAAGGAAAATTCATAAAAAAATTACACCCGACTCTGCTATTACTCTTTTTAAAGAACACATTAAAAGTTTTCCGGTTATGGAATCCCACTACTGCCGAGCAACATCTAAAAAGCAATATCTGGAGGCCGGCCTTTCACTGACAAAAATGTACTAAATGTATGCAGAGAAGGTTAATAACGTCGTCAGCTGCAATATTTATAGAAAAACTTTTAATGAATCGTTCAATTTGTCTTTTTTCAAACCTAAAAAAGATATATGTGATAAATGTGCCAAATTTAAAGCTAATACAAATTCGAAAGCATCTGAATCAAAAGAATATGATTTCATTCGCAATCATCATAGCGAAGCAAAAACTGAACGAGATACTGATCGCAAGAATGCACTTAAAGACACAGTGGTTATTGCTTATGATCTGCAAAATGTTTTTTCCCTTCCGAAAGCAAATATCTCCAACTACTTTAACAGGCGCAAATACGTTGTATATAATTTGACTGGATATTGCCAAAATAATAAGGTAATATATTGTCTAATGTGGTACGAAGCGCTTTGTGGACGCTCAGGCAATGATATTGGATCAGGTCTTAACGTTATTTTGAAAAACGTGTTAGAAGACTTTCCTAGAACAAAAAAATATTATTTTGTGGTCAGAGATGCATGTATTCCACAAAATAAAAACAGAATGATTTCTCAGACAATACTTAAATTAATGCAATTATATAATAACATAGAAACAGTAACACATAAGTACTCGGAACCCGGTCATTCCCAGATTCAAGAAGTGGATGCAGTCCATAGCGCAGTTTAGAAATATTTAAGGGATTTGGAAGTGCATAGTCCTGTTCCGCTTATACGTATTCTTAGTGGCATGAACTATAATAATGTAAAACTCAAAATAGCTCAGCTTAAAAAAGAAGATATATTGAACTTCAATAAAGGCAACTTGGAAATTAAAATGGTGCCTTTTAGAGATTGTAGACAGATTCAATATCACAATATCAGAGGAACAATATTCTATCATAAAATTACAAAACCAATCATAGTGGCGATTTTCAAAAAATTAAAATAACTAAAAAAATAAGAAACTCGGCCCTTACTGAGCTTCCAAAAGTTGAAAACAGCATTTTTAACATAAAGTTGTCAAAAGATAAGAAAAAAGATCTTCAAGCAATGATTCCTTATATGTGTAATGTAAAATTTATAACACTCCTTTACTGCGACAACGACGACAATGTGCGCGCACACCCAGCTGAGGCAAATGTGTGGCTCGAAGAGCCACTGCCAGCATGTGCGCGCACGTTGTCGTCGTCGCAGTAAAGGAGTGTTATAAATTTTACAAACAGGAGGTCGAGACGAATAGTGTTTGTGGGTTATGAAATTGAAAGTGCATGTGGACATTTGCATTAGAAGTGAACTTGGTTTACATTTAAACTAGTTGTAAATACATTGTTGCAGTATTCATCGTCGTCGTCGTCGTTAGTGTGGGGAAAGTTTAGTTTTGCGAGTTACATTGTATTGAAATTTCTGCTATATAAGACGGATTTTTGCGCAAACGAATTCAAATGTACTCTGATTGTGAAATGGATATCTCGTCGTCTGATTCTATTAAAAGTAATACTCGTAGTAAAAATGAAACGCGCTTCAACAAAAACGAATTCAGCAGCAGCAGCAGTGTCGATGAATATGGAAACTCTAACGACAGCAGCAGCAGCAGCGGAGACGAATTCGTCCGATATGGAGCCAACAATTGTGGAGGAGTCAAGCGGCGAAGAGGAAGTAATTCCATGTGGCCAGAAGATGGCCTCCGATCTGGACAACGATTCAGATGGACCGACGATGATGATGTCCCATCAACATCAGCAGCAGCCAAAGCCGGTACAGAAGAAAGTAGTGAAGAGGAGGGCTCCTTCTGCCAAACGCAGGCAAGCCACATCTCATACTGTAGTGGCAGCGGCGGCAGCGAAAAAAATGAAAACGGTCCTCAGCAACAGCGACATCAATTGCATTATTCGCAATCAGGAGCCCAAAGAAGAAAACGGCGGGCTTCTGTCATGTCTGGGGCTGATAATTATACTATGGACCGACGACATTCTAGTAAAGGCGCCGAAAATACTGAACACGATGATGTCCCAGGCCCTAGTTGCAAAAATTAATTTACAGGATTTCGTCAGATGCCTTGTCGCAGACGAATCATTCGCGACGTGTATGGAGCCAACAATTGCCCCCAAGGACCAAGAATGGATACTGGAAAGTTACACCAGGCTTTTAACGGAAGCTACTTGGCCATCAGCAAGCACGGCAACCAATACCATGTTGTCCACGACTGTAGCTACTCCAACAGTAGCTGCCGATGTAAGTTCGTTCGATATCTCAGCGAAAAAGTCGCCGCAAATGAAGAGCCGATCGTCGGAAGGAGATTTTCTCGGCGGCTTGTTTCAAACTATGAGCACGGGATCGAGCACTGGGTTAATCTCACAGTGTATCTCCAAAAGGGTGAACGACAGCTTATGTACTTGGAGCACGCCGGGAGAGTCCGGGTACCGTGTCATCAAAATGGATATATGCGATTACTCGAAAGTGTGCAATTTAACCCGCGACAAGTGGTGGAAGGAGGCAACATATCGAACAACTTTCTTGACTTCATCACCTGTAGACCCGAAGGAAATATTGATCAACAAATTGCTGGAGAAGGTGGCAGCCGAGATACACCAAATACCGGACAAAAAAAAGGAGGTAAGGGCGAACAAATCATCGAATTTCTATTAAACGACCAACATCGCCAGTAAATCATATATTTAGTACTTCGGCTTGGTTAAATTCTAAATTTAAGTTTTTTGATATATATAAGTTCTAGTTTGATTAAAAATTGTGTGCGAATTGTAAATAATAAATTTAATGCAATGAGTTTAATCGATATCAATTTCTTTTTTACGAAATGTGAACCTCAGCATTTAATTTTCAATGCGCCAATGGGCAATATAAATGATTATTACTACAATATTAATGATTCTGTTTTAATTTTAGAAAAACTTCTTATGTTTCAGTTTGATAATAATACAAAAAATATAAAACTTTTTCTTTTAGATCTGTATAATGTGTTGGATAAAAAAATCGCTAAAAAAAGACTCTATATTTTGTTTGTCACCGCCAAATGCGGGAAAAAATTACTTCTTTGATTGTTTTATACATTATCTAATAAATTTTGGCCAAATGGGCAATTTCAACAGGTATTTCGGTTTTCCAATGATGGAGTGTGTAGATCGGCGTGTGATTCTGTGGAATGAACCGGTGATGGAGCCATCAGCTGCAGAAACTTTAAAAATGATACTCGGCGGCGATACAGTGAACGCCAAAGTCAAATATGCAGGCGATGCAGTTATAACACATACACCAGTAATTATATTATCGAACAATGATATATTCTCGAGAGATGAACCATTCCGATCACGTATGTACACCTATCATTGGAGACCTTGCAAATTATTAAAAGACTATAATAAAAAGCCCAACCCATTTGGATCAACAACCTTAGAGTGAGCTCGGTGTTAGGCTTAATTATTAAAAGTGAATATTTATTAACAGATATATGCACATACAATCATTATGTATGAAAATAATAAAGAAATGTTATATTCAATAGTTATAAATAAAATAAGAGAACTAGCTACACAGGCAACTTAGCTCGAGAAATTAGGGATGAATATGACCTACTTAAAGTCAAGAGTATATTGTATTCTTATGTAGGGTTGGATATGAGCAACATCATAACACGACACCATGATAAGAGCAGATTTAAATGTTAGGACCGAATCTAGTGCATTTAAGGGAAATACTTACGCCAGACTAACAAGAGCAAGGCCGTTATCCATCCACTTGCGAAAAAAAAAAACGTAATTAAGGAAGGACGTTTAACTGAGCTACCACATTGATATAGCGCCAGAGTTTTAAGAAACGCTAAATATCGATCAAATTTAAGTAAACATCGGGTAGCTATTGCCAAATAATTTTTTTTTTGTACTTGTCAAGTCAAATTTCAACGATCAACCACGCAGGTTTCCTTTAAACACAAAATTTTTTCTTTTGATTTAAAACCAACATTATTGGGGCAACCGGTTGCATACCGTAAAAAAATAAAAAACTGTGTATCTAATACGCAAATGTTAAAATCAAAAAAAAAAAAAAGTTGAAGTGTGATTATAATAAAAGCTACTTCAAAAGTCGAAGACCAGAAAGAACTCCGACCAATTAAACTTGGGAAACGCTTAGGTAATTTTAGCCACAGTAGGCCTTTCGGCAGGCTGGGCTAAGAAACCTGGAATTCCTTTGTGTGGGTAGGTAAAACTCTTTCTCTCATTCTTTCTGGTCCATAGGATGAGTATCCTCCCTCAATTTAAGGTTTCATCCGTAGGATGCTTTGCCGACAGTACGACAGCACCAGGCGATTTTTCAAAGATCACTACCGAGTAGCTTTATCCATCAAGAGGTTTCCTAGCGCCGGCCCAAAACCGATCCAGGACGTCCAGCATATTCGCTGTACAAAGCTCTTTCTGCTGAGACAATAAAATTATATATTTTTTTTCATGAACTGGATTATTACACTTCTCTTATTGGAACTTAAATAACACTAAAATGTTATCGTTTAATGTTTATTTTAGGCGACCACAATAAATCATAAAATGGAAAACAAGTATCACTTTCCAATACTTGTGCATTTGACAGCTTGGAACACATTTTTTTTTATCGACAAATTAAATTTTGAAGTACCCAATAAATCCCCATTTTTAAGATTTGTTAAGGACTGCTCTTAATAAAGTTAGAACATGCTCCTACCGAAAAAGGACACTGATCTTGTCAAAGCAAGACTATGTAAATAAACAGAACAGCAATGACAACTTCCTTATATTTACTTATATTTAACTGCGAGAGAAACATTGGATCATTAGCCGACTCCCTTTTTAAAGAGACCCCATACTTAATTGAGGTTTTGTCTTGTAACAGAGGATGCAGTAAAATAAAAAGATAATAATGAAGATAAAAGGATATTTGGTTCTCTTGCGTTTCGGCCTTTTCTGCAAATTGTGTTTTTTCTTGCTGCCGTCAACATCGGCCTCCGTTGGAATTTTTTTTTTGTGCCCGTCAACGCTACCATCGTCGCTGCCATACATCTACAATTGGTTTGGTAAGACGTTTATATTTCTTTTTGGCTGCTCCACGTGCCGAACAGACTACAATTATTATGAAATTTGCATGGTAAAAACTCGACTTTGGGATAATGCATTTACACATCCTTTTGATAATCCTGATATCAAGGCAAGGTACCTCTTTCCTTTAGAAATAAACAAAGTCCTTTACAAAGACAATACTCTCCATATAATATTTGGAACTGTGGTCAAAGACATATATGTGTATCCACTCATAGAAAACACATTATTTAGAATTATATGTCTTTGGACAACCATATTGGCTTAGAGCTACAACGGGCGAATTATTATCATCATCACCAGACAATCAAGGCCAATACAAGATCAGATCTTTTGTAATACCAACCTTACCTTAGGGATAATTTATGTGATTAATCTCAAATATATAAGCGGCATGGGTATAATTATTTGCCTGAATCTGTTTCTAATAGTTTGCTTTGGTTCTCAGAAGATGAAATTTTTATCATTCAAGAACTCACGTCCTGTAATTCAGACTTTTAAATATATGAATCAAGGATTCTTTATGACCTAGAATCACATGAGAATTTTAACTATGAAATTGGAACTTCTTTCAACCAAAGACCTGAATCCGAAATAAGTTTTGTTAACAAAATAATCAACAACCACCTGACCAGTATCATAACACACGGCTTTTAAATAAAACAATCTTAACAAATTGGCGACCGTGACAGGACACTACTAAAGAAGTTTAGTGGCCTGAAATCAATCATTAAAAACATTTGAAACAAACAAACAACAAAATCAAAAGAATTTTATGTATGTGCAAATAAAAAAAAAATATAATAATTTATTTTATTGTTATTATAAATGAGAGTGGATTTGAACTCCACAAAATTATCTAAATAATTGGAGATTGGGCCTGTTTATTTAGGTCACTTTCATATCTTCTTTATGTAGGTCAATATATTCAGGCAAGTGAGATTTGGGAAAATTGTTAAGCATGTTGCAACCAATTGGGTAAGATTTCACTTACCCTAAAGAGCGATGGAGATATGTATAGCAACCCTTCTGCTTATTGCAGTGACATGCTTCGCAACAGTTGTTATGGTTGTTCAAAATCACCATGAACATAACATAACGTTGAGCCAAGAGCAAATATACGAGCCAACCTAAAATAAAAAAACAGATCAACGGCGCCACCAAGAAATCATTCGACGAGCAGCAGGTGTTCTTGTGCACGAGAACAACAATGGCCACACTATCATCACCATCATCTCGGTCCGGAGAATACAACAACAAATACATTACCGGATGTTGTGCGATGTGCAACATATACAGTCCGCTTAACTTTTTTGTTAATTTAATGTTTTTTAATATTTATTTAAAAATTACAAATGCGTTTTCACACAATGGTGGTTTATGTGAAATGAAAGCTGCCGGGGAGATTTTTCCATTTAAATTCGAAGTTATATATTAATGGGAATAGAATTCAATGCCCATTTGGAAGTGATGAAAATCCAATTAAAAAGCTTTGCTATTCTCCACTTTCCAGATTAGTCGAGGTAATGGAAGGAAGCCCAGACTTCGCAAAGTGTCCTAAGCCGATTATGAATAAAAAATGGACAGAAATTACTGTGGAACTGATCAGCTTGGGACCACCAGAACGTGATTCAACAAAGCGGCTAAGGGTGAGTACTTTTTACAATCATAAATTATGTGCAATAAACAAACATCTTCTCAAAACAACTGTATCAGCGTGCATGTTTCACATAATGATTAGGGAAAATAATTTTAACCTTCTCATTTTCGTGCAATATAGCCAATAGAAACCGAAAGATTAACTTTCCTTCACCATAATCAGATAAAGCTTAGAGCAGTATTCCAATTTAAAAGATGCTATGACAACCTACGATAATGACCCCGAACAAATTGGAAAAAGGATAATACTGCCGTCTACTTGCACAGGCGGTCCGCGTCACTTGCATGAATGTACACTGTAATGAAGCATTACAACTCACACCCCCATGCTAAGTGCCTGCGTTCGAAACTAAACCCCTACCTGACCAAAAGTAAACAAACCACGTGCTCCCATAGCGAGATGCAATCAACATGGCAATAAGCCATATCGATGACTACGATAAAAATCCACCACACTACGCAGGAATATGAATATGTATACCTAATGCTTATCAATCAGTAAGTTATATGCAGAGGACAGCATCTAGACAACGACCAAGCAACCTTGATGGTGGGTTCATATAATCGTCACAACATGATAGGAGCATCTCCCCCTTTCCTCGTCCACCATCGTGGTAGAATTACAAGTTGAGCCAAGAACAACGCCTACAATACAATGCTAGCTACATACAGGCTTAATATAGGGCATGGCAATCATTTGATGCTCACCACCCCCTCCACTACCTTTCTCCACTAGTAAGACGAAGACAATGCTGTGGAATAAACAACAAAGCGATTACGTAGCTAAGCGACACAGCAAATCATAGCATAGTACACTTTGGTGAATTATAACTCACATTTAGTTCTTCCGAAAAGGTATATACATGGAGGTCATACAAACGACCAAAGGCAGTTCGAGGAAGGCAGTCGTCGAGACTACATCGCAGGAGTAAAATACCCGAGCCACGGAACCAACCAACAATCGCAAGAAGCCGTCGAAGAAAGCAGAAAATCGAAAGCTATTCTCTAAAGAAAAGCTTGGGCCTGTAACACAACGTGACAAGTCTTAATCCACTTGTCCAACTATACTTGTCCGAACGATTTCATCTTTCATAGACTTGTCGTTTTTTGTTACAGGATTTTACGACAAGTTGTCACTTTTCACTTGTCCTACAAGTACTTGTCACATTGTGTTACAGGCCCCTGGTATACGTAAACCTCAAATTTAAGTAATTTTTTTTTTTGTACTTAGAGCATTGTCAAGTCAAATTTCAACGATCAACCACGCAGGTTTGCCTTAAACAAAAATTTTTTTTCTTTTGATTTAAAACCAACATTATTGGGGCAACCGGTTGCATACCGTAAAAAAAATAAAAAAGTGTATATCCAAAACGCAAATGTTAAAATAAAAAAAAAAAAAAAAAAATATCAAAGTGTATTAAAAAAAAAAGTTGAAGTGATTATAATAAAAGCTACTTCAAAAGTCGAAGACCAGAAAGAACTCTGACCAATTAAACTTGGGAAACGCTTAGGTAATTTTAGCCACAGTATGCCTTTCGGCAGGCTGGGCTAAGAAACCTGGAATTCCTTTGTGTGGGTAGGTAAAACTCTTTCTCTCATTCTTTCTGGTCCATAGGATGAGGATCCTCCCTTAATTTAAGGTTTCACCCGTAGGATGCTTTGCCGACAGTACGACAGTACGGCAGCACCAGGCGATTATTCAAAGATCACTACCGAGTAGCTTTATCCATCAAGAGGTATCCTAGAGCCAGCCCAAAACCGAAGACCGTCCAGGACGTCCAGCATGGTCGCTGTACAAAGCAATATTATAAAGCTCTTTCTGCTGAGACAATAAAATTAAATTTTTTTTTTTTTGCATGAACTGGATTATTACACTTCTCTTATTGGAACTTAAATAACACCAACATGTTATCGTTTAATGTTTATTTTAGGCGACCACAATAAATCATAAAATGGAAAACAAGTATCACTTTCCAATACTTGTGCATTTGACAGCTTGGAACACATTTTTTTTTATCGACAAATTAAATTTTGAAGTACCCAATAAATCCCCATTTTTAAGATTTGTTAATGACTGCTCTTAATAAAGTTAGAACATGCTCCTACCGAAAAAGGACACTGACCTTGTCAAAGCAAGACTATGTAAATAAACAAAACAGCAATGACAACTTCCTTATATTTACTTATTTTTAACTGCGAGAGACACCATCCTTACTGTAGGTTTCGTCTTGTAACAGAGGATGCAGTAAAATAAAAAGATCTTTAAGTACCTTAGGCCTAAGAATCATCCCGAAGTTAACAGGGAAGCTGTACATTAATATACACAGAATAATCCGGAGGTTAGTAGGGACACAGTATCTAGACACACCCAAAACCATCCCGATGTTCATAGGGATGCAGTATTATCTAGATAATCCCAAAACCATCCGGAAATTCAGATTATTGCAGCTGGAGGTATAAAAATAAGAATATTGCAGAGAAAAGGAAAGCTGCCAAACGGAATGCTCAGCGTAAGCGTTACCTTTCATGGGAAAATAAAGTCTTATTAGGATTTTCGTACGATCTTAATATGGCTTTTGAAGAGGCCGAGTCCTTATTTTATTGAAGTGGAAGGTCGAATGTACTAGCATTAGGCTGCCAATTAGGTAAAGTCCAAATTCCACTATATAATAATTTATCTGAACCTTTATTGAGTATTTTGACTAACCAACATCCTGAACACAAGCATTTTCTCGATAGAATGCGCAAATACAATAGTTGCTTCCAAATGACATCATTCGGAGCGAAGGAAATTTCAAATAAAAATTGGTTGTCAACATATAAGATATTGGGACAAGTTAATCAATCATATGGCTGGAAGTTTAATTCCGGAACAAGACCAGCAAGGGCGAGGATAAGAACGAAATAGATAATCGATGTACGCATGAACATAATGTATGGTAGTAACTATGGTTGGTGGAGGTTCTGCAGCGTATGCTGTGTTGCGTCCTTGAACCCACCATAAAAGGATTCGTGAATAAACCGCATGCTCCTTCGTGTGAACGTGTTGAAAAGTCAACAATCTCTCAATCAACAACAGCTGATTATCTTTTGCCATTGTCAAATGTCTAAAATTATTTTCGCCGGAAATAAAAGTGTGTAACAAATTAAAGTGTGTTGTGTTTTTAATTTTCTTTTTTTCGATTTTTTATTAAAGTTTTTTTTTTATCAAAATAATTAAAAAATTGTGGTCCTTCGAGCCGGATCTGACCAGCGACCTATGGTATGGTAAGCCCCTACAGCAGGGAACTTAAAACCGCTCTTTATAGTGTTCCAACGAATTGTAAACAATACAATGCTGTAATTCATACAGAACGGGTTCCCGATGATTCTCAGCATTAATATTGGTAGGACAAGAATTTGAAAAAACGAGATATTGTTTTGAAATCTAAGGACAATTCACCGATCTTATGATTCATTACAATATCCCTCAATTTTTTGCTTAAGCGAAGGTGGAAATACAATAGGGTTGCAATTAATGAACCCAATAAACAAACAACCTCTCAAAACAACAGATTATGGAAAATAATTTTAACCGTCTTTCTCATTTTCATGCACTTCAGCCAATTTTTGGTTTATAAGCGAAAATAGAAACCGAAAGATTAACTTTCCTTCGCCATAATCAGATAAAACTTAGAGCAGTATTTTAATTTAAAAGATGCATTGACAACCTACGAAAAATGATACCGAACAAATTGGAAAAAGGATAATACTGCCGTCTAATTTCACAGGTGGTCCACGTCACTTGCATAAATGCCCAGAAGACGCAATGACGTACTAAGATATTATGGCATTCCAGATCTTTTATCACATTTAATTGCAATCCTAAATGGAAAGAGATTTTTAAAAAACTTTGCTTCCTGGGCAAAGATAGTACAACCGTCCTGATATCATAGCCCCGTTTTCCATCTAAATGTCAACATTCTGATACAGGTTTTGGACAAGAGGTACTTATTTGAAGAAATTAGAAGTTATATTTTCACAAACGGGGTTTGCCTGGAAAATGATCAGAGAGTAATATTTAAAGAAAATAATATTAAAACAAAGTTACGAAATTCTCCAAAAACAACTTTTTTAGGATTTTTCGAATTATGTAAGAAAGACAATTAGAACCTAATATATCATAAAGTGAGGGAAAATTTATAAGAAGGAAACGCGGAACACCTGTGTCAGGTTGGCCAGGTATTGTTAAATTTCCTGCTTTTGGGAAAAATATAAACAGTGCATCCCAATGACACTGAATTTTATCATCTTTGGATTTTACTTCACGAAGTAAAAGGTTCGACATCTAATGATGCCATCCGAGCAATTGATGTGGTTTAACATTTAACCTACCAAGGGGTATGTATTGCCTTGGGGTTACTTGTCGACGGAAAATATTTGGTCGTCGCGTTAGAAGAAGCTGAAATCATGACATCTCCTAACAAAATGTGTGAACTGTTTCCTCTTGGCCTCTGGGATAGATTTACATATAGCTTGGCAGATGACTTAGTTCATAGTTGGTATAAGATATAAGGACATAGAGATCCTGAAGCGGTACCAAAGACAGCTGCAAAGGAGGTTGTTGACGGAATAAAGATTAAAGAGTGTGGTATTAAAGAGTTGAGCTCCAGATATATCAACACGCATTATTAATCCCAGATGGCGGACGCACAATTATGAGTAATATCATACATAATGCTATTCGCTGCTGGGTTGACAAGCATGCCCGTGTCAGCCTTATCGAAACATTCAATGAGAACGATATCACGAGCCTCAAGACGTGAATAGGTGTTTTTGGGAACGATTTTATACAAAGCTTGGTAATTTCGGATAAGCTGCATTCGGATTGGACCTGTTTAGTTAGGTTGCTTTCATATCTTCTTTATGGAGATCAACATGGCAAGGAAAAATCAATTGGGTAAGATTTGATATTCTTACTCTAAACAGCGATGTAGATATTTATATTTTATAGCAACCTTTCGCAACAGTCGCTATGGTGGTTTATGCAAAGCAAAAGCAGTCGGGGAGATTTTTCCATTTAAATTTGAAGTTTATATTAATAGAGATAGAATACAATGCTCATTTTGGAAGCGATAATAATCCAATTTTTAAAAGGCTTCACCTTTCTTGAGATTCTTTGAATGGGCATTTTGACGCATATGGTCTACCAAGTAGTTCATCACCATCATCTATTAAACAATTTAATGTTAAAAAAGAATTTGTTAGAATAAATGGTAAACCAAATTTTACATTCGATAATTTCAATAGATAAAGATTCACAATGCATTTTTCGAGCAATTGGTTACTATTTATTTAGTGCTCATTTTATGCCCGGACAAATTAAGCAGGAGATTTTAGATCATGTTGCAGAGAATTGGAATAAAATAAAAAATAATTGATAGATTAACCATCTCTCCTTCTCCCACACGTATTAAAAGTTCCAAGACCCATAATCTACCACCTACCCCTGTTTTAAATCTGGCACCAGTAGAAGAGCACCCTTAAAACAAAAAAAGGGTTGCAAAACTCCGCTCCTTGCAAGATTTAGTGATAGGGCCCGCAAAACACAGGTTACAAAAGCTGTAGAAAAATATGCTAATCCATCTTATAATACCGCTAAAGTTCTAAAGCATCAGAAAGATCATCCTTCTTTTAATAATTTAAAAGCAGTTCGCGTCTACCAACTAAAACATCCCGTATAAATCGGGATGCCGTTCGAAGGTACACGCAAAAAGTACCAGAAGTACGTAGGGAAACAACTATTAAGTATGACATCTCGATGTCAACAGGGAACCTGTACATAGATACTCAAAACCATCCGGAGATTAAAACTATTGGAGTTGAGCGGTATAAAAATAAGAATCTTGCAGGGATAGGGAAGCTGCTAAACGGCATGCTCTGCGTAAACGTTATCTTATAAAAACAAAACTTTATTAGGATTTTCGTACAAACCAATATCTTGAAACCAAGCATTTTCTCGATAGAATTCGCAAATACAATAGTTGCTTCCAAATGACGCGATCGAAATTTCCAACAAAAATTGGTTGACAACACATAAGGTATTGGGACAAGTTTATCATTATCGTTGGAAGTTTGGTTCCGGCACAAGACCAGCAAGAGCAATATTTGCAGGTGTATTTTGTAGGTGAGGATCAGAACGAAATAGATGTTCGATGTATGTATGTAGTAAATATTTTACAGTCAAAAAAGGATTAGTGGAGGTTCTGCAGTGTATGCTGCATGAAATAAGCTCCTACATTAGGGAACTTCAAACCGTTCTTAGTGTTCCAATGAATTGTGAACAATGTATTTCACTTCCTTTTCTTTTTATATAGATGTAAAGGAGTTTAATTCATTTATTTTGGGTTTAGGAATATCAATTTATTCAATTTTTGAATTCGGGCGCGTGACCGTTTAGATCTTCTATTTTACTTTTTGGTACACTTTACTTTACTACCTGCGCTATTCAATTACCAGGGTTCTATAACGAAGCGACCCGCACTGATTACCAACCGAAAACCAACTGTATATTATTCATCCCCCGTGTACTCATACATATTTCCGATACCTACACTTTATCCTAAATCTCTTTTATGTGTACCTACTTCCTACCTATTGTGTCCGATGTGTTGTTGGTGTGTTCATTATTATTATTATTAATTAATGATTGCTTTATATAAATCTTAATCAAAAGTGCGGCCAATAAAATAATATATACATATTTCTGATCTGAAAACAACAAAAATAAATCTAAAAAAAAAAAGAAAAAGAAAAAAAAAATGTTATGGGTTTTATACAAATAAACACAGTTCAGCATTAATACAAAAAGGGTGTTACTTAAATTAAAGTAAAGAAAGACAAAGTAATTAAAAAAAAAAAAAGGGGAAATTAATAATTATAAGTGGGAAAACCCCCAAGTTGTGTCAATTTCAAAACGTAACAAAATTTCAATATATTGGCGGCAGCGTATTCTGAGTAAGTTTTCTTATCATATTTGATATCAATTTGCATATACACATTTTGTTTTGTTTTGTTTTGATTTCACTAGATTGGGAAGGGAGTTTAGCATACGAAAAAAAAAAATCAAAAAGGGATAGATTGAAAAATACTAAAGAGTAAAAAGGTGTTTATTTGTATAATCCAAGGAAAGATAATTAAAGTAAATGTAATAATATATGTTTCAATTGGGAAAAATTTAATTACAGAGTTGCCAACCCATTGTTAGATTTAAATTAAATTACATTGTGAATTATAACCTCTGATACATTGTAAATTTATTTAAGGTGAATTTCACCATATGAATTTTGTTTTTTTATTATTTTTATAAGAATTTCTCTAATTGAGGTAAAAGAATATTTTGCTATTTTAACTTCCTTAGTAAATTTATAATTTATAGTAGTTTTCTTTTTGGTGCCCACTAATAAATTGTGAATTTCACTATTATTGAAATTTTTCGTGGTTATTAATTGGAGAATGGACTTCTTTTCTTGCATCTACTTGGGAAGCTGGATTTTTCTATTTTACTTTTTTTTTAGATTAAAGCAAAATATTTAGGATGGATAATTAATAGCCCAAAAAAAAGGTGGAGTGACTCGATAACAAGGATGACATTTTTTTTAGACGACTGGTAAGCTAGTAGATACACAGATTAGGGGCTACTGCACAATTGGAGGAAGCAGTAGCCAAGGTGGTATCCTTAAGATACATTGGGTGGGCAAATTCCTCCGGAGGGTCAATAACACCTTTGACCCTCCACCCCCTATAGGAATCACGCACCTTCACCCTATTTGGACGACTTTCGGGCTTCATTCTTTTTATGAACCCAACGCTTTTTTTTTAAATTCAGTTTTCGGCATGAAGTCGTAGCGACGGTCCAGGGCTGCGGTAGCAAGAACCCCCCCTTCCGACGAGCTGAGTCGTGCTAGAGCAAGCATGCCAAGCTGCCGCAGTCTGGACACCCTCTCTCTCCTGCTGCCAGGATCAGCCTCATATTCCTGTAAATATGGGGTTGTAATGGTAGTAAGGGAGAGAGAGGTCAATGGATCCGAGGAATTAGTCTATGTGCTAGGTCATTTATACCTCTACGTGGAAAGCCCTAGAATCAGTCTGAGAATCCAAGCCATTTTCACCCGGCGGTTCGTTACAGCCTGTAACAAATACGCAAAAATATCAAAATAGGGAAGACTTACAGACACAGACACAAAGTACCTTGAGATTATAAGCAATAGGTAGTCTACAAAAATTCCTTAGATTATTACGCATGCTCCACTGAAGCTTTAGTTTTATTTCCTAATTTACTTTATCATAATAAATTAGGAAAAATAATAAACTAAAGAAATAGGAACAAAAAAAAATTAAGAACAAATAAAGCAAACTAAAAAGAAAACTGAATTAAAAATAAAAATAAAAATTGAGTATGAAAAAATAAAAAATGTGTAAAACTAAACAAAATTTTGTGCACTTTTCAGCCATTTTTTGGTTGATATGCATGCGAAAATAGAAACGAAAAGACTAAGTTTCCTTCGTAATAATCAGACAAAGCTTAGAATCGCGGAGTATTCCAATTTAAAAGATGCAATGACAACCAACCAATGATACCGAACAAATTTGAAAAAGGATAATACTGCCGTCGACTTTCACAGGCGGGGGGCCACGTTCTTGCATGAATGTACATAAGACGCAATGAAGAACGTTAGATATGATGGCAGTTCAGATCTCTTTATCACATTTAAATGCAACCCTAAATAGGAATAGATTTTTGAAGATTTTGCTTCCTGGACAAAGATGGTACGACCGTCATGATATCATAACCCGCGTTTTCCTTCTGAAAGTCAAAATGCTGATGCAGGTTTTGGACAAGGGGTGCTTATTTGGGGAAATTTGATGTTAACACACCTATATAAACCTATATACCATTAAGGCCCAGGCGCTTGCATGCAACTAAACAGTTTGGTTTCGTTGTTGAGCACAATGGGCTTATATGGAAGTGCGCGCCAGTTAAGGTACGCGGACTCTCATATAATCTTATAGTACTCAAAATCGAAACTCAACTGTTTAATTGCATGTGCGCGAATTACGAACCCGAATAATACGCAAGCTTGCAACTTGCCAACAAACATTTTCCCATAGTAAAAAAAATTCAAAAACCTTTGAATGTGCACCTTCTGTGCACATGTCACATAATTTTCTTGTTGTGCACCTTCTGTGCACATTCCACATCATTAGTAATACAAAACCTTTGTCTAGCACCTTCTGTGCAATTTCTCAGAAATAAATAAAATGAGTTTTGCACCTTCTGTGCAATTTCTCAGAAATATTGTTTTGGCACCTGTGCACTAAATTAAAAGGATTGTAAATCAGTTCCAAATCAGAAGTTGTTAAATAAAGAACAGATATTATTCCGAGAGTATAATAAAAAAAAATAATTTTTTTATATTTAAGTTTTCCTCGAAAACTTAAGTCGCGCCTGGCCTAAAAGCAATTCCCGTCACTAGTCCTTAGTCAACATGATGAATAGTTTCCAATAGTGTAGAAAATTGCTGCAAAAGAAAATCGATGGAATTCATTCATTTGTAAACATGGTGTTCAAAAACGTAAAGCAAGTACAAAAAAAAATACACTGAACGAAAAAATTCACATATTTTGAGTACCCTTTGAGATAGCCCCTTTTTATTTCCGGTTTCGGAGCAATCATAAAGTGGGCTATACGCCATTTCAGGATTATCCGTTCTTTACCGGACACCCTGTATAACAACACTGAGTTGAGAGAATATTGCGAGTAGATTATCCCGACCCCGAAAAAGAAACCAGCAACAAAAGAAATTATAAAATTGTAAACCACAATAAACAACAAGATTATTATAAAATCGTACAAATAATCGAAAATGAAAAACATGTTCCGTTCCTAGCCCATGGAAAGCTCGAGGAAGGTTAATGTGGCCGCCAAAACTAAAAAAAAAAAGAAAAGGCTCTTCGTAAACCGTGGGATCCGCCTGGAACCTTTGCAGATGGTTGGACACAACATGATTGTATTTAAAAATTATCATTTATAACAGCTTATAAACAGGCTCTAAGTGAAATAAGAGCCATGTCTGATATGAGTGACACTACTGACGTGGAACCGCAAACCCCTTTGAAGACGCAATTTTCATGCAATGATGCGTGGTTTTTTTTTAAATTTAATTTGCTGAAGATCTCACGGGCCTTTCTTATAATGCTTCACGATTCTTTTTAACATTTCTCTGGTACGCTCCTGATCTTTTAATTTTTTTCCACGATTTTGCTATTGTAAAAAAATTTGTGTTCAATTATTTTTTACTAAAAACTAGCTTTTTTAACTATTTTTAGGTAAGACCACGAAATCAGCCCATCACATCCAATTTTATTGAGGCTTCTGATGAGGATGATGACTTCTCGAGTGCCAGTGGGTATGATTATGAGCCTAAGGATAACGAAATCGAACGGGTTGTTAACCAATTAGCTGCTTCAATTCGAGAACCTGATGTAACCTTATGCTTCGATCGATTTTTCACGAGCGTCCATCTCCTAGAAACCATAGATTGCGCTGCGTTAGGATACAGTTGTATCTAACAGTACAAAAATTGCCAGTTGTCAATGGAAAGCTTCGAAAAGGTAAATGCGTTTTTCGAGAAAGTAATACGGGTCTCATGTTCGTAAAACGGCATGATACTAAGGAATTCATCGTCATGAGCAATTGCCATTCATCGGACATGGGCACAGTTGTTGACAAAAAGCTGAAAGATGGTCAAAAAAATCAACATACCATGTCCGGAAATGATTAAATTTTACAAACAAATAATGGGTGGAGTAGATCGAGCTGACCAAATTGCAGGGCAACACGAGTTGGATCGAAAATCCAATAAATGGTGGAAAAAGGTGTGCTATCGCTTGCTAATGATAAGCGTTGGTAATTCGTAAGTAATAAATTCTCAACTTGGAAGAAAGAAAATAGCACTCATAGATTTTATGGTCGTTTTGGCTGAAAACTTTATAAAAGAAGGAAAGAAGACAGCAGTTTTTCAACGTGGCAGAGTATCTGGACGAAAAAAAAGATATCTGCAGGACCACCTTCCAATTACAATTGTATCACGGAGCCGTTATGGAAAAAAAAAACAAAGAAAAGAAAAGAAAAACGGACGAAAACTATTTGCGAAGAATGTCAAATCCCTCTGTGTGATGATAGATTCGTTTACCCTTCTAAAATTTGTGCCCATAAATAACTGACCGGGACACCCTTTGTCCCATTGAAAAATACATTCGGGACATATATGTCCCGGCCCCGCCCTCCGCCCCCGAAACTATTTTCTTCACTTTGAATAGATAAAACGTCTTAAATTTTGCTACTGTAATGGCGCAACGCAACAAAAATATTTTTTTACGATAGCGGCTTTCCGGATCGAAAGGGTTTTTTTTAAGTATAATTTGATATGATGAAAAATAAATCTCTAGGCCATTTGTTGAAATTAGCTGGAAATGACTTTAAGGGGTAGATTGCTTTTTACACGGTGATGAAGCTGCGTGGTGGATATTCGGATTTTATAGCCATGAAAGGTTTCCAACCGTTCAGCGTCTAACGGTTCATATTGAAAATGATGAGAGAGTAATATTTTAACACGATAATATTTAGGCAAAATTACAAGATCCCACAAAAAAAATAAAACTTTTAGGATTTTTTAGTTAATGTAAAAAAGAAAATTTGAGAAGAACCTTTGTCATGAGGTTTCAAATTATTGCAGATGGAATGGAATGATCGCTTCTTTATATCGTTCATCCCAATGATACAGAATGCTACCATCTTCGGACTATGCTTCACGGAGTAAAAGGCCCGATAAGAGGCCAAGATTCTGGTCACCAAGACTTGTGAGCACAGAGATGTCACGCCGCTTCTTCGAATCGGCTTGTTACAATCTGCACTCTCTGCAGACATCGCCGACAAAGACTCGACCCCGCGCAACTTTGATGTTGTCAGGGGGTCTCTGGCGATCAGGAGATCAAAAAATGTAAGAGACGGAAAGCAATCATCAAAATAACACAACAACAAAAAGAAGGGAATACAAAATACAACATGGCTGGGTGGAGTTGGATGGCCGGGGAATTCAAAACAAAAAAAGGAAATAAGGCGGTAAGCAACCGAAAAGTAAATAAATGGTGATTAAAAACTAAATAATGTAACGGTCAAAAATAAAAAAAGAATAAAAAGAAATAGAGTAAGAGAGAAAGAGAAAAATGGAGCTGCCGGTAGGTGGTAGAAGTCAGTATATAAGAAGATTTTGTCGTGGTCGGACGTAGAAATAAAGATTTGAGTGTTCATCTATAAATGAAAGTGTTTTTTTATTAGAATCGAAATAACTAAAAAATATAACTAGTTATTTTTTTTTATTTTGATTGTGTAGTGAGCAAGGAAAAATTAATATTAATTAGCCGAATGCCATACCCAGCCTCCGTCGAGCATCATGGGAAAGAAACACCAAACACCGAAAATATCTCGGGGTGTTTTCGATTTGGGTGCGCTCAAAACATAAAAATAATCTGTGAGTAATTAGGTAATCCCAAATTCCATATTTTCCTAAAAACTTAATCTAGATACCTACTCTTTGCAGGCAATACAAATTTGTGCTGGTCACAGGCGAATTTGCCTGACCTACCTCAACCGTCAATGACCTCAAACAGTTCGGCAACAACAACAACAACGTAGGCATGTTTTCTTTTTTTGGATGCGTATTCAACAAGAATTCGCATAGAAGAGGTATGTTTAAGATGTATAAAAGATTCCTAGGAATATTTAGATACAGTATAATAATGCATGTAAATTAGTGTCTGTATCCCAACATAAATATGCAACTAAAGTGACTATAGTTGTGTGTAGAAAATAGGTATTTGTTTTATTTCATATTTTTCTTCTTCCTGTTTAGATTTCAGGTGACCACAACAAGTTATACCAAGACATCAGGTTAACCAACTCTACCCCTTCGGATATCCACTTTGTTCCAGTGGATCCGAGGAAGAACTTTTTGACGCGACCAGCGGCACACACCTTCGCCGCTTGGATAGTCTCACCACTCACCAACGTCGCTTCAAACACTGGTGGAATGGACACAATTATTTAAAATAAAAACTGAAGCTGATAATTTCACGGTTCAGAGCCGAATGTCAGATAAAATTGTATCATTGTGTACAATATCTCTAAACAAGAGGTTAGACATGTTTGCAATCTTGCAAGTGTCTGTTTCAGGAGTGCCTGCGACGGAAGAAGTTAGATTATATGAAAGGATATGTGAATTTTTAGTGGGATTCTTCCCACGTATAATTCAGGACCAAGCGTTTTATAGAGAAGTAGGAGGTATTTAAACTGTTTGGTGAAGATGTAGTAAAAATGATGAAAGTTGTTAGAAATAAAGAATTCCATAACAGAGCCTTTGACGAAAAGTTTGCTTTTTATCTCAATGGTACAAAGACGTTATCCATGGCTCCATTACCCGTACTGTTTGATGCTTATGTATTAGCCTCACTTAATAAAGTAGTTACTAGATATTTTGAATCAACTTTAGATAAGGACTACTTGGTTCAATTATCTGGGTTTTAGAATACGGAACACATTATTATATGGATGTGTTCACGAAAATAAAATTTAAATCCATTTCTGAAACAGGAATGTGCATTATTGATTATATTAGCACACACAAAAACCAAGATGAGGAATATAATTGGTTAAAATTAGCCGCCACACAATATGAATCTGCGTCTAAAGGAATTTTATCTAAATCAAGAAATGAAATCACTTCAATTTTGGAATATTAAAGAGTAAAATTATCGTATAATTTAGATTATGCGAAATCATTGTGTAAATAAAACTCCCCATATAAATACAAAAGTTAATAATAACGACTTTGTTAGCTTGAGTAAGCCATATAAGTCAAGCACTCCGATAAAAGTTGAGCCACAGGTTAAACCCTTTTCCGTAAGATCAATACCCGGAAATAATGATATAAGTTTAGCCATTTTGTCAGCTTTCGATGCAGTACAAGAAAATCGGAATAACAGTACAGGTGCTATACCGAAGGAAACATCATCATCAGACCATTAAATCATATCTGCTTATTTCTCGTGTCAACAAAACCCAGTTAAAGAAAAAACTCCTAAGAGAACCGTTTGGCAGTACTCTCAATGGTCTCAATGATTTCTTCAGGAATTTTAACTGGTCACTATGCTTCCTCGATAGTGATGAAGATTCCAGCACAGATATGGTTACAAACTTGATTCTTTGTGGAATGAGAAATTTTATCCCGAATAGGGTAAAATCTATCAAGCCCAAAGAAAACTCATGGTTTGATTCGAGCTGTAAGGAGGTTATTAGGGTCAGAGAAGTAAGCTTCCGTTGTTATAAAGCCAACCCTACTGAGGAAAACCGGAAAAAGTTTCAACAAGCTAGAAAGACCTGCAACGTTCATATTCGACGAACCAAATTTTTACATGATCAAAAATTACGGCAAAAAATACTACAATGTCCCAAAGGTAGTAAAAATTTTTGATCATTTGTAAAAAACATGCGAAATACCACCTCGTCCTCGGTTCCAAAGCTCGTCTTCAACGATACTCCTTTTGTCAGCTCTAACTCGATAAAACCAATTTGCTTGCAGCACAGTTTGCTGTTAACTCGACGCTGCCAGAAGAAGCTATGACTCCACCTGTACTTGAGAGCATAAACGATTTTATGGGACGAATCTTCTTTCGCACTCGTGCAGTTGCTAGAGTTCTGAAAGATCTCGACATTCACAAATCCGCTGGCCCGGATAGTATCCCTCTCGTTGTGCTGAAGAGGTGTTCTTCAACGCTGGCAAAACCACTGCGTAAGCTTTTCCATCAGTCCTACTCTACTGGTCTCATTCCGAGTGGATGGAAAACAGCATTTGTCCAGCCTGTCCCTAAAAAAGGCGTGTCTTCTTAATTATCGACCAATTGCAATGACGTCCCTTCTTTCCAAGGTCATGGAAACGACCAATTGCAATGACGTCCCTTCTTTCCAAGGTCATGGAAACGCTGATTAATCATCAGCTTAAGAAATATCTTGAAGAACGAAAGCTTCTAAATGACCGGCAGTATGGCTTTCGTAGCAATAGGTCCACTGGTGATCTGATGGTATAACTCACCGAACAGTGGAACAAATCTTTACATTGTTTTGGAGAGAGTAAGATTATTGCACTTGATATTTCAAAAGCATTTGATAGAGTTTGGCATCAAGCTCTCTTATCGAAAATGCGTGCATTTGGTATCGATGAATCTCTTCTTCGTTGGATTAGAAATTGCCTTTCGGACCGATCAATACAAGTTGTATTGGACGGTTTCAAGTCTGATATCTACAAAATAAATGCTGGTGTGCCCCAGGGCTCCGTTTTCCGTCAATCAACAAAACGTCAACACAAATTGTCATTCTTTTTCTTCACTTGTACCAGCCGGCAAAAGGCAAAAAAATAAAGTGTGTTCTCGATTTTCAAAGTGTGTTTCTTTTATTTTATTATAAATCTTTAAGTTTTCTTAAAAAATAATTAAAAGGCTTTACAGCCAAAACAGTCTCCAACCCTCTTCCTAATATTCATAAACGATCTTTTATCTGAAACTTCTAATCCATTAAACTGTTTTGCTGACGACAGTACCCTCAGCTTTTTATATTCGTTTCAAGATTCACATCCATGTCCTTCAGATGTGGAACTTCAACGGCAGCGTATGATAAGCTCATTAAATTCTGATCTAGAATTTAATGCTTCTAAAACTCAATGCTGTCTTCTGTCGTTAAAGCGGAACCCACCCCCAATGCTGCTATTCATGAGCGGCACTTGCATAGAGGAAACTGAACAGCTTTCAGTACTCGGTATGTGTGTCACAGACCACCTTTTGTGGAACGATCACATATTTGACATCGCCAAAAACGCTGCTAAGTGTTTAGGTTTTCTCCGTCGATGCAAGAAATTTTTCTCTCCCTTACCTCTGATCTGGCTGTTATCTACAAAAGCCTTTATTCGTCCAAAACTTGAGTACAACTCCCATATTTGGGCAGGTGCCCCAAAAACTAACTTGAGTCTATTGGATAGAATACAAAAGAGAGCTCTAAAAATGATAGGTGAAAGAACTATAACGGAAACATTTGCATCTCTTGAGCACCGTCGAAATGTTTCATGTCTATCATTATTTTACCGCAATTTCTATAAACAGTGTTCAAGTGAAATAGCCAGCTGCATTCCTCCCCTTAAACTATTCAACCGTAATACTGGCGCTTCTAGGAATGCTCATCAGTTTACCCTTGAGCCCTAATTCGGACGTACTGTTAAGTACAGAGATTCTTTCCTAAGTCGCACTACACGAATGTGGAATGCTTTACCCAGCTCAATTTTTCCCTCCCATTGTGATCTTCAGGCATTCAAAACCAATGTGCATCGGTATCTCCTTTTAAATCCCCTCCAACCTACCTAATCGCTCGTGCTGTGTATATCAGCTAAAGGGTAGTCACAACCCCTTTAGTGCGCGCTAAATATAAAAAAAAAAAAAAAAAAATGGCACAAACATTCCGACTTTTTTTTGTATAAATCTGGAGCAATTTCGGAATTAAAATCATTAAACGCTATCACCACCCAACCCAACTCAAACATACACCACAACATGACAACCGGGACGGAACAACCCGAGATCATCAAAGTCAAACGACTTTTAATTTAAGCTTTCATGTATCTAATATAATATTTTGTAATTTAAAAACTTGCCATTGTATAACGTAAGGCCCCCTATGTGCCAACAAAACCAAAAATATCATTTATGTACTAGTTATAAGTTATTATATTTAAGACAAATAGTAAATAGAAAGTTCAATAAAAATTAAAAAAATTAAAATCATTTCTTATTAGAACTCGGTAGAGGTAAGATCTCGTGGAGAGATATTATTTTTTTTTTTCAGTAAGTTAGGGTAGGGAATGGGTTTTTGTGGGCGGGACTACGAACGATTGACGGAATGACGCTTTGACAGAATCCGGGCAGGCGAAGAGCCACCAATCACCAAATCTATGAAGCGGAACATAAAAATTCAGACGGTGCTGAGCAGGAGGGCAACAACGGACAAGGTTCAATTCTTATCCAACATTGCCCAAAACTCAATCCTCGCATAGGTATGATTACCAAAACCATGACGATTTCCAATCCGTCCTTTTCAGGACGACCAAAAACTCTTAAAGAGATATTAAATAATTTCAAAAAATTAATTAAAACTATTATAGTTTTGTTTATTAAAAGCACTTTGCCCGATCCGCTGCGTGGAATCCAATTATTTTAATTACCTTTTTCGCTCTCTGTACCAGCTTTTTTATGAAATATTTTTTTTTTAAAGTTTTGGAAAATACTTTTTTTGCCAACTTTTTTTTATTTTTTAGAACGGGCACGAATCTAGATCACGAATATTCATTTTTGAAGTCGCTAGGATTCTTAGTTTGGCCGCAATTCAAGTTTAAAGATGTAAACTTTGATACCTCTAGCACGTCTAGTTTAGCCGCAAATCGTGTTTAAAGATTTAAGTTGATTTTTCATATAATGTGATGCATCTATTGAAAGGTGGCACTTCCTAGATTACAAATATGGATTTATGTTACAGTTTTCTTGCAGAAAAGTATCTTGCCTGGCCCGCTGCGCGGGTTCCAAGAATTTGAACTCCCTCTTTCGCCTGCACACCCGCTCACGCAACTCCGTTGCTCCGCTTAGGGTATGTAAAGTCGCCTGGCAGGCGCCGATGTAAAAGTTTTCTTGCACAAAAGTACCTTGCCAGGCAGTTTTCTGAATCAAAACGCATTCTATTGAAAAAGGTCACTCTCTTTAAAATCATATATAGCCCTTAAAAGAACTGTTTTTAAGCTATAAATCATTTCAACAGCATTCTTAGCTTACAGTTTGATCGTGTAAAAAGCTCTGGCCCATTATAGGATTTGAGGTATGTGCGAGGTTAGGTGTAGCAGTTTCTTTTCGAAAAAAAATTCTTTTTAAGCTGAAATTGAGTGAAATTACCAAAACGCTGGAAAAAAAAAATCTAAAACGCCTGGTTAGCGGTTTTCAAGCGTTAAAAAAAAAATTTTAAAACACTAAATACACCCCAAAAAACAAAACACCATTAACAAAAAAAAAATTGAAAACACTAAATACACCCCAAAAACAATCTAAAACGTTGAAAAAAATCTTAAACGCCTGGTTAGTGGTTTTCAAGCGTTAAAAAAAAAATTAAAAAATTGAAAACACTAAACACACCCCAAAAAACAATCACCAAGAGTTTCTGAGACATTAGAAGCATATTTCAGTCCACAATCAAGTAATAAATCTTCTGGCTCAAATTTATCCTTAGAATACATTATAAAAAGAATTTCTAAGAAAATTTCCAAACCAAAATCCAACTATGTCTCAAAACGAAGAGCAAGTTAAAGCTTTTGAAGATCAACTCACTGTTTTGTGTGAGTTGCAAAGGAAAGGTCCCTGCCTTGTTGATTTAGGTGTAACAACTCAGGATCAGGAAGATGCATTTATAAACACTGTTATAAGTGAACTAAAAGCTGAATTGGTTAAGTTTTGCGGGGATCTACTGGCATACCAAGGATTTGATCCAAATGCAATCAGAGCTGCTCTCAAAATACTACCAGCCAGACGATAAGGCGCGTGATAAAGACATTATGTTCCTAGTTACTGCAATGTTGACGCGAGGGAGTTCAATCATCGACAAAACGGGTAAAGTAAAGGAGCACGCTAGAGAGTTTATAGAACTTTATAGAGATGGATATCATATCCAGCGTAATGTTTCTGCCACCACTACCATAACCTTAGCGAGGATCATAAATTCCTACCCAGAGATCGCTGGGTTAAACTCAATAGGCCTGTTGAAACCTCGGTTATGGTTGAGATGGGTTATTCTAGCTTTCCTAACGGGTATCGAGATCATACATGCTTGCTGTGCTTGATTCATTCAAGTTTGCAGACCTTAAAGGAACTGTTGGAGCCATCCTTCATCACCAGGTCATTGAGTCTAGAATACTCAATACAAAGAAAGAGAGCTACAGGCTTAAGACAGACGATGAAGTCTTGAGTGATGTTCTCACATATGATGCTGCAGCACCTTTAACTGCTTTCGATCTTTATCCTTCCCTCAGAAAGGTATCACCCAAAGTAAGATTTAGGCCAGACCAATTGATCCCCTTGATTCCTTATCTCAGACAGATAAAGGAAAGAGAAAGATCAAGAAAAGGTTAGACAAATAAAAGAAACTGCTAAAAGAAACATAAACAATTCGAAGGGATTTCTAAACGCTGAATTTTATTTAGAAATGAGAGACGAAAAGGAATTCCGATTATACTGAAAAATAACTTAGCAAAAAAAAATTAATTTTGTATACGTTGGAATCAAAGTAAATTAAATGAAATTAAAGTTAAAGTAAATAAAACATAAAAAAAAAAAACGAAAGTGAGAAAAAAGAAAAACAAAAAACTGATAAGATATTTCGGGCAATTGGGTATCATCTGGGTGGTAAACATTTTTTAGCAAATGAAATAAGAGAAGATACCACGGGACATATTTCATCGCATTGGGAAGACTTTAGGAAAATTTCTCATGAATGCAGTTTGGTGTCAGATGATAGTTCTGACAGTTATTTAAAAAATATGATCAAACTATAAGTTAGTGGCGGCCAGGTTTATCAAGATGGCGATATCTACCCGAGCTTTTGGGGGATCTTTCAAGGCGCCATTTTGATGTACTCGCTTTACATCTGAATGAAAGATTAACGTTACCTCCGTCTCCTGCCCCTCCGAAAGTTCCAAAATTCATTGTCTCCCATCATCTCCAAATTTGGCATCAGTGGCAGAGGCCCCTTAAAAACACAGTGATAGATTTACAGATGTTGTTCGTTACAACAAAAATAATCCTAAGATTCATATTTCAGCAGCTACAAGATATCGAGAATTAAACGTAAACGAGAAAAAGGTAGCTGCCAAAATACATGTTATACGTTAGCGATACCTCACAGCAAAATAATCGATTAGGTTTGTCGTACAATCCTAATATCGCTTATGAATCGGACGACTCACTCTTTATTGGCCTCTATGAGTCATAAGTGCAGTACCCTAGCATGTGCTGCAATTTGGGTAGCTTTAGTGCCGGGGAGATTTGCAATAGCAAAATTTGGTTGCCACCAACTTAGAAGATATGTGACCAGGTTTACCCGGTTAAGGTTGTTTTAGGTGAGTAGGAGATGCATGAGGTCAACAACTGCTACATCAGGGAACTCAAAACAGTTATAAGTAGAGTAGGGTCTACCGACGATTTCAGCATAGTAATCCATTCGGAAAAGTTCCCGCTGATTTTCACAGGGGCCCAACTACAAACGAGGTAGCGTTAGTATTGGTAGGTCAAGAGATTGAGAAAAGGGATATTGTCATACGGTCTAAGAATAACTCACTTTCCCAAATAAGTGAGATTCACCGTTCTTATGATGCATTGCAATATCCCTTAATGTTTTGCTTTGGTGAAGATGGATATAAAATAGATTGAAAATTATGAGATAATAAGGCTAAAGCACGCCTTACAAAAAATGTATCAGCTGCGATGTTTTATGCCTATCGAATTATGACGAGGGAAAATTATTTTCATCGTCTCATACATTTTCGTGAACTATTCAGCAAATTTTTCGAAACGGAAAGATTGAATTTCCTTCGTTTTAATCAGAAAAAGCAGTCGAGCAGTATTCGAATCTTCGTGATTCAGTATTAGAAGAAGATTCTGACAGATCGAATCGGAGAAAGAGATATACTGCCTTAAACTTTCACGGACAGCCCACGTTATTTCCATGAACGGACGAAAGATGCCATTACTTACGTACGATATCATGGAGGCGATACTGAGACTTCCAGGTCAAAAGTGGTATGACCGGCATTATATCGTTGCCTGTGTTTTTCATCTTACACTAAAGATGCTGATGCATGTTTTAGATAAGGGATCCTTATTTAGGGGTTTAAGGAGAGAGGGAAAACTTTATTTGTAAATTTACATTTTACAGCACGAAATCAGCTTACTCAGAACAAAATTAAAAACCTTATTATTACATAGATATAAGAGAGGATTAATCAATGTCGTAGGAACGGGGCTTAAATGGCTCTTTGGTTCAATGGACGACAACGATAGAGTAGATATAGAAGAACATTTAGGAACTATTGATGAAAACAATCATAACATAATTAATAATTTGAACAAAAATATCGAAATCAATAACCATTTTAACGATACTTTTATTAAAATTAAAGAAACAATAGAAGCAGATAGGGATAAAATTCTCGAAAAATTTAATGACATCAAAACAAATAATGAAAAAATTTATAAAGAGCTAATTTATCTAGATGCACTACTTAAAATAAAAATGCTAGGAGATAATATAGAACAGATACAAAATAATATTGCATCATCAAGAATGAATCTTATGAGCAGCAATATCTTGACAGAAGATGAAATCAGAAAATATGACATAGACTTATACAAGTTACAAAACATTAGACTAGGTACTGCAGAATATAAAAAAGAAAAACTTATATTTGCAATAAAAATTCCTAAAAATATATTTAAAGCTAAGCGTTCAATTGTTACACCAATTACCAATAATAAATTTGAAGAATTTGGTTTTGAAAGTAAAGAAATTGTAATTTTAAGCAATACTCATTACGATTTTAATAGAAATGTAAATGAAAAAACTTTAAAAGAATCCAAACTGTGTATTTACCAAAATAATTGCCTTAAAATAAAGAATACAAAGACTGAAACTATTAAAATTAACTCAAATTCAATATTGCTGAAAAACCAAAATAGAACAACACTTTCAAGTTCATGTGATGACAGAATTGTAACCCTTAATGGGAACTACTTAATTAATTTTCATAATTGTAATATATAAATTAAAAATCAAACTTATTATGGAAAAAATGAAGAATTTACACAAAATTTGGTAATAGAAAATAAGGATAATGAAATGAAAGATAATATCAGTACATTATCGTTTGATGACATTGTAATTAAACAAATTGAAAACATGGAAGTAATCGAAGAACTTAAATTTCATAAAACAAAGTACACCATGTACAATTGGATATATTTATTTGCATTTTTTGTAATAGTGATTCTTTTCATATTACTTTTTTTGCTTACACTTCATAAATACAAATCAATTAAAGTTGTAATTAATAACGAAACCCAGGAGAGTTTCGACTTAAAGGGGGGAGGGGTTATGTCGAAGCTTCCGACAACTCCAATTCCCATAAATTGGAAACTATAAAATGCAAATATGAAAGGAATCATATTACAATAATTTTCCCAGAGAAAAAATTTATATTATAAAAAAATTTAAAGTATTATATTATATTATGTTTTCCCAGCGGAAGTGCAATATCCAATATTATTTCGAGGCATTGCAATTCCGCTGAAATAAGAAAATGTGTAAACTGCAATGTAAGCAGTTAGATTAAGAACTTAATTTGAAATTTTATTTGTTATTCTCTTTATTCATTTTAGAACAGACAAGAAACAGTTTTTTTTTATTTTTTCTGAAGAAGAATAGAAAAAACATAAGTCGCATGGGAGCATGAGTAGATGGTAGTACTAGATTACAGCTTTCACGGCTATAAATAATATCTGAGCTAAGCTGAATACACGCTATATGTCACAGATAAAGGTGAACCTAGATCGTGCATACTAGCGAAAAGTAGTTCTAATGTATTTTTACTCCCTAATTTCAGTGACAGAGATACCACAGCCGCAAAGCTGGAGACAAAAAATGGCACATACTGGCTGGTATCTGCGTACCTAGGCCATGACCACCTTGGCCCTCTCCCAGGACGTACACTGGATAGAATAGTCGCTGAAGCAGAACGGCAAAAAGTCAGCCTCATAATTGGGAGCGATGCTAACTCCCACCACACAGTATGGGGAAGTACTGATATTAACGATAAAGGTGAGTCTCTCTTTTTGATTAGATCTTAAGTACGTAACCTTTTAGTAAGTAACGTGGGAAACGAATTTGAAAGTATCAAAGGAACACTCGTTCTCTGATCACAGGCAGCCTTTCGTAATTATAATTAGAAAACTGACTGGTTAAAATATAGGGAAGCACTTAAAAGTTCGATAGAACATACACTTCTTAGCCAGCCCTCCAATATAGGAGAATTTGACAATAGAGTCAATGACCAGATCCATGAAAACTTCCTGTCCTCTTAGTCACATAAGGGGTAAAAGAAAGCCTTACTGGTGGAGTTCAGACCTCGAGCCGATTAGGAAAAGTTGCAGGAAACTATGCAATCGAGCTAAAAGTACGAGAAATGTTCCAGACTGGAACTCACGTAAAGAGTCCCTTAAATTATATAAGAAAAAACTGAGGAAATCCAAAAGATCTTCATGAAGAACCTTCTGTGACAAAATAGAAGAAACCTCTGAAGCATCTAGATTAAGGAAAAATCCTCTCAATAAATCCAACTATGCCTAGCTGTTTAAAAAACACTGATGGCTCATAGACCAACTCTAGCGAAGAATTGCTCAACCTGCTATTGGACACTCACTTCCCAGGTAGCTCCCAATTGTTAAATAACACCGGTCCACACAAAAGTTTAAATATCCACAAGATCTGATAAAACGGGACAAACTAAAATAGACAATCAACAGCTTCGAACCCTACAAATCCCCTGGACCAGACGGCATAATAACAGTCGAGCTCCAAATGACTACCGAAATCATTCTGCCAATCTTGGAGATAGTATTTAATAGTTGTTTGAATTTAGTCCATATACCCAAATTGTGGAGAGATGTTAAAGCGTTAAGCAGATTAAACCATCAACAGCACCAGCACCGTCAACAGCAAACAGCACGCTAGCCAGCAAAAAATTCTCAAACACATTGCCACCAGCTACAGCACCTACATTTATATCAGTTTGACGTTTCAAATCGTGGTACCACACACCAGCAACAGTAAATTTAGGACTTAAGCCTAACGGCGCCGTTGACGTTGCTGTTCTTATCTATGTTGCACAATTGAAATAAATTGGTTCTAAATTAATGGCGGCCGCTGGTGCTGTTAAAGGTGCTGTTGCTGTTTCAATCTGTTGCTCGCTTAAAGCTGGTAAATGCTCCCATGTAAGCCCGAAATATCTCAGTCCTATCAGTCTTTCTTCATTCCTCCTTAAAACCTTCGAAACCAGATTGATTGATATCCATCTAAGAACAAGCATTGATACGAGACTCATGTCTACGGCTCAACATGCTTATTGCAAAGGGAAATCTGTAGACACAGCTCTGCACACACTGGTGCGATCGATCGAATACTCCTTTCATCATAAGCAATATACCTTGGTTGCCTTTTTAGATATAGAAGATGCTTTTAACAACGTCGATACATACGCAATCACGTCAGCACTGTCATCCCTGAATGTAGATAGTTGGCTTGTGGAATTGATTAATAGAATGCTAACTAGCAGGATTATTAATTCAAGACTGGGCGGTTTTTCTGCAAGAAGATGTGTCAGTAAAGGCACGCGGTAAGGCGGGCTGAGTCCTCCACATTCCTAGAAGATGAATCAATTCATTTTTACACTGATGGATCAAAAACTGATGAAGCGGTTGGTGCAGGGGTGTACTCCGACAGATTTAATTTAGGTCTTATAGAAGGGAATGACACAGCAGATGAACTGAAAAGGAAAGGGTCAATAACAAATAAAGACAGTAGTAGCCAACTAGACACGGGACCAGATTTCCCGATAAGCGTGATCAAAAAGAAGATAGACCTAATAACGAAAGAGCAAATCAATAACTCCTGGATTGGATATCCAGGAACGATTGCGCCATCTCTAAAAGTTTATGGCCTAGAATTAATGAAAAGCAAACTCAGTATGTCTTATCGCTGAGTAAAAAGAATATTAGAACCCTGATAGGTGTACTGACGGGACATTGTGCCATCGGCATAATGGCCACTAGATTGGGTGTATACGCACCCGATTTTTGTAGTCAGGATGTTGAGGAAATAGAAACCATTAAACACCTGCTCTGCGACTGCCCAAACCTCCAAACAAACCGCCTCCGTTACCTTGGAAACAGGTTTGTGGGAGAACTGGACGATTTAGCGCAGGTCGTCTCAATGGCAAACATGAGGAAATACATAGAAAGCACAGGCTGGTTCGTTAATGAACCAGTCTATGTCAACCGATAGTTTAGGTTATCTCTGTTCATAGGGGATCACAAAAATGAAATTTACGATGGAAAAAGAAAATGAGGAATCTATTACATTTTTGGATGTTTAAGGGATGCGGAAACAAAATGGCTCATTAGCACATACAGTTTATAGAAAAGACACGCACACAAACAGGTATCTACACGATACTTCCCACCACAACCCGGCAAATTTGAGATCCGTTGTCTCAACACTTGTTCAGCGTGCCCACAGGATATGTGACAACGACTAACGGCTATTCCAAAAAACAAAGATCATGGAAGCCAACTCCGTCGCGGGAAAAGGAAGATAGCCAATTAGACAAAAAAGCTTTCCTGCCGTATGTAAAAGGTGTAACTGACAGGGTAGGAAAAATGTTGAAACATGTCCATATTTTTACCAACCAAAAAGGTGATTAATTACCTTCCGTCACCAAAAGACAAATTCCCCCTTCAAACCCCTGGAGTATACGCGGTACCCTGCAGCTGTGGGTCTTCATATGTAGGGCAGACTCAGAGGAGTACTGCTACACGTCTGAAAGAACATATCAGCGCTGTAAGCAAAAAACAAAGAGAAAAGTCCGCCATATGTGAGCATATACTCAAACATACAGATGAACGCCACTGGATTCACTTCGAGCAAGCTAAGGTTCTAGCTAACGAGTCTCACTACATCCCTCGTCTGGTTCGCGAAGCGATTGAAATCAAACGAAACCACAATTTCAATCGGGACGACAGTTTCAAGCTGTCGCGAACATGGGATCCCATAATAAACACCTCTCGGTCGATCCTGTTACCATTTCATACCAACAGGGACACAGTGAGTACGGTTTGCTCCCAACTTGCATTTCAACAACAACCACAACAACAGCAGCAAGAGACAGAACCTTCAACGCACCGCTACAACCTGCGTAGTCAAAATCGCTAATAACATCTCTCAGGCAGTTTCCCGGTAACCACGCTCAATGAAATTTGTAGCGAAACGTTCGGGGTGAGTACTGTATTAAACTCGTCATAAATAAAAATAAAACAAAAAGATCAAAATCAAAGCTTATTCGTTGCGGATGAAAAAAAGGAATAATTCATTCAACGACCACAAAGTTGGTCGAATCCATTTTGCAGTCGAGGGTGCTTGGTTGTCTACTGTCTGCTATCCAGTTGACGGTGCAGTTGTTTTTTGCTGTGCTTGCTGTTGCTGCGTTGCGTTTTCTTTGGCTGGACAATTTAGGTAAGCACTAGTGATTCCCTTTTGGCCAGTTTTATCTTTGTGCCGAACATTTGGTCCTAATCGAGCACGGATCTGCTCCAACGATATTCGCTACCACGCCACACCCCACGTGGCAATTTTTTCTTCGCCGCCGACGCAAAGATCGCTCGCCACACATCACGTGTCTACGTGACTTACAACCACGCAACAATAAGTATTGTTTGCGGTACCACACTACTCGTTAGGAGGAATTTCGCTGCAACTGTGGTTTTTTGCCACCGCCACCTCCACACGTGCCAACATCGCCACACCGCCCCAAGAGTTGAAGAATCGAATCAACCCTCAACAGGCCGCTGCTGCCAAGAGCACCACACCAAGAAGTGCTCCACCATACCACCGCTGCCGAGTGCATCACGCCATAAGGTGCTCCTCGACAACGCATTTTTGGCTGCAACACTTTCTTTCTCTACGTTTATAAAGCGAAAGTTGCTGCATTGCCGCCAACGCCTTTGAGGCTTTATATTGCTTGTTAACAAGCATTATATATATTTATATATAAAAGTCGACTATTGCCTCGATTGGTGCGACAGGAAAACCCACCATTGCTTCGATTGGTGCGAGGAAGGAAGCAAGTGAAAAAGAAGTTCCAGATCACCATTGTTGCAGAGTTCCTGAGTTCCAGAGTTGCTGAAATACAAAAAAAATTGTACAGGTGAGTCTAAAATTTTTTTTATAATTGAATGGCATCTTTTTCTTTATTTCAATACATATATCATTTTTTTTTTAGTCTTAACGACAAACTTGGCGTCGCGCTCTCTCTTTCTTTTTCGATAAAAGCGTTTTTTCGCTTTTCACTTGTGCTCGCGTTCTTCCTAAATCGATTAAATTGATGTTTCTTTGCGATAATTGTATCGATAAGCCAATTTCATTTTTAAGATTCTTTTTCGAATCATTTGTTTCATTTTGAAAATCTTTTTCTTGGCTATTCATGCTTCCAAGCACCGTAAAATTGCTGAAAGTGGGTACAGTTCTTCTTTTTTTTTTTACCGTTTTGAATAACGCGAGTTACACAAATGCAAGTCAGCAAAGCTTTCGACGGAACATTTGTGTTGCTTAGCAACCAATGTAAGTCAACACCTTACTTTCCGGTGAAATTGCAAACATTGTAATTCTCGATGACCATCGGAAAGTGGATGCATTGACCTTTATTATATTAAAATGTAAGCAATATGTAGATTAATAAATAATAATTAATAAATCGACCGGCAGTCGCAATCGACCCGGGAAACACAACACTTCGACTTTTAACTTAACTCGCGCGATTCAATTCCAGTTCTTTTGTGGAATCAAACGGTGATATTGTTAAACAATTCCTTTGTAAGCTGTTAGTCTTGAAAACAGTTATTTATACTGTACTAAGTTAATAATTTTTTATACAAGTGCTCGGGCACTAATTAAACGCATAGGTATTATTACAAAAAAAAAAAATTTGAAAGATTGGAAAACTTTTCGGATTTGTAACTGGTCCCCAGTAGAACCAATTCATAAGTTTTTTTTTGTCAAATTACAATCTTCGTTAGTAAAGATATTGTTGACATTGATAGTTTTTCCTATCAAAGTTTTTATTTTTGTGAAATATAGAACGTTTTTTTTTCTATAAAAAAAAATCCAGATTGAATTTTTTTTGTTCATTTGGAAACATCTACACGTTTTCAATAGGTCATCTCAATTGAAGACCCTTTTTGGTTTCAATTACTTTCTCGTGGAGTGAGAATACCTCAAGTTCTCTTCCTATTTCGAAAAAGGTTTTATTCCCAAGCGTGTTCCTTTGCACTTGACTCGATTATTCTTGGTGTCAAACTCGGTTTCTTCGACTTCCTACAGGACTCTTGTTTTAATTGCCTTGTGGGTTTTTTCCTATTCAAGTTAGCAGAACATATTTTTTTTTCTCTCCTTTCACATTTGCACTCTCAAAGCCTTCTCTTCTAGACCTTTCTCTCGATTAATTGCCTAGCCATGTCAGTTTTAGACGAGTTAATTTTCGCGGCGGATTTGCTTGTGAAATTTTACGTCTCCGTCAAAGAGCTTCCTGAAGAACATGACATTAGAACCACGAAAGATTGAATTGAGAGAGCTATGGCAAGCAGTGAAACAGAAATATGCTGAGTGTGCGCGCTTTCGACCTTCTCCAAAGCAAGAAGCCCTAGACACGGACGTGATAGGGTCCAAGTATAAAAATAGCAACGAATCATATATAAGTTGCTTAGCTCCCTTTTAAGAGCTCCAAAACAAACTAAAACCAGCTGCAGTGAAACAGAAATATGCTGAGTGTGCGCGCTTTCGACCTTCTCCAAAGCAAGAAGCCCCAGACATGGACGTGATAGGGTCCAAGTATAAAAATAGCAACGAAACATATATAAGTTGCTTAGCTCCCTTTTTAGAGCTTCAAAACAAACTAAAACCAGCTGCTCCTCCAGATGCGAAAAGTACCTCAGTTGTTGATACCCCTCCTCTTAAATCTGATTCTTCTCACTGCATAAAACTTCCACCCTGTGATACAGACATATTTCACGGCGACTACCTTTCATGGCTCGCGTTTCGGGACATGTTTGATGCAGTATACATACAAGTTGGGTGAAGTTGAAAAGTTATTCCAACTCCGTTGCAAACAAGAGGTGAAGCGTCAAGGACTGTCAATCAGTTCCCTCTGTCTAATGCCAGTTTTTCCCACGCCTGGGAAGCTTTGCGCAGTGCCTTTTCGAACCCTCGGATCCTCGTTAATAATCAAGTCAAAAATCTTTTTAACTTGCCCCTGGTTCAAGAAGAATCTGCAAAGTCAATTAGATTTCTTCAGTGCAAAATGAACGACTCTTTAATGGCACTTAAAATTCATCAAGTCAGTACAGAGAATTGGGATTCTATCCTTGTGTTCGCCTGCGCTAACAAGTTGCCCAAAAATACATTAGCACTATGGGAACAATCTTTAGAAGATCCCACTAAAGTCCCAACATGGAAACAATTGGACAAATTCTTGAGTTCGCGTTTCCAAACTCTTAGAGTTCATCTCGGACACTACTTCTTCAAAGCCTATCGTGGCCAATCAACAAGTCGCTCGAAAAAATGTTGCTCAAAAGCCAAACAAATTTAACACGTTTCTTGCAAAGGCGGGAGGATCTAAATGCAAAATCTGCTCAGCATAGCACTTATATGACTTCCCAAAGTTCTCCGTAATGCCTGTTTCTTTGCGAATTGACGCAGTGCTTGGGTACCAGTCATTCTAAATCATCTTGCTCCAGGAAGTATTCTTGTACTTATTGCAAGAAACGTCACCATACACTACTCCACCTTCCAACGAATTCTTTCTTCAGCTACAACTAGTTCCGACAATTCCAAAGTACAGTCCACTCCTCAACCTCACGTTGCAAATATGTAATTCTCAAATGTCTGCTTCTTCGCAGCCATTTACCCCTCAGTCGTCTCACCAAAACTAACATCTCAAAAGAGAATTCTGTTGGCTACGACTCTAGTTTGCATAGTTGGAACGGAAACAGAACATGTCGTGAGAGCACTAATTGACCCCGGTTCCGAAATGTCTTTCATTTCGGAGTCTGTACAAAAACGTTTAGATTTACCATTCGTCGAGAGAAACACTACCGTTTCTGGAATCAGTGGTAATCTTTCAGTCACTTCCAAAAAACTCTGCTCGTTTTCACTCACTTCTTTTGAAATTCCACAAAAAACTATCTCAGCTCAAGCCATTGTGCTTAAATCTCTCACGAACAATTTACCAAGCTCAACATTTTCTATAATAAATCCCGACCTCTTTGTTGGCCTCAAGTTAGCTGATCCCTCTTTTAATAAATCGTCTCAAGTGGACTTATTGATAGGTGCTGACCTCTATCCCTCCATTATTCGTAACGGCGTTAAAGTAATCTCCAATTTCTCTGGTGGCATAAAACACCATTTTTGGATGTGGGAAATTTTGTAGACGAAATTGAGATCTTAATGACAATATGATTAACTAAATATAAGTATTTCATAAAATTTTAAATAACATCGAAGCAAAAAAAGGAAAGATTTTCTACTTCGAAGCCCTAGCCGCAACTGGAAAAATTTTCCTATGGAATTAATTGCTAGCTAAAATTATAAAATTAGAAGTTGTCATGACCCCCCCCCCCCCCCCCCTGGGACATATCCATTCGCTTTGCATGCAAAAATAACATATCCAGAACTTGACCCTCTCTGGGCCATATCAAAAACACTACACACATCTAGAACATTGTTATAGATCTGCTGCTGTACATTGCTATTATTAACTTCCCATTGGAAGTTTTTGTAATCCGTCCGATTTGTGAAATTGAAAATTTTGACATTTCTCGACGTTTCAAAGTCTCTGGAGTCGGATTACATTGTTTTAGAGAGATGTCTGTGTGCGTTCGTACATTCGGAAGCTTTTTTTCGTTCACGATATCTCGAGAACGCAAAGAGATATCGATTTTAAATAAATTTTATATTACAGATAATAAGGTCATAACATTCAGAAAGGCCTTTCAGAAAAATTTTTTATCACAGTAATTTAAAAAAAAAGTTGAAAAATGGCTTGTTTCTTGAATATCTGTAGATTTCGACTTCGGCCTGGTTTCATTCTATGCATAATGACGTAGTGAAAAATTGGTAATACTTAAAAAAAATCAACCCAAAGTTTTTTCTGTAATTAAAAAAACATTTAAAATTGTCAAATATCTTCAGAACACACAAAGATATTAACTTCGAGTTAATTTTATTTAGTACACCTTACCTACCAATTAGAGTTTGTAAAAAAAATTAATAAACGGTTTTTTTCTATGCCAAAATAACTGCTAAAAATTGTTGAAAAATGGTTTTTGGCTCGAATATCATCGATATATCAACTCCGGCATAATTTTAGTCTACACACAATACCATAGTTAGTTATAGATAAGGTTTGTAAAAAAAAAATTAATTAACGGTTTTTTTTCTAGGCAAAAAAAAACAGCAAAAGAAACTGCTAATTGTTGAAATGTTTCGTGTGTCGCATATATTTTGATCAAACAGCCTTCACTTGATTGCACAACTGATAAGTTTTTCGAAGATTTTTTATTGGAAATTTTCTTATAAAAAATAACATTATTACATATCATATGCAAATATTGTAATTCAATTTTTCACGCAGGCACAAGAGTTTCACGTCTTCACGATTCGATGCAACATGCCTAGTCAAATGGGGAAAATTAATTTTTGTTTAGTAAATTGTAAACGAAATTTTTCTATTCAGTAGGAAAATTCTAGCAAAACCACAAAACTTTATAGAACATAATTAGTGCCTTCCTTCCGAATTTATTGAAGGTTAAAGTGGATGGTTTATTCCACAGTTTTTGGAATTCCCTGTTGAAAATATCAGCTTCAGCACAACACAAATACTTATCAAGTCAATTTTTATGAAAAAAATCATTATGAAAATACAAATCTGCTAATTTAATTGTTTATTTTTTTTCATTTTTTCTTGCGTCAAATATTTTTTTCTTAAAAAATTAATTTATGTGAACATATACAACAAAATTCAATATTTAAACTGTATATTATAGCTGAAATTTTCCACAGGGAATCCAAAAAACTGTGGAATAAACGATCCACTTTAACTTTCAATAACTTTGGAAGTATTGCGCTAATTAGATAAGAAGTAATAAATATTTTCAAAGAGCATTCAATTTCCTTTAAAAAAACGTCTGAATTATTTCAGTACGATAATCGGTTGTAAAAGTTATAAAATAAAGAGGCAAGCAAAATTGCAAAAGGCGGTAGGTGAATTATTAAATTTTTAGCGCGATTGTATTTTGAGGTGTGACCCCCCCCCCCCCCCCCCTGACTCAATGTCTGAATTCGCCTTTGGAGGGATGACAGTGTTGTTGGCCGGAGATTTCCATTATTCAACAGGATAAGCGTGCCGACGAAGTAAATGCCTGCTGTCGATATGGATTACTATATTCTACATATTTGAATATGAAACAATAATGGTAGAAAAAAAAAGTTTTAATTTAAAAAGAAAGGGAGACTAGCGGACGGAATTTTGTCTGCGTCAGTCAATTGACGTTGATGTTTGGTGTGCTGCTGCGACGAGCTTATGAGGATGGACATTGGCCACAAACTTCATGCTCCCAACACTCAATGAAATTCTAAGTATAGTCAGTGAATGTCGAGACCCATTCCAACTATCCAAAACTGAATATCGCTTATTTCAATGGCTTAAAAAAGAAAAGTTTTTGCAAAACATACATGAGTTTACAATTGACCCATCAATAAATAAATACTGTTCATCAAAGTGGTGTCTTAAGTTATGATGAAGAAAAAGTGACGGGTGTCTGAATGCCCTTGCGTTAAAAAAAAAACATTTAAAAGAAGGGGTTTACTTTCTGATGTTCTGGGAAATATAAATTAACAGAGAAAAGCAAACGATATGGCAGATTTTGTCCAGGGAGAATTATGGAAACAAAAATCGAATATGTATCCTAACAAAAATCTTATTCCATATATTCTGTAAACCAACGACTTTGAAATAAATAACCCATTAGGCTCTCATAGCGGCCAACATTCAATAAGTTATTAAAGCTAAGTAAATTAAATCTTTCGCAAACGAAAAATGTTGCAAATTCCTAGTTGAGGAACTGACTTTTTAAGAAGTCAATGGACTTGATATTATCACCGAAAATGGCACACATGTTTACTTTATTTTGGGATTAATACTTGGTGGCAATCTAGGGCTTAACACTTTGCCTAACTTCAACAAATCATTTTTCAGCTTAAGCTTTTGCAGATTATGTAAAATGCTGAAAAATTAAACACAAACAGCAAGTATAGAAAATGCGTCCTTAATGCGAAATCAAACAAACTATAAGAACGATATTCAGTTAGCAAATTCCTCAGAAAGTCGGATTCAATAGCTGTCAATATAATGAAATATCTTCGTTTCATGCAGTCAGTAGAAAACTATAGCGTTGATGATGATATAATCCGCACTTTTTGGCCTACGATATAAAATCTGATATCTTGGGAGAGTTCTCTATATTGAATTTAACTGAATTGAAAAATCCACTTCAACCGTCAAAATGGACGAAAGGGACACTAAATCCAGGAAGAGAAAACAATCATCAATCGCTTATTATTTTTGAAAAATCAAAATTACCAACAACAAAGTCAACCTAATTTTTGCAGTACAACAAATAACCTTAACGATAATATTATTCTTAATGAATCCAATAAACAAAAAAAACATACTCCTACAGTTAAGCATTGACGAATTAATAAATGAACCAAATGAACAAGATCAAGAATTTAATTTCAGTGATATTACACTCACAAACATTAACTTCGGTTGGACTTTCAAACAACTTGCAAAACAATAGCAGTAATATAACCGGTTCTAGTGACAGAAAATAGCGAGAAAGAACAGGAGTTGAGGCGTCTTCTCGCAAGCTGGAACTTGAGTTTTTTTTAGTGAATCAATTTATAGCTAAGAACAAAAAATATTCATAGACGTATTATTTAAAAGAGATGGAAATGAGACACATTTACTTGTATTTAAAAAATATTCCCGACGCCGAAGGAGACAAAATTATTTTCGAACATAATGTATGTTGGAGCAGTGGGGGTAATCTTCCTCTTGAAAAAAGATCCACTGACCAACGTTTACCAACCAAAATCTCTGACACCTAGACAATCTCCAACCACCAGTAATCTTTCATCGCCATACACAGATCCTTGCAGTCAAGCAGAGGAATACGAAAAACCGTTCATAAACCTTTCAATGGTCCTGAACAATACACCAAGAGGGGCAGTAGGAATTTAATGAAATAAAATGAAATGAAAAGTAGAGTGAAACATCAGGCAGAGTCTTAAACTCGCAACTTGGAAACACTATTGTCGAGAAAACTGTTACAAGAGGCACACCACAGGGAGGAGTAATCACCTCTTCTCTGGGTCCTCGTTGTTAACAAAATTCTTACAAAATTAATGAATAAGGGCATTAAAGTTGTTGCCTATGCAGATGACATAGTAATTTTGATATCGGGTAAATATCTTACCACTATCAGGGAGATTATGGAATCTGCGCTTAAAGAACTATCCTCTTGGGTAGCACAAAAAGGTCTTGAGGTTAACAATGCAAAGACTGAACTAGTTCTATTCACGAAGAAAAGAAAAAAGAAACTTTCCAAAGAAGCTAAATATCTTGGAGTAATCCTTGATTCCAAGCTAACCTGGAAACGAAACACGGAGGAAAGATTAAAAAAAAGCACTTTGTGCGTTCTACACAATATGCAAAAAAAACCTTCGGGACGCAGTGGGGAATGCGACCGCAAGTCATCCAATGGATGTACACGGCGATCGTTCGTCCCATACTTACCTACGGTTCGATTGTGTGGTGGAAGGCCGTAGAAAAATCTCAAAAACCTAAACAAGGTACAGAGATTAGCCTGTATAGGAATGACGGGGGCAAGGAGATCTACGCCACAAGCAGGGCTGGAGATTATTCTTAACCTTCCAGCCCTCGACAAGTACATAAGGTGTTCAGCAGCCAAGAGTGCATTTCCACTTAAGGAAATGGACTCTTGGAAGCACAGTACCTACGATCATGGGTCTATCTGCCAAAGATACTCCGGACTTGACGTGACCACTGACCACCTACCACCCGTAAGATTTTAGGAACAAATTCTCGATTTTAATACCCAAAAGGCATGGTTGGGAATCCAGCTCACTACTCAGTGAACAGGGTATCCCTTTCTACACTGATGGGTCAAAAATGGAAGAAGGAACAGGAGCTGGAGTGTTTTGTGAAGATCTTAATATTAGAGAATCATTATAAACTCCCAGATGAGTGTAGTGTGTCTTTCAGGCTGAGATTTATGCTATTGAAAAAGCAGCCGAAATTGTCCACAGGAACGAATTGAGCTCATCAGAGAGATCACAATCTTTGTGGACAGCCAAGCTGCTATCAAAGCACTATCCAGTGAGACCGTAAGATCCAAGGCAGTAGCTAAATGTCGAGGCATACTGAACAATGTTTGCAACACTAACCAAGTCAAACTCTGCTGGGTTCCTGGACATAGCAATATAGACATAGCAGATGAACTGGCAAGGAAAGGGTCAATGACAAATAAAGACAGTAGTAGCCAACTAGACACGGGACCAGATATCCCGATAAGAGTGATCAAAAAGAAGATAGACCTAATAACGAAAGAGCAAATCAATAACTTCTGGATACCCAGGAACGATTGCGCCATCTCTAAAAGTTTATGGCCTAGAATTAATGAAAAGCAAACTCAGTATGTCTTATCGCTGAGTAAAAAGAATATTAGAACACTGATAGGTGTACTGACGGGACATTGTGCCATCGGCATAATGGCCACTAGATTGGGTGTATACGCACCCGATTTCTGTAGGAGATGTCAGGATGCTGAGGAAATAGAAACCAATAAACACCTGCTCTGCGACTGCCCAAACCTTCAAACAAACCGCCTTCGTTACCTTGGAAACAGGTTTGTGGGAGAACTGGACGATTTAGCGCAGGTCTCAATGGCAAAAATGAGGAAATACATAGAAAGCACAGGCACAGAGATTTTTTGGTTATTATTTTTAAATCAAATCTTAGTGGATTAAAAGCTAAAGAAAGAGAAATTAAGTGGAAAGGACGCTTTTTTGCTCTACTGAAATGGAAATTACGAGAATATTTTGTGTTTACCAAATATCTAATCAAAAATAATTTAATCCCGTTATTCAAAGGATTTTACTATGGCGGATGACCAAACTACCTTTATAAAGAAAGTACTCGCCAACACTACAGGCCAATGGACACTGGATTACAAGAATATGACAATTGCTAATCATATCGATTATGAAAAATGGAATAACTTTCAGAGAAAAGAATCTACAGAACCTGTTTTTTTTTTTTTTTTTTTCTGGGCTACCGAAACTCTTTTCTCGTACTCGTGAGTTCTTTTTCTAAATCGGTAATTTATTACAGCGACAGACCGGACTTAATTGGTGGTCAAAAATGGAGATCTTTATAATAATAATGATCATCTGAGAGTTTTCCGGAATGGACAAGCAAGAGGGTTAGAAGGACTACGACAAAAAGGTTGGAGTGTATTGAATTTACTAAGTATTGAACGTGAATCTCGATTTAGGAACACTGAAAAAGAGATACTCGCTCGAGGCGATAATCTTAAAAAGTTCAATCCAATTCAAAACAATGATGATACCACCTGTCAGATACAATGCTATTATGTCTGCTATAAGAACAGAAACTCTAAAGATATTATTACCCATCAACGAAGATGAAACTTTACAATCTACTGAGATGTTAATATATGGGAAAGTCATTATTTACAGAGGAAACATCACAAGTCTTGATGAAAAGCGAGAATTCGAGAATCAATTGCACTACTAATGATCAACTACCATCATTTAGCAACATATTGGCTACAGTTGCAACTAATTGTTTAACTGTATCTCATTTTTCGAAAAGTTCTTTAAATCCGGCAACTTTGTTATATCTATATTAAGCATACAAAATCCTGCCTTAATTATATTCTTCTTAAGATTTACTCAGATTGTGAGACATATTTATTGTAGGAATATCTGGAATGTCACTAAGAAGATTTCATTTAAGTATGTTTCCTGATCCTGTTACTGAATCAATGAGTTTTTAGAAAACAATATCTACGAAGACAACCAATTCTAAACTATAATCACAGTCACTGTTCCGCTCTAAAATGGAGGAACGAGTGCTGCAATAAGGGTAGAGTTCAACTCCCACCTTATGTAAATTTGCCTGAAACTCTACTTAGTTTGTTGACAGATAGCCACCCCGAGCATACACATTTTCTTGACAGAATCCGGAAATATAACAGCTGATTCAAAATGTCTAGCTTAGGTGCCGGGGAGACTTGCAATTAACAAAACTTGGTGGCCAGGTTTACCATACGATGGGTGGTCTACTTCCAGCAGCAAACCAGCAAATTCCTTTCTTGCAGGTATACTTCAAAGGTGAGGATCAGCGTAAGTTAGATATAAGATGTAGTAATTATCCCAACGTTAAGAAGGGATTAGTTGAAGTACTGCAACGTATGATGCATGAGGTCAACTGCTACATCAGGGAACTCAAAACAGTTATAAGTAGTGTAGGGTCTAGCGACGATTTCAGCATAGTAATCTATTCGGAAAAGTTCCCGCTGATTTTCACAGGGGCCCAACTACAAACGAGGTAGCGTTAGTATTGGTAGTGTTACGGTAAAAATTTGCCGTAACAAAAATTACTCTTTCGATTCCCTATCCTTTATTCCTTTCTTCCTAACTTTCTTTTACAGGTGTTTCCTTCAACCTACTGAGAGAGAGAAGGGCAGCCATGGTCCATCAGCCATAGGTTCACTCTCTCGGTAGCTTGAGGAAACAAAAATCTTTAAATCTTTCGGTTGTGAGGAAATTTGAATCCTAAGTTTTATAACGTTTGACTTTTGCTTGCGAAAAATTCTGATATTGCGGAACCCGTGACCCGTTCAGTAAATCTATTTAATTCTGTTCGGGACCAAGCATTACCGGTTCATCTTCCGTTTGCTTCAATTCTTTGTTCTCTTTGTTTAAAAGATCTTGGGTTTTACTCCTACTTGCAAGGTTTACCAAGCAACTAAAACTTTAACATCATTAAAAATAATTTGCATATTTCTAAACATAAACTTCTTCTTTTATTCAAAAATACTTTCACCGTCGGTTCCGCTCCGAAGGTTTGTGATTTCCTTTTTTTTCTATCAAAAAAAATCACTGGCGCCCTTTTTATTAATTTCAGCTACGGTCCTGTGTCACCACAGTAAGTAGTTTTAATTAATTATCTATCATTCCTTTTTTATTCATATTCAATCAAATTGTCAGTTCGTAAAAAAAGAACCCACCCCCTTACTGAGTCTAGTCGTGGTGGCAGCACTTTACTTGCTGCCTGTTACACTTCGAACTCGAATTCGAATTTTCTTTTTAGCTCTTTTTTTGTCTACTTGTGTGCAAAGTACAAAGTGTTGTTTACCTCGTGTCGGGTCGGTCGTTATTTCGTTCGTTCGTCATAATTAAATAAAATTACTAATAATAATATAATATCAAATTGAATTCGGTTCGCGTCGGGAAAAAGTGTAACAGTAGGTCAAGAGATTGAGAAAAGGGATATTGTCATACGATCTAAGAATAACTCACTTTCCCAAATAAGTGAGATTCACCGTTCTTATGATGCATTGCAATATCCCTTAATGTTTTGCTTTGGTTAAGATGGATATAAAATAGATTGAAAATTATGAGATAATAAGACTAAGGCACGCCTTACAAAAAATGTATCAGCTGCGATGTTTTATGCCTATCGAATTATGACGAGGGAAAATGATTTTCATCGTTTCATACATTTTCGTGAACTATTCAGCCAATTTTTCGAAACGGAAAGATTAAATTTCCTTCGTTTTAATCAGAAAAAGCTAAGAGTCGAGCAGTTTTCGAATCTTCGTGATTCAGTGTTAGAAGAAGATTCTGACATAGATCGAATCGGAGAAAGAGATATACTGCCTTAAACTTTCACGGACAGCCCACGTTATATCCATGAACGGACGCAAGATGCCATCACTTACGTACGATATCATGGAAGCCCAGATTTATTTATAACTTTTACATGTAACCCAAAATGGACGGAAATTGCTGAGGCTCTACTTCCAGGTCAAAAGTGGTATGACCGGCATTATATCGTTGCCCGTGTTTTTCATCTTAAAGTAAGGATAAGGGGTCCTGATTCAGGGAAATAAAATACTATATTTTTACTCTCTAATGGCAGAGACATATGAACTTCCACACGTCCACATTTTAATTTGGTTAAGAAATAGGATACTCGCCGAACAAATTATTTTTGCTGAGATACCAGATCTTAAAAATGATCCCAAATTGCATGAAATAATTAAAGCCAGTATGATTTATGGCCGATGTGGTGCATTAAATTCTAAATCAATTTGCATAAAAAATGGTAATTGTACAAAGCGTTATCCTAAAGCTCTTTCTGCTGAGGCATTTGCAGCCAATAATGGCTATCTGACTTACAGGTGGAGGTCTCCAATGATCGGAGGGAGGCCAAGTAGTAAGAGTTAGGGATCATGATTTCGACAATGGCTGGGTAGTTCCTTGTCCCGTCCTTTCACGCATGTTTAATGCCCATATTAGTGTAGAATACTGCTGCCAGGAAATATATACTTAATAACATAAATAAGGGCACTGATCAAGCAGCAATTAGCTTAGAAATTGAAAATGATGAAATAAAATTCTTTAAAACTGGTCGGTATCTCAGTACAAATGAGTCTCTTTGGCGGGTATTTGGTTTTTACATTCATAAAAGGTATCCCACCGTGAAGCATCACGCGGTGCACCTTGAGAATGGACAGAGAGTAGTTTATTTTAATAAAAATAATATTGCTTTAGTTATGGAAAATCCTCCACGCACTACTCTTTTAGGTTTCTTTGAACTTTGCAAAAAAGACAATTTTCCACAAACGCTCTTATATGTCGAGATTCCAAACTTTTATAGATGGACTAATGGCAAATTTATTTGAAAGAAGCAAGGAACACAATATGTGCAAGGTTGGCTTGGTATTTTCAAATCTTCTGCCTTGGAGAGAGTTTATACTGTGCACCCCAATGATACACATGCATATTATGTTCGTATGTTATTGCATGGTGTAAGAGGCCCAACATCTTTTGACTTCCTCAAAATTGTTGATGGCGTTGTTCATCCAACTTTCCAAGGTACATGCAATGCTTTGGGGTTGCTTGACGACGGCCAACTTTGGATCACAGCTTTAGATAAAATAAAAAGATAAAGTTAATTGTAAATCGGAGTTTGGAAACTCTTAACTCAAGGTTTGTGGTTTCGTTGGAGAAAACCCTGGACAAGGGTATACCTCAGGTTCGAAAAAAAAGCATCACAAGAAATTAAAATTAGTTGCCTTACGAAAAAATGATATACACTGTTTTTTGATGGCATAAAACTAACCCAGCGACACCTATTATTGGTTATCCAAGTAAAGAACAAGAATCAAGGGAAATCAGAAAATAATTAAAATTAAATATTGCTCCTACTGAATTTAATTTTTAATTGACACCGTGCCCTCTTCACATCATAACATAAGAGGAATATGCACAGATGGCAAAAAGCAAGCAAGTTCCCAGAGCAAGCATGTTCCGAGAGCCAGCGACAACAGCATAGTACAGGAAAGCCAGTTGGGTAATGTTTATTTCGGCACGAGTTAACAAATTCGAAAAAAAAAGGATAAGTTACCTTAGTTTCGGTAACAGGTAAATAAGAAGTTAAATAAAATACGAGACATATAGTCTGCGATCTACCAGTTTATACTGTGATATACCAGGTAATAATAAACCTGAGATCTACTAGTAAAAATACTGTGGTATTAAAACCTGCCATCTACCAGTATATTTTAAAATAATGTGATATACCAAGTAACAAACTTGCGATCTACCAGTAAACATATACTGCGACCTAACAGGGAATCCCTCTAACCCTCATATCATTTGACCTGACTGCCGCATTCGACTCCGTACCGCATGACGCAATCGCCCGTGCTCTAATTCAGGATGCAGAACCAACATCTCCTGCAACGGCAGCTCGATAGGCTCGGTACCCATCCTTAGGGGGGTTAGACAAGGCGATCCAGTGTCACCTATCCATTTTAATATATTTATGGACGAGCTAATTTGCTTGCTGAACGAACAATTCACAGGCAATAGCATTAATGGCAACAAACTATGCTGCTTAGCCTACGCCGATGACTAAAACCCGGGAAGATGCTAGACGCATGCTTAACAAAACTATATCATTCTTAACTAGCATGTGTATGAGCCTAAACGCCAAGAAATGTTCTGCTATCGTCCTCCATACCGTTCCGAACAAGTAGAAGGTTTTTGTAGACACGTCCTCCGGTTTTTCCATCAGCTCCATCAGCTCTATGGGCCCATACACGGCCGGTAGCCGTCAGCGAATTGTTGCACGAACTAGCAATGAAACGAGAGATCACCTGTGGGAACTACAAACAACGTAGAGCTTTTGTCAAATTAGTATTTAAGCTGTAGTTTTTAAGTTATTATAGTCATTGTTATTTCCGGGCACTTAATCGCTGCCCGTTTAAATAAAGTTTTTTTTTTTTTAAACTTAATAAATATTAAATAAATTAATTGGCGCCCAACGTGGCGCCCAGGAAAGACACATTAAATCGCTAATAGAAATTATAACGTTCTAAGCCGATCTGAAGAAGCTCACCGCGGGTAAATAAAACGCGTTACGTAAAGTGAATCCTGGGTCCACAGAAACCGTCGACCTAAATAGCAGCGGTAAAAAAAAAAAAAAAAACGAAAGTGTGAATAAATTGGCTTTCATCTGAAGATAAAAACCCACAACGAGGGAGTGTTAAAAAAGTCCCCGCAGTAACTTCCATAAAGAAGACGAACCGGAATTAGCCCCTTCGCCAGCGAATAGTGTCAAAGTGAAACGATTTTAAATTTGTTTTCTTTTGTAAAATTATATAAAAAAAGGTGAGGTACTACCACAAGGTTTAACGAACCGGGAGAAAATTTTAAGTTACAGATTTCTTAATTTTTTTTTGTTGCTTGTGTGTAAATCCTAGCCTGCATTCCGAATTTCAGCTTTCCAGGACTTCGGGAAGTACCCTTTAGGTTTTGATGAGTGAGTGGTCGTCAGTGACAAAATCGACGTTTTTTGGGTACGAATAATATCCAAAGTATAAAAGCGGACTACATCTTACATCTTATCCTGAGAATTTGAGCTCTCTATCGTTATCCATGGCCGAAGTTATGAAGTATCTATGAAAAACTAGCTAGGGCCTTATTGAAAACTAGATTCTTTTTCCAGGACTCACCCGTTTATTCGCCGATTCTTTCAACTTTCAAAGGTGTGAAAAATTCTTATTTGAATTCTATTGTTAATAGCACAGTCAAAGGGTTTGGCATCATAAAAAATTGTTAGACGAAGGTGTTTGTATTTTATTGTTCCTTAAAGTCTAAAGGGTTGGCTATTCCACCTCTCATTGCCAACACCCTTCTAACCTCATTGTTTGTTTTTTTTTTTTATCGATTAATTAAAATTCCTTAAGAAAACATGACTGGAAGAAAGCTTACCGTCAAAAGTGAGGAGATATTACGAGTAATCTCAATGCATATTGCTCACTTTACGAAAGATAATCTAACACCATTATCTGCAGAGGTATGGAAGCCGATGAGCAAGGATTTGGGAGGAAAATGGAAACCTCAAACTCGCTACGGCTACGTAAGGGGATATAAAAATGGGCACCTTACCCAAGTGCTAAAAGCAAAGGGATTTTATATTCCCCATCAAGAAAAGCAATTTTATTCGTCAGATTCATCAAAGATCGACGACACTTCAAAAAGCATTTGCGATTCTGATGATGATAAAGACACAAGAGAAGATTTGGAGAACTTTCATATTTTGCTTTCCTCTGAAGAATGGCAGAAGATAAAGCCTAATGACCAAACACAAAATAGACTAAAAAAATTTATGTGGTCAAGTGTAATAAATGATGCTATTAGAAGAAGATACAATTTATCCTGTGCCTTTAATTTCAAAAATTCAAGAATAAACAATTCCTCAAACGACGTGGACTATTTAAAATTTTCTGGCTATTGCGCTAGCAAAAAATGCGGTAATAAAATTTCGGGCTTCGCAAAAAAAAAAAAATGCCACATGTCATTATTAGCTGCTGCTACATCAGTTGCCCCCATCGCCAATCTTTTCGCAATTCGTTGTCAGTAAATGAAAAGTAACTCCCCTTTTAAAGCTATTTCAATATGGAGAAATTTTAACTACGGAAGAAAGTTTTCAGCGTTTGAAAGAAGCGGAACAAAATGAAATTGGAAAACTTCAGCCAAAGAAGAAAGTTGCAAAAGAAAAAAAGAAAAATATTGCATCCTGCATCTTCATCTTTTGAAGAAACCGTCAACTACGCACCAGCTGATGATGATGCTATAGATTAAGACTGGGGCAAAGAAGAAAATGGGAAATGGAACCGAAACAAATTCAGGACTTTCAGCGTGTTTAAGTACGTTTGCTGAGTAGAAAACAACTCGATGTTGTAGAAAAAGAAATAAAAGTTCAAGGGTTATCTTCCGTAAACTCATCAAAAACTATGTTTAAGATAAAGTTTAAAAAAATGTGAGATTCATAAGTATTTCAAGTATATAATTGCAATGCTCTTGCTAACGCCCGGCGAAGCTGGAGAAGCATTGTAATATCCGTTATTTTTTCAAAAATTTTTGACTGTGTTATTTTTATTCCGTTATTTTTTCATCGGCTGATTGTGTAAGAAGTATTATTCCCGGCAGTAGTGCTTTGAAAGTTATTCAGTGAAGTTTTAAAAATGGAACAATTTGTGGACCTCGAGTCTTTGCGAAATTCATTGGCGTAAATTACCAATATTTTCATCTTTTGTAACTATTTTCATTGTTTTACCATAAAAACATGTTGCTTTTTCAATACCAAACAACAAATACCAAGTTCACCAAGTTGGGATAAGCATATATATGAGCTGGGCAGTTATAGTGATGTCTTTTATTGCTGTGTATGTAGTGCATAAATCTCCATATGACGCGAATATTTTTTTCAGGCCTGGATTTTACCTGCAGGACGCACCTGTTGACATCGATATCGAACCTTCTGAGCCTTGTGTTCTTACTGAAGAGGAGTCTGGCAACGAGGAAGATGAGGTTCAAGATATCCGTCATTTGCCCGGGAAACAATTATTGGCCCCAGCGGAAATAATTGTTGGGAATCAAAGAGTTGATGACACGGATGAAAAAGACCAATTTGAATCGGAGGCTAACCCATCAACATCAGTTCATTCCGATTCCCCTGACCCGATTGCTTTGTGGTTGCAAACGCGATTGAAGAAAAAGGAAATGGGACAGACTTCTTCTTGGAATGCAGGTGATTTTCAAAATGCAGAAGACGTAGAATTTCCACAGCCAGATTATTCAACTTCTAAGGATAAAACACCAACTGAACATTTTGAGGAGTTTTTCGGTGAAGAGTATGGGAGTATTTACGAAAAGAAACTCAGATATACATGGGCCAAAAAATGTAACTGATGTTACTCCAATTACGGTGGAAGAACTTTCCTCTCGTCGTTATTGGGATCAGAAGGCCGACATGTGCAATGAAATGGTCAGCAATGCTATGCGCAGAAATAGATTTTTGTGTATCCTACAATTCATACACTGTGCTGACAATAATGTTGATTTTGATACATTGATCAACATTATGAAAAAGAGGTGCATGGAACATTTTGTGCCAAGCGCAGATATTAAATATGATGAAAGCATGATAAAATATTTTGGCAGGCATCCCATGAAGCGATTCATTAGAGGGAAGCCCATCAGATTTGGCTTCAAAGCCTGGTGCATAAATTCTCCCGATGGATACCTGATAAATGTTGATATATATCAATGAAAACTGCAAAAAGTAGACCCAGTGCATGCGACCTTATTTGGCAAAGCAGCAGCACCTCTTACTAAGATGCTAACAGAACTACCTAACAATGTTCGGGATCTTCCATTCAATATTTTTCTGAACAACTTGTTTTGTGGACCAAGTCTTTTCTGTTTTTTACGAGAAAATAATTACTCTGCAACGGGAATTTTCCGCGAAAATAGGATTTACAAAGTGACGCATGCATCATCATCTAAAAAAAAGCGTTGTGGAGAAAAAAACCAAGACCATCCGTTCGAGGCTTACCAACAAGAAAATAAAGCAAATCCCTAAAGAAAAAACAAAGAAGATAACTTATTTTGCACAGCAAAACTTCCAAAATCATCTTCCCCAGTAAATCAGATTTCGAAAAACAGCCAAGAGGTACTATTGCCAGTGCCATGGAACAAAATGTGATGGGATTTTGTATGTCCGTTGGAGGGATAATGGTGTTGTGACTGCCGGATCTACAAAATTTGGAGTGAATCCAACTGTGCCAGTAAAACGCTACTCCCCCGATAGCAAACAAAAACTTTGTTCAAATGCCCTCAATGATCCACCGTTATAACAAAGGAATAGGTGGAACAGATCGCATGGACCAAAATATAAACGTTTACCGGATCAGCATACGTAACAAAAAAATGGTGGTATGGGATTTTTTCTTGGATGATCGATGCAATGATCCAAAACTCATGGATACTTTCGAAAAAAAACAACAAAATAACGCAACTAAATTTCAGACGCGCAATCGTAGAGACGTACCTTACAAAATATGCAGTTTCAAAGAAAAACCCCGGACCTTCTGGAAGGTATATTTCTTCGGCCAGAGTGCTGGACGATTTGATCGCAATGATCATTGGATTGTTTCTACACCAGACAAAAAAAGGAGTGGAAGCCGAGCCGTACCCAACCACAGAGAGCCGATATCAATACACAAACCCGTTAAACACTGGTATTTGACCCAAAAAGAGCAAAGACCAGGACCCCCAGGGATGCAACCAAGACCCGAGTACGGACGAGAAACCAGAATACCAATTAAACTATTTAAACAGTTTGTCAATTAATTTAAGAAATATTATTAAATCAATAAAGGAAAGACCTAAACTAAAGTTCGTACTTCTTTAGTAAGAACCCCGGTAGACCGGCGAGCTGAAACCCCAGCCAACGATAAAAAGTACCTCACAACCCATTAAACAGAAATACGTTCACTGATGAGGATTTCTCGACATCCTTTGTCACTAACAGACCTGGGGCCTCATCACGTAAAACAAAAACGATTGAGCGATATCGCTTTGAAGATAGCTATCTTTATTTTTCTGTACAAATATGATAGAGATAGCAATGGTGAAAACGATATCGTCCAATCGTTTTTGTTTTACGTGATGAGGTCCCTGAGCTCCATAATGCTGACGTATCAACTGATAATGCTCCTGGAACAATTGCTGAATTTTCGTTTACCAGCGATGATCCCACAACGTCTGCTGCTATCTCGTCTAGCTCCGCTCCACAAATAACAGGCTCAGAATCGAATCCATCAACTATGGTTTTATCTCCTGAATGTAGTCGACCATATCGAAAGGCGTTGCCTAGAAAAAAAAAACTCAGAACCGATCCAGGAAGATGAAGAGCACAATTATAACTGACACGCCTGAGAAGGATGCATTAAAGGAAAAACATTCAGCTTAAAAGGAAGTAAATAAAGAGATTATCAAAATGAAAACTTCTAAAAACATTAAAGGTTATGAAGAATTAGGTTACGAAAAAGCTTATTATTAAAAACGTGGTGGGGTATTTGTTAACATACCATATTTATACGAACAAAGGAACATTCAACTTTTACAAGGAGTTGGTCCTGGAAGACAAAGACGCATTTAGGCGCTATTTAAGAATGAATGAGGAATGCTTTTTGGAACTCTTTGAGCTCTTAAGGTCAAGAATTCAGCGACAAGATACCCGCATGCAAAGAGCCATTTCCGCAGAGGAGTGCTTTTCTTGCGTGCTCAGATTCTTGGCCACAGGAGAAACATACAGAAGCTTGGAGTTTCTCAAGATCGTTTATGTCGTTCTGCATTTTGGCCATAGCAAGGCGTTGGTCAATTTGTTCTTTTTTCTTCATGTAGTAGTTCGAGTTCAGTACATTTAAAAATATATTAATTTAAGAGTTTGTTTAAATAATGTAAATATGTACAAATATTAAAATTAATTGAATTTGAATTTAATTTCCTTATTTCTACGAAGTTCGTTGTATTATTGTTGAGTGAATTCCATGGCTTTATTTGTACTTTTTATGCAAATGCTTTTGTTCAAAATTTTATTACGTTTTTGATTTTGAAAAATTCAAATTTCGCTTTTGACTTTTTTCTCAGATTTGAAAACTTCATAAAGTTAAGAATTTGCACGCAGTTTTCAAAAATTAAATTATAAACCTGTATGAAAATTACTTTGTGTCTTATGAAGAGTAATTTAAAAAAAAAAATCAAAAACTGAGTTTTAATTTTTCAAAAAAAAAAAAAAAAATGTAGACACCACACCTACTAAACTATACGCACACCTCCCTTCTAAAATTGTTTTTTCCTGTTTAAAATTTTTTTTAAATTACAAAAGCTAATTTTAGAAGTTTGCACAAAAAAATAAAATGGCTTCAAGAAAACAGGAATCGTTCCAACAAATAAAAATATTTTTGAAAAACACTTTCTTATCCGCATTTCTTACGAATCGTCCAAATCCAATAGAATATTACCCACTTATTTCAGACACGCTTTGTTCTCGAGCAACCAATGCAAGCCGAACCTGAACAAATACCACCAAAGCCTTCAGAGAACGAAGCAAGGTCATCACTGGGCCCTTATATATTGATGAAATTAATTAGTTTTTAACTGTGCTGCCGATTCTACGAACGATGCCACTGATAGATAAAGCTCCCGCAGCCACACGGGTAAAGAGGATCTTGTAGATCTCCGAAGTGCCGAAGATGCTTTAAACTTGGTAAGTGTAAAGAATAGGGAGGAATAGTAGGATGATGTGAGAAGAAGCCTAGTCAAAGAGAGCAAATTCTCGCTCATCAGAAACACCAGGATTCTAAAATTATAGTGAGCTATGGGTCCAAGAACCACACCCGTAGCTGAACAAAGGATTAAAAATTTTCTAGCATAGACCAAGGCAAATCAGATCATTACGAAATTGATTATAAAGATTTATTTATAAATTTAATTATTTCCGGTACAAAAAGAATTAAAAAAAAAAAACAAGCACTCATCTTAAGCCCACTTTTAAATACATATTAATTAATAAATCTTTAAAAAAAAAGACGATGGATTGTCATAACTGGTATAAGCATCCACCCTCGTCTCCTCGTCTCCTAAAAAAAAAAAAAAAAAAAAGAGGAAATTATGTTACTCCAGAGGCAGAACTGTCTCTTATTCTGCAACGTCCGAGTGGATCGTTTAACAAAAGCATATTGTTACATAATAAAATGTGCTTCTACGATTCCCCCCCCCCAATGTACCCAAGGAGAAGCTTTTTACCACACTTGGTCTTTGCAGGCAAATACCCCAGCGTGGCTTGTAGTCCGAAAATAAATTTGCTCTCCAACTTCATCTTCTGCAAAGATAAAGTTGAAGCGCAGCTTTTGTTATAATCTTTAGACAGCCTAGCAACCAACCAACGCCAAAAAAGATTAGGCAGGCGCTTTGCTTGTAAGTGCAGTTTTGTTGTTTGTTTGCTGTTAATCTTTTGTAGTCACTCTTGTTCTAACTCGCCACTAATAAAGACCTCGTGTCGTAATCATTATTATTTGTTATATGTCATTTTCTTTATTGTGAAATATTTAATTAACTTAAAAAAGGTGTAAGCTATAATAAATATTAAAGTTAAAAAAACTGGAAATCGAATAAAAATAAAAATTGTCTTTTAATGATTTTGCGGAACAGTGTAGTAACTTAATCGTTATTATATGTACCAGAAAGTATGCAGCATCAAAACGACCTTTACAAACACTTGTTCATTCGATCCGGTAACAGAAGTTTTAAGCAACACCATTTGCAATGTAATTATTTTTAAAGAATTCACAGAAGGAAAACAAAAATTTAATAAGGCTTTAAATTATATTCGCTGTTCAACAATATTAGTAAAGAATGCAATATGTAGCAGGCTTTAATACATACACTACTGTACACAAATCGTGCTTACTCAGTTAACAATAATGTAAATTGTGAAACAAATATAAATTCTATTATTTGTAAGCTGATGATGAATGAATGTGAATGTTATGTCGAATCGGTTAAATATACATGCGGTTATGAAAATATTTCAAAAAAATATATTATTTTATTACCAAATACTGAAATAGCTTGTTTTCAAAATTATTAAAAATTTGGAAGAAAAGCTAAATATGGATTTTGCCAAGCAACAAAAATATTGCTTTTCATGCCAAACTGACCAAAAGGCAATTATTAAATTTGTGACATTTTTAAATAATTAAATAAATTCCTTGTTATTTTTTCCACAAATTTTATTTATTTTAATTTTATAAATCAATTTTTTTTTTAAGTTTTGAATTGCAATTTATATTGTCGATACCTTCCCGTAAGAATGTATTAAGCGACACTTTTTTCGAAAATTACTTTTTAATGTGGAACTATACTAGAAGTTAAGCGCCACATTTAGGCCTGGGTTTCGTTTCGTGGTATTCTAGTGAAATTATAAATTTTACCATGAATGAAAATTTACCAGGTCCCTCTGGATTGCAAAAGCCAATTTTGTTTCATTCAAGAGCTAGACAAAATTAGCAAAACAATCTTATGAAGGAATGAAAGTAGGTAAATGAGCTCCTTGATTTTAGATACATTGTTTATTATTTTGAGGTAGGTGAGATAAATACAATTATTAACGAGAAACGACACCCAAACTTGAGTAAAACGCAAACAACACTCGCAATGGGATCTGCTTCCGGCATAACTGATGAAAGAATGCAAGAAATTCTGGTTGAAAACAACAAGAAGCTCGTCGAACAATTAGTTTCAAAATCAGACTTACAGGTGCTTTACAATCAGATTTCGGAATTGAATGTGCGTCACGAGGAAATATCGCAAAAAGTTTGTTATTTAGAACAACGCAACAAACAACTTGAAGATCAATTGGACAGAGTTTTGCAAAAAAGTACGGAATCTAACCTAGTTATACACCTACCTGCCGAGAAACAATCAGACGTTGGTGAAAAAGCGAAATCCATCTGCGCTGGTTTGATAGGTGTTAGCCCAAATCAAGTCGTCGAGTCTGCGTATGGTGTACATTGCCGAGATCCAAACAATGCCACGGTCATTGTGAAAATGAGATCTAAGGAATCAGCGTGGGATGTATTGAAGAATGCTAACAAGCTTAAGGGGACAAATATAAGCATTCATAGAGATCTGCCCTTCAATATTCGACAACGACGGGCAAAAATGATTCCAATTATGAAGGAACTTCGTCTTAAAGACCCAAGTATAAAAATCTCTTTGAGGGATGATAAACTCTTAATTGCCGGAAAAGTGTTTACTTGGGACTTTGCGCAAGGGTTGCGAAGTGGTCAAAAAAATGGAGGTGAAATTATTAAGGCACTTTTTGGAGATATTTCATTAAATCAGAAATTATTTATGAATGAAATTGAAAATACAACAACCGGAAGAAAAAACACATTTCACAAAACGTCAAATTTGACAACAAATGTCAAACCTATTAGTGATGCCAGAATTCAAAAAATGGTAGGAACTGAATAAAATCTTTTGGGTGGCCCCACAAGCTCTAATGCGGTTTTGTACGAGGCATGATGTGTGCCAGTCTATCAGAGTAGAAGCAATAACTTTTTAGTAGATAAGAAAATAAAAATATTGAGCTATAACGTATCAGGGTTAAAAAATAAATTAAATTTTGTGAATTTTTTTAACTATCTTAAGAATTTTGATATCTTTGTAATTTTCGAAACTCATCTGTTTGTGTGTTGCCCTGGTTAAATTTCCCTTTGATTTTAAACTTAAATAAAACTCGTTTACTTTCTTTAAACGTTATAAAAAATTTTCTTTTATTTCATTTATATGTTTTGTCGATTGTCTTGGCCGAATGTTCTCGAAAGATAAAAAAAAAGAATGACCTTATTAATTCTTACAAGGTTAAAAGATGATATTGCAAATTATTAAAACATCGAATAAGGGTTTGACAAGAAGTGTCATTTTGAGCTATTCTCTGATTTGACTTTATGGTTAATTCACAATAATTATTCTTAGATATATAAATAATAATAATAAATATTTTGAAACATAAACTAATTTAGTTATTTAATTAATGAATTAATTGGTGTGCCAACATTCTCCGCCCCGGTGAACGATGTTCGCAAAGTAGTGTGGAGCCGCCCCTGGTAACTGCCTTTTACAATTATTGTTCTACTACGGTAACTCGGTACATGTAAAGAAAAAAAATTTTAGCAACATATCATAAGAGAACAAACAAAAAAACAATTTCAAGGCCAAAAACTAATTTTACAGTTGTGCCCTGCATTCTGTTCTAGTTGCTTAAATTCATTGAGAGAGCAACGGTTATCCAGCGATACAATATAGTGTTCTTGTTATTTGATCTTCTTGACCATCATTGTTAAAACTCAATAACATTTCATTGATGACGGTTCGTGTTCGTGCGTAACGTGTGCGGGCGTGTGTTTTTTTTTTTAATTTATTTAATTGGTAGTGCGACACCAATTATAAAAAAAATTATTATTTTTATTTTAATTAGATTGGTGTGCGGTGCCAATTATATTGATCAGTGTTTGTGTGATTTGTAATAATGAAAAAGAATATAAATTAAATTAATAATCGAAATTAAAAAGTGTAGTGTGGTGTAGTGATTGTGTGGTGTTTTTGTTGTTGTTGGCGCTGCTGCTGCTGCTGATGCAGGTGTTGGCTGATGTGGCTGTTACTCTGTATAAAGCGCAGATTGGATTTTAAGATGAGTGTATTGTTTTTTTTTTTTACAATATATTTTAGTTTTTTTTTTTTTTATTTATTTATAATTTATTTTCATTTTACTTTAATTTTCATTTCAAATGATTTTAAATTTCCTCTCCTGAGTTTTGTATGTATGTGTGCGTGTGCTTGGGATATTATTTTTTTTTTTTTTTTTATAGCGATTCGGTTTCGCGGCGAATTGTATGTGTGTGTATGTGCATATTTTCAGTTCATGTTTTTCATATTGCAAATAATTTGCAAATGGCCGTGAAATATTATTGATGACGTCAAATCGGGAAATGTAATTTTTTCGTGTGTTAATAAAACAATAATTATTATTATTTTATAAAAAAAAAATAAATTATTAATTTTTAATGACTTGTGAGTTTCTTAGTGTTTAATTTTAATGTGTTTTGTGAATATGGTGTGGAATTTCGTTAAAGTGTTGTGTTTATAAAATGTGAAATACCGATCGAAGGGATTTGAATTTGAAATGCCGACGGGGTTTCGTGATTTTATAAAAGGGTTTTGTTTTGAGATGAAATTTAATTCAAATCGAATTATTTTGATAATATGTGTTGTGTTGAGTTTTTTATTTATTCTTCGATTTTTTTTTTTTTTTTTTTTTTTTTAGGTTCTGGGTTTTTGCAAGTGGACTGTATATTTTTCTTTTTTAAATGTGTTGTGTTGTGTTGGTGAAATTTTATTTTATTTTAATTTGTGTTGTGTAGGGTTTAATTTGTGTTGTTTTAAATTAGTGTTTCTGTAGTTTCGGTTTTATTACACGGAAGGTAGCAGATTTTTGCTATAGGTCTTTTCATTATACTATTTTTTGTTTTAAGGGTAACGACTCGAACTAAGCCATCAGATCCGGGATGTGTTTCAGTAATTCTTCCTAGTGCCCAATGAGATGGTGGGATTCTCTCATCTTTGATGAGTACTAGAGTACCTATTTCGGGAATGGCTTCCTTTTTCGTCCATTTTGGACGTTGTTGTAACCGGGTCAGATATTCTTGATTCCATTTTTTCCAAAATGACTCGACCAAGGCTTGAGTTTTAGTCCATCTGTCTAGGTAGTTCATATTTTTCGAATGTGATATGTCACTTTGAGGGATGTTTAGCAATGCTTCACCAATTAGGAAGTGTCCTGGTGTTAAGACATCTAGGTCATCGATGTTTTCCGATAGAGGGCACAAAGGTCGGGAATTCAAACAGGCTTCTATCTGGGTGAGAAGTGTGTAGAGTTCCTCGAAGGTTAGCCTCTCATCTCTGATGGTGCGTTTCAGGTGATACTTCACTGATTTCACCCCAGCTTCCCACAGACCACCGAAGTGAGGAGAAGCTGGAGGAATAAAGTTCCAATTGGTTCCTAGATTCGATAATGTGGTGGCTATTTCTTTCCAGTCGTGTTTTGCTTGTTCAAGCAAACGAGCTAGTTCACGATTAGCTCCTACAAAATTGGTGCCGCAATCACTGTACATTTGAGCACAAATGCCTCGTCGAGCCGTGAAGCGACGAAATGCTGCGAGGAATGCCTGTGTTGTTAAGTCCGATACCGTCTCCAGGTGGATGGCCTTTGTGGACAGGCAAATAAAAATGGCAAAATAGCCTTTAAAGATTTTAGATCCTCTGCCTTTCCAAGCTTTGATTTCAATTGGTCCAGCGTAATCTACTCCTGTGTGAGTAAATGACCTGGACATTTGCACTCGCGGTGCGGGTAAAGTCCCCATAAGTTGACATAAGTTTTTTTTACTGTGTCTAAAACATATTGGACACTCATGAATAAAATACTTTACTAGTTGTTTTATGCTTATAATCCAATAAGACATACGGATATAAGCTATGGTTTGATGATTTCCTCCGTGTAATGTTCGGTTGTGTGCATCTCGCATCACAAGTTCGGTAAAATGATGTCGCGGTTTCAAAATAATTGGGTGTTTTTGGTTGAATGAAATATGTGCATTCTGCAATCGACCACCAACTCGCAACAAACCATTACCATCGATAAAAGCATTAAGTGAAAGTAAAGATTTTGGAATCGTGTTTTTTTTATATTCACTTAACTCTTGTTCAAACATGGATTTTTGGACAGCCTTATGGATCAATAAAGATGCATTTTCTATCTCATCAACACTTAATTCTTCAATTATTTTTGATGTTTTTCTAAATTTTGAAAGGCTATTCCATCGAAATCGGCAACAATAAGCAATTGCTCGAATCGCCTTGGACAGTTTTGAGCACCTTAAAAGGGAGGCAATGATGTCATCTTCTGCTGCATTCGAATTGACTGCTAAGCATTGCAGCTTTGACGTTCGCTCTTCTTGATTGGTTTCGAGTGTTGATGGTTGTTCAGGTGCTGTAAATTGCCACCGTTCATGCAAAAATGAAGGCCCTCTCCACCATAAGTCTTGTTTTTCTAAAACTGAAGGTGAGATTCCTCTGGATGCGAGGTCAGCTGGGTTGTAGTGAGTTGGAATGTGTTTCCACATATCACAACTAGTTAATCGTTGTATTTCGGCAACTCTATTATTAACAAATGTTTTCCATTTTGACGGTTCTGCCTTTATCCAAGACAACGTAATCGTTGAGTCTGACCAAGCGTATGTTCTGGCATTAGGAATGTTGAGAACTTTTCTTGTGTAATCTAGAAGTGATGCAAGAAGTGCAGCTCCGCAAAGTTCCAGTCGTGGTAAGCTGACAGTTTTTAAAGGAGCGACTTTTGTTTTTGAAATAAGTAGATTCATGTGAATATTTCCAAGATAATCGAGTACTCTCATGTAAATTACCGCACCATAAGCCTTTTCTGAAGCATCACTGAAGCCATGAAACTCTATCGATTGTGGTGTGTTGTGTGTGTTGACCCATCTTGGGATTTTGATGTGTTGTATATTTGGTAAGTCCTTCAGAAAGGCTGTCCATTCTTCTTTCAGATCAGACGGTATTGGATCGTCCCAATCAGTACCTCGACACCACAATTTCTGCATCATTATTTTGGCTTTAATAATACATGGTGCAATCCAGCCGAGTGGATCAAAGAGTTTTGCAATTGTTGAAAGCATTGTTCTTTTAGTTAGTTCGACGGTTTCTTCCTTCAAACTCTTGAATGAGAACGTGTCTTCATCCGGTTTCCAACTTATTCCCAACGTTTTCACATGATCAGATGATCCAAACGGCAGTTCAAAACCAATTTCACAATCATCTTTTGGCAAGTCCTGTAAGAGATCGATGCAATTTGACGTCCACTTTCGGAGTTTGAGACCCGCCGATGCTAAGAGGTTTCGTGTTTCTTCTCGTTTCAGTCGCGTTTGTTCTACAGAATCTCCCCCACTAATGAAATCGTCAACATACATTTCTTCTTTGATTGCAAAGGCACCCTTTGGATATTTTTCAGCCCCATCTTCAGCTATCTTGTGAAGGACTCGGATGGCCAGGTAAGGTGCACAAGATGTGCCAAAAGTTACGGTTTTCAATTTGAAGATTTTGACTGGGTTTTCTGCATTTTCTCTCCACAGTATCAACTGATAGTAACGATCCGATTCATGAACAGAAATTTGTCGATACATTTTTTCAATATCAGCTGTTATTGAAAATTTGTACATCCGCCATTTCAGAATGATGTCGACAATGTTGTTTTGAAGTTTGGGGCCCGTCATAAGGTGTTGGTTTAACGATGTTCCGTCACTTGTTTTCGAGGCTGCATCAAAGACTACTCTAAGTTTAGTTGTGGAGCTTGATTCTTTGAAAACAGCATGATGAGGAAGGAAGAAATGAAAAGGAGTGTTTAAAATTGGGTCTCCTAAATAAACTTCTTCCATGTGTTGTAAATTTAAACATTCCTTAATGCATTTACCGTAGTTTTCCTTTAATTCAGGATCCTTCAAAAAACGTCGTTCTAACGATAAAAGGCGTTTGAGGGCAATTTCTTGGCTAGAACCTAATTTAGGATTGCAGCCTTCTTTAAAGGGAAGTTTCACTTCATACCTCCCATTCAGTAATTGTTTGGTAGTCTCTACAAAACACTTTTCGCAAGCGGCATCTTCTTCTTTGAGTTGAGGTTTAAATGGAGTTTCCTCAATCTCCCAGAATTTTCGAATTTGTGAATCGAGGTCGACATGTTGAAAGAAAGTTCTTATAGTTTTTGGTGTGCTTTCAGGAATTTTGCCCAATATTATCCACCCTAGGTGAGTATTTTGTGCAATGGGCCCAATTTCTTGCTCATTTCGTCTTATTTCCGGTATCACTATGTCCGGGTAAACATCTGAGCCAAAAAGTAAATCAATTGGAGCGGAAACGTAATATTTCGGGTCTGCTAACGGTAGATCAGCCAAATGCGAGTAATTTGCAGGTATTATTTTTTGGGCCGGAAGAAGGCCAGTCAACGACTTAAAGATGAACGCTTGAGCTGCGCTTTCAAACGTCGAATGTTTAGATTTAAACATTAAATCGACGTAGTTCTGGCAGATGCCGTTGCTGACCTTCCCCAACCCTGATACATTTACGTGAGTTCGGTGTCGAGTTAAATTTAGAAGCCTTGCTGCGGAGTTGGAGATGAACGTTGCATCAGAACCTGGGTCAATTAAGGCTCTCAAATCTATAAATTTTCCGTTTGCGGATTTAACGTGAACAATGGCAGTTGCTAATAAAATTTGAGTCCCATGAACTTGGGAGGAATAAAAATTGTGTCGGGTACTACAACTTGGATTATTATCACCCATTGGTTGAAAAACAGGTGCATTTGGGTTGACAACTACCTGTTGGTTTTTCGGTTCAGATGCCGACGATTGTTGTAATTGACTAGGTGTATTATTTGCGTTTGAAAATGAGTGTTGTGTTGAGGTGTGTGTATGATTATTAAAATTTTGTACTTGTAGATTATTGTGCAACAGCGAATGATGTTTATGATTGCAAAAATAACAGCTTCGGTCGCTTAAACAAAATTGAGTTTTATGACTGTAAGCCAGACAGTTTTCACAAACTCCAAGTTTGAGTGCGGCTTGTTGTTTTTGAGGAACATTCATACTTAAAAATTGTTGACATTTCGTAAGTGAATGTTGTCCTTGTTTGCATATTTGACAAACATATTGGGTCTTGAATTGGCGGTTTTGAGATTTTATGTGAAATGTTTTAGCTGTAGATTGTGATTTCGGAACAGACTTTGGTTGTGAAATGTATTCACTTTGCTGGAAAATGGCCTCTAATGTCCTAAAGCGTGACCTCAGGAAGTCAGTAAACGTAGAAAACGTTGGAAGTTCTTTATCGTTTCCCAACTTTTCTTCCCATAATTGTTGGGTTTTAGCAGATAATTTTTGGAACAAGATGTAAATTAAAATTGTGTCCCAGTGTTCTACTGGTAAACCTAAGTTTTTCATAGCATGAACGACCTCGGTTGTTGTGTCTAATAGAATTTTGAGGCTTTCCGCAGTCTCTTTAGTCTGAGTGATTTGGCCAAAAAGAACATTTAAATGTGAATTCACTAAAACCCTTTTATGGTCATACCTTTCTTTTAATAAATCCCATGCCTTTTCGTAGTTCCCTGAGCTTAAGTCTAGATGGTGCAAAAGACGTTCAGCTTCACCAGTCAAACTTTCCTTTAAGAAGTGCATTTTCTGAATCTCGTTCAAGGATGGGTGGTTGTGCACAAGGGAAGTGAAAATGTCATGGTATGAACGCCATGTTGTGTATGACCCCGAAAACGTTGGAGGTTTTATTGGTGGAAGCTTGAGTACATTAGTTTGAGTAATTTGCATTTGTTGCTGTTGACCTGCTGTCGAAAGGTTAACAACGGCTGCAGGTTGAGTTGGAGTCTGTGGACCCAGAGGAGTAAGCGGGATAGGTGGATTTAATTTGTCGATGGCATCCATCAAATCACTCCTATAGTCCAAATAAACTTCTAAAATGCTGTCATACACAGTAATCATTTCTTCTCTTTTAAACGTTTCTTCAAGCTTACCCTCAATAATTTCCTTGTGATATTGTTTTGCATTATTAAAATTAGCCTCTAAAAGCTCCAAACGAGTCTTTAAATAATTATTCGTACGACGAGCCTGCCCGGTCTTCTTGAAATTGGAATAATCACGCTCTAATTGCGACAAAACTTCCTTTTGTAGTTCGCCACACGACATGTTGAACTTTTATTTATCCAATTTAATAAAAAAAGAACAAAAAAAAATACTTTAAAAATAAGGACTTACGTGGTGTGCCTTCAGTGGACTGGTGATGTGTTGTTGTTTTGTTACGCGTCGCGGGACTCCCGATTTGCACAGCACAAAATGTTTTTAAATAGTTTTTTTTTTTTATTGTTTTATTTAAAAAAAAAATTTTTTTTTTTATTTTATAGTTTTATAGGTTTAGATTGCATTGATATGTTTAATGTATATATATGTATGTATATATCTATATATACTTTTGCACTTTAAAATGATGAATGTTCCAAATAGCAAAATTCACACACCTTTTTTTTTTATTTTATGGCGTCGAAGGACCAAATGTTTGTGTGTTGCCCTGGTTAAATTTCCCTTTGATTTTAAACTTAAATAAAACTCGTTTACTTTCTTTAAACGTTATAAAAAATTTTCTTTTATTTCATTTATATGTTTTGTCGATTGTCTTGGCCGAATGTTCTCGAAAGATAAAAAAAAAGAATGACCTTATTAATTCTTACAAGGTTAAAAGATGATATTGCAAATTATTAAAACATCGAATAAGGGTTTGACAAGAAGTGTCATTTTGAGCTATTCTCTGATTTGACTTTATGGTTAATTCACAATAATTATTCTTAGATATATAAATAATAATAATAAATATTTTGAAACATAAACTAATTTAGTTATTTAATTAATGAATTAATTGGTGTGCCAACATCATCTTTTGGAAAATGATGAAAATAGATTTAAGCATATATTTTTAAATTTTGAACTTAAATGGGCTCCTGCGGTAAAAACCTCGATATTTGGAAGAGGAAGTGGCGGGACTTTATTTGGTTTCCGGAAAAATTGATAATGTGAATATTAATTTTGAAAGAACAGGAGAGTAGCATACTTTAAATATTAAAACAAGTAGATACAATGTCGTGTTAATACCAATTTATTTATATGCAACAACTGGAGACGTGATTACGACAACTTATGTGATGCGCTTCAATCATTGAAAATAAGTGATATTATGCTGGTTGGTGATTTTAATGGTCGGATAGGATTTTCTCAAAACAATTTTGTGACTGCTGGACATAACCATGATTATTTTTGCAAAACCCGCAAATCCAAGGATTCTGTTCGTGATAATAAAGGGACCAAAATATTACAACTTGCAGATGCTTACGACCTTAGTGTACTAAATGGAAATTGTCATGGTGACTCTGACGGTGAACTAACCTTTATTCGAGGATCATCTTCCTCAGTAATAGACTATTGTTTTGTGTCAGGAAAATGGCATCAGCTTTTGGTCGACTTTAAAGTTGGAACGCAAATTTTTTCGGATCATATGCCATTGGAAGTTACTTTTTCTGTGACTGCAACTGAAAACGAGGATAACACGAAACAATTAGGTCTTTTACCAAAACTTATTTGGAACGATAGAATGCGGGATACTTATCAGCATAACTTGAATGTGAAACTTGAAGATCTGGAAGCACAAAATCTCGTAGCTAATATAGAAACGTTAACGGAAATCATCAAGACAGCTGTTACATCAAGTAATTCGACAAGAGGTAAACCTGTTCTTAAACAAAAGTGGTTTGATGCAGAGTGCTTGAAAGCTAGAGATAAAGCATTTAAGTTTTTACGGGTTTTGAGGTCAAACAATGAAAATATTTTTAAAGTACTCTATAGTGAGGCTAACAAAGAGTTTAAACAGATTTGTTTTAGTAAAAAGGCAGCTTTTGAACATCAAAATATTGCTGTTATTAATAATACAAGATCTTCAGCTGAGTTTTGGAAAGCCGTTAAATATGTTAATGGTCGCACCAACAATATAGCACTGACATTAAAAGCTCCTCAGTTGAAAATGCACTTTAATAGTGTGCTTAACATGCCATTAATCTCACCCTTATTTCAATATACAGCCCCCTTGTTTCTTGATGAAAAATTGGATGCCCCATTTACATTGCAAGAAGTTCAGGAAACTATAACCAATGCAAAATTAAATAAAGCCCCGGGATATGATCGTATTCCCTTTGAATTTTATAAAAATGCTACAAACGAGTTTATGAATTTGTTAACAGTGGAATTCAATCGAATCTTCGATACTGCTGAGGTGCCCGAAAATTTCAAAAAATCGATTATATTCCCTCTCCACAAAAAAGGTGACTACAAGGACCCAACAAATTATCGAGGAATTTCATTTTTAAATACTTCAGCCAAGCTGTTTGCCGCATTGATATACAAAAGGCTTAATCAATGGGTTCAAGAAAAGAACATCCGTACAGAATTTCAAGCTGGATTCAGAAAAGGTTACTCCACTGTTGACCAAATATTTGCGCTCACTAATATTGCAGCAGCATATAAAAGTAAACAAAAAAAGCTATACGCATTTTTCGTGGATTTTCGTGCGGCTTTTGACACAATACCTCGGGAAGCACTCTTTTACAAGCTTACAAAAATTGGAGTATCAAACAAGATTATTCATATCCTGAGAGCGTTGTACGAAAATAATGTTGCTTTTGTATGGGATGGTGATCAAATTTCCGAAGAATTCCAAACTTCCATGGGTGTAAAACAGGGGTGCATACTAAGCGCGTTACTTTTTATCTTGTATGTTAACGATATAACGGATGAAGTAAAGGGTGGAATAAAGTTCGGTGGAGTACCGATTCCAGCATTGATGTATGCGGACGATATCGTCTTTCTATGTGACACCGTGGAAGGTATGCAACTGATGATAAACAGGCTGAGCGTATATTGTAAATGTTGGAATTTATCTATTAACCTAGACAAATCAAAAATGATGATATTTAGAGATGGTGGTGGTCGCTTCTCTCGCTTGGAAAAGTGGAAGTTATGCGGAGAAGAAATAGAGATAGTGCGGAAATACAAATATCTTGGAATGTTGATATTAGCAAATCTTAATATAAACATACATCTGGAGGAAAAATTGTCCGACGCCAAACGAGCGATTTCATCGATCTGGGAGCGCTGTATACAAAACAGGTACATAGCGCATAGTGCAAAACAAACGCTGTTTCATTCAACCGCAGCCTCAATCATGCTATACGGAGCCCAAGTATGGGGATATAGAGCCTATGAAAACGTTGAAAAATTTCTTCGTTATTTCCTAAAGAGAATTTTCCGATTACCAAAAAATACGCCAAACTATATGATGTATATTGAGACCGGGAATCCACCTATGTTTTTGCATACACTTCAAATGCACTTTAATTATATTTTAAAGGTATACGAGATGGATGATTCGAGAATACCAAGTTTAGCTCTCAAAAATGTAATCAGATCCGACGGAAATATTTGCAATGCTTGGCGAGAAATAGCATCAGATTGTGGAGTAGACCTAATAATTAGGATGGACGACCAACCTTCCACTCTCAGACAGAAATTCAATACAATATTAGAGAACTTGGGCAGAGTCTTATATGACAGATACGTTGAAGATGCGGGATCATCACTTTTTAGAAATTATTATAGAAAACTGAATCACTATCTAAACGAAAAAACATATTTTCTGAATTGTAACTCTGTCGAAAAAATCAGCACGATATTTAAAATCAGAGGTGAATTAGTTAGTCTTAACTTCATTCCCCACCGACCCGACCTTCCGACACTCTGCGACCTTTGTAATATGAAAACTAGAGAAGATATTTACCATTTTATATCGATCTGTCCAATCCTAAAGGAATTCCGCGTAACATTTTTTGGGAAAAACACCTTAGACGAAGTTGAAACACTTAACATTTTAAACGGAGAAATAGGATGGGATGTCTTATACAACTACACGGTAGCTGCACTTCGTTACAGAAAATATATTGTTGAGGGAGATTTTTAAATTATAATAATAATTAGTTAAAAAAAAAAAATGTATTATATTGATTGTCAACCTGGTAGACGGCCTTAGGCCAAACCAATTAGGCTAAGATTATTCAATCTTTGTACATTATTTATGGAAAATAAAAGTCAATTAAAACTAACTAAAACTAACTAGATTGGTTATTATCTTGTGTTCATCGTGTGCCTATCAAAAGGCGACGAAGGAAAGAAATTGAAAAGAAGACAGAAACAAGGAAATATTTTATAAATTTTGAAGGGAAGAGAATACAAGTATGTATGCAGTTTTTGCTGAAAACTCTTAACATTTCCAGTAGAGTTGTCACATATGCCCTTGAAAAAACAACAGTTTTAAATACATCCCTCTTGTCTGTTTCCGATTATAATTAAAATCCTTGCCGCCTGGAAAATCAATTTAGTTTTTTTTTTTTTACAAGGAACTAGCAAAGCAGGTACTTTCAAAGTCAACTAGGCCCTCGCCAGTTATAACCATTCCACTTTAAGAGAAAACAAAAATTGGTTTAATTTATATTTCGGTAAATAGAACTTTCGGCCTACTAGTCTAATACGCTATCCACTACTTTGAAATACAGACCTTCAATGATGAAAATGAATAACTTTAAACTTAAAAGGGGGTATTTCTGGTACGATAGGAAAACTTGCCTAACAATTTTTCAATCAATGGCCTGGGAGTATTGGCCAAGTTTTCGCTAATGAAAATTTTCATGGCGTTCGGTAAACTTGGCAAATCTTACCATTTTTCCAAGCGCGTTTTTAGCATAAATTATTTAAAAAAAAAAAAAATAAATAATAAAGAAATAAATACAAATTGTATTATGCTATCTATTCCTTATATTATAAAAAAAGATCATAAATAATGTTATACAAAATTTTGTTGCCATAGTAACAAAAAAAAAGGCTTAAACTCAAAAAATTCAAAAGGAAAGTTGACCTAGGCCTAGTTGACTTTGAAAGTACCTGCTTTGCTAGTTCCTTGTAAAAAAAAACTAAATTGATTTTCCAGGCGGCAAGGATTTTAATTACAATGAGCCTTCGAATTAAAAAAAAAAAAAAGTAAGTAGGTGCCTCCTCTACCGTATTTTATTTTTATGTGAATATTTAGAAAAATTGTGTCCTCCTTTCCCCACAGTACAGTCACTATTTTGGTTGTTAATTAAAAAAGAAATAGAATTTATAAATGATATAAAGTAGCTTTGGTCACTAGGATGGAAATTTAAAGTGTTATTTTCTGATGTTTTAAATTTAAATGTTTGCAGATGAATGAGGAATTTACAAAAACAACAAAAGAACAAATCGAACATGAACTTGTATGGTAGTGAAACAAGACCAAGGAATAACATTTAAATATTGTTTAAGATGTATTAATTCGTTCTTTAAATAAAATAAATGAAAGAAAAACCAAAATGAAGAAAAGAAAAAGACCAAGTTGGAAATAAATAAAAACAATTAAATTCCAGGTTAATTTCAAGGTAAATAAATAATAACAGCCTGTTTTTTAGTTTTTGTGGCACAATTATTTAAAAAATGTATGCATTCTGCACTTCTGTTCAAAAAGACCTTTTCAACGATTATAATTTATGCCCCTCGGCATTTTATAGACGGCGTAATTTGTACTACAAAATTTGTGTTTACCGTATTATTATATGATGATGATGATTCTTGCAATATTTGTAAATAATGCAAACTTCCAAGACGCTACTAAGAACATAAATATAATTCAAATATCGAAGTCGAAAAACTCAAACATCGAATTTTATTTATTATTTTTTTTTTTTGCAATTTTAATAGGGGTTACGGTTACTAAACGTATATTATGTATGTAAGAGTGATGATGATGATGATAAAGCTATAGGAACAAATAGTTAACAAACAAAATTTTAGTGCAGGCATATTATATTCAAATTATTATAAAAAATAAATGACAAGTATTTTGTCGAATGATATTAAATAAAACAAAATGATGAAATGAATTATTAATTTTTTTGTTTAAAGTGTACATTTTCAGTACATCGACTTACCTATTTGGTTTTAATTTCTTTTCATTTTTAAATTTAATAACGCAAAACAAAAAAAAAAAATTAGTAGATTTTTAAATATTCTCATCTTTTATTTTAAATAAATTTTGAAACAATATCGAAAGTTACAGAAATTAGAGACTTTTAGAGTCTGGAGTTAACATCTATTTGTTTTATTTTATTTATTATGTTTTTATAATTCAAACTTATTACGACAGTAAGATGAAATTTTTAATTTCACAATTTAATTGTGATATTGTTTTCTGTATTAGTTAGTAGATGCGTATGAGGCACTAGAAAAAAAGCTCACAAGTTATTAGGGAGCTAAATTTGATATGATTTCATTCATAACTTGATGTTTACAATTACATAAATTTGTATTTTATATATTAGTAGGAAACAATTGATATAATATAATAAATTATCTAAAACTATAGCCATCACCATTTTGTATCGAACACATATTATAGTATACGAGTAAAACCCCTATTACCGATGTCATAGACTATTTGAAAAACTATGATTAATGATAAGTTGTTGCTGCAAAAGGGCCCTGGTTCAAGTTCAATCTGCGTACAACTTATAACGACCGCTTTTGTTAATCTAATCATTATCATAAAAGTTCGAAAGATTATTTTAAATTGCAGAAAACGACTCAACAAATGGGAGAGTTTTGTTTTTTTATAATAGCCGTGTTTTTTTTTTGCAAGCCCGAAGGGAATTGGATGAAAAAAAAAAACGATGTCGGGGCTCAACAGTTTACGTGTTAAATGCAACTTAACAACTAAGCCCATTCGGGATTAGGCTAAGCACGGAGAATTTTTGGTGCTTAACTTAAGCACGGAGAAAAACTGTGCTACCGACTTGAATTCCATACATATTGTTATCGATAGTTTGTATGGAAACTCCATGTTTTTTCTGCGATGACGTCGGTTAACCCCGATATCATTTTTTTCGACCAATTTGCTCCGTGCTTGCAAAAAAAACAGGCCTAATGTTTGTTGCAATCATTAAAAGGATTCCGATGTTCATGGACCTTAAGATGTCGCATCACACCCCTTCCTTTCAAGCAAATTCACTGACCCAACTTTCTCGGTCTTTCTTGGAAAGACATTGTTTTTTTTTATTTTTTTCTCTTTTCTTATATTTTCTTATGAAAAATTGAGAAATGGTCGCTTCTTTAACTAAATGTTAGTGTTTTTTTGTTCATTTCGTCTTTTTGTAGTGCAATATAAATATGTTTGCAAATTGTATTTATATAATTGATGAAAATAATAAATGTTGTAGGTAAACTCGATTTGAGAAACTTGGCATGAAAAAAGCTTTGTTGTAGGTAATGTAGAACTCAAGTGGGGAAGTACTTTTTTTGCGATTCGTTATGGATCCGTTTTGGTTTCGGTTTTTGCTGAGTATGGTGAATTCTCAATCTCACAATACATGCGCAAGTGGGTCAGTGGTGATTCTAATTTCCATACTAATTTGAGCCGACAAACTCAGTTTTACGGATCCGTACGCGGAGTCTTCCCTACGTTAGTGACTACGTGTGCGGATCCAAAACGGACTCTTTTGCTTCAAGCTATCAAAAATTCTACAAAGGTCATTCCAATGGTGTTTAGTAATAATACATATTGACAATTATTGTCTGTCAGATGCATACAAATGCAAATCATGCTTAAATCGTCCATTTTGCCTCACATTCATTTATTATTTTTATTATGAAGTAAAGTTAAAGTCGTAACAAAGCAATCTACATGCGTTTAATTGATACGATAATGCTGTTACATTAATCAAGTCTTATCGTTTAAACTTCATCAACCAACCTTTGATACTTGTATATTGAACGCCATTAAACACGACTATTTTTTTGACATTTGTCATTAAATACAATTTCTTCTCTTAACATTCATTATATTATATTTAATTGTTCTGAAGTTAATCGTAGTTTTCTTAAATAATCATTATTTAAAATTATTAAATATATGTATTTCTTTTATTCGAGTTGTCAGACAAAGTTAAAATTGAATTTCTGCTATTAAATTCTAGTTTCCTTACCAAACCTATGGAACAGAAAAAAACCGCTGTTTCGAGGTATCTAAACCTACATAACTAGTCACTTCTTTACTGAAGATCTTAAGAAACAAGATACGGGCATTTTGAGAAGATATACCGAAAGTGGAAAAAAAAGTTTCGAAGAATTGAAAATTCATTTCGTCTCAATTATGGAATACATTTGGATAAATCTGCGAAAAATGCAAAGCTAGAAAGGAAAAAGTAAGCAGAAAAGTGTGGAGCTGTTAACAAAAGCAAAGAGAAAATTTTGAAAAAATAAAGAGAAAGAAAGAATTGTTGGCAGAAGAAAAAAATTTAAGTATAGTGAATGGCGTTAATTTGTCGCTAATAAGTTTCTTTTCTCTGTTAAAAATTTGGGTACTAAAAATATATAGAAATCGGTTGGCTTCTGTTCATATCTCCATTGTTCAAAATTGTTTTGAAAAAATCTAATGGAGCATATTAGATCTTGTCCAACAGATCATGAAATTTCTTTAACAAAGTCGCCATCACCTTCTTTAATTCGCTTCATTTTAAATCCTTCGTCAACTATCTCATTGGCTTTGGAAGCTTTGAGATTGATGTAGTTTTTGAGACCTATCCTGCAGACAACTTTGTCATAACTGATTTTAAAAAGAATAATAAAATTGGAGAAACATCACGAGCGATATTAATTGAGTGCATATTAACCTGGCTGACACAAAATAACAAAATATATTGCGGCAAGAGTTCATGATCGATTTAATGAGGATCCTAATATTTATTTTTCACCACCTATGAAAGGTTCAAGAAAAAAACCTTCAGGAAGTTTATACAGGCGCCGACATCGGAAAATTGGGTTTGACATGTGGGAAAAAGATTGCAATTCTATACCAAATAAAAGTTTTTTTTTGACGAAATTGAATTACATATTACAATCTGTTACATCATGCTATCCTACCACCTCCAGCGATACAAACAACCATTCCATTGAGCCACGAACTCGAACTAAATGTTAATTAAAAATCCCGGAGAAAAGTCAACATTAAAATTGAGTCATTTAACATTATCTAGCTTATTCTTCATCGGCGGATTCAAAATTGTAAAAGTAATTGGTTTTGTTTCGAATTTCTATGAATTCAAAGGATAACATTTTAAAGATTAAGTTTTTTAGTTTCAACTTTAACTGCTAGCTCTAGTCTAGGCATTTGTTTACTGAACTTTTAAACAAAAATTATAAATGGCATTTCAAAAATGACAAAATAAAAACTGTCTTAAACGACATCGGTAATAAAGTTGTGTACCTCAACCTATTCTCACACAATTTCGATAGTAAATAAAATACCTTAAAATAATTAAGAATGAATCATTACACATTATTTTTTTGTAATGTAGCTTCAATGTAACTTAAACAAATTAATTTAAATAGCAAATAATATTCATATAAAGTATTCCTTTTTTCTTTTATAAATCAAACGAAGATTTTTTAAGGTTTTTTAATATAATTAATAGGTAATTAAATATCAATTTTTCAATATCAAACGTTGTTAATTTTTTTTTATTCAATTTGAAATCACTCAGTCGTTAAATATAAATAGCGGGGGTAAAAGTTTGTATAATTTTTTTTCTAATATTATATATTCAAAAATATTGTAAAATGTTTTGGTGTTTTTTTTTAAATCTTAATTTGTTTTCTTCTACGAGATTTGTGATCTTTTCATGTTCACTCGCTATTATTCTTATTTTTTTTTTTTTTTGCTTTTATTTTTGGCGATTTATATTTTATATTTATAAATATTTTTTAATCGAAATTGGTCTAATATATTATAAATATTATTGTTTTTATTATTATGATTTGATGTAAAACTACAAATACCCTTTATATCCATAATTATTGTTATAGGATTTGATTTTAAATTAAAAAAAAAATATAATAATATTGTTTATTGTTGTTGAAGTTATGTGATGTTTCATCATAGTTACGATACTATTTTAATGATTTTTTTGGTTGCTTCTGGCTTACTTTTCGCTACACTTTTTTTTTAGTCATCACATTTTTTATTTTTTTTTTTTTTTTAATGCGGGAATCCATTTCTTATTTTGATTGTTTTTGTGATTTATAAATAACTTAGGTCTAGTACTTACGACCCATACCATGACCTGGATTAAGTAGACGGCAAAAGTGAGGAGTAGTTACACGACAATCAACTTGGATGGTTCGCCTCTGACGCATTGACATTGGTCATTGTCGGCTTGTTGAGGCAATAAATTCGCTATGTTTTTGAACCTACAAAGTAAAAAGAAAAATGTGAAAAAAAAAAAATCGTTTTGAAAAACGAAAGATTAAAGAAGATATATAACGGTCTTGAATAAAGACCGGCTTAAAGATTTTTTGCATTAAATTTAAAATTTACAAAAAAAAAAAGAAAATTATTTATTCGGAATGTGTTATCAGCCAAGCCTGGTAAGTGTTTATAGGTTTATTGACAACTTAATTAACAAGGATTATGTTGAAGATACTCACCCCTGTTCTGATTTTCGCTTCAGTAAAAAGTACTTTCGTTTTAAAAACATAAGTGTCCTTTACTCATTATTTTGAAGTTTTCAAAAATAAATAAATAAATTTGATGGCACAACAGCTCATGAAGAACTAGGGCCTAGTTAACAACTCTCAACCATTCCTGTGTGCGTGTCTGCAGGAGTCACTTAAATTTAAGATCCTACCTATTGTACATGTACTAACCTTCTAAGTAATGCAGGAATGGAGTGGACCTACAGTTTATTGCCGAATCCGAACGGCTAACGAGCGGCACTTTTCTGTGGCAGGAGATACTCTTGGAGGATTTGTCAATTTCTCGCAAGAGGCAGTAGCCGTTTTTTCTTTTAAATAAATAGGTGGCGAGGCTGGGGATCGAACCTTAGACCTCCGGCATGACAGTCCATCGCACTAACCATCGAGCTGAAGTTTTCAGCTCGATTTAAATTTCAAATTTAATTATTTCTGTCATGGTATTAGTGTATATTCGTGTCTGTGGGCCTTGTGTTGTCAAACTGGTATATAACTTTCAATTGTACTGGTGTATAGTAGTGTTAAAATCCAGATCTGCAAAATTGATTATTTTTCGACAAAAATCATTTTTTTTTGCCCATTGAAAGGCGAAAATTGTGGAAAACGGTGTTTTGACAGATCAGGATAAGAAAAAAAATTATTTTTTTTTACCATTGGGAAGCCCCATAAGAAATTACAATTGCTTGTGAAGGCGTGGAGTCGTATAGTAGACTTTATGACTGTTTTAAAATTTAATAGACAAAAATGAATCCCAAGATAACAAAAGATATAATTTGAAAACCACCACAACTTAATGAACCCAGCGTTTTTTTTTTGACATGGATTACATGTCTTTCTCGGACGGTTGGGTGTGATGTAGCGAAAAGAGGACCGTCACGAAAACATGTACCGCTAGCGCCCTATTGCTAAGTGACTGTTTGCACTACAGTGGTGCGTTCTTTTATGTTACTGTGGTTAACTATAGTTAACTATAGTTAACTTCGGTCGTTCCTTTAATTCAGAAAAGTTACTTCGAGTAACTTTATGACGTCATAAAATCGTTCCTAAATTCCAAAGTAAAAGTGTCAAAAAGTAACTTTTTGTAACTTTTTCCAACTCATCTCCTCGATATGAATTGAAATAGTTGATCTGTCAAACACAGCTGAAATGCAATGGTGGATGTTTTGTTTACTTTTTGCCCTTTTGATTTGGAATTGTTTTCAATATTTAAAATATATTTTTATCAATTTAATCGATTTTTTTTGTCGAATTTGATTTTTGGAATAGTTTTCTTTTATTTTCTGATGCATTTTCTTTCTGCCGGCATTTTCTTCTTTATATTTGGTTAAAATTTTTCATCCAAAAATTCTGTGCCATAAGCAATGAAGAAAATTGCACATGTTATTTTGAATTCCTAATAATTATTTTTGCAATAAATTTAATGCAATCACATTTTTTCTTGGTTATTCATTCCAAATATACAATTCAATTTTTTTTTCAACCCCTTTCGTTTGACAGATTAACTATTGTTAACTCTGGTCGTTCCTAAATGAAAAAGTTACCAAGAGTAACTTTCTTAACTATGGCAGATAAACTTTTGTTTTTGACACATTAACTATAGTTAACCACAGTAACATAAAAGAACGCACCTCCGACATCCTAAATATACCAATCGATAGATAAAGATTGCGCAAAGATTATAGAGCAATTGTTTTATAGCTATCGCCTCATAGTTTCAGGTGATGAGTCATCGCGTTTGGGGTAAATTGCAGCTAAATTAGGAGTACTCAAATAATTTTGAGCTCAATTTCTTCGGATATATAAGTGCCACTGACGTCATTGATATCTCATTCGAAAGGGTTTGAAAAAGGGCATCCTTACGTGTATTTCCCATATCGTAAATTCACATTATAGCACATAAGACATGTAATCCATGTTCGGCAGGTGCCACAAGGGCAATCTACCAAAGGTATTTTTTGCAATATTGGTATCAAAAAATAAGTAGTACATTTTGAAACACTGTTGGACTTATAAAAAATAAATTTGTTTTTCAAAGCAAAATGCGGAAGAAAATTATTTTTTTTTTTAATAAACGCGTCCTATCTATCTGCCTGGCATTCAGATGTACGGGCACAGGCAGAAGACAACCATAACTCTGCAACCAATTGGATATAGAGTCAAACTTCGATAACTCGAACTTCGTTAACTCGATTTTTTAATAACTCGAACAAATTTATGTGGCAGCAGCGTTTAGATTTCAAATTCCATACATTTTTTCCCTGATAACTCGAACTTTTGTAACTCGATTTTCTTTTTAACTCGAACAAAAAAAAAATGGCATATGCTTCAAGCAAGTCGAACTTTTGTGGAGAATTCCCATTTTAAGAGAAAAAATAACATCACGTATGCATTTTTTGAAGGGAATTTTAATTTGAAAACGAGATACCTCACTACACACATATTTGTAGGTTTGAGAAATTTGACTTTTTTTTATTAGCTACATGTTTCGTTGCTGGTTAGAAGTGAGTACACGTCAAAAGTCATAGAAAATTGATTCAAGAAAGCCTTGTTTTGTAACTCGATTTGGCTTTTGGAAAGAAGAAAACGACATTCCTATATACATAGTTTTCTACAATAATGTTGATGAAGATCGAATTTTGATGTAAGCTGAATATGATAAATGGATGATACAAATTAATATAGCAACCAATATATCTCTTGAATATTATATGGTGTTAGATAACGATATTTGCACATCGGCCTTTACTACAGACGAGGACATTATTGAGCTCTATAGCTGCAAATCTTTAAATCCGACTTTTATTGATATACAGCCCAATTCTAAATGAAAATACATTATTTTTCTTCTACAATTTGATTTATATGTCAAATACTGAAAAAAGCTGTTTGTATCATTCAGAACTCTCAGTCCCACTATCAAGGGTAAAAAAATTCAACCAGGGAATTCGGAATCGAAGTATTTTACTCCCGAAAGAATGCGTCTCCCGGGGAGTTTTTTCCCGGGGAATATTTAGAATTGGATTGATAGAAATTGAAGACAAGACTTCGGTAGAAGAATTCATTCAACAGCCTTCGAAGCGTGTTTTAGCACCTGCATTTGAAAATTTGAATTTACAATTGAAAACTTGTGACGATACAACAGATGAAATTTAATGTAGCTTTGAAAAAATTAAAATCTTTTTTCTTGAGAAAAAACAACCAAAAAAACTATTCTCAAAACCAAATCACTAAAGTAATGCAATAATTTTGTGTATCTATGGTGTAAGTAACTTATGTACATTTATGTAAAACGTATTATACTTAATAAAACCACAAAATGTGCCTGCCTTTGTATTTCAGATATTAATTTGTTTAATTGTTTTAATTGTGTTCAAAAATTTGGATAACTCGAAGTCTTGATAAGTCGGACTTTTTTTTTGTGGATAATAGTAGTTCGAGTTATCGAAGTTTGACTGTATTCGGTCCTTCAGGCACATCTCCATCAAGGTTTGAATATATTTTTGAAGGAATTCTAAATAACTTTGGGCCGTTAAGTTTCCCAGCAAAGTTGGTACTGGGCTGTATCTTCCCTCTTAATATTTGGGTTTTTAAGTATCCACATACATATGGAACCTCCCCAATTAATAAATTTTAATTTACAATTTATTAAACTTCCATGTGCAAAACAAAAATACATACATACATTCGATAAATCGATTTTTTTTCGCCCCATGAACTACTGGTGCCTCTTAGCGGTACGGGAATGAATCAACTGTCCAATCCTTAACTCAAAAACTAGGTGGACAAAAATTGTGAAAGATCAGGGACAGAAGGATCAGGGTAAAAGAGATGTCGAAGAAACTACATATGTGCCAGTGTAAGTAAAATCAGAACGTGAGAGCGATACGTTCATGAAATGCTTACCCAAACTCATTTTAAGAACACTCGCTTAAGAATCGATGGACTATTACAACACGCCTGTTTGGTATTGAGGACTGTACCCGCAGTTCTACCGGAGGGTGAGGCAATCTACCCAGGGCTACAAGGCCAGAACGGAAGCCTGCCGCGACGAGAGTGGGAATATGGTGGTAGACACACAGTCGGTGCTGAGGATCTAGAAACAACACTTTTCTAGACTGCTAAACGGTGAACACTCCATTCAACCTGGACGATGATGGTCATAATTTCCGTACACCCGACCTAAATGAAGTGCGTTTAGTGATAGCCAAGCTTAAAGCGTACAAGGCTGGTGGTGCGGATGGCCTGCCAGCCGAGCTATTAAAAGCCGGTGGAGATGACTTGGTAGGGAGTATACACAAACTTATTCCCAAAAATTTGGTCGGAGAAAAGTATGCCCGATGAATGGAACCTCGATCTATTGTGGCCCATCCACAAGAAAGGAGCTCTGTCCTATGCCAACTACAGAGGTATAAGTCTCCTCAACATAGCATACAAAATCTTGTCATCTGTACTGTGTGATCGCTTAAAACCGTTTGTCAACGATCTGTGTAGTCTTAGGCCCGGCAAATCAACGGTCGATCAAATTTTCACTCTCCGACAGATTTAGGATACAACACACAAGTTTCAAATCGATACACACCAACTATTTATCGATTTAAGTCGCATATGAATATGATAGCGTAGATAGAGAAGAACTATACAGAGCCATGTCGCATCTCGGCATCCCTGCTAAACTCGTCCGATTGTGTAGGATGACGGAGAAGAAATCTCGCTGCTCCGTCAAAGTCGGCAAGAACACCACCGAACACTTTGATGTCGAGAAAGGTTTGAGGCAAGCAACTCGCAAGTCAACAACAGAGGTACAATTTTTCAAAAATCTGTTCAACTACTTGCTTATGCAGATGATATTGAAATCATTGGGAGAACGAAGCGAGCTGTTACCGGCGCGTTTGCAAGTATTGAATCGGAAGCGGCGAAAATGGGGTTGGCTGTTGAGGACAAGACAAAGTATATGCTATCATCGAGAAAGGAATCTAAACATCGTCGACTCGGGCAAAACGTCACGATGGATAGGTACAACTTCGAAGTCGTCAAGGACTTTGTCTACCCAGGGCTCCATTATTACATCGCAAAATGACATCTTGCCAATCGCTATTTCTTCGAGCTAAGAAGGCATTTGAGTAGTAAAGCCCTCTTTCAAAGACTCCTTGATTCTTCCTTATATAAAGACCCTAATCATCGTACAGTGGCTGAGATGGCTGGGACACGTGGAGCGTATGGACACCGACGCACCAGCCCGACGAGTCTTTGATCTACCCCTGATTTCAGCTAGCTAGAGACCGAGCTGGCTGGAGGGGTTTGTTGGTTGAGGTCGTATCCCATCCTGGACTGTGAGCGCCATCTAAAGTATGTAAGTGTTTGGCATTTAGAAATGTCAACGATTTGAAAAACACTGCTTAAAAGGGTTACAAAGGCAGTCCAAAGAATTATTTCCCACAGAAATTAAAAATATTGTAGAAAGGTGGGTAAGGATTGTTACAAACAGGGACGGATTATGCCGAAAAATGATTTATTCATTAAAAAACAAAGCTTTTTACTAATTGAACGCTTTTTTCTCTTCATGAATTTTTAATCCGATTCAATAAAACTTGTGAAACCATTCAAGCAACAAAGATTTGTTTGTATAAAATGTTTTTTTTTTTTGCTTCAACCTGTTGCAAATTGTAAAGAGAATAGCATTTTTGTTCTATTTGGAAGAGGGTAGTTTCATATACATATGCCTCGCCAGAAAATGCTTAAATACTTACAACATCAGCCACAATTGGTTCTTCGATTTCCAGTCCGGCTAAGCCTTGTTCACGTGTTAAATGCACTTCATAGGATGATGTTGGTGTAACAAATACTACACGATGCTTACGTGTTTGTAGTATATTGGCAATAACTAGCTGGTTATTTTAAACATAAAAAGAAATTTAAATAAATAAAGTCTTATACAAATGTTTCAAACAACAAACAACTTACTTTGTGTTTATATTTGTTAAGACTATCTCGTGACTTGGCTATTAATAGATTCTCGTCAGTCTCGAGTTTGAAGGAAACCACAAATGCATGTGGCACCCATAAGTTACACAATGGTGCAAGCATTTTTGGCACCAATTGCAGGGATATTGTTGGCGCGCCCTCTCCCGACTGCATTTTATGAGTTGGCTGGAAGAAGAAGAAAAAGAAATGTAAATAACAAATATATATTATTTTTTATCCTCTTAAGCTAACAATGAAGAAGAAATACATATTATCCAACCGAACCCATGAGACAAATATTATCTTACTTCATAATATCACCTCCTGAAACTATAAAACCTTACAAATCGATATCTAATTTTATTCCAAACTTGAAAAAATACAAATGGAGCAAAAAAGAAAAGAAAAAGAAAGACTTTCTTAACAAAACACACCACCACACCACACACTCCTTGAAAAAAAAAAAAATAATAATGCTCTTAAATTTATGGAAACCAAACTTTTGGTGACAATAGACAATAACGCACCCTCAAGGCTTTAGCCTCCTCTATACGGTAATTGAATTGTTTATTCAGAAAAAAAAAAAAAGAGAAACGAAAATAGATGAGGTTAGAGAGACAAAAAAACAACAGACTTAAGGAGGATAAGATTTTGTCATAATAAAAACCGTGTTCAAGTTCATTGATATTGAATATTTATTTATGTATATTTGTAAGACATCGGTTCTTAGATGGTGCATAGGAATGGGTCGCAACAGGAGGTAAGAATACTTTACACTCTGACCCTGCTCTTTTGCGCTTCGAGGGCATTCGAAAAGTTCAAGAGCAGTGAAAAATGGGTGATAGTAGTTTATGCATTATGGAGATTAGATTAAATTGGGTTCAAGCAATGACTGTGGCATGGACATTCGAATGCCAAACAAGCTTTACTCGTATTATGGAACAATGAAAGTAGACATGAATGACTTTGTAATTCATTTTATCTTCAACCTTTTTTGTTAAAATAGTCTGGGAAAGGTCTCAGAGGAAATCAACGAAAAGCCTTGTCGGTGTCTACATAAGCAAAAGGTCAAGAACAAATAATTACATAAGTTTGGGATATGTAAATGGCGAATGGGTCTATTTGTCAACAACAGGAAACTACACTTGCGAGCGAAAAAATGGAATCACCCTCGCTTCACGTAAAAACAATAATATTGCTCTCAATGTAATTGACATGCATGAATGTTTATGGTATCGGTAAAACGCTGGAACCATAAGCTTTAAGTCAAGGTTAAAAACATAAAAATCCATTCGGGATTTCAAGAAATAATCGCTATAATTGAAGCATGTAAGAAAAAATAAAGTGAAATTAAAACAGGTAGTAGCTCGAAAATTAAACATTTACGACAAAATTAAGCGAAATTTATTGTTTTAGCCCAAGCTCTAGTCACAGCTTCTGAACGATTTTTCATTGACCTGATGGGTTTCTTGACTCTCTCTTGCGGTATTCTTTACCATTCGTCTGCCAGTGCCGCTTTCAGTTTTTTAATTGTCTCAGGAGCTGGAATTCTGGCTCTAACCCTTCGTTTAAATCGTCTCACAAATGTTCGATAGGGTTTAAATCTGGGTTTAGCGCCAGCCATGGTGGCAACTTTCCTAAGGAATCCGACTATTCCCCGCGTAGTGTTGCAGCGTTATCATGCATTAGTACGAAATATTTGGCAATACATCCAGCAAAAGTAACGAGAATATCGGAGATATGCCAATCCGAAGTTAAACCTCCCCTCGAACACCATTAGTGACAAAAATCAGCTCACTTTTCCTTCAATTCAAATGCCTGCCTGTATCATACAAAACCCTCCCCCTTAAGCCACGGTTTCAACAAAACAGCTTTGTTCAAATCGCTCGCCACGACGTCTGTGTATTCTGCGCCCCTACGATTACTTCCATGCAGACTCATTTTGTACTTATCCGAGAACATAACTCGCATCCATTGCTCAACTATCCAATCGTAGTAAAAATAAATAAATAAATTTGATGGCACAACAGCTCATGAAGAACTAAGGCCTAGTGATTTACAACTCTCAAGCATTCCTGTGTGCGTGTCTGCAGGAATGGAGGGGACCTACAGTTTATTGCCGAATCCGAACGGCTAACGAGCGGCACTTTTCTGTGACAGGAGATACTCTTGGAGGATTTGTCAATTCCTCGCAAGGCAGTAGCCGTTTTTTTTTTTTTTTCTTTTTAAATAAATAGGTGGCGAGGCCGGGGATCGAACCTTAGACCTCCAGCATGACAGTCCATCGCACTAACCATCACGCCAAGGCTACTACCAATCCAATCGTAGTGCACTAGAGAAAATCGTAGTCAACCTTGTCGGTGGTTTGCAGTCAATTTTGATCCCCCTACAGGTCGTTTCGGGGTAAGGTCTGCTTCTTTAAGTCGTCTTCTACCTGTCCATTTACTAGCAATTCTTCTTCGTACCTGCTTGAGCTGTTGTTGGACGTTTTTAAGGCCAGTCGATTGACGATTTTGGAGAGAAGTTATTGCGATGAATCTTTGATACACAACATTTTCTAAAATGGAGCTGACGGGCCACAACACGTTTGGTTATTCCTTGTCGCAGAAGTGTAACAACTTGAGGAACATCTGCAGGTGTGGTATCCATTTATTTCCAAGATTAAATCGAGATTATCTAACAGTTCACTCGTGCTTCCTTTTTTAGTAAAAATCCTTTTTTAGTATAATTTGTTATTTTCGCTATTTTGGCGAGTAACGCCAAAACTATTCCATGAATTTTTATAATTTTATGAGTTTGAACTCCAAGCTCTAAAACGTGACCATTAACATTTAAGCAAAAATATTATATCCATAGAAATTGTTGCTTCTAAAAGGCGAAAGGGAGTGATTCCATTTTTTTTGCTCGCAAGTGTATTTAGTGAGTCCTTAGTATTATGTAAAGAGGAAAATGGTTGCATTTAAAGACTTAATATTGAGCTATTTAAATGAACTATTACAAGTATATTTGAGTAATTGAGGGATCTCAAACATAAAATAACCAATGAAAACATTCTCAACATGTTTTAAAAAAAAATATGACTTCTTCGTTACTATTGGTCTATTTCTTTTGATTGAGCTTGACTAATGAAATTTATAAATTTGTATAAATAATAATATTAATATGATTAAACTAAGACAAACAAAGGATAAATAAAATTAAAAATACTACAAAATTAAAAAAAAAATAGTGAAGATATCAATAAACAAATATTTAAACACCTTACAGCCAATTTCTTCACAGAGTCCTAACGCTAGTACCGGTACTAGCCCTAAAGTTAGTACTCAAATCGGTATCAACTCATTTCTTCACACAAGTACTAAGGCTTATTCCTGTCAATTTGGTGCCGAGTACTAGTTAAAACTCGGTACTAGCTAGCTCCTCAAAATCAGCTAGGACCTGGTTATTATACCAGTTGTTAGTACTCAAATTGGTACCAAATGATTTCTTCACATAAGTACTAAGCCCTAGTCCTGTCAAATTGGTACCGAGTACTAGTTAGGACTTGGTGTAAGCTAGGACCTCGAAATCGACAGTCTAGCAGGTTAATACTCAAATCAGAGCAATTAATTTCATTTTGTTTGACCATTTCTTGCCTGTTTTTTCTGAAGAAATAGGTAATAAGTGCATTTTTTTGTTAACGTTGTTAATTCTAGTTTTTTTTTTTTTCAATTTTGTGTGATGTTCTTGTGTAGAAAATGGATTTAGTTTTTGGTGGTGACAATGTTCGTACGAGAGATATTGCTCAGTTTTGATAACTTCTTGACCATTTCTTTTTTTTTTAAATAAATGTAACATAAAAAAAAAAATAAATTTGATGGCACAAGAGATCATGAAGAACTAGGGCCTAGTGACTTACAACTCTCAACCATTTCTGTGTGCGTGTCTGCAGGAATGGAGGGGACCTACAGTTTATTGCCGAATCCGAACGGCTAACGAGCGGCACTTTTCTGTGACAGGAGATACTCTTGGAGGATTTGTCAATTCCTCGCAAGAGGCAGTAGCCGTTTTTCTTTTAAATAAATAGGTGGCGAGGCTGGGGATCGAACCTTAGACCTCCGGCATGACAGTCCATCGCACTTACCATCACGCCACGGCTACTACTAACATAAGAGCGTTTTTTTTTTTAATTTTATTGGTTTTTAAATTTTCAACTTTGGATAAAAGCCAGCAACATTTTCAGAGATTGAAGTGGCTGCTTATGCATTTTACCGATTCCTTGACCCTTGACCCTTGACGTAACCGGAAAATATCTTTGGCGAACTAAACGTTGTTAAAAAATGGACCGGAATTGATGCTCGGTTCAATATTTCACCAATATTTGAATTAGGCGCACACATTTTAAGCCTGCGAATTTGGTTATCCCATTAGTAGGTCCATGGTCAAACGCGAACACGCAAAACTTAATTCAAAACACTACGAAAACTCACAAATTCGGCGAAATCATTACCACAAACACAAAATGAATATTCACATATTTTAAATAAGAAGAAATTCAATGCAACACACGACAATATTATAATTATTATATTTATCTTTTAACCAAACAGAAAACGTAATAAATAACTCAAATACAGGTAAATACTGTCGAAAATTAATTAAAAACTTCAAAAAAACTGACGTAAATGTTAAATAAATATCAAAATAATTTATAAAAAGCCAAAATGTTGTCAAAATCAGTATTAGACCAGTTTTAGACGTATAGAGTTCCTAGTACCGCTGTGTGAAACTTAGATCGGGTACTAAGGATGTAAAGAAATGCTCAGGTACTAACTTTTCGTTAGGACCCAGTACTAGAGCTAGTACCTGAGCCAGCTAGACCGGGTTCTAAGCTAACTTAGTACCTATGTGAAGAAATTGGGCGTTAATGTTTTTACAATTTTCGTTTTTGTCGCACTTTCGTATAAATTTTAATTAAACACGACGATTAAACGAATTACAATCAAAACAAAACGAATGAACGATTAAAAAACACGTACCTGAATCCATTTCGGACTGCATGCAGTCCATCATCAGCATCACGACTGATCAAATTGGTATTGTCTTCTTGGGAGTTTGCAATCAGATGAGAGAAAAAAGGTTCGATGTTATATTGCCGTTATCAGCATTGATAGCATTTCTATCTCTTTGTATGAAATAGCTTTCATACGCATCCAATTTTCTCTTATCTCTTACTTGTTTCTTTAGACTCACACAGCTTGTACTTATATTGAAGTGGTTAAGCCTCTAGACCTGGTCTGTGATGTAAGAACTTTATTATTGTGATCGGTTTTTACGTTTTCGGTTAAATTTTATAATTGAAGATATCATTTTTATTTAAACGCAATTACAAATTCTTCTAAAAGTGACGTCCAAAGCGAAGTAGGTACACATCTATTTATTAGTAATTAACATACATAGCATGGGTCAGGGTACCTTTTCCTTTACTCTATAAATGATATTATTATTGGAGAAAGACCATAACAAGACGTTTTCCTTTCGAGGTGGCGAAGTGGTACTCATGAGTACTCGGCTTTCTCTCATGGAACGCAAATAAATAGCATTGCTAGTAGAATCTACTACTAGTCCAGTAAATAGAGACAAAAATAAAGGGGGTTACCCTACAAAAGGTCGGGTAGTTCTAAATTTTGTATATGTTATTTGATATGGTTGGATGTCTTAATTGCCTTCTTAACCCGAAGAAGCAACGATTGGCAAAGAGTTATTCTTCTTTTGATTTCAGCGCTGGTATCAATGTCTGAGTTGATAGTATAGCCTTAGGAAGATAAAAGCCTCTAGCTACACTATAGTTACAGCTGGTCTAAAGTATAATGCTCAATCTGAGCCGTCGGTATTTGATGTCATTTCTTGTTGACACCATATACTTGGTATTGCCTTAATTGACGGTTAAACCCATATAGCTTTTGTTTTAACGCTCACAAAAGCGCTACTCAAAACACGCTATGTCTTCTTTCTTTCAAGAAAGTTGTTGAAGAAGAAGTAGCATTAAAGCGTATCACCTTGCCTACATTCTTTTTCGTCACCGAATTATTTCCTTAGTTAATAATTAATTCTTCCTATAGCTTCGAATTCTAATTCTTCAACTTAAGTCCTGCATACTCTTAACGTAGGTACTTTTATTTGATTCTGAGTGTCTTAATGTTAATATTTTCCTTATATTCGTAATCAAGCAAGACAAAAATTAATGTAATATTTTATGACCTCATTGGAAAAAGCCTGATAAAAATAGAATATGATCACATAATATCCTTCTTTCATTCTGTTAAATCATTTTTCCCACATCATTGAATATTTTGAAAAATAGATAAATTGACTGTCCGTAATCAAGTGAGGCAGAGTGTATCTCCAATACAATAAAACATTAATATTAATACATTATGGTGTATACGCCCCAGGTCTCTAGCTAATCGGAAAGTTAGTCGACTGCAAAGTTCTTATCGTACGGATGTACATAGAAGGAAGCTAATTAATAAAAACGTAAAAAAGGACAAAAAAACTCTTTCCCACTCTTCGCCGAAATGTTTTAATCTCAAAATACAATAGTGTACATGAAATTTGTAGGTAACAAAATTCTCTAAAAGATTTGTTATGAAAATTTTTTCTTTAAAATCACTCGTTAAGAAGTTATTAGCCTGCAAAGTGGGAAGAAACTGAAAATTTCACAAAATACGAAATTTTAGCCTTTTTTGGTAGTTTCATAGCTTTGTTGGTATTGGTTGTACAAAAAAAAACAACGGAGACCATATTTGTAGGAAATTTTGTTTTCTACAAGTTGCCAAATTACTTTTTTTTGCCAAAAAGTACATCAGAAAGAAGCTATGGGCAAAAAAGTGACAATTTTGAGGGGTTTTTTTCAGGATTATGAAGGGGGCGGAGGGGGCGTGGTTGTGGAAATTTGTATTTTTTATCTACCGAACATATTATATAACATACCCAAAATTTAGAACTACCCGACCTTTTGTAGGGTAAAATGTCTCTATTGATTGGACTATACAGTCTTATTGGATTTTCATTCAGCCTTATTGTGAGTTTCACCCGAACAATGTTTCACCTTAAAATTCTTTGTTCGCCCGGAATTTCAAAAGCTGTTGCAAGTTTCGTCTGAACGAAAATTACATTTTCAGAATAATTTTTCTCTCGTTGGCCTACTGAAAGTATGTGAAAATTAAAGCTGTGAATGGCAAATTTCCAAATTCAATTCAAAATCATTTCATTTCTCATACAAATTCAAATTTCCAAATGAGGAAATTCAAACAAAATTTGCACGAAATTCGGTAGGAAATTACGTAAAACTTTTATGAATACACCCAAATGGAATCCATTCAAAGTGGAACAAATTTAAAATGACAGAATTCAATGTAAAAAAACAACAAAAACAAGCGATTGACAATCTGGACCGTCAAACAAAATTAGGAAATTTGAAATGTGAATACTTTTTTGTAATTTGCCAAATTACCTCATTTCAGCTCTAATAAAAACGCAGTATAAGGGAAATTTTCCAAACATGAAATAGGCGAAAACATTTTCCGGGGGAAATGTTGTTCGGGCGAAAATTCGCAATAAGGCTAATTTATTCCTTTTCTGTAGAATCTGTACTACCACCAAAACTGAGAAAATCTACATAAAAAAAAAAAAGAATTAATGACGAAATGTCGGTTGATTTCCTTACTTTTGAGCAAGTACCCCTTATACTTTAGCGTGTTCGCAATCAGCCAAATAATATACTTATAATTTCCAGGTTTTGCAAGTACCAAATGCGTAGTGCATATTGAGGAACTATACTCAAAAAAAAAAAAATTAATAATTCAATCGACAATTTTATTTTAATAAATGGGGCATTCCATGGTCACGTACATACAAATTCAACTACTTTGCTATTATATGACGTCTAGTTATCGATGCGTTAATTAGATATGTCACATATTAATTTTTTTCAAAAGTTTGTCAACTAGTTTTCGGTTTGCAAACAATTTAAAGGTATACCGAGCTGGCTGGAGGGGCTTGTTGGTTGAGGTCGTAATCCATCCTGGACTGTGAGCGTCATTTAAAGTAAGTAAGTAATTAAGAAAAGTATTGGTCTAGCTATTGATGATAGCGGCCAAAAACCATAGCAAATATATTAAAAGATTGGATTAACAGTATGGCCTATTATCAAGTCATCCAAGACGGTTTTAATCTTTTCAATAAATTGTTGAAAAATATTGAACAGTGTTTTTTTATAGCTTTTTATTTTTAAGAAACCAACAAATGGCCTACCTTTTATTATATTTATCGATGTTTTTGATAAATATTACACTCCAATTACCTACTCGTTTTTAGTAAAACTCGGCTGCAGCGACTTATCCAAAATACCGATTTAAGAAAAGGCTTTTAAATAGAATTTTGTCTGCAGAAAATGAGACACCCATTTAAGAAACTGCAGCTGGGAGGTACTCATATTATCTGCAAAATCTTTCTTTCATATGAAAATTTAATTTAAGATCAAAATCTGACTTCATTTCAAATGACTCTAGAGTCCTTTACGCATTATGTGATTTCAGCCTTATCTGAATCACATTCCAAACAAAAACTATTTTCAGAAAAAAAAAAAAAAACGAAACTTCTCAACTAAAATAATCGCACTTTTTAAAATAAAAAAAGTTTTCATAATTATTTTTTGAGAAAGCAAACAACTAAACTGCCACACACCCACACAAAAAGAAAACTTATTAAACTAAAAAGTTGTAAATAATAAATACACTTTGAGTTCGACAAGCGCTCGACAAAAAGTTTATCCTTTCCACTTTCACATTGCTATTTATGACAAAGTTAATTAATTTTGTATGATTCTTTAGAAAAGTGTGTAGATATAGCTACAAAAATCGATTGGTAAACAGTAGGATATATTTTATGTATTCGAGTTAATAATATTGAGAAGAGAATCCATCAATAATTTTCTACTAAAATGCCCATAAAACATTCTTTGCTGTTGTTTCAAGAATAAAATACTACTTAATTAAATCCTGTCGAAATGGATAACCTAATTGGAAAACGATGTGGTTTGACGGAAAACCATTTCCATCAACAAACTGCTTTTGTAAGAATTTAACGATTTTTTCCACAACAACAAAACAAAAGCTTTGCGCATCATTAGCTTAACGTATGCATGTGAGGTGGGGGTGAAAGTATTAATAATACAGAGAAAACTGATTTATGAGCTCCAACTAATTGCCTTGTTAGAATAACACCAACGTTTATGTGATGACACCACCTCCCCATTAACAAGAAGAGCGTGTCTCTCCCACTCTTTAGCTAAACAACAACTCCAACTCAACAAATCATTTTCGCTTTAAATTGACACCAAGGACACAAAACTATTCATCCACATTCACATCGTTTCTCATTTGAGGATGCTTTCATGCACGGACAACATGACAGTTTGTATATCATGGTTGAGAAAGCGGGTGGTAGAATTGTATCCGGTGCCTCAAGGAGAATTCATGAAGCAGATTGACTATGGCTATTAAATAAATCATATCTGCACATGGCAGAGAATTCAACTCAGTTGCACATGCACCCACAACGACAAAGATGACAACGAAAACGGGACGATACAACTTCCTTTCCCTCCTTCCACGAAATCAAAACTGTCATTTGAACGAAAACAATGCAAAACATAAATATTGATTATATTATCTAGCCCTTGCCTTATTATTTTCATCACCCAGACCACCCACAATACATATTTACTTTGATGAGACTTACCATTTTATCTTGTGGAATGTAAAAGTCAGATACAGCTGCCGCCAGGAAGAGCACCGCCCTTTGTTCGAAAGCTGCTAGGCACTCGCATGCAGCTCGTAGCAGCCACATATAATCGACTACACTTGTAAAGCTAACGTACAAAATCATTTGCGATTCGCGGGCATTTTTGTACTTGGCCAGGATTGGTGCGAAGACATCTACAGAGTCTGGTTTCACTGTTATCGCTGTGCCTCGTGCATCGTCCGTGATGTCTAACATATCGAAAAACTGCTGACCGGTGAAGTGACGTGTAAAAGGCTCTAGTGACTTTTGACGATACATAAAAATCACAGCGTATTCATGATCGAGAAAATACTCTGCCGACGAGGAGCCACGTGTCCCCGCACTAAAATTGTCCACAAAACGAACTGTGTTATGTTCCAGAGGGACTGTGGTGCCACCAGACTAAAAAGACAACAAAAAAAAAACGAGAATATTAAAGTTTTATATGTACACATTAACATCTGGGTAAAACAGGGAAAAAGAATATAATTAAAGAAAATGGGGAGTTGGAATTATAAATTTTGTTTCAGCTGCTTTATTCGTAATTGGGGGGGTTTAACGGCAACATTATTTTACCCAGGTTCGTGACAAGATACCTAATTTGTTAGTAAACTAGATACAAGACAAAGAATTTGTATTGTAACCTACATTATGAATGTATACTGTTTTTGTAAGACCAATCTAGTGCTATTTTAATCTAAAGGGTCTTAATACCCACACATAGTATAATATGGTATTATTGGTGGCTAATAAACTTTGTAGAATACAAAACAGACATGGATTTTTATTTTTATATACGAAGTAAGACAAAAACAATAATTTTCTGAAGAATATTCAGGACTCTAAACACAGTGCAAAGTTTTCTTATTTCGTCGAACCATCAACAAATTATAATACTGCCCACTTATATGAACTGAATGCCTTTTAATTTGCTTCTTTGAAAGCTAAATCTGCATTACTTACTTGAGTTTTCTTGGAGTCTAGTAATTTTGTCTAATTTGAATAAATAAAGAACGTCCCTTTGATGAGAGAGAGAAAAAATAGAAAAATAGAATACAAACTAAAGACGTTGTTTGTAAGAAAACAAAAAAAAAGGAAGGAGAAAGAAAGTCATAACGTAACCAAAACATGTATTTAGAGCTGCAATAAACTAAATGTCGTCCAGAACACGAATAAGAAAGCAAATGTGCATATTTTGAATAAGTCGGTATTCAAAAAATAAGGAACAATCTGGAGTTGCGTTTGCTATTTATTTAAATTAAAAAAAAAAAAAAAAAAACACTAAGGTTCAAATAAAATTTTTTTTTATTTATAGGGCCGTGCTTTGGTATGAAATGTTAACATACATCAAGGGCGTACTCAGGGGGCAGGGGGGCAGTTGCCCCCCTCTAATAAATATTACTTTCCTACATTTTTTTGTTGATTAATGCACAATATTAATTTTAAAAACTATCTTCTATGTTAAAAATTTTTCTTTAAACATGTCGTTCGTCATTACAAACAAAACGTTTCAATACTTTCTTCAAAATGAACAAAGAATACAAATTTTTTGATAGATTTCTGTATTAACTTGATACTAGAACATACACTAGGGTGTCCGTTATTTCCCGAACCAATTTTTTTGATCAGACCTAAAAATCAAAAGCTTATGCCCTACAAAAAATTTATTTACAAACAAATTCTGTGATTAACTTTCCGTAAAAAATTGTATGGGAAGATTATGGCTTTATAGAGGCACGGTTTAATGAGCTCGGCCAAGTTTTTTTTTAGTCCATAAATTTACTGTAGGGCATAAACTTTTTATACAGGGGTGTCTGATCCAAAAAAAATAGAATTAGGTACACCCTAAAATCCATGCAAAAACTGTTAAAATTTACCTTTTCAGTCAAAATAATGAAACGGAGTTTTTTAAAAACACTGAATATTATATCTACGTTACGAGGGTTGTCTGGGTCAAATTCTGCTTATAAAATTTTGCTTTGAAAACTCTGCTTTCAAGATTCTGTTTTTCAAAATTCTGCTTTTCAAAATTCTTTTTAACAAAATTCTGCGAATAATAAAAAAAAGTTTTAAAAAATTTAAGAAATTTTTTTATCATTTGCAGAGAGTTGTAAAACAATGTTTCACAGTTTTAAAAATTATATTATGTATTTGTTAATAGTAATAATAGCAGCATTTTATTTTCCCCAATCTCTCATCTGGATTTAATTTGAAAACAAGTATTACAAAACCAAAAAAAGATCCAGGTCTGCTTCTGGATTTGGATTTCAAAATCCATATTTTGAACACTTCCCTAGCAATATTTTAATTGTAGAGGTTGATACCACTGCTGAGATTTATAAAAAAAAAGTTCTAGAACTCGAGCTCATGCGGAGTACAACTTTGAAAAATATATTTTGTTTTATTTAAAAATGCCTTTAAAAGGTATTTATTTTTCTGAGAATCTGGAAACCATATTTATATAAAGCAAATAAAAAAAAAAACATTTTTTTTAATAAACGTGGATTCTTCCTTAAGCTTAGTTTATACATCAATGCGAAGTGAAATCCAAATCGAAATGAAACATCAATAAATCTTGCCTCGAAAGGTTTATAAAGAAAAAAAAATTTGTTGAATTATATTCACTTTGAACCAAATTTCTTACTCCTTGTCGCTTAAATAATTGTATTTTATTTTATTGAATTTTTCACGCTTAAGAAAAAAGCTAATTTTTTGTATGAAAATTTCACTTCGCTTCGATCTATAAACTAGGCTTTAGATACAAAATATTATTTTTTCCAACAAGTTCTGTGAAAATGTTCCTTTTGTCAATTTGTCAATAATTTTACTAAGCAAATACTACCAACTGTGAGAAATAAACATTTTAGTGATCCAATTTGTTTTTTAATCATGATCTGACCCGGATCAGATTTAGTGGAAAATAAAACGCAGTTAATGTTAATATTTAATTTTTTTTTATCGTGCATCATATAAAAATGTTGGTTGCTCGGAGTAATTAAGTTTTTTAAGGCCGATTTTATTCACTCAAAGTTGAACATAACTTGAGGATTTTTATTTTCAACTTGTGAATTTGTTTTTATTCTCACAAAGTTGACGTTTTCAACTCTAAAGTTGATCAACTTTAGATTTTGTCAACTCCCGGAAAAAGTAGAAGTGTTATCCGATCAAACTTGAGAGTTTACATAAAAATGTTGTTTTGTCATTTAAATTTTGTTAAAAAAAAAAAAAAAAAAAACAGATTACGGACAAACAAATGTAAAAAATACAACAGGTAATGCTCCGAAGCAATTCTTTTTGGTTAATTGGCCAACAATTCTTTGGGCAGTAAATGCATTCGCGATTTTTTTCGACGCTTTTTCCTTGTTGCGTTTCGTGGTATGATGTCACAATACACAATTTAACACAAAATAACTCGCACAAATATTGAAAAACTTCAAATTAAATAACACAATAAATCGAAATAAAAATTGAAAATGAAAGTTCTGTTTTATTTTCATAAATATCCCAGGGATATTATTCAACTGGGGAGTTGAGAAAAAACGAGTGAATAAAAAGAAATTCAAACTTGCGTTTCAACTCTCGAGTTTTAGTAAATTCTCAAGTTGATCAACTTGAGAGTTTGCCTCATGAGCAATAGTGAAAAAAATGGCCCTAAATCTCAATAAGAAAAGCCCTTATAAACCTTAAAAGCAGATAGAGCCATAAAATGGGGCGAAAAAAAAATTAAAAATTGAAAATAGACCTAAGCGCTAAGCCGAAGCCAAATAAGATTTTCTAAGAAAATGGCTAAAAATATCCTTTAGTTTTTTTTTTCATCAATTATTATTATAATTTGTTCCGACCGATATCTTGTTTAAAAATAAAATAAAATGAAATGAGTAAACTGAGAAAATGCATTCATATTTTATTCGTTTTTCCCCACACGGGTAAGTCTAAGGATTTAGGTTAACCAAGGATCTGAGCTTAAACTGGAGCTATTCAGTTTTTATGGAAAATTATCAGCTCATACAAAGTGCATCATTTTGCACCCCTTAGGTTAAGATCAGCCCCGAATGTAACATTAATCTAAAACTCGAAAGAGCATACGAAATTTCTATGTGTGAGCAGTAATGCCGTTTTATTGGAGCCATATAACAACAGAGTTATGTATAATGTTGTTTTTAATTTTAGAAAAGATTTGCCCTTTTTCCATTTTTAATGTTTTATTCAAAAAAAAAAGATGCATTCTGGATGAATTCTCAAGACGACAGATGTTACTTACTTACTTACTTTACTTAAGATGGCGCTAACAGTCCAGGACCCATGTTCTTTAACTTCATGCATGCATTAAATAGGTCGAGAAACGATGGAAACTGAAACAAAATACATGAGTTTTATTCCATTTTGCAGCGTTTCTCGACTGATTTTTTCTCGATGTGAGAGTTACAGAACATGGGTCCAGGGTGGACTACCGCCTCAACCAACAAGCCCCAGCCAGCTCGGTCCCTGGCCCCAAGTCGGTTGAGGTCGTTCTCCACTTGTGTACGTAACCTAAGGTGGGGTCTTCCTCTGCTGCGCAGACCATCAGGGGTAGATTCGTAGACTCGTCGGGCTGGTGCGTCGGTGTCCATACGCTACACGCGTCCCAGCCCGCTGTATTTTCAGCTTTTTGACCAGGTCGACATCGCTGTAAAGACCATAAAGCTTGTTGTTAAATCTTCTCCTCCATACTCAATCGATACAGACTGGACCGAAGACCACCCGAAGAATTTTCCTTTCAAATCACCCAAGCAGATTCTCATCGGTTTTTTTTTCAGGCTCCAAGCTTCTGCCCCATACAGCACGACCGGGATGATTTGGTTTTTATATAAGATCTCCTTGGTTCTTTGAGAGAGGGCTTTACTACTCAAGTGCCTTCTTAGCCCGAAGAAACGGCGATTGGCAAGAGTAATTCTTCGTTTGATCTCTGCACTGATGTCATTTTGCGATGTAATAGTGGACCCAAGGGGCCTATAACACAACGTGACAAGTTGACAAGTCTTAATCCACTTGTTTAACTATACTTGTCCGGAGGATACGATCTTTCATAGACTTGACGCTTTGTGTTACAGGATTTAGGACAAGTTTGTCGCTTTTCACTTGTCCTACAAGTACTTGTCACGTTGTGTTACAGGCCCCAGGTAGACAAAGTTCTTGACGACTTCGAAGTTGTATCTATCCACGACAGGTGGGATCTTTTTAATTTAGGTGATTTGATCTGCCCTTAGCAATAAATGTAAATAGACTTTCATATCAAATTGAAAATATCTTTGTTTATAGACCATGAGCCCACAGTCTCTTAGTCTATATACTGATATATCGGCTGACTTGCTTTTAATATGAAATTTTTCTATTCCAACATGTTTTATTCAAGAGATGAATTCTGCAGTTCGAGAGAAGATTTTTCAGATTTTTGTTAGACACCACATAACATCCTTCCCAATTGATTCTAAGAAGAGATGATGATTATAGTGTGCTGACTCTTAAGAAGTCTGTCAACGCTTCATTTGGAAGGAATATAATATTGTTAAGATATCTTATAATAGTGGATGGATATAATTATGCCTCTAGAGTCTAGAGCTTTAAAGCACTAAGGAAATTATTGCATTAGGCTTTGCCAATTCGTATGGTATGACCTTGAAATTCACCAAGAGTTCAGGGACAAACGAAAACGTTGTTATTACCTATTTATGGTTCACTCAACAGAGACTTTACCCTATAACACTTATTTCTTTGAATAATTGTGGTTTGCTAAATTTGCCTTGCCTTATAGTAAAGTACACAAGTGTTACAAAAAAAAAAAAAAAATAACACTCATAGTCACGAAGATTTTTCCACTTGTCAGTCGAAGGAATTGAAAGTGGTAGACACTGATTTGTCGAGAATTGTAAAACAAATACAAAAATACATGCCCTTTAGCTGTTGTCTGCCAGAGAAAGAAGCCATATTTTTTTTTGGAATATTCTGAACAAAAGCAATCAAGAAATGTGTCAAGAATCTCCCTGGCATCGAATGATGATAAGTAGTGATGAAGAATGAACATGAACACTTTTGTTCGAGGGAGGAAGGATTTCATTTAAAGTTTGTCTTCCTTCTTTTTGTCGTGGCATAGATAATCTGTCTTGGCCAAGGCCAAAAAGTGAAATTAATCAAGTGCTGTTCCGTGGGTAGTTTTACCATAAAGTATAGCCAGAAACAGACTTACACAAATTACGTCACACTATAAATGATATAATAATAAAAAAAAAAAAAAGTGTTTTGTTGACATTATCATAAACGATTCGTAAGTACGTCTCTGGCAGAAGTTGTGGACATGATGTACGAAAAACCGTGAAAGGTCATAGAAATGTTCTATATGTTAGCATGGTTCAAGGAACAAATTCTAAAGAAATACCTTAAAACTTTGACTCAATTTACGTCATTCCAATCAGTTTGACTTCATCAAAGCAAAAGCAACCTTTCGATATTTCTTTTGAATGTAGTCTCTTTTAGCAACGACTACAATCGTTGGCAATAAACAAATATTTCAATTCTTTTGAAAAAAAAAATTGTAAAGTAAATAATTATAATGGAACATGTTATGTGATACTAATTTCTTTGAATTCGTGTAGTTACAGCGCAATAATTAAACAACAGTTTTCAAACCCATTCGTTGGCAGTTTTTTTTGTTACCTTAACTTGCCCCAGAAAAAATTTACATCTACTTCAGTAGTCCAGGCAATAAAGGTTTCCACCCGTAAAAAAATTCAACAATTTTCAAATTTTGGCACACTTATTAAGAGAGACCTAATGACGATTTTGAAAATTTGGTCATAATCAATTTTGAAGAGAATTTTATAAGCTTTTTTTGTCTTAGATTATTTTTTAAAAGAACAAACAGTTTCTAAGTTAAACATGAAAAACCGAAAAAGACGACATTTTACACTTTCCTGCCGCTAGAAGCTCGTTAAATAGTGTCAGCTGTACAAACGTTGTTCAATATTTAATCCGGAATTCAGCTAAATATTTCAATTTGCCGATTTTGGTGATTTAACTGAGGTTCATCGATGCTTAAGGGTATGTGTCCCTTTGTGAAATAGGTTGGAGCTTTGCGCTAAACTGTATAGCGTTCACAATTTTGCGAATATTTTAATGAAATAAACGGTAATCGATTGAAAATAAGTTGAGCAATATATTTTTGTTGCTCTAAAAAAAAATAGAAAATTATATATGCCTCAAAACCGCCAGACAGATGGAAAAATCATAAAATTTAGTGAGATGCTTATAGGAATGATAGGGAAATTGGTTAAATATTACTTTTTTATTTTTTTTACATTTTTTTTCTAGAGACAATTCATCTCAAATTGACAAATGGGTTTTGTTTTTTCTATATTTTTTTTATTTATTCCCCAAAAAAATGTACAAAACTGTGAAAAATGAAGGAAATTTACAAAGAGATATGAATGCATTATTTGATAAAACTTCTGAAGTATAAAAGGTAACGAAGTCAAATTAACGATTTTTCAAAGCTTATATGTATGTGCAGTTGTTTTTATTTTTCTTTCATTTTTTTTTATTTTTTACAGTAACTTTTTAGAGACAAAAATACAAAATATACTCCTTTTTTCCTAATTATTTCGTTTGACCCCCTGGGAAATTGAGTGTTATATTTTTTAAATTTCCTAAATGTTTTTTAAATCAAAGAATCATAAGTCTTGAATGCCTAATGGGTTTAAGAAAAAAAAATATTTCGTATAACATGCTAAAAAATGCAATTCAATGTGACACTATTCGTAATGCCGTGGTTAGGCAAGGACAGCCAATACAATTACCACATATTTTTTTTATTTTTTTTTTGGTATTTTGTTTATTAAATTTAAAAAACAAAATAATATTTTCTCTCATGGTTTTTTTAATTTTAATTTTGAAAAAGTTGTCCATTTCGCGTTTTTTTACCATAACAACATCATTGCTCACGCACACAAAGAAGTTTGGTTCAAAAGAAATCCACTGGGTAGTGTGGTGATGCATTCTCTTTTTCCTTATTCTCTTTTACAAAACAAGTTGTTTCGTTGTTTGTTTGGTATCAGCTCTCGATGGAAAACCATAGTATGCATACAAATATAGTATGTGAATCGCCAAGGAAGATAAAAAAGATGTCATGAAAAAAATATAGGTTTGTTATGTACGTATGCCTTGTTTTTTTTTTTTTTTTAACACGTAGATTTGGTGGAAGTTCGTGTTCAATTCGGAGGTGGGATCGTTGCAGGAAATTTGGATGAATTTTGTGTAGCTTGTACGTAGGTACATATGTATGTACATACATACATAATGTATATTTTTTTCTTCGCTAGTCTGTTAGAAGGTTTTTCTGCTTCTTTTGGGAAAAAAAAATTATGATGGGTATTGCGGGCCGATTATAGAAGAGTTTTTGTTCTTTCAGTGTTTTTTTTTTCTGATAGGTATTAGTGCAAGGTCATGTTTGGAATGTTGGGTATAGTTGCTGAAGGATTGCTTTGATTATTTTGCGTAGGTAATGAATGTACCTATCTTCTTCGCATTTTGTTGTTGAAGAAAAACTAATAGGTAGACCCTGAAAATTGGACTTTCACTTCAAAAAATGACCACAAGGCTGAAGTTTGGTAAAGAGCTTTTTTATGTATTAAGCATTTTTCAAAAAGTATCAGTTTTTTTTTTAGAAAAAATGTGAAGGTAAAAGTTGCAGCATATGAAATCGTACAAAGAGAAAAGCTTACACTTATTTTAGAGGGTTTTCAATAACTGTGAAAAAATATCTTTCGTAGTAAATTTAATCCAAAAAAAATGTTATGATAGCATGTTACGTCTGTCCATTATAAAAAAAATGCAGTGGTTAGGAAAAAGCCATCACCTTTAAAGAGGTGATGATTTTGTTTGCATTTTATAGTACCTAACTCGTTTGAAAAAACTTTTACAAAATAAAAATATTTAAAAATTTAACAATTAAATGTAAAGAAATCTTAATCTTGATATCTTTGAAGGCTTATGTCATTGAGTTGTATAAAAATGGATATTTATCAAGGCTTAATTATGTTCTTAACTTGGATAAATTTTGTATCCAGTAAATAAAATAAGCCCAGTGCCAGGCTAATGATAAACTGTATGGTTTAGTTGCTATGGGACCTACAAGTCAACAGATATCTTTTTTTTTTCTAGAGACATTCGATATAAAATACAGTTTTGAACAATTTTTAGTAGTTTTTGTATTTTATGTTTACTTAAAAAAAAGCTTCAATTAATTTTTTTACAGACTTTATCAATTATAAATTAAAGTTTTATGTATGTAGGTACCTACCCAAATACATAATTTGTACTGGCCTATTTGTTAAAAAAAAAATTGTACCAGATTTTATATGTATTTGTATATGTATGTAGAATATGTACATATGAAATTATTTGTTCCCTAGATTTTCGAGATGAAAAACAATTTTCAAGAATTTTTAGCGGTTTCTTTGGCAGTTTTGTTTTGCTTAGAAAAAAATATCCATTCCAATTTTTACAAACTCTTATCAGTTTTTAATTATGGCAAAATTAAAAATTATTTTGAAGACGATATTATTGTTTGTTTTCGAGATATTCCAGTCGAAAAATATTTTTTCAACAATTTTTAGTAGTAGATTTATTTTCTTAAGTCTTATCTATTCTTCATTATCTATAGAATGTAATTGAGCTGAAGTCGATAGAATTATTTGTTCTCGAATAATAATAAGAAAATATTTAAGTAATCGAATTTTTTTGACAACCCTTTTTGCACTTTATGACGTTATTATGTATCTGTAAAATCAAATCTATTCGAAGCCCATGGCTTTATTTATTCTCAAGATATGGTCGACGAAATAAGGTATCACGAACGTAGCCACGAGATATGGGTGGACATGTATGTACATAACATTTAACAAATAAATCACATCGACATATCAGACAAATCGGACCAATTAGGTGCAATAAGTTCTCATGGGAAGTTAATATATACATACATACCTTACTACTTATACACAACACACAAATCTGCTTACATATGTACCTACATCTAATTTAAACGGCTCATATCCCAGCCTCGCCAATATCTGCAACTTCTATTGATTTTTTTTTTAAATTCAATCTCCACACTACATGTCAAATTAGGCCCATCAAATGCATTAGCATTCTTTTTCCATTTGATAATAAAACATAAATACATACCTAAATAACATAATAAAAACCAACTGGCTAAATATTAGTAAGTTTGGTTTTCCAACTTCTCGTTGGTACAGTAGATGATGGATATGAGAAAGTCCCATTTAAGAAAAACACGCTTATAACACAGACATTCCAAAATATCATGCACATTCCCATAAAGATACATGCTAAATACACCTCATATAAGAAAAACGTATATAAGAAAAACACTGATATAAGAAACTTAGTCTTTCACTACATAGAAAATTAAACTTTTATAAGAAATTTTCCCGTGTACACTTCTAAATGATGCGCCGTGTAAGTTTCACAAAATTTCTGAACCCACCCTTATTGAATTGCCAAAGAATTGACAAATTGAAGATCGGGGAGAAAGAAAAAAGACCATACATTTGACTTTTCTTATAGGCATTTTTATACTAGTATCGCCCAGCGGCCAACAAAAAATGACACTCTAGTAAGGAAAATAAAAAGTTAAATTATAAGGGAAAACTAATTCTTCAAAACCATCAATGACTAACTTTAAAACCAATTCAAAGTCTGGTGGACGGTCATACGCCACCATGAATGTGCCTAAATTTTGTCAATTTGGTATTTGAATTTATGAATTTTTTTTTACCAATGGTTGAAATTCGACCACATACAACAAACAAAATTAAATAACCGTTACTAATCTAGACTTGTACTAAATTTTTGGTGTATCAATTGGTTATATGTACCCCAAAAAGAAGTTGATTTTCTGCAAACTTTACAGCCGTCAGCTATAACCTCTATCAGTTTCATTGAAATCCTTGGATTTTTTGAGTTTTTTATATCCGTCATCTACTGTACCTAAATTAAGAAAAAATTGACTTAGGAAAGGTACGACACATTTTTTTTAGAAAACATAAAATAGAGAAGCTCCTATTTTTTTTCCTTTTTATAGGTAATTTGTTCAACCCGAAAAAAAAAATAATACCACCGCGCTGCGCTACACCAACCAATTCTTTTAGAAAATTATAAAAGGTATTCTTTTTTCTTCATAATACATATTCACATATCACACCATACCCATAAGGAAAAAACAAATCCATCCATACCTTACCTACCTCCTGCTCCTACCCTTCTGGTCAGAATCGTTATTTTCTCTAAATTGTATGTCTTATTGTAAATACATAACAAGTAGGTACATTTGCTTCGTCTGCGCTTACTCGATCGCTACCTGTTTTTTTTTTCTTTCTTTTGCTTGAGTCTTGTGCGTAGTGCTTGTGCGTGATTCTCTGCTCTCTCACTCTCTGCACCATCCACCATCGTTTGCGATTAAAACAGAGTACAAGCAAGAGTATAATTAAAATTGCAATGCCGAATCTGGTGAAGAGAGCTTACTAACACATTCAAATTCATTTACATGAATTTTGAGTTGGCTGGTCGGGTACACCTACCCTTAAGGCACGTGTTTGGTTTTTATCACATACTTGAACCTTTAACCATCGTTGAACCTCAGTTAATTTGTCGAAATTGGTGAATTAAAATTGTTCAACCACAGATCACGTTGAATCACGTTTGTACAACTTAACTAAATCTCGAAGAAACTCTCTTTCTTTTTGACAATATTAGCTTTTCAATGGAATTTCGACAACTCCAAGTCAAAATATTTACTATTGAATTCAAAAATTACAATTTATTGTTATCTGCCTATTCAAAACTTATTAGAGGACAATACTTTACTTTAAAGATGTCTTTTAATAGAAATAAGTAGTTCTAATTGGAAAAACAAGGAACTGCCATTTTTTTTGTATGCAAATAAGAAAGTATTGAGTAGGTGTGCCAACGAACTTACAGCAAAATACACAGACTAGACAGTATACAAACAGAACATTACAAAGCCAAAAATTGAACTTTGAGCTTAAAGTTCCAAAATGGTTTACGTAACTTATTCATAAATAAAATAGGCTGCCATTAACGAGAAATTTAGACGGAGACCGGAGACTGAAAACAACATACATACCTATAATTAACTTAAAAATACCACTACCGTACTGAAATTTTTTTGGTTAAATTGAGCAACATTGACGTTGAAAGCCTAATGCCAAAATCACTACCTTAATTTTACAGGCTGTTAAATGCAGCAATAGCACTAATACTTAAAATCCCTTGTTCGAAAGGTGTTTTATTAGATTTTATAGGTCCTAGGTTAAGTCGAGACAAGAAAAAAATCGTATTGGAAAGGGGTCTATTTTCCCCCGTTTAGGCAGGAGGGGCAATTTTTTTTTTAATATCGACTTAAAAGAGAAAAAAAAATATTAAAAAACCAACAAAGGCAACACTTACAATCTCATGTTATAGGTACGTTTATTTTTTAGCCAGAAGTTCGTTCTTTTTTTTTTGTTTTTGATTCAAATTATTTAATTATTTAAGAAAATTTTCAAATTTTTGAAAAAAATAATGAAAAAAATTGTGTTCAAACTACATAGTTTTTTTTTCGAAATTTTACGTTAATAGGTAGTTTGTATTTTTGTTTTTTAAACCGGATCCACACATGTCTCGTGTGGTGTGTTGTGGACATTTTGTTTAGTGTGCGGGAAAGGGAAAACAATGCTCCTCAAAACGGAATAATAAAAACTGTCACTTTGTAGGACGGCACGCTTGATTAGTGTGCCTACTCAATCGTTAAGAAATAGATTTCGACACAACACACCACTCTACAACACATCACATGAGACAAATATGGAATAACACAACCTCGCACCTACCACAAATCCTTTAGTGGGCCAAGCGGGGGGGTTGCAGGGGGTAATACTGGGAATTTCTCAGCAACATGGTAAAAATTTAAGTTTTGAATGAAAGAACAACAACTTTAGTGAGCTACCACCAAGTTTTATTGGCTGGAGTTATAGCTATTTCACGGCCACCAGGCCGATCATCAGACTCCTTTAGTGGTGCTTAGTCTATTTATGTTCAATTTTATTCGAAAAACCATTTGCCCCACTGAGGCTCGAACCTAGACCAAGCGTCTCCGGGCCAAGTGCACTACGCACTGCGCTACCAAAGGTCACGTGATCATGTCGATCGAGTGTAGGTTTTATTGTTCGACAAATGCATTTGAATCAACTATCATTTTTACTAGCCACACACAAGTTTGTTGTTGTTCATTCGGGTTCTTCCTTTTTTCTCCATACTCTTCATAAGTCAACAATTCGTTGAACATATAAGGAGGGAGATTGTATGAAAGATTTGACGATGGTCAAGAATTAAATTAGAATTAATTGAAAGAGTTTTTTGTGTGATAACATACGCGCAGTGTAGGCTGCAAAGCTTTCGCAAAACATATTAATATTGAAGGTTTGAATGAAAGAACAACAACTTGGGTAAAAATTGTTTCCTGTTTTCATAATTAATTTTAGGCTTTTACTACCATGCATACGCCAACGGCGTTTAACACTACAATTTTCTATTTCTGCATTGGCATTGGAAATCAACGTAAAATTTACCTAATGCATGGCGACTATTAAAACACCGAACGATGCAGATTCTCTCCTTCTCTCAGAATACCTATATACGGCCCTATCGAGGTAACCGTCGCAGCGGAGTTCTCTATGATTTCCTACAAATCGGAGACATTTTGCATCGAGGTAGTTCTCCGACCAGCAAAATGTCTCCAATTCGTAGGAAATCGGAGAGAATTCCGCTCCGACGGTTACCTCGATAGGGCCGATAGAAATGAATTTCAACTTTACAGAAATGAATTTTAATGTCTCAGTCTCAAGTAAGAACTAAAATTTACCAAAATGCATGATGGTAAAAGTCCGAAATTAATTATTAAAACAAAAAAAAGAATTATCAATGGTGCTCAGAAATTCTAGGATTTTCCGGTAAATTCTAGAATTTCATTATTTCGGCTTTTTACGTTAAGATATAGGTACATACGTTGTATAATGTACGTAGGTATACTACACATTAAAACAAAAAATCGAAGAGGCACCTAAAAAAAAGAATCAAGTTTCATGTTTATTTGCAAAGCTACATATACATTCATATTGTATAGCAAAATTTGATTTCCAGATTATTTTGTTTATTTGTTGATATACCTTCCTAAATACATACAAAACATTTACGCCATTAAGAGCAGAAAAAAAAAAACTTATTGGTGCTGATTAAACTGAAGCAACAATTTTGTTTTGCCAAATGCATATTTGGTTATTTACCGGCGAAATGTAGGTACATTATCATGAAAAATAAGAATACTCACCGTGACCAGGACAATGCGATTTTGTAGTTTATTATGACGGTCGCAGAATTCCTTGAGCAGAGATCGATTATCTTCGAAGTCAGCTGGTGGAAGATGCTTTGCATAAAACTCTTCCCAATGAGTCGACGTCATCTTTAGAGTCAATCTACTTTAATTGCCCTGTGGTGCGTGAGAAAGTGTGCAAAACAAATCCAATTAGCGTAATTGCAAAAGGGCACTCAACTGTAGATGAATTGAAACTTTACTATAGGAAATAGGTAGCTATACCTGGATTATAAAAAAAAGTTCAATTCTCACAGCAGCTGCTGTGTCTGGTTATCGACGAGACGACCTATAATTTGTTTTTTCTAAATGTTCTTTTTATAGAGCAGTAAGCAAAACACATGCGATACGAGATGTATAGAAAATCCGAAGAAATTTACACAAAAATGCTAAAAAAAAAATTATGAAAGTTTGCACCAACTCAATCGCGCAATTTTAATAAAATAAAGCCATCAAATAGCGGTAAATTACGAGAACAACCACTCAGTTTGGATGAATGAAACGATATGAAATATTTTACTTGCAACAAATAATCAAATGCCGTTGCTTTTGCACTTTGCACGGAACAGAGTAAGAACAGAACAAATTGAAAAATTCTTATTGGTAGTTTTCCGATTTTGTTAACCCTATTAACCGTACAAAATGTTAACCAAGAGAATAAATATTCGAATAAAACTTTTTTAATTTTATTTAATAACTAGTTTTTGTAATCAGTTTTACGTTTTAGTGAGAGAAAACTAAATATTTATTAACAAAATTAGTGAGGTAAGAATAAAGTAATGAAACTCCAATTCACTTATCACTTTCGCACTCGCAGAAAACGAAAAAAAAGTGAGAAAGCAAGCTTTTTAGTTTGACATCTCAGAAAAACAAAGTGGAAAAAAGTTAATGAAAGCTTCACATGGGCAGAAATAGCATATCAAATGTTCATGTTTAGATGGTTTAGATTGTGACTTTTTCAGTACAACATTACGAGGGCGAAAGTTTCGTCGTCATTCCGAATTTTTTGCGTAGATTTGGGAAAGCTTTAAAACTAATACGATGATAAAACCTCATTTTGAATTTTGTTCAAGCATTTTGTTAAGTATAATCATCTGATTATGAATAGATTTCAAAAACTTCAAAATAGGGCCATGAACACCATGCAATAAATAAAGGCCACTTTACACGATAATAGAAGTCATATGATCCGTCACCATGAATGAAAGAATACAAGATTGCGCCATTTGTTATCTCATTGGTGACAAATGATATGTAAACAAATATGGCCGCCAGTAGTTTGTGTAGTTAATCGATTGTTCGGTTGTGTTTTTTCCTTTCGTGCGCGTTTAGTAGTTTAAAAAAACAAAGTTTTCGTTTAGAAATACGATTATAAATACCGAAATAATATTTTTCATTTGAAATAAAGGTTTTTTCATTTAAAATAAATCGCCAAAAAGCAAATAAAGCAGTAATGTGTAAAGTAGAATAGATAATTCAGAAGTTGTGCACTTTTATTACACTACACTTCACTTTTAATTAATTCAAATTAGAACAATGAAATAAAAATTCAAGTTAAAAACTTTTCCCGGCCTTATCTAGTAGGAAAAAATCATAATTTTGTATCCGATTTTGCGCCATACGAGCTGTGAAAAATTACAAAAACAAAGCGAAAAAAAATGGAATGGCGTAATCTTGTATTCTTTCATTCATGATCCGTCACTATAATTTCTGTATGATTTCTCAAAAGAGTTGTCATTGTTTGTGAAATCATACCATTTTCAATTTAGTACCTATGGTTACACGTCTATGACTTTCTATTTTATTTTTCTCTTGAATAACTTCTTATAACTTATTTTCATTTTCCACTTTTTTTAGCAAAGAAAATAAGATATTTAGTATAAATTTATTAGCATTAAATTTGGTATTTGGAAGCTCTTTTACAATTTCCATTAATAATAATTTTCTTTTGGAAAATAAATAATTGAGTGCTTAAAACTGGTTATTTTAGTTTCTAATTTAATTTTATTCAGAAGGTAATTAAAAATTTGTATTCCTTTGTAAAATAACATGATTTGTGTTCGACTATTTCTAAAAAATGGTAAATGTAAATTGTTATTATTTCTTATGTCGTTTTCGATTGGATTTTTGGAGTATTCCATTGACCGCGTTCGGGGGGCAAGCCAAACCTATCTGGATAGGTTTGTGTCGTTGTAATGCCATAGGAAAATTCAGCTTCAGCTGATGAACCAAACAGCTGTTGTCAAAAACAAATCTAAAGCTATCCTAAAATTTTCGGGATACTAAACTATCTGATGTGCAATTTGAGGAACAGCTGATTACAGCTGCCTTTTGGTTTTCGGGTGTCGCTTGATTAGTTGTTTGTTTTTATTTTTTTGTTGTTTGTTTTTGGCTTTTAAACATAAAAATACCGATTCAAATTGTTGCAAAAATAAACAACATGAAGATATCTATCAATTAGAAGGACACAACATACGTTTTTGAAGACACAGCATAGAGATCTGGGAAAAAATAATGGCCGCGTTCGGGGGGCAAGCCAAACCTATCCGGAAAGGTTTGTGTTGTTGTAATGCCATAGGAAAATTCAGCTGATGAACCAAACAGCTGTTGTCAAAAACAAATCTAAAGCTATCCTAAAATTTTCGGTATTCTAAACTATCTGATGTGCAATTTGGGGAACAGTTAATTACAGCTGACTTTTGGTTTTCGGGTGTCGCTTGAGTAGTTGTTTGTTTTTATTTTTTGTTGTTTATTTTTGGCTTTTAAACTTAAAAATACCTATACAAATTGTTGCAAAAATAAACCAAATAAAGATATCTGTCAATGGGAAGGACACAACATACGTTTTTGAAGACACAGCTGAGATCTGGGAAAAAATAATTTCTGGTACGTACTTAAACTTTTGTCAGCTGTTTTGATTTTTGATAAGTTACCTATCCGGTTAGTTCGAAAATATATCAGATACTAAAGTATCTCAGATAGCCTATCTGTGTACCCCCCGAAAGCGGCCAATGTCTGGTACGTACTGAAACTTTTGTCAGCTGTTTTGATTTTTGATAGGTTACCTATCTGGTTCGTTCGAAAACATATCGGATACTAAAGTATCACAGATAGCCTATCTGTGTACCCCCCGAACGCGGCCATTCCTATCGAATATGACAAATTTGGAGTGAATGGAGTGAAGAAGAGTTCACCAACTATTAACTTTTCACGTACGGCACTTTTAACGTTTCAAATTGTATGAAGAAAAAAACAAATTTTTTGGTCGGAAAAAAATATTGTGGTTATTTGTATCGCGAAAAAAATTATTTATTAAAAGAAAAATTATTGGAAACAAAAAATGTGAATTCTGAGCTTGTACACAATAATATTCTTTTGTTTTCTTCAAAATAGTTTCAAAGCTGTACAGCTCCATTGTGGACATGTAAGAAAAATAACGTAGACACTTTTTGACAGCTCTTCCAGTTCCGTCTGCGGCTTCAGATCCGTCATTCTATTCTGTTCCGCCGCGACAAATTTATTTATTTCTGACAGTTGACTTTATTTGCACAATAAAATTGACAGAAAGAAAATTTTCTCAAATCTTGTTTGAAATAAGTGAATGTTTAAAAATGGAACAGTTTTTTTTTTTTTTTTAGTTTAATTTCCATTAAGTTAATAGTTTTTGTATTTTTTCCGTGCCTCGCGACGCGTTGGCTCTATCAAATTCAGAAAAAACTCATACAAAAAATTGGAATGTGTTCAGAAAATGGATTTTGAAATCCAAAGGCAGACCTGGGATCTTGTGTTGTTTCTGTAATACTTGTATTTATGTTTCCAAATCCAAAACAACACGTTGTTGTTATTGTTTTCCATTGTCGCGGCGTGGCGATTAATCGCTTGGCTTGGGAGAGCCTTTAGATTTTATGGACACAATTCACTTCTTGTTATCAGTCTTCTTCGTAAATAAATGGGCATTAAATTATTTTTTTCTTTAAAAATAAACATTAAGGTGTTCATTGCAATTCTTTGTTTTACAGAAAGCCAGTTCAATGTATTTAAAATAAAACTTTTAGATGTGTATCGATTAAAACATAGAATTGCTCTCATTCCCTTATTTTGCAAAATTTGCAATTTAATTATCATTAATTCAGACCCCAATAACAGTATTGTCGGGCAGTACTCAAAATGTGGCTGTATAATCGAGTTATATATTTTAATGGCCATAGAAATACTGAGCTTTTTTCGTATTCTTCGAAAAAACACGACTTTTTTGGCGATTTTTTTATAAAGCATTTCAAAATGTTTTTTAAAACCTAATTTACAATCAATGACTATTCCTAAGTATTTGGTTTCTTGTATACATTAAAATTCATTTACTTTACAAATAATTTTATTTTCTGACAATAACATTATTTTAGTTTTATCTGTGTTTAGTTTTAATTTAAGCATTGCCCAAACCTAAGCGATGGCGGTGGCGATCGCGATAACAATGTGGATGCCGCTCATGTGAATCAATAGGAAGGCTCACATCTATGCGATATGTGGATCGCGATCACGTTCCACAAAAATTAAAATTAACTCACCCATAAAGAGTCCTTTCATCGACCGACTCCATTTGGTTTTTTGCAACATTTGTGATTTAGACAAACAAGTGAACATTTTGTTGTTTTTTTTTCTGATGATTAAGATCTATCTTTTTATTTTCTTTTGTTTAAAAGAGACACAAATGTGTGAGAAGTACAAGAACTGTCAAACTCAATTTGCTCAAAAAAAAAAAAACTGTTATACATATAGAGAATCCACTATCCAGTGTTTTATAGAGATCAGTGGTTTGAGTATTGAAATTGTCAATGCTCTATATCTTAGCAACCATACATTAATACTACGTTTTCACCGACCACTAAACCGAGATTTAGGTAGATTTACCACAAATCTCTTCACAAATCCCGTGATTTACCATACAAATTTTAATCTCCTCAAATCAAGATTTAAAATAAATCTCCTTTAAATTTTCATAGGTAAAATTCGAACAGACCTATTCCCCTATTCAGCGCAATACAAGCTGCTAAAGCAAACTTGCCATCTCACTTCCACTTCATAAGAAAAATGACCCACCATCTGCATTTTGAAAGGTTCTGTCAAAATTAATCTATTTTTTAATCTTTTTTTCTGGTGAAAACACTATTTGGGATTTATGAAATCTAAACGAGATTAACTTGCAGTGAAAACGTGGTATAACAACCAGACCTGGACCTGGATATAGAATTAGGAAAACTAGGCATGGCAAAGGGTATCGCAACAAGAGGTGCAATGCAAGTATGAGGAAAAATCAATGAAGAAACAGATTTTCAATTACTAATTTTTGAATTTCATAAAAAAAATTAATTTCTTTTATGAAAACGAATAAAAAATATAATAAAAGTTCATTTAATGGATTGCCGTAGGTATCTGTAAAATAAAATATGTACGGTAGGCCTATTCTACAGTACACATATTGAAGGTAATATATTGCGCATCTTCGAAAATTACAGTGTTTCCGAATCGCAATGTCCCTCGTACAAATACAAAACACAAGTGTTTCCGAATCGCAGTGACCTTCGTCCACAATTTACAAAAACAAAATACAAGACGTGCGCAAAACTGAAAAAAAATCAAAACTCGGAAGATATTACCTTCTATATATGTGTATACTGTGTGTTTTTACATTTTCTTTCAATCCGCCAACAATCCGCCACCTAGAGACCTATCGCTTAAACCCAAAACGACATGTAGTGAGAACTTTCCTTTTTTTACGAGGTGGCATGAAAAGCGAATCGCTTTTGAGAATAGGAAATTATAAATCCGCCTTTAAAAATGATCCGCCGCGCGTTCTGGAATAGGCCTGCAGGTATATAAGGGTGTTTTATTTCCAAGCTAAGCTAGTTTTTTTTAGCAGATACATACTTCTTCTGCTTCTTCACACAATATAAGGTGCGTTTTATTGGTAATTCAATGATAGCGCAGCAATACAAGTTCAATGAAATGCTGTATCCCCTTAAACCTTATTGCGAGTTTCGCCCGAACACCATTCCACCGGTAAAATATTTTCGCCCATTGTTTTGCCGAGTCAATAAAAAAAAAAAAAAAAACATTTAAAAAAAAAACTTGAAATAAAAATCACTATTGTGACCTACTTTAAATGTACTAAAATTTGAATTTAGCGCCCTTCCGGCCATATTTATTTAAAGAAAAAGAAGAAGAAAAAGAAAACAAGAAAATAAAATGCATTCCATTCCGAACACTTAAACCGCACGGTCTTTTCTTTCTTTCGCTTTCGATTTATTAATTTTTTCGTTGGTTTTTAAAACTTAAAATTTAATTTTTCTTAGCTCGAAATAAGAGCTAATTCGTAAAAAGTATTGCGAAATTTCATGGCGCCCGAGCGGGGACAAGTTTAATTTATTTAATTTGTTTTTCTTTTAAAGTGTACTTAAAGTATAAAATTATATATATACGAATATATATATATGTTAAAAGATATAGACTCGATCGCGAGTGTTTAAGCTAAAAATGTAATTAGTTTCATTCGGTGGAATCATAATTCGTGCGTGAGTAAATAATTCGGCCAGTAAAAAGAGTAATTTGTGGCTTAAATCAAAAGCCCAACAACAAAAACCACCACCAGCAACCAAAAGCAACAACAACAAGCAGCCACCGCCGCCGTCAGCAGCACCCGTTGTCAGCAGCTAGAATACCCCGGAGCTCCAAAACCACTCAATGCACAAAAACTGCATGGCTGATAAGTGCCCAAGGGAAGTTGAGACAGAAACTGAGGTATTCACAAAAACTGAAAGTGTTTTTTGTTAATCAGATTGCAAAAATTGCAACATTTGTTTTTAATAGAATTGATCAATTTGAACAGCAACACAACTTTCAGTTTTTGTCATTTTTGCAATTGACATATATACATATCTTGATTTTTTGGTGAAACAAACAAAGTGCGTGGTTTTCTTATTTAAAAAAAATTTATTGCCAGTTAATTTATTTAATATAAAGTGAAATTAAAACTAATAATTCACGGAATTAATTTAATCAAATTTGCTTCTCGATCTGCCGCCGCGCCGCCGCCGTCACCGTCGTACATCGATATATTTCTTTGCGCAACCACACCAATAGTCACTTCTTGAAAATTGTTTTGGAAATTTACGTTCTCTAATTATATTCGCGAATTGTTGATTAAACAATTATATATTGATTTTAAATCAAATTTAATAAAACAATTTATCAAAAACGACCGAAACTCAATTTGTTTACAAATTTCTTTGACATTACACCCGTTTTGACAGTTCGTTCAGTTTGTGCTTACATTCGTTAAGTTCTCAGCTGTCAAGAGTGGTCGTATACAGTGATGCAAAATAATTTTTAAATTTCTAGTACGAAGAGTGTGTTCAGCAAATTATTCATAAAAATATCTTTAATTTTTTTTTCGTTTCAAATAATTTCGATTTGAAGTAAATAACTTTCGGCAATTTGCACATAAATAGTTTATTGAAATTAGTTTTTATTTTCGAGGAATTTCGTATGAAAATAAACTAATTTTTCAACGATTTTCCAATTATTACAAATCAAAAACTAAAGTGCAAATTAAATAGTTTCCAGATAAGTTAATTCTAGGAAAACAATTCTTCTTTTTTTCTCGAAAGTATACAAATAAATAACAAACGAAGTGCAATGACGGGCAAGAAACGGCAGGAATCACCAAAAAATAGTGCAGATCTTGAACATTTAAGGCATCAGCGACTAGTAATTAAAAATAATATAATTCGCATTAAAACGGGTCTTGAACAAAAAACTTTATCGTTAAATCCAATCGAATTAGAATGTCGATTAGATATTTTAAATTCATATATTGACCAATTAATGAGTTGTCAGTCGGAAATAGAATCAGCTGATCGAACTGATGATTTCCGCGGTGAATTGGAGGACATTTGCGTTGGTGCAAAGGCACTACTTATTTCACTGGTCAATAAAAGACGAAAGTCGAGTGCTGTTGACTATTCTTTTAGCAACCCACACCATTCACGACTTCCAAAAATGTCCTTACCAAAATTCAGTGGAAAATACTCCGAGTATAAAAATTTCATCAGCCTTTTCGAAAGCTTAGTCGATAACGATCCAATGCTTCCGGATATAGAAAAGTTCAACCATTTAATTTCATGTTTATCGGGTGAAGCTTTAGGAACAGTTAAGGCGTTCCAAATCACGGAACAAAACTATCCGAAAGCACTGGCGAGTTTAAAGAAAGTCTACGATAATAATTGCTTAATATTTTTTGACAATGTTTCAACACTTTTTGAATTAAAAGAAATTTCCAAACCATCAGCGTCTTCATTACGAAGCATGATAGATACAGTTTCTGCAATTTACGATTCGCTTCTTTCATTGGGTGATGAAAAGAATATAACAAACGCGATCATTATACATTTAGTTATGTCAAAGGTGGATGCAATCACGAGGTCTAAATGGGAAGAACATTTAGACTACAGTACTCTTCCATTATGGAAAGATTGTGAAGAAGCTCTTAATAAAAGATATCAGCATCTTTCTGCTGAAGAAGCTTCAAGTGCAAAATTTAAATCCTCCGATAAACAATCCAAACCTAAACAAGATTCAAGTCGATTTAAAAATCAAAAATCTTCATTTGCTTGTGTAAACTCGCAACAAAATAAATCAAAATGTTTTTATTGCAAATCGAACGACCATTACATAACGACATGTCAAACATTTACTTCACTGCCTGTACTGCAAAGATTCGAATTTGCAAAGAGTGTGCCAGTTTGCATTAACTGCCTTCGAAAAGGACACACAGTTTCCAAATGCAAACTAAGTAGGTGCAGTGTTTGCAATCGATCTCATCATACATTGCTGCATCAGTACGAAACAACTTTCAACAGTTCACCGGCACAAGCATCAACAAGCTTTCAAGCTATGCATGCCTCTGTTTCGACTGACCAAGTGATTCTTGCCACAGCAATTGTGCAAATCAAAGGCAGTTCTGGAGAGTACATGCCAGCTCGAGCGTTACTTGATTCTGGCTCTCAAGTAAACTTCATTACAGAAGAACTAGCCCAAAGATTAAAACTTCGAAAAGAAGAAAAAGCCTTAAATCTGCTTGGCATTGGAAAGGCAAGTACTACAGTTAATAAAAAAGTACATGCTGAAGTAAAATCAAGATTTAATGATCATTCGTTTTCTGCTGATTATTGGGTAATGAACTCAATATCGTCGTATCAGCCGGATCAAGCTATAAATACTGTCAATTGGAATATTCCTTCCAACATTCAATTAGCTGATCCGTATTTCAATAAGCCCCAAAAAATTGACTTACTAATCGGAGCAGAAACATTTTTCGAATTGTTGTCTGTTGGTCAAATTCAACCAGGTCCCGAATATCCAACTATTCAAAAGACACTCCTTGGTTGGATAATATCTGGGAAATACCCAAAAGGTACAAACGCAAATACAAAACATTGCAATTTGGTATGTCATTCTGAAGATTTACCAGACTTAGATAAAATTGTACAAAAATTTTGGTTGTTGGAAGAAATTCCCGGAGAAACAAAAAAGTTTTTAACGCCAGAACAACAGTTGTGCGAGCAACACTTTGTTGAAAATACTAAACTGTTGCCTACTGGTCGTTTTGAGGTTAAACTACCATTTAAGTCGTCTTCAAACTCGCTAGGATCATCGTTTGAAACGGCCAAACGTAGGTTTCTCGCACTTGAGCGAAAACTATCCAAAAATAGCGATTTAAGAGCCATGTACATGGATTTCATGAACGAATATATTTCGTTAGGACATATGTCACCAACAAATAATGAAATCCCAAAAAGCCCGCACTATTTCATTCCACATCAGTGTGTTTTGCGACCGCAAAGCACAAGCACAAAGCTGAGAGTTGTTTTCGACGCTTCGAGTCGAACGTCTTCTCAACTATCATTGAATGACATCTTGATGGTTGGGCCAACCATTCAAGAGGAGCTATTTTCGACGTTGCTCCGTTTTCGTATACACAAATATGCCATAACGGCTGATATTACGAAAATGTACCGGCAAGTTCTTGTTGCTGAAGAGCACACGATTTACCAGCTCATAGTGTGGAGGCAGCATCCGTCTCAACCATTACAAAACTTTCGATTAAATACTGTAACGTATGGCACGTCTCCAGCGCCATTTTTAGCGATACGGTGTTTAAAAATGTTGGGCGATGCTAACGAAACGTCATTCCCCACCGGGTCGAATGTTATTCGAAGAGATTTTTACGTTGATGATCTCTTAACTGGTGCCGATAATCTTGAAACTCTTAAAATAATAAAATTCGAAATTCAAGAAGTCCTTAAAAAAGGGGGGTTTCAGTTGGCTAAATGGTTTTCAAACCATCCAGAGTATCTCAACGCGGAGAGTTCTGAAAAATCAATAAAATTCAATGATTCAGACTCAACGAAAACTCTGGGAATTTGTTGGCATCCTAAAGAAGACACATTTAGCTTCAATCTGGATAATAATTTCCATGATCTACGAGCTACTAAGAGAAACATACTGTCAGTTTCCGCTCGTCTTTTCGATCCTCTTGGTATGTTATGCCCCATAGTAACCAAAGCAAAAATCTTATTACAAGAGCTTTGGATTGCGAAAATTGATTGGGATGAGTCGATTCCATTGCGCCTTGATACAAGTTGGCAAAACTTCAAAACCAATTTATCCCAACTTGGAGAGATAAAAATTCCAAGATTTGTCGAAACTCACTCGAACGCAAGAATTCAAGTCCATGGATTTGCCGATGCTTCGATGAGGGCGTACGGTTGTTGTATTTACATCCGAAGCCAAAGCACAGATGGTATCAAGTCGACGCTATTAACAGCAAAGTCTAAGGTGGCTCCTTTGAAAACGAAATCGCTCCCGCGATTAGAACTTTGCGCAGCGCATACTCTTGCTAAGCTGTGGACAAGAGTAGAGGCAATGTTGAGTCTTGACGTCGAACAAGTTATTTTCTGGACCGATTCCGAAATAACTTTGCATTGGATAAAAACACATCCAGCTACGCTTGCAACCTTTGTTGCAAATCGAGTGTCCGACATCCAAGAGTGGACACAAAAAGTATCATGGAAACATGTGCCAACAAAACAAAATCCAGCAGACATTGTGTCAAGAGGCTGTAATGTTGAGGAACTCAATGCGTCAATTTGGTTCAAAGGTCCACAGTTCTTACAGGAAGAACAATCATCGTGGCCGGTCAATTCGCATTTTGAGTTGTCTCCAGAATATGAAGCCTTAGAGAAACGTAAAACAAACATGGCTATGATAGCGGTAGAAAAACCTCGGACTAAACTTTTAGATTATATTGAAGAAGAATCTTCATACATCGACCTGATAACCACGTTTGCCTATGTAATGCAATTTTTTAAAAGATTAAGAAACAAAACAGAAAATTTCGAAGAATTGCCAACGGCAAAAGAGTTGAATTTGGCGTTTCTAAGAATAGTCGAAATCGTCCAAAATTATGAATTCCCAGATGAAATTCAAAAACTCAAAAAGAAAATTACTTTACAAAATAGTTTTCAAAAACTCAATCCCTTCATTCATGATTTTCAAGACAACAATTTTTCATTTTCGCTAATTCGTGTAGGTGGTCGTCTGTTGAACGCACCAATTGAATATGATGCCAAATTCCCGCTTTTGTTAACCAAAAATTCACCATTCGCAAAAACATACTTAACGTATTTACATCGTGGTGGCATTGCTTCGCGAAAAAATTTGGCTAATAAATGCCAAAGAAGCTTGCCAAAGGGTTGTGCGACAATGTATTCATTGTTTCAAGTACAAACCAAAACTACTTACATAAATAATGGGTAATCTACCGGCGGATCGATTGCGAGCGCAACGACCGTTCTTAGTATGTGGCGTGGATTTCTGTGGCCCGGTATACACGACTCTAAAAATTCGTGGCCGGCCACCGAACAAAACATATATTTGCGTTTTTGTTTGTTTCGCCTCAAAAGCTGTACATTTTGAATTAGCTTCTAATCTGTCATCTGAATGTTTTATTCTCGCCCTTAAAAGGTTTATCTGTCGCCGAGGACTTCCGAAGACGATTCATTGCGACAACGGAACGAACTTTGTCGGAGCTCGGACGATCTTGAGGGAGATTCGAGAGGAATTCGAACAAGGCGCAGAAGCTGTTCACCGGTACGCAGCAGAGGAGGGCTTCAGCTTCGCCTTGATACCGCCCAGGGCACCGCATTTCGGAGGCCTATGGGAAGCGGCAGTGAAAGCGGCGAAAACGCTGTTACAGCGTACCGTGGGCAACGCACTTCTCACAACAGAAGAGCTGCTCACCGTTTTAATCGAGGTGGAGGGAATCCTCAATTCAAGGCCAATCGCCCCCCTAAGCGCCGACCCCAACGACGGAGAAGCACTCACCCCAGCGCATTTGCTAATCGGCAGCAGCTTACGATCGCTACCCCCAGAAACAGTGCCGGAACAGCAAATGGGCTGCTTGAAAAGATGGCAGCTTCTATGCTGGCTCAAGCAGCAGTTCTGGCAGAAGTGGTCCAGGGAGTATCTGCTTGGCCTTCAAGCTCGATCCAAGTGGGTACAGGAGCAACCCAATCTCGTCGTGGGCAAGCTCGTCCTAATTCACGAGGACAACGCGCCTCCACAGCAATGGAAAACAGGACGAGTCGTGGCGGTCGTCGAAGGGCAGGACGGCAAGGTCAGGGTCGTCGACGTCAAAACCTCAACCGGGGTTCTGAGACGTCCAATCGTCAAACTAGCCGTGCTCCCAAATGATGAAAATTGAAGCCTTATAGCCATTCAACGTGGCCGGTGTTTTGCCGAGTCAATAAAAAAAAAAAAAAAAACATTAAAAAAAAAAACTTGAAATAAAAATCACTATTGTGACCTACTTTAAATGTACTAAAATTTGAATTTAGCGCCCTTCCGGCCATATTTATTTAAAGAAAAAGAAGAAGAAAAAGAAAACAAGAAAATAAAATGCATTCCATTCCGAACACTTAAACCGCACGGTCTTTTCTTTCTTTCGCTTTCGATTTATTAATTTTTTCGTTGGTTTTTAAAACTTAAAATTTAATTTTTCTTAGCTCGAAATAAGAGCTAATTCGTAAAAAGTATTGCGAAATTTCACCCATTGTGAGTTTCATCCGAAAAATATTTCACATTCTGAAAAACATTTCGGTCGGTATGGGCATGTTCGGGTAACTATCCAAAAAACTATCCTAATATTTTGCGTTGTTGTAATCCCTCGTGTGCTGATGCAACAACAACTCAAGCTATCTGAAAATTTTGTGGATCTATCGGTCTGCCAAACCGAACGCGGCCAAAATTAACAATTTTAATTTTCACTTATTTCTAGTAAGCCAACGAGAGAGTATTAATAACTGACAATTTAAAAGAAAAAATAAACTAGAGGCACCTTTTCTTTAAAGACCTACCTACATCGGGCCCAAAAAAATTAATTCCGGCGCAGCAAAAAAAAAAAAAAAAACAATAAATATTACTATGTATTTTGTTTGTGGATTGAAACTCTCAATGCTATAATCTTAGCCACCGGATACAGATATAAATGTGTTCTCTACAAACAATGAAAATAAATGACGCTATTTGCTGAAATAAAAAACAATAAGGAGAGGAATAACGTCAAAAATGAGTCGCCGAAATTTGGCCCACGACTCACAGGGCAATTTATTTTTCGTCTCATCTTTCTTCTCTTTCGTACTCATGATGTTCGAAATAAGTCGTGACTCTAAAGTCGTCATATATAAAAGCAGACTATGTATTTATAGATTAAAATATATTTGTATGTTGAAGTAAATACTTAACAAGTGTGTACTACGTATAAATGTATATAAATGTTATGTTAAATATATATTCGACAGAAAATACAGTTATAATTTCTTGCATATTAATTATATACTCGAGTATATAATTCAGTAAATTAAAATGAATGATAAAATTTGTTTTAAAATTTTCACTTCAGTTTTTCATCAGTAATCCTTGAAGCATCTTAATTTTTAAATCATTATAAACAGGATTCATTTCAAAATTTTTCCATCCATTTGTTCGATAGATGTCTGCAAAATTTATTTTGATAAATTGCAACGTTTGTTCTTTCAACTGATCTGCATTATGACGATCAGCTAAGGTGAAGATATCAGCTGCAGTTTCAACGGAAATTTCAGCAAATAGCGCCTTTTCAGCCATCGCTTTTAATTTTTCCAATGCATACTTATCAGCAACAAACAAAAGATCACTTGCCATTTCATTTAATTTTGGAGCATTTCCCGTATAGATAAACTGAAGCATTTCTTGAAGAACCTCGTGATCAACATCATCTATATTAACTCGACGTGATTTACTCTCCTTCATGTCATGTTCGAACATAGCTTTAAAGACATCACTTCGGGCAGCCAAGATTATCATATGAGCTGGAATTTCATGTTTACCGACCACCAGCGTGACGTCACTGAATATATCATTATAGAGAAGATAACCAATATCATCAGCAAGCTTACGCTCCGAAATTTTAGATGCTTCTAGGCTCGAGATATTAATTGTATCAGCCAAAAAATTAATTTCACACAAAATTGTTAATACATCATCTGGTAGGAAACCTTTATCTTTGTCCATTAATACTGCTCGTAACAATAGTAAGGAGTCATCTGATTTGTTGATGGAACTAAAACAATGTGCTTGCTTTCTTCGATTTTGTTTGTATTCGGAATCAGAATTCAAAACAGTAATTGTGAAGTTTCCAAAAACCTTTGAATCATCAGAAGGCGCTGACAATAGTCCCAAATATATACTTGTAAAAAAGGGCGAACGACTATCGTTCGGAGTTTCCTTTGGATCAATTCTTAAGCACCATTTAACATCCTCACAGGTGTCCGCAAAAAATGTGGGTGATTGAATTAATTTTGGACGTAAACTAAAATTATTTATTGTCCACTCAAAACTAACCTTATGTAATTTTGATTGTGTACGTGCCCATTGTTTAACAATAGGTTTATTACTTTCCATTGTAAGATTCTATTTTGTAAGATTCTATTTTTGTCAATTTGAGCTAAAATTTAAAAAAATCTTATTAAATTGAATATTTTGGTCATTAGTAATAAACCGAACATACCTTTTCTTCGACAGCTGAAATAATATAATTTAAGTAAAAATTAAAACAATTTCTAGAGATTCTTAGTTTTTCCAGTGCCAACACGTAGCAACTTGTTCGTCAACTGGCTAGCGCTTTTTTTTCGAAACCAGCTGATATGATGACCTTGAACCGGAAGCAACACAAGGTAGAGTTGTGCTTAAACATCGATAGTCTATCGATAGTAACAAACTATCGCGTACATCGATAGTATAAAAAAACAATGGAAAACTATCGATAGTTTCAATAATTCCATAATATTTTCATAGGGGTGGACCGATTTGCTTCAAATTTGTTCCTGAGCATTTTTAAGTGATTTCCTAGTGGGGACATTTAATTTTTTTATTTAACTCGTCTAGAACAAGTTGCCATACAACTATTTCAGTTTTTTTTTAGTAAAATCTTGACTAACTGGCTGAACAGAATGGTGACGCAGACGGAACCGGAGACGGAGCTGGAATAGCTGTCAAAATATTGAATACACGCAAATTCAATGTTGGGAACACAACGGAACGTAGACGCATACGGAGCTGCAGACGCAGACGGAAGAGTTCACCAACTTTTAACTTTTCACGTACGGCACTTTTGACGTTTCAATTTGTATGAAGAAAAAAAATAACTTTTTGGGTCGGAAAAAAAAATATTGTGGTTATTTGTATCGCGAAAAAATTTTTTTATTAAAAGGAAAATTATTGGAAACAAAAAATGTGAATTCTGAGCTTGTAGACAATAATATTCTTTTGTTTTTCTTCAAAATACTTTCAAAGCTGTACAGCTCCATTGTGGACATGTAAAAAAAATAACGTACGACACTTTTTGACAGCTCTTCCAGTTCCGTCTGCGGCTTCAGTTCCGTCATTCTATTCTGTTCAGCCAGTTAGATGGTTCTGTTTGTCAAGACCTACAAAAGATCAAATTTGTGAATAACAGAAACCAAAGATAGGTACTTGAAATGCTCACAATAAAAATTATTTATTAAATAAAACTCGTTTGGAAAGCTCTATAATAATTAAATACTTATTATTATTTAAGTTCAATTTGTAAAAAATCTTTTAGGAATATCACAAAATTACTCTTATTTTTTTTTTTTTTCAAAAAAATATCTAAATATTTTTTCAAAAAAATCAGCAAGTTAACAATTGAAATGATTCAATACTCATTACTTTTAATTAGCTTTAAATTCAAATATTAAGGGCCACTATTGCTCCAAACGAACGGATAAATATATAAAACTCAGGATAACTATCCTAGTTTAAATAAATATATAAGAATTTATCGTTTTTTAATTGCACGAACGGAAAATAAATAACAAGCGGATAAGAATATTTTTTCAGAATCACCAGCACAACAAACACAAAACACATGGAAAAATAAACAAACTTTAACGCTTTGACTTGCTTTCTCGTAAGAAATTCTATAATTTGACGTGAGAGCTATTAAGAGTTCAAATATTTATCCAGAGAACAGGGAGAAGATAACTTTTTAAATTGAGATAGAGAAAAAATATTTTGCTGCAACATGATTTGATTCAAATCAGTCAGATAGCTTTAATTATTTATAAATCAGGAGTTACTGCTGTCAAAAAAACTTCTGTGCAACTGGCCCTAAGATTTGTAATAAAAAAGTATATTCTAATGGCCAGTTGCACCAGGCTCTTTTCAAAATTTTATTAATTCGTTAAATTTTCAAAGACATTAATCGGTTGCATCGAATACTTTTAATTCCAAAACGCCGATAAACAAACCAATTAACTTATGTTCCATTTTCTCCACTTAAATTTTAAAAGCGAATTTTAACGAAAAATTAAACAAAAAAAGTACCTATATAATAATAATAATTGACAATCCCTTCTCTTAATGAAAATGAATAATGGAACTGGAATTTAGACAAACTGGAAGAGTTGTCAAAAAGTGTCGTACGTTATTTTGTTTACATGTCCACAATGGAGCTGTACAGCTTTGAAAGTATTTTGAAGAAAAACAAAAGAATATTATTGTGTACAAGCTCCGAATTCACATTTTTTGGTTCCAATAATTTTCCACTTTTTTTTTTTTTCGACCCAGAAAGTTGTTTTTTTTTTTCTTCATACAAATTGAAACGTCAAAAGTGCCGTTCGTGAAAAGTTAAAAGTTGGTGAACTCTTCCGTCTCCGTCGGCAGCTCCGTGTGCGTCTACGTTCCGATGTGTTCGCAACATTGAATTTGCGTGTATTAATAAAAAAATTCATAGAAACTTTTTCAGCATTTTGAGTGAACATTTTGGAAAACGACTTATATTAATAATAATAATTGACAATCCCTTCTCTTAATGAAAATGAATAATGGAACTGGAATTTAGACAAAAAAAAAACCTTCATAAAACTAAATAAACGCAAACTTGTTTCTCCATTTCTTTTATTTTTCTACTATAGTAGGCGGACGCTGTCGGAAACTAATGCCATAACCGAAAGAAAAATTTCTTTCAGAAAAGTCAAATGCACACGTAAACCATAATCCATGGCTATAGTGTTACTACACCAATTTAAAGCTAGTTGTCAATTTTCTTTCGTAAGGTACGCTCGATACGTGCTCTTTTCCTCCGAAAATATAAATAATAATTTGTTTAAATGCTAAATTCTAAATTCCAGTCTTCATTTAAAAAAGAAAATAATACTCAAAGATGATTGTGACGTCATAAAAATGCCAAGATGGCGAGTTGAGTGTTTGTAATGAGCATACCTTGTATCTGTATATCGTGGTGTGCGCCTATTGAATTACTTGTGTTCGTGTGGTTTCGTACGGCTGCGTACGCTGCGTTCCAACAATTATAGCCTGGCGACCGTGAAATAGCTATAACTCCAGCATATAAAACTTGGTGGTAGCTCACTCAAGTTGTTGTTCTTTCATTCAAACCTTCAATATTAATATGATGGTGCGAAAGCTTTGCAGCCTACACTGCGCGTGTGTTATCACACAAAAAGCTCTTTCAATTATAGTTCTACTTTAAGGCTTTTTAAAAATTTGTGTAATTCAGTTCGTAAAATTATAGATAGTTTTTTCCGAAACTATCGATACTATCAGAAAAGGAAACTATCGATGTTTGAGCAACACTAAACGCCAAAGCCAAACAGAAACTGAAACAAAGACGAATAATAATTCTTTTTTTTAGCATAGCGTCGCTTTTGATACACACAGTATAAGATAAGCACATTACGCAGGCTGGGCGTGTTGCTTCCATGAAAGACGTTCATGATTATGTGTGAAAGTATAACGGTCATATTATTCACTTAATACATCCAGATTAAAACTTAAATCTGGATGTAAATCATACAAATTCAATGTAAATTCATTTGGATTTAAGTTTAAATCTGGATGTATCGAGTGAATAATATAGCGGTAAGTAAAAAAGATTGCATCATTGTAATTCGCATTGTCAACAAAGTCAACTCGATTAACTGCCTGAACAGAATGGTGACGGAGAGGAACCCGGAGCCGGAGCTGGAATAGCTGTCAAAATATTGAATACACACAAATAGAGATTTCTACCAAATTGTCAGTTTCAAATGACAGCAAAAACTTGGCACAATGACAGATGAAATTGGAAAGATAAAAAAAAGGCGGGATAATTTTTATTACAAAAATCTAGCTATTTTGTGCCATAAAAAGATTAAAATATCTTAAACAGGGTGATTTGCATAAGGTGTCACAAATGGCTAGGGCGTGTAGGTTGGACTTAGACAAGAAAAAAATCGTATGGGAGGGGTCTATTTCCCTCCGTTTAGGCGGAAGGGGCAATTTTCAAACAAAAAATCACTTAAAACAGAAAAAAAAATATTTAAAAATAAAATAAATAATAATAAAAAATAATACTTACAGAGTCGTGCTATAGCATTTTGAAAAGCCAATTTTAACACAATGCTCTCACGCAGGTGTTCTCAATGAAAAAATGTGTGAAATGTTAATCCAGTACTTTGTCACTTTATTGAATGCTTAAAAGACTGATAATAAAAAAATAGTAAAAATAAAGTTAATCCTTTCATTCATAAATTTACCTAAGAATCCAATAAAGAAAAAACAAAAATGAAAGTTTTTTCTTAGAAAAAAGTAGTTTTCGTTATTTTTGATTTTTGAAAAAATTACAGAACATTTTGACATCCGGTTTTTTGTGTTCGATCAAAAATAATAAGAGCCTTGAATATTAGGAAAAAAAAAATAATACTTAATTACGTGAAATTTTGAAAAAAAGTTGTTTAAAAAGAAAATTTTTTTTTTCAAAATTTTGACTTAGAAAATAAATTTTTCAAAAACTGTCCACTCTAAAAACTTAATTTAAACATTGTATTAAAGAATAGATAGATAGATTTCCAAAATGCTATAGCATGGCTCTGTAAGTATTACCGTTATTTTTTAATATTTTTTTTTCTGTTTTAAGCGTTTTTTTTTTTTGAAAATTGCCCCTTCCGCCTAATGGTGGATTTACATGTATCTTCATGCGAGTTCTGCAAAAAATAAGAGATACAAAATATAAAATGTATGTTTGTTGATAGAGAGAGAAGAACAAAATGCAGAGATCTTGATTATAGGAACGCAGATGCAGATTATAGCGAAGACGAAAATGTTCATCTTCATAGTGGTGCTCTTTCACGCATTCGGTTTTTTGGTATGACTCTATCCCGCTCTACTTTTCTTGATGTTTGCAGATGAAGATACATGTAAATCCATCATAAACGGAGGGAAATAGAATGACGGACGCAGACGGAACTGGAAGAGTTGTCAAAAAGTGTCGTACGTTATTTTGTTTACATGTCCACAATGGAGCTGTACAGCTTTGAAAGTATTTTGAAGAAAAACAAAAGAATATTATTGTGTACAAGCTCCGAATTCACATTTTTTGGTTCCAATAATTTTCCACTTTTTTTTTTCCGACCCAGAAAGTTGTTTTTTTTTTTTCTTCATACAAATTGAAACGTCAAAAGTTAAAAGTTGGTGAACTCTTCCGTGAACTCTTCTGTGTTCGCAACATTGAATTTGCGTGTATTCAATATTTTGACAGCTATTCCAGCTCCGGCTCTGGTTCCATCTGCGTCACCATTCTATTCAGCGGTTCAGCCAGTCATTCGACTAAATGCAGATGATCGCGATGCGCTTATGTAATGGGCGTAAGCGTTGGTATTTTCAATCATGTTCATCATAACATCCCCAGATAATAACTTTTCAAAAATTTTTAACAGGTTTACCTTTCCATCTTCATTGTTAATTTCGCCAATTCAGTGCACGCCAGAGTTACCAGTAAATTGTTCTCTGCCAATGGGATGAATTTCATCACGCCAAACTAAATCATGGTATTGCAGCTGCTCTGAAACTTGCCTGAGACCGATTGTTGGTACTCGGGGTTGTGGTTGTCACTGCCTGGATTTGCATTTAGAAAGTAATAAATCATCCTCTGTTTTTATATTATTACCAGAATCCTCATCACTTTCTGCAAGCTCATATGACGATTCTGGGTCAATTTCAGATGGTTGATATTCACTATTACTTCCTGAACTGAAATCTTCACTATCACTATCCATCATAGTATTACAAATATGTACGTTTTAGAGCGAATGAATCAGAAACAGTTATTTATTTCTTTTTTTTTTAATTTTTCAAAATCGCAAAATAAAATTAAATAACGACTTGTCAGTTGGAAAAAAAAATATTTTCACTGAATTTAAAATTTGTTAACTTCACTGTCCCCATACCAAGTGATAATCACCCATAAGTTCCATGTATCATATTTAATACACAGAATAAGTTAGCATACGTCCATGTATCAAAAATGACCACAAAACTAAAACCATTTTTTAACAGCCGTGACCAATCATTTATGCAACCAACCCCTTCTATGTTGAATCTTACTAAATAATAATGTTGTCTTTTGAAAAAATGGTACGGACGTATGGGCTTTTTAAAATAATTTTGTACGCGGACAGTGAAGCCGAATTCTGTTTATGTATCAAAAATGATACATGGACGTACATATGTGGCACGAAAAAAATAAAATTTGTGTATCAAATATGATACATGGGACTTTGTTGATGTATTGAAATAATAATGGACGTATGTGTAGTTTTAAATAAATTTGTATGGGGACAGTTATGGTGTTAAATACCTAAAATTAATTCGTAAACAATTGGTGGTAGCGCCTTTAAGTTGTTCTTGTTGTTCAAAAATTCAATGAAATTGACGGCATAGAGAATGGTTAAGTCTAATAAACTGACATTCGAATAAAATATTTAGTTTGTGCGCGTTTATATCAGAAAATATTCAACCGATTTACTTGAAACAAATTTTATAATTTTCCTTATTCTTTGAAGCATGTAAATAAATATTTTTTATTTGTTAAATAATTTTGTTGAATTAGATTATAAACTTTTAAGAAAATTTCGTACACTTTTTTGTCGAAGTTGACCAACATATTCAATTATGCTTTTTAACCTGCTTGATATTTTACAAAAGTAGGATTTTTTGTGTAAAGTCAATAATGTTATGCAAATTTTAAGCCCTAAATTATTTCTTAACTGTACTTCTAAGCTGAGAAATAAATCTATTTACTAATTATAAATTTATCAAGTTTTTCTAGTTTTGCATCTATGAATTTGATTAAATCGCAATGACTGGATTGCTGCTTTGTTCTATGTTATTATCGTTCCGTGTTTTGTGTATTTGCTTCTGAATCACTGTCCGCTCAATTGGGCTTTTCCAGAATCTGACTCTGTCTTTTGTCTTTCTAATTTTGACAGTTCTTTAACCGAAAAGAAGCTCTACTTGGGGGGGAAACAACAATACAAACAAATAGAAATACACACCGATACTGTTCGCGCCTTTAATAGTGTGTTTGTTTTCCCCCCATCTAGAGTTTTTGACGTTTGGTGGAAGTTCTCAATTGTTCGCTCATCCGCTCATTTTTTTATTCCTCCTTTCATTTTGTAACGACGACGACCAATGCGTAATGTGTTTGTTTTTTCCTTCTTCTTAAGCGAGCTAAAATGTTACATACATACCTACATATTTTGAGTATGGGCACCGCTGCCGTGCGCAGTGTGTTTATGTTTTGCTTCTTCTTCAGTGAACCGAAGTTATATGTACATAAATGTACATATTTTGAGAGGAAAATGGGCAGGGCATTCAGTAGAAAAAAAGGTTTACTGAAAGCTGCTAAAGATTATGAAAATGAAACATTACTGATTTAAACTAAGTGGAGTAAGGAGTAAAATACAGTGCAAGCTCCCTTACTGGCTGAACAGAATGAGGTGCGTTCTTTTATGTTACTGTGGTTAATGTGTCAAAAATAAAAGTTGATGTGCCATAGTTAAGAAAGTTACTCTTGGCAACTTTTTCATTTAGGAACGACCAGAGTAACAAAAGTTAATCTGTCAAACGAAAGGGGTTGACAAAAAAAAATTGAATTGTATTTGGAATGAATAATCAAGAAAAAACATGATTGCATTAAATTTATTGCAAAAATAATTATTAGGAATTCAAAATAGGCCAGTCCCACGAAGAAAAAATCTCTGAGCACTTACAGCGCTCAGAGATTTTTTTTCGTGGGACAAAAAATCTCACCTGAGCACTGAGATATTTTGCTGAGATATGTGAGATGAAAATTTTTTGGATTCATTTCTCAGTTTTCTTTCTCAGCCAAAACAGCTGTTCTTTTGACAATCAAATTTAATTTTTTTTTTGTGGTGCGCAAGTGCAAAAGTGGTAAATAAATACAAAATAAAGACGGAATGTTAATAAAAACTAAAATAAATTGATCTTTTTTATTATTTCTCATTCATTTCAATAAGTTTTCTGCTTCAAAAATTAAATATTTTAAGCAAAAGTTGAAAGTTATTTTTCAGAATTTCAGTACGAGAATTATAACACCTGAGTTTTTTACAATTGAGCGGAGAATGTTGTCCCACGAAATGATTTCGCCTCCGTCAAATTGACATTGAGCGCTCAGTGAGATTTTATTTGGTAGGAAACACCAAATAACATGTGTAATATTTCCAAATTAAATTTCTTTACACTCAGTTTTGTATAAATCGAACAGAAATAAGTGCAATTTTCTTCATTGCTTATGGCACAGATGAAAAATTAACCAAATATAAAGAAGAAAATGCCGACAGAAAGAAAATGCATCAGAAAATAAAAGAAAACTATTCCAAAAATCAAATTCGACAAAAAAAAATCGATTAAATTGATAAAAACATATTTTAAATATTGAAAACAATTCCAAATCAAAAGGGCAAAAAGTAAACAAAACATCCAGCATTGCATTTCAGCTGTGTTTGACAGATCAACTATTTCAATTCATATCGAGGAGATGAGTTGGAAAAAGTTACTTTTTGACACTTTTACTTTGTAATTTAGGAACGATTTTATGACGTCATAAAGTTACTCGAAGTAACTTTTCTGAATTAAAGGAACGACCGAAGTTAACTATAGTTAACTATAGTTAACCACAGTAACATAAAAGAACGCACCAATGGTGACGCAGACGGAACCGGAGCCGGAGCTGGAATATCTGTCAAAATATTGAATACACGCAAATTCAATGTTGTGAACTCAACGGAACGTAGACGCATACGGAGCTGCAGACGGAAGAGTTTACCAACTTTTAACTTTTCACGTACGGCACTTTTGACGTTTCAAAAAAAAAACAACTTTTTGGGTCGGAAAAAAATATTGTGGTTATTTGTATCGCGAAAAAAATTATTTATTAAAAGGAAAATTATTGGAAACAAAAAATGTGAATTCTGAGCTTGTACTTGTACACAGTAATTTTCTTTTGTTTTTCTTCAAAATACTTTCAAAGCTGTACAGCTCCATTGTGGTTGTGGACATGTAAAAAAAATAACGTACGACACTTTTTGACAGCTCTTCCAGTTCCGTCATTCTATTCTGTCCAGCCAGTAAGTTTTGCCCGACTTCCAATTTGAAATTACTCACTTACACTGTGAGGTATAGACCACAAATTCTAATTTTACTGTTATATATGATTTATGACAGTACTTAATTATAATAATCTGATGATGCGTTGCATTTACACAGTATTTACACAGTACATCTAATAATGACGATTGACACTATTTGAGAATGCTGCTGATAAATGTCAAAGGTCAAACATCATTTTGAAATTTTAAAATGATCGATGGCGTATAGAATGTCGAAACTCGAAAATGATCAACATTAGGAAATTACTTTGTTGGACGCCTGTATCTTTTGTCATCCAAGACAAATTAGTGGTATTTTACTTTTGTTTTATAGTACATATATGTACTTTGATAGAAAGTTGGACTGAAATTCACACAAATGCATAGAAAATCACAGTTTCAAAGTAAAGCAACTAGGCTAATAGTATTCGCTATCATTTTGATAGATTTATTAAGAGAACAACAATTAAATGCTGACGAATTGCACGCATTTGTTGGGGAAAATAAACAACTACTATAGTAGATCAAAAACAGGTCTACGACGTTATAATAAATGTGGTGGCCAACGGTTGAGGCGGTCTGTTTTTCCTTGATGCATCTGATGGCACAGGAAAAACGTTTCTTATCAGTTTGAGACCAGCACAAATTAGCTCTCAAAATGGAATTGCTTTGGCTGTTGCATCATCAGGTATTGGGGTGGACAGCTCATTCGGCGCTTGAATTGCCATTGAATATGCAATCTGCAGAAGCTCAAACATGCAAACGGTCATATATGGCGAAAAAGCTGCAAACTTGCAAACTGATTGTATGGGATAAGTGCACAATGGCACATAAGAAATCATTTGAAGCACTTAAAAGAACTCTCCGAGGCTTGCGATCAAATCAAAAATTATTCGGTAAAGTTCGAATTTTATTGGAAGGCGACTACCGAAAGACTTATTCCAAAATCAACACCAGCTGATGAACTCAACACTGCCTCACATCATCGCATCCTTGCAGGGTGCAGGCATATACAAAAGCTTACATTAAAGACAAATATGCGGGTATATCTTCAGCGCAATGCGTCAAACATCTTTTCAAAACAGTTATTGGACATTGGTAATGAAAGAGTACCAGCTAATAATGATACAAAACAGATTTAATTTCAACTGAACTTTTCCGTAAATGTTCCATCAATGGAACAACTAATATTTCTGGTGTGCCACCTCACAGATTATCACTTAATCGGTGAGATAATTATTCTTTTGCTCAACATTAATAATTAATCCACCTAGATGCCAAACGTCATTGAAGAATCAATTATTCTGAATGGTATTCCAATAATATCAAATGATATGCCAAATTGATTTCAAAAGACTACAGTTCCCTGTTCGTCTTGCATTCTCAATGACCATCAATAAGGTACGAGGTCAATTTTTTGAAGTGTGTGGATTAAATCTTCTTAAGTCCATACTTTTCAAATGGACAGTAATACATATGTCGCATATTCAAAAGTAGGGCAGCCGACAAATTTATTGGTTTTTTTAAAAGACGGAAAGACAAAAATTATTGAGTATCAAAAATCTATTCAAATTAACTAATTTAAAAATTTAATATAATGGAAAAATGATTATTTTTTATTTACTTTGTACATAATGTAATGCTTTGTACTATGTACATTAGACTGATTCAAAAAATTAAAATGTCTCCGATTTTTAATGCCACTAGCTTTCTAGTAAGAGTTTAGTGAAATAATAAGCCTAGTAAAATTTCAGCTGTTTAGATTAATATTTAGAGGTCGCTCATCGCTAATTTATTTTTTCCATACAAATTGTATGGGAAGTTTTCGTTTGTTTGCTTCTTTTTTTTTATAACTTTGAAACCGGTTATCGTACAGAAACAATTGAGACGTTTTCTTAAAGGAAAATAAATTTTCTTTAAAAATGTCCTCGACTAATTTTTTAATTTCAGTACTCCTTTCAGAGTTATTGAAGATTAAACTGGATGGTTAATTCCGTACTTTTTTGGTTTCCCTGTTGAAAATTAAATGCGAAGCAAGGCGAGCACGGGTCTGCTAGTTTAAAATAAATAAAACGTTTTTAATTTATTTATATCGCTAATTTATTTCTAAATAAGAATTACTTTATGATATTTATACATTGTCACGATTTTTTTTTTAATTTCTTGTAAGCCTATTAATATCACAGTCATTATGTATAAATAAAAAGTAAAAAAAAAATATAATAATATAATCTAGTCACTATAATGTAAGGGAGTATAAGCCGAAAGGGCTACTTAATAATGCTTAATTGTCAATAATTACTTTAAATTTATAATCCATACATTCATAACATTATACATATATAACTGATTCTAGGTAAATAATACAATAAAGGTATGATAGTTGCATTAATTTAAATCGGAGTCAGCATCCAAAGGTTGTTTTAAACAATACAAAACTGGAAATTCCACGAGATTTAATGACAAAAAACCCGTACTGAGGTATTTCAAATACATTTGATCAAGTTGAAGGTTTTTGCATTAGCATTTAATTGATGTGAAACATTTAAAGTTGACGTCTGTAAATATTCTTAGTGTTGAATTAAAATGGCCGAGTATCATGAATGTTCGTACAGAAATCATCTTCTGTCATAAGCCTTTGACGCATTCCATAGCGTTTTCTAGAAAATAAATAAAACAAAAATATTAAAACTTTTATATTTTATAACTTTATAGCACTGTAACGTAGGTATTTCTTTTTAAATTTTCGTTTACATTATATATTTAGGTAGCTAGGGTTTTAGTTATCCAACACATAATCGGGGAGGATCAACAGAAGAACCACAGAATTTTTTGAATTATGTAATCCAATCAAACAAATATCTATACCTACGCTTAAATTAAGTCGGTTGCTAATCGGAGGTTAGCACAATGTGAAACAAAGTCCTAAAGCCTTAACTACATAAGCCAAAAAAGTGAAAAAGTACAAAAGTGAAAATTTTCAAACTCATTTTGGGATAGTGTTCCCACAGGAAAACTTATAAAAATGATGCAGAAAGCTTAAATTTTGGTTTAAAAACAAAATGTGTACATTATTTTTCACAAAACAACTATGCTAGCTGGAAAAAAATATTTTTACTTTTATAATTTTGCGAAAAGTGGCCAATGTAGTTAAGGCTTAAGTTTAAAGATTTTTGTGGCCTTTAGTCCAATTCGTTTCGCTGAAGCACGACAGTTGGCTCATCAATTAGATGCTGTCGTACCTTTCTAAAGCCTTAACTACATTGGCCTTAAAAGTGAAAAAGTACAAAAGTGAAAATTTTCAAACTCATTTTGGGATTGTGTTTCTCACTGAAAACTGATAAAAATGATTCAGAAAGTTTAAATTTTGGTTTAGAAATAAAATGTGCAAATTCTTTTTCACAAACTAACTGCCCTAGCGGGAAAAAAAATATTTTTACTTTTGTAATTTTGCAAAAAGTGGCCAATGTAGTTAAGCCTTAAGATGCAATATTTTGGTCGATTACTACCGAGTACCGGCTCTAAATAAAATCTACAGCGTCTAAGCACTTTAAATTGTATTATTCTAGGGAAACATGGTTACATTTTTGCATCTAGAAATTTTGTATGACCACGGGCATTAAAAAAAAAAAATAAAATAATTGCAAAAAGTTGTAGAACTTTGCAAATCTGCAACGCAGATTTATTTTTGACACCCCAGTAATTTGCTTTGACCTACATAAATATAAAAAAATGTATAATGCATGTTGATATAGCCCACTGTTTTGTTTTAAATTTTAATATTTTATGTGCTTTATTTTCAAAAATACATCAAAATTTTGATTTTTCTAACTTTTTTGGCAGGAATGTATCTTTTCCAATATTATCAATATCGAAAAATGCTCTTAACAAAAAATATGTAATTTGTAATACTTTTTTCATTACAAACTCCAAGATGGCTCCCCAAAAGTTGAATTTCAAGCGTACGAAAAATCAGGGTTATGATCTACGATGACCTACCTTTCTAATGAATACAAAAATATGGGGGTGTTACAAATTTATTAACCCTTATGTGTGTGAAGAAAAAAAAACACCTTAATCCGTGTGATTATGTGATTGTAAAGGAATACCTCCGATTTCTTTTCTGTTTTGTTGATAATTATATCAAAAACCATTCAAATATAAAGTTTTTATGTTTATTACTTCTTTTGGGGTTTTTCTTATTTTTTTTTTCAAACCGAGACTAAATAACCGTATAAATACAGACTTTGATCTTAAAAATTGAAAAATGCAACGAAATTCACTTGAAAATTGAAATAACAATGTTGGGGTATTCACGATCCGGTGCAACAAGCCTAAAACGAGCGCAAATTTTCTAAACCGTTGTAAACCTGCAAAAAATACACATATGAACAACAGCTGCCAGTCAGAGTGACATTTGGCTAGCTATCAAATACAAGGGCGTAGATTTTACACTCTTGGATTTTTCTATTGTAATGGGGTTGCAGAGGTGTTGTAAGATATCAGTATACTTTGTTGTAGGAGTGTTAGAAATTTTTACACATTTGCACTTATACAATGAATACAAGACCAGTTGCATCGAACCGTGAATACCCAAAGTGTTTTTTTCGAATTCCAATCTAAAAAAAAAGGTATTGTAAGACAAAAAATTTCATAGGAATTGCGTAAATTGGAAACAAAAACGTATGTTTACTTGAGTGATATTCTGTTTTAGTGTTTATAATTTAATTATTGATTTCTCTAATCAAAAACAGGATTAAAATCGAAACCCCGCAGGCTTTAGATGCTGAAGAAAATTTTACCCCAACATTTGAAGAGGATGAAGTTTCGGACGTTGATCAAGAAGCTCATATTGAGTTTGAAGCAAACTCTTTAGATTCATATAGGAGCACGGAAGAACTTTTTGTTTATTTCACTGGAAATAAACTTTCTGTTCCTCCACAGAAAGTTGGAATAAATTTTTTTAAGGAGCTAAACCTTCAACTCTGTCAAGAAAAAAAATAAATAATTAGCCTTATTGCGAGTTTCGCCCGAACAAAATTCCACCCGAAAAATGTTTTCGCCTACTATAAGTTTTACCCGAAAAATATTCCACATTCCGAAATTCCCCTTTTTAGTGATTATTCATTTCAGGGGGAATGTAATGCCATTCACGGTTTTTATTTTCACTTATTTCCAGTAAGCCGACGAGAGACAAATCAGGCGCAAAATGTTCATTTCATCCAGGCGAAACTCACAATAGCTTTTAAAATTTCGGGCGAAAAAAATATTTTAATGTGAAATATTGTTCGGGCGAAACTAACAATAAGTTTGAATTGCTTTTTTTTTTTTTTTTTAATTTTCAGTCCAAATGTATTGGTTTAAAAACGTTCCTAATATATAGAGGAATCCAGGTACCTTGTAACACGGTTTAAGGTGTCTAAAGATTTTTGGTTAACAGGGATCTTCCCATTGGACTTACAAGCTTCCAATTATTAATAATATTTACAAAACATAAAGTTTGGAGCTCTCATAAGCTCATGTGCATACAGCTTACCATTAAATTCATTAAATGGTCTTTGAAAATTGAAAAGGTACCCGGGTACCTTGTCACACACATAAGGGGTAATCACTCATACAAAATATTCCTGAATACACTGGACTATAAATTGGAAAGAAAGGCTTTTATTTTAAAAAGAAATAAGGCATAGTCTTCATGAAATATGTATGTTGCACCACATGCACACTTAGCTTCACCAGTCGCAAACTAGTTACTAGTTTTCTACACATTCATTAAAGGGCAATACGGAGAGATCAATGGTCAAAACGATGATCACTTAATCGATCTTATTACGCGTTTTTGGGCCCAATTTTTTGAATTGGTTTAGAATATTCTGCAGTAGCCGTGGCATGATTGTTAGAGCGTAGCGTATAGGACTATCATGCCAGAGGTCTAGACTTGATTCCCCGCCTCGTCCATCTAATAGTGATTAAAAAAACGGCTACTGCCTCTTGCGAGTAAATGACAAGACCTCCAAGAGTATCTCTTGTCATAGAAAAGTGCCGCTCACCTTAGCCGTTAAGATTTGGCAGTAAACTGTAGGACCCATCCATTCCTGCAGATACGCACACAAGAATGGTTGAGAATTGTAAGTCGCTAGGCCCTAGTTCTTCATGATTTGTTATGCCAAAAAATAATTTTTTTTTTGTTTAGAATATTCTAAAATTAATAAAAAAAATATGAGTATCAGCGCCACACCCGTTCAAATGGAAATACCCCTAGGCTTATTGAATTATTTGACAGCAACAGCTGCCAATGATTGATTGATAGCCAGCTTAAATCTACAAATATTCTTTTGATCAAAAATAATATTAAAAAGCTAAGGCAAAATTGTGCACACAGGTAAAGATTTTGTGTGCTGTTGCTCAGCTTGACAAGCACCAGCTATTTCTTTCCACAATTATTCTATTCTGTACTTATTTAACCTTTTAACTATTTTGCGTTTTTTACTTCCGATATACAGGGTGATCGGTATAAGATGCACCAAACTGCTGGAACAAGTAGGTTGGGTTAAGACAAGAAAACAAATAGTATGGAAGGGGGGGGGGGGGGTTTTCCCCCGTTTAGGCAGGACGGGCAATTTTCTAAAAAATTGACTCTTAAAACAGACAAAAAAAATATTTAAAAACAACGGTACAATTAAAAATGCCATGCTATACCTTTTTGGAAAGCCAGAAATCTCTTCTTTGATTTTCATTTAAAAAAAAAAGTGTCGGGGGAATGTCCTTAATCTAGGTTTTGAGAAAATTGAAAATAAAATAAGTAAGTTTTCCTTAAATTCGACTTCCATCCGATATTTTGTTGTTCAGAAGATCCTATTTCTACAAAATATGTAGTAAAGTAGATTTCGTTATTTTCAATTTTCTCAAAAACTAAAAGACATTTTAGCATCCGGTTTTCTGTTTTTTATTGAAAATTAATTACATAAAATTTTGAAAAAAAATTAGTTTGAAACTTTAAAAAATTTTTTTTTTTTTTCAAAACTTCGAGTTTGGAAATTAATTTTTAAAAAACTATTCACCAACACAACTTAATTTAAAATGAAAATCAAAGAAGAGATTTCTGGCTTTCCATAAAGGTATAGCATGGCATTTTAAATTGTACCGTTGTTTTTAAATATTTTGTTTTCTGTTTTAAGTCAATTTTTTAGAAAATCGCCCCTCCTGCTTACGGGGGTAAATATATACCCCCCTCCCATACAATTTTGATTCAAAATAGCTTTTAACGGCCTTTAGTCCATAAAAATTGGCGTTTCGTCCCGGCGATCTCACTCGGGCTCATCAGTTGACTATTGACGGCCTTGTCAATACGCAATTTCTATCAAGTTCAGTTCATCTTACATAGATTTCATGATGAATACCTAGTGTGAACTATGTGAATGAATAATTCAACAAGTTCAATTAAATAGTGCTAAGTCTTCTACTTGGCTGATTTATTTCAGTAGTACATATATAGAATTTGTATTATTAAAAAAATCTTCGTATATTGCCAGGCCACGGGCACAAAAAAACTTCCAGCTTTAATGATTAGGAATTCTAATCTGGTTGGATATAGTTAACTTATATTTTCATTATTCTCGGAATCATTTTGAATGGACTTGTGCCGGTTTTCCCTGGACCCTCCAATGTTTAAAAAAAAAAAAACCGTTACAGAAAATCTACATTTTCTCGAAAACGACACCTACGATTTTAATTAAAATTCTTCTGAATACTAATATAAGTACGGTCTATTATCTGTCAAAAATAAAATTTACAGTTAGATTTTTAATGATTTTTTAGTTTATTTCTATATACAGGAAGGCCTTTCTTAACTACTTGTTTAATGCAACAACAACTAATGGCCTTCGGGTTTAGCTAAGCGCGCAAAATTCTCCGCTTTTTTTCTTTGATGGCGTGGTTAGTCTTCGATGTCGTTCTTTTCAACCGATTCTTTCTAGGGTTGCAAGAAAATACACCTGAATAGTATCGCTTCAAAAGAGTATCAGAAGAGTTTGCTTGCGCTTGGGAAAAATTCTCAGCGCTAAGCTAATCCCGAAGGAGATTAGTTGTTGTTTTATTTAGCTAATTACTACATAATTGTTGTACCCCAATAATTTTTGTTTACTTTTCTTGCACGCAATTGCTTCTCTCGCAGTAATGTACGCTTAATTTTAACAACGAAGATGAAGAAAATTAAAAAGAAATACTTTTTGATTAAATTATTTCTAAAAATTTCTATTTTTTTAAAATTAGATATAAAACTCACTCTAAATTCGATCGCCATATTACAAGTCCAGCATAGATTCCAATAGACACAAGAGCTAAGGCTATTAGCGCAATGGTCAGTATAACATGTCCTTGTTGCATTGTTTCTGAATTTACTTCAATGTTCTCCTCAATGAATTCATTTGTATCAAAATTAAGTGATGCACTTCTGTATTATAAAAAATAATAGAAATTATAAATTTCGTTATTTAATTCCACATTCATTTCTTGTCTTACCTGAAACGTTCTTCGATTTCAAGATCTTCCTTTTCGTTTCCTCCTCCGGGTTGAAGAATTTCAACTTCATACTTTAATTTATTTACATCATCCTCATTTGAGTCACCATTAATTTGTGATACCTCCTCGTCAATGTGTTTTTTACGGAACTGGATTATCTCGGTTTGAGTGGTATTTAAAAGAAGGTTTTTTGTTTCCGCGGAATTTTGGTTGGTTTTGCTCTGGAAATAAAAACAAAAAATTAAAGAGATACAATTTTTGGATTTTTTTGTTAAACAAAAATCTGGATGGTTTTTATTTGATGAAAGTTAAAGATAAACCAAAATACACAATAAAAGTTTTTATATGTATATAATCTGTTAGCACTAAAATGCTTTTAATTAACATGACAAAAAAAAATTGCAACGAATTGTTTTGTTTGTTTGTTTTATTTATCAACAACTATATAATATTTGTTAAATATATATTTTGGCAACGCTTCCATTTAACGAATTATAATATGAAGAATTGTCTCTAGACAACATGCCAATTTATAACAGTTTTGATAATAAAAGAAACTGTTCATGTGGTCTCGCAACGCCAGGGCTCTCACCCGGTGCACGTACTTCGGATATACATAGCGTTTTTTTAATTCGTGCGAATAGTGCTTGCAAACCCAGTGTTAATGGCGAAAAACTGTTATAATAGGTCTGTTTTGTTCAACTCCTTAATGTGCACATTCAGAAATCCATCACATTAAGAGGCCTTTCCTTACATTTGAGGAAAAAACGAAAAATGCTCATTCGCTATGTTACTTTACGAAGTCATTTGAGCGTGTATGACAATAATTTAAATAGCACATAAAAGAGTTGTTTATTTCCTTTGAACTACAGGTATTATTTTTTTGATAGTTTGCACAAAACATAAGATATTAAAAAAAATGTACTGCTATATTGTCAGATTTTTGCAAAAACTCCTTATCCAAATGCTGCTTTTTGGGTAAATTAGTAACTTAATTAAATCTAATTTAGTTTTGTTTTGAAGGGTTTAAATAGATCTTTAAACTACAGGAATAAAAAAAACAAACTTCAGCACCGTTTCGACAATATATTGATTTTAAAAACAGGAAAAATACTGTGTTTCAACACGTTTTTTCTTGTATGTAATTAACGAATTTTGCATCTGTAATGATGCCTGCTAACAATTTGATATTTCTTTAGTCAAGTTCAATCAAAAAATTTAATCAGTAATCGTGTTTTTCATATAAAACAAAGAATTTTTAAAACATCTCCCCCAAACAAAATTATCAAGATTTTAGTTCGGACACAAATCATTCCATTTATTTTTTTCTCCAAGCAACCGCTAGAGTTTGTATCAAGAACAAAAAAAAAACAAACCGTGTGCATTTTTAGTTTGGTGTGCGCTGTATGGAGATGTGAAATATGGTTTGTATGTGTGTATATGGTTACTTTGAATGCTTGGTGTTGGTGCGGTAGGCGTTTTGTAATTATTTGTTTTCTTATTTTTGTTTGCCAAGAAAATGGGTATTTGGTTTTTGCGAAAAATCTCAATATATGTAATCTGTGTTCTATTGAATTTTATGATTTCGGTTGTTTCTGTAATCATGTTTTTTGATTACAAGTAACCATTAGATTTCTATAATATGTTTTGAAAGTTAAAATATTTTGGTAGGTACATATGTACATTATCAAGGTATGTTTAGTTTAGTTTGGTTAGGCAGAAAAGTAGTTTGGTATTTATAGTATACATAAGTAGATAGGACCTGGAGTAGGTATGTTATAATAATGAAGTGACTTTTTGTTTTCCGTATGTAGGTACAAAAATATGTATATACCTAGGTATCTTCTTTACTTCGTGTATTTTTTTGTTCTTAGGTATATTTTCAATAAGGAAGCATAGGTGGGAAGGTAAGATTTCAGGTATAGGTTCATAATGTATTTTTTTTAAATAAAAGTGGGAGTAGGTAGATGCCTACATAGGTATGCGAAATAAGTAGATACCTACCTAATTTAAAATCGCAATATGACATAACACTACAGTTTATCAATTATAAATGAATTAAATTAAATCAAAAATGAATTTAATGTAGGTATATCGCATGTGTATGTGCATATATTATGTATATGTATATGTATAGTATATATGTAGGTATATATATGTATGTGCACATATGTAGGTAGTTTTTTAAAATACCTACAATTAAACACGTTTTTTTGTTCGAAGGCGCATTAGTCGCCTTAAAGTCTTTCATTTTGCATTTGGATTCTTTTTTGGGTTGATGATTATTGAAAAAACGTTAGATTAAAAATGAAAATATACCTATGTACCTACCTACCTATACATGTATGTGCATATGTAGGTAGGCAGTCCTACAATGATAGATAGGTATGTGAAATTTACTATTTCAAGCCACAAGGCAACAAAATGCTGCAATTTATGTATTGTAAACGGAATTAGGTATAGGTAAATTATTTCTTGATTTACTGTGAGTACCTACATAGTATTAAAAACTTTGAATAGTACATCTAGGTTGGTAGGTAGGTCTTAGAAACTGAAATGAAATGTAAATTTAAAGCAGACTTTGTAATGTTAAATATTAGGTAGGTATACCTATATTATTGTTTAATTATAAATTTAGAAACAAAATGAGAGGATGTAGGAAAGAAAGTTCCCTAGTATGTTCAATAATGGGTACCTAGAAAAGGTACCTACTTTCTAATGTTAGGTCTTTTCCACACCACCCATGAGGTAAGACATTTGCCGCGTTTTTTTTTAAAGTGGTATCCCCAATAGGCCTACTCCACAAAAAAAATTATTTTTGTACCTACTCACCTACTACATTCTTAGGTAGGTATAACAATCTGGAGTTTGAGTTTATACATATGTTATATTATTTTCATTATTATTTACTTGATGGAGTACGTACTTCCATACCACGAAGGATGCGGGGATCTACTAGCTCTGGCAAAAGCCAATCTTCATAAAAAGATGAAAGTTTGTTCACCTTTTGATTTTCCCAAAAGTCGTCATCCTTTTCTATTCTTTCAACGTAAAGATCATATTTGCTGCTAGTCCAAATTGCAAAGACACAGATATTCCTTTTGGAAATATGCAATTGTCCTTGAATTTGATAATAGTAAATATGACTCTTAAGCCCTGTTATGGAACCTTCATCGGAAATTGTAATAAATTTAAGTTTCTTGTTTTTGATGGCTGCAATCGGATCCAATCCAGCAATTGAAAAAGGGCATTTGATCTCGCAAATAGTGTTTTCATCTATAATTCCGTTCTTCACGGGAAACTCAATGAAGACGCCGCACGATTTCAGCTTGAAACCCAACTTGGCCAACAAATCAAATGCAGCGGATTATTCATTGACGAAAAATTTCCTTATCTTGGAGCTTCGCCAGATGGAATTATAGATGAAAACACTATTTGCGAGAAGGGAACTTTCTTTCCTACATCCCCTCATTTTTTCTAAATTTATAATTAAACAATAATATAGGTATACCTACCTAATAAACATTACAAAGTTTGCTTTAAATTTACATTTCATTTTAGTTTCTAAGACCTACCTTTCAACCTAGATGTACCATTCAAAGTTTTTAATACTATGTAGGTACTCACAGTAAATCAAGAAATAATTTACCTATACCTACTTCCGTTTACAATACATAAATTGCAGCGTTATGTCGCCTTGTGGCTTGAAATAGTAAATTTCACATACCTATCTGTTATAGTAGGACTGCCTACCTACATATGTACATACATGTAAGTATAGGTAGGTAGGTACATAGGTATATTTTCATTTTTAATCTAACATTTTTTTCAATAATCAAACCAAACGAAATGCAGAAAAGAAAACAAATCTTCTCAACAATCTCTCTACTATTTTGAAATTACAATTTCGTAATATTCTAAAAATAGATACCTATGTGAATATGATTTATACCTACTTTTCAAAATTCAACAAGTTGTGAATTCTGTCCAAGAAGCAAGAAACCGACCTTGTCCTTAATTTTCCTTACGCACAGTCTAAAATATATAACATATGGATTTTTTCCCGATCACTGTAAAAAGCTATTTATGAAGAAAATTTACCTACTAAACAAATGCTAGTCAACACCAAATCAGTATGACCAATTACTGTGAATTTATTAACAAAAGAAAAAAACACTTACTGTAAGAATCTATGTAGGTGACTTGTTTTTACTTTTTAAAATTGTAATTAAATATCAAGAGCTTGTTTTCATATTTAAAAATAGTAATTGATTCAAAAAGGTTTTTGAAGGGCTTTATTATCTAATAAAATCAAAACGACAACCCAAAAATGAATGAAACCCATCTTGCAAAAATATACCTGGGTCACACCAATCAAGAGAAAATACACCTACTCTACCAACGAAACCAGTTTTTTGCATAAAAACAACACACAAATAAAGCACACAAGTAATGTCTAACCTTTTCATCATCGTATTCAATTTTTTTTTTCTTTCTATTGACCTACAGTAAAAAGAAAAAAAACAAGCAACAATGCACGCACCGCACACACACTTCAATGCTGAGTTCAACCGTTGCGTGTGTTTCTCTCTGACTTGATGGAGTAAACGGTGGTGCGGTGGTGCGTGGTGGATGTTTTTTTTTTGTGGATTATTGGATTGCATTTTTTTTATTATCTGATGTTTAAACCTTGGGGTGAGAATCTCAGATGATGAATAGGTTCTACAAATAGTTCCCACATTTAGGTGAAGGGCTCTTAAGCAAAATTTTCACATGCAAGTTCTACCAACAACAAGTTAACAGCACATTTGCTCTTCAGTAACTCTATGGCTTAATGTGGAACATTGCAGAATCGGCACAGTAACTAGTTCAACAAAAGACGGTGTTCACATTGGACTCAAATTAACGATTTGTTTTGACAGAAGTCAGTCAGCTCGTGTTAAGACACAAGTAATGTGAACACAACCGATTCACTCTGACGTTCAGCAGTCATTAAAAAAAAAACAAATCTTTGCTCGTCGGAGAATTAAATAGAACTTTTTCAATCACAAAATTGATGATTCACTAAATAAATTGTTTTCCAATTGAAAAAACTTTGATTCTGTAGTATTTAAACTCCAAACAAAAACTAAATACTAAGAAAACAAATGTCACAAGAGGTTTCCTCAAATTCCACAAATTTTTAAAAAAATTAAAAAATCCTGCCTCACTTGCCCATCTCTTTCTCACCACAGAGTGGGAACGAGAAAAAGTATATAGACGTCAAAAAAAATCCAAGGAGTAAGTCCAATGTGAACACCGTCAAACGCAACTAGTGTGTTAGAAAAATTGCTACTTAATTACGTGCTTTTGTAGAAAAAAATAATACCAACGTAAAAAAAACAACCTAAAAATACCAAAAATGGGTGCTTATATAACAAATTGCCGGAAAACCGTTATCCGCATAGTAAAAAGTTATAAAGTGGGTAAAAAGTCCCTGTAAATTCAAAAAAAAAAATCAAAAATCAGTTGCAGTTTGGCGAAGTTAGATCCACTTAAAAAACGGCACCAAAAATCATAAAAACCGTTATAAGTCAAAAAGGAAGCGAAAACGAGATAACTACCACCAAAGTTTTTCGATTAAAAATGACCTCATCAAATTATGTCTTCAATTTCTTTCCCGGCAGTACGCAGTGACATTTGTACCCGCTGTAGCGTAGGGTGAAACGTCTAAAAAAAGTCTACACTAAATGTTGGAAGCATTATTTTGGGGGGAAAATATTGACAGGTCAATAATTTTGCACGATAAACACGATCAACTATGGTGTTTATAATTTAAAAAATTTGGTGAAAGAATGTTTAGGGGAATATAAAATACTTTTCATTTTATGAAATTACAATTTCAAAATCGATTGAAATATTTGTTGTTTGACATAAACTTGACACTTCTTTTTATTTCTCCACCTTCAAAATTTTGCGCGGCTTTTCAACGTTTTTGTAGAGATTAGAAGTGTAGAGATACAATTAGTCTTTTCCCGATCTGCAGACAAGGCTTTACCTTAAATCTTCTATTTTGGAGAATGCGAATTTGATTTAACGGGAAAATTATGACAACTGATAAAATCATTTGTTATTTGTAACCTAATTTTTTTTTAAACTTTTTCGTATTTATATTTTTTTTCGATTACAGTTTAACCAAAAGTTTTGTCCTCAGAGCGTACTGAAATTGCATTTTAATTTCTTAAAATACGAATTTTTGTTCTTTAAATTGAAATATTCGTAAAGTTAAAAATCCACCCATATGATCGCAAATAAATTTAATAATCTAATGTCTCGTGTGCAGTGCAAAAAATTTAACGGTACGTAGCTACTTAAAATTGATAATATTTTTTTTTTTTTTTTTTAATAAATAGATACAAATTTGATGATGACATAATGAATTATTTATGCTCTTTGTGTTAGATTCATTTTACTAATTTATTTTGGATTTAAATTGTTGTGAAAGAACAAATAAAATCAAAAAGCCTAAGTTGTATACCTAATTTCACTGAGACGTGGAAATTTTTTTTCACGCATACCTATTAAAAAGCTGATAAGTAGAGCACCTGTCTCAGATAGGTATGAATATGATAGAAACAGATGGGAGGAGAAGAAAAATATGCTTACTATTCTATACTACTACCTATTCACTCCGCTCCACTTGAATAGAAACAAGCTTTTTGTTTACTATCAGAGCGCGTAGCACTTTGGTAAATATATAAATCCACCTTTTTGTTTTATTTCTTTTAAGAGGGATCTATTGAGAATAAAACTGCATGGGCAGAATAATTCATAAAAATACCCATCGGTTATTTTTTACTACTTTTCTAATTTCTTCATTAAAATCACTGTTTTTTTATGCGTCACTTGAATAGAAACACTCTCTTAAATAAGGAAACAAATTGAAAAAATGCAGTAAAAGAGGGTAGTTTTTTATTAATAATCATATTCTTATAATTTGTGGTTTCAGTTTTCAGTTTATTGATAAGTACGGAAGTACAAGTAAGACAAATTAGTCTTTTATAGTACAATGGTACCACCTTCATTTGAAATAACTTCAAAAACCCTGTTGGAAAGTGAATCGTACAGTTGTTTTATGTAATTTCAAGCAATTGCACTCTATGCTTCTTTGATTGCAGCAGTAAGTGATTCTTTGTCCTCATATTGACGTCCCTACGAAGCATCCATCCCCATATGTTTTCGATGATATTAAGGTCCAGAGAGTACGGTGACCATTGATGCAAGGTAACATTTTTCTCGGATGTCCAATTTTTAATGATCCTTGCGTTTTGGATTGGCGCGTTGCCTTGTTGAAATGGCCATGGTTATTGATCGAAAAACATCGGTAAACTTAGGGAAAGCTTCTTGCAATATTTTCTTGTAGAATTTTGCCGTCATTTTCATAGTGAGAAACACCAAATTAATTGTTCCAAACCAGGAAATCGCATTCCTTACCATTACACTACTTTCTTGGCTATGGTGGCGCTCTAAAAACCTTGGTTCTTTCCTCATGTCATAAAGATACTAATTATATCCGTCCGGACCATCTAAATTAAATTGCTTTTCGTCAGAAAATACCACTGTTCTCCACTCTTCCTTCCATGTCATATTCTTCCTGCAAAAATATTTTCTATTTTGTCTTCGTATTGGCTATAACGGTGGTTTTTCTTCAATTTTAGGTGCTTTAAATGTTGGAACCGATGAACAACACGTGTTATAGTATTAAAACTAGCTGTAATTCCACTCTTCGGCTTGATTTTAGCAACAGAGTCACCTGAATTGGAAGCCAGTCTTATTATCTTTCTTCGGGCTGCTTCTGTTGTGGCTCTAACTTGTCTAGCTTTCATATTTTTTTTTTCAATAGTTTTCTTTGTTTCTAAGGTACGACCAAACAATCTTAACACTTCCTATTTTTTGGCAATTGTGGGTAGGGGAAGCTTGTTTTGCGCGTGTCTTTCTATTTTAGCTTTTTCTGCAGCGTTTAATGGTTTTCCGGGCCCATTTTTTCTTTGATCAAACTATTATTATTTTTAATCTACACTTCCATTATTATAACAATATCTTTTCTTCTAACCGTAACCTATATATAAAAATCGCATACTGTTTCTATTCAAGTGACGCAAAAAAAAATAGTATTTTTAAAGAAAAATGGTAAAATATAACCGAATGGTATTTTTCTGAATTATTCTGCTCATGCAGTTTTATTCGCAATAGATCCCTCTTAAAAGAATTAAAAGAAAAAGGTGGATTTCTAAAATTACCAAAGCGCAACACGCTCTGATAGTAAAAAAAAGTTTGTTTCTATTCAAGTGGAGCGGAGTGTATTTGCAGAAAAAAGAAGAACGTGATTCCTTACCGCATTCTATAAAGACATTTGCTTGTATTTAGCTAAATAATTAAAACGGTATTTATGTACACATCTAACAAATTTTTGTTTGGTGCCAGACAACAGACGCATTGGTTTTGAATTAAGTTTTTCTGTTTTTGTATTTTGTAATTTTTGTTTACATAGTTTTAAATAACATGTTGGTTAAATGGCGCCTTAGACTTTTTTTTAAGTTTTCGTGCCATCTGTCAAGCTTTGTGACCGGAATTTGAAAGAAAGACGGGTTGAGTTTACATTACGGTTAAACATCTTTTTTTGTCACTAAAATTAAAAAGATTGATTCAATTTCCGATCAAATCAAGCCAAGCACATTCGTATAAATATTATGTCAATTATTATAAGCAAATTCAAATTCAGCTAAATTCATTTTTATTCAGGAACATTATTTTATCATTAAATTTCTAAATTATATTTAGATAACCGAGTAAGTCTGCTCCATTTAAAAAAAAAAAGTAGAAAGTCTATGATCATCACGAGCGAAGCTTCTTTGATCATCTTCATTTATAAAACATGACTTCAGATGGTGAAAATAAAATTCAAAAAAAATCACGAAATTCAAATAAATTTCACAAAAAAAAAAAAAAATATTTTCGAAACTCGTGATTTGATTTACGAATGAAAAGCAAACAACCATTTGAAATGCATTTTATTAAAGCCAAAAAATTATCAAACTGATGTGAGTCGAACTTTATTTCATTGTCCATTTGATTAGCGTACTTTTTGGCCAGTAAAGCTAATTTATATTCATATAATAACGCCACAAACATATTCGAATTCATTAAGTGTACATAAATCCAATTTCTGATTTTTTTTTTTTTTTTTCTTTTAAGAATTAACATAAACTCTGCAAGAATATCTAGGATCTAGATAAAAATGATGTCTTAAATTACTGACAAGCAGCAATTTTTCGATTAGTCATATAGGGGAATCTCCAACGTGTTTTTATGAAAAGTATTTAAAGAATTTACAACTTCCGATTCACAACAGCAATTTAGTGACGAATCCATAATTAAAAGAGGGGTTTTTATTCGAAATCCAAATTTACATCGAAACCACGTGAGTCAACGAATACACAAAAGTCGATTGTGTGCGGGTAACTCTATCTGCAAATTAGTTCCATCCGTCAAGAGGTGTTAACAGAAGCGGGAAACCAGTCAGTGGTTTATTGAAAAAATCGAAAAATCTAAACGAAAACCTATAAATTCATTCATGTTGATAGCATACTGGTAGCATGGTAAAAAGATGTCACGAAAAATCATGAACGTCGCCCGAGGGGGAGGGGTGGGTGTTGACTTTGATACACATTTTAGGAAACGTGAATAAAATTTGAAATTCTCGGGCTTAGTTTCACAGTCGAAGTTAGTGGGATTCAATATGGGGGATGAAGGCTTTATATCAAAGTGGACACTTACCAAAGTTCCACTTAAAATCTCCCATGTTGGGCATTTAAGTGCCCCATACTCAACTTATGTATGAAACTGAGCCTGAGTTATCGTCCTCGTGCCTCTAAAGAATTTGGGATTTATGTCCCATTTGGGTGGGACTTAAGGCTCAAATTCAATTTCGGCTTTATGTCCCACTCAAATGAGACATATGCCAAAAAAATAAAAACTGGGCTTTATGTCCCCCCACCGTTATTGGCAGGAATGGAGAGGACCTACCCTACAGTTAACTGCCGAATCCGAACGGCTAAAATGAGAAGCACTGTTCATGACAAGAGTTACTCTTAAGGAGTTTGTCAATTCCTCGCAAGAGGCAGTAGTCGTGTTTTCAGATGGAAAAGGGGCTTGAAATCGAACCCAGACTTCAAGCATGCCAGTCCAATGCACTTACCATTATGTCTTGTTTACTACAATTTGCTGAAGTTTTGAGAATGTATAGCTTTTAGCAGCGGGAAGGTTTGGAAAGTAGATCAAGTTTTAGACGAGACTACAAAAATATCAAATTATAATCGTTATAATAGTTTATCGCCATTAAGAGTAGGTGTTTATTAACTCACTTCGAACGACTTGAAAAATAACTCCGAGTAACTCAAGTATGCCCATCAAAGTGGGCGGAGGTCTTTGGCCCTTAGAAAAACTTGAAATTGGTCCAAAAATTACACTAAAATCGTTGAGTGCAGAAAGTTGCTAAAAAAAGGACAAAACAGTGCGAATTAGATTGGATATGATGGCATATAACTGAATGTGCCTTTTATCACCTGGGTGAAATGCATTCAATTTAAATTGATAGTTTTTCTGTGTATTTTCTTTAAACGCATTCAACTTAATTTAAATAAATCAGGTTCCAATTCAAATAAAACGCTTCATATCCAGTTAAATTAAATTAGACACTGGGGCGTATACGTAACATTTTGCATTATTTTTTTCAAATAAAATAAATGGGTTAGCTAGGGTATGTATTTGAAGGTATTTAATGGGCCAAAACTTGCAGCATTTCAATTAAGTTTCATGCAATGTAAAATTTGTTATATGACGCAATTATCTTTTTTTTTGTGAAATTATGTCAGAAAATATTTACTAACAAAAATATTGTCAGAGTCATAATTATTACATAGATATTAAAGAGTATAAAAGAGTACAACCGTGTCTAATCTGAGCTTCCACTCCATTAACAAATATTTTTTGGCTGCGGCCTTGCGTTTTTTTTTACTAAAATTCACTTCAATTTGTCAAGTGCTAAAAAAAATCGAGGGTTTTATGTTTATGCTGTGACAACCTACCTGATTTTCCTTAATTGGAAACAGCGAGTGTGTGCATATTCAGCAATTTAACACCTTTTTTTGTCAGTGTTGACATTGCAGATCTGAGTTAATTGAAAGATAGAATTATGTTGACCTTTTGATTAAAAGATTTTGTATAATGATAACCACCATTGTTGTTTACATAAAGTGTTATTGCAAAAGAAACTTAAATCAATATTTTCTATTGCAAAAATAGTGGATTATTTTATTAGCACAGAGTATGTTGTAGATAGTTGGCACACGCTTGAAGCAGATACGTGTTATATCTTAAAAGAAATACTATCTAATTATGCTACAAAATTGATAATAATACTATTCGTAATTCTTTCGTGTTTAAGCATAGTATGTATGCTGCTGATGCGAAACGATAAATCCCATACAAAAATGACACAACGAAAAATTTTGTTCTACGGTACGCTGTTCGATGAGCGAAATCGATAATTGTAGCACATTATTTGGAGCGATCTCCTCTCCTTTTTCGCACAGAATTAATTGCTTGTACCATTAATTGTGTACGGAAAAGTGACATTTGGTCTCTATGCTGTGTTTGTATTTGTTCTTTCTTTCATCACAGGTTACCTCTGAAAATTTTCGGAAGGAGTCAAAAAAATAAGTCCTGGCTGAAAAAAGGAGTCCCATCAAAACATCAAGTGAAATATCAACAATACCTAGTTTGTCATATTTGTGAAAAAGAATTGACAGAAAAAGGGTGTGCTCATATATTTATATGGCATACTTGTATGGCATAGTCTAATACTACTTGCCATATATACAAATATTGTGCCATATTTTATGTGACTAGCATCGGTCATATATATCTATATGTGAAAAAAGCCGATAGTACTACGCTGCTAGTGCTTTTATTAACTAGTTATTAATAGTATATTTTTAATATATTATTGATAGGAAAAAATAAATAAATACTAATATTTGTATTTCATAGAAAAATAACTCAAACTTTTGAAAAAAAAAAAAAAACTTACATCTAAGTAATATGTAATTTTTTTTTTAGGAGATACAATAAAACCTGCTTAAGAGAAACTGCAAAATGTTACAGTCTTTCTTTCACTTAAGCGGGTTTTTCACTTAAACGAACCCCGCTTAAGTGAAAAAAAAACTCACCTAAGCGGAGTCCGAATAAGTGAAAAAAAATTTCACTTAAGGGGGTCTAAAAATTCCATTAAGCGAAGAATTAATGCTAGAAACAATTGTATATGTATATCTTTTATTCATCGTTGAATTATAAAAATGTAGTTTTCTTTTTAATAAATGTCAAAATACGTATACCTACCTCTTGAGCTATTTGAAATGTTGTTTTGAATTTTTGCTTGAGAGGATAAAGCAATTTGTTTATAAAATGTAAATGTAAACGTTTGTGAAAAATAAAGAAGAAACGAAAGCATTCAGCAAATTTTTCGTTCTGTGCGATTCAATTTTTTTTTTTTTTCATTTAAGAGAGTTTTTTTCAATGAAAAATATAAAATTGAACTGAAAATATGTTTCAGGTATCCGGGTTTTTCACTTAAGCGAGTTTCGCTTAAGCGGAGTGTTTTAAAGGTAATTGGTCGAAAAATACTCGGGGATGAAAAAAATGTTTCAGATAAGCGGGTTTTTCTCTTAGGCGGGTTTCTCTTAAGCGGGTTTACTGTATTAGGTAATCTCAAGCAACAAAAAAAAAAACAAACAACATTTTTGGTAGATTTACGTGCATCTTCATCAAGAAAAGTAGAGCGGGATAGATTCATGCCAAAAAAAAACAAAATGTATGAAAGATAGATGAACATGTTCGTCTTCGCGGCTATAAACTTCATCTGCGTTCCTATTATCTGCATTCCATGAAGATCTCTACATTTTGGTCTTCTCTTTCCATTCAACATAATATGGGAATTTTATATCTTATATCCCTTTTTTTGCAGAACTCTCATGAAGATCAATATAAATCGATTTATTCACGTTATTTTGTTGTTTTTAAATAATTCACACCAATGTGAATCTGTCATAATAGAGACTAGGAATGTCTATAAATATAAAACTGAACGCGCCCATTACTCCAAATATTCTGAATATCCAGAATGAATAAAGAAACATAGTCCCCTTTTACACAGGGCAACTGAGTTGCCGGCAACAATTAGTTCATAGGCGAGAAGGGCAGGAAGAAAGAGGGGGAAATGAAATCTCCCCGGTCAACAAATTCAAGAGATTTTTTTTTGACGTTTCTCTTCACGCTACGTTTGTGTGCGTTCAACCAAGGTAGTTTAAAAGGAAAATAAAGAAAATCTCCGGGTTTTTGTTGCTTGCGTGTGAAAGGTACAAGAGATTGTTAAGGAGATTTAAAGAAAACGTCAAAAAAATCACCAGCAACTAGTATCTTCGTGTGAAAGGGGACATACTCACTCCTATCACTCAGTAAATGAGATCTCACAGAACCCAGAATGATCGGGTTCAACTTGACCGTTGACCATGCTTTTGGAGTCAAGTGGATTGAAGCTCATTTAAACCCTATTATACCTGTTTAAAAGGGTAGAAGCAAAGATAATATAACAACTTGTTATATTATCTTTGGTAGAAGTTAGCTTAAAGCGATTTTGAACGTATCATATCATAAAGTTCAATAAATTCGATTTCATTTTGATAAAAAAATCGATTTTTTTTCTAAACAGAATCGATTTTTTTTCTTTCAATACAAGAAGTTTGTGCAGAAAAATCGATTTTTTTCTTCTAATCAAATCGAATTTATCATTAAAAGGAATTCGACATATATATGTCGTATATTCGTGCGTTTATGAAAAAGAGTCCCAAATTTGTAAAAGGAGTCAAATTTCAATGATTTTTAAAAAGAGGAGTCCTGGAGTCTCAGCGTTTAAAAGGAGTCAAGAAGGTAACGCTGATCACAATATGGGTTTCTGTGATTTTTATGCGTTTGTGTTTGTTTTTTGTTTTTGTAAATGGTGACACTTTGAAGGAGTAATTTTTCGTTGTGGTATTCGTAAGCATTTAGTTGTCATGTTGGAGACCAACTAATAATTTCATTTCGTATCAGCAGCATACTGTACTTTATACGTAAATGATATTTTTTTTTATTTTAAAAATATGTAGGTACATACATTATATACATTTATGTATGTACCTACTTGCATTTTATTAAAAAATAAAATTTTCTAGAATTGTATGTATGTCAATTTGAACCTTTTCAGTTAAATGTTTTCTTAGAAGAACCTAATTTATAGATCTAAGCTAAGTGTGAAAAATTGAATTATTTCGAATTCTTTTCAACGAAAATTCGATTTTTTTTTCTAAACAGAATCGATTTGTTATTATTATCATTATTTATTGTACTATTCATACTAGAATGTCAGTTTATTAGACTTGACCATTCTTTATTCCGTCAATTTCATTGAATTTTCGAACAACAACAATAACATAAAGGTTCTACCACCAATTTTTTATGAATTAATTTATTTTTAATTCGTTTTATTTTTATATATATCTCCAGCCAAACAAAAATAAAACGAATTAAAAATAAATTCATTCGTAAACAATTGGTGGTAGCACTTTTAATTTAAGTTGTTGTTGTTGTTGTTGTTCAAAAATTCAATGGAATCGATTTGTTTTCTTCCAATACAAGGAAATTGTCCAGAAAAATCGATTTTTTTTCTTCTAAATATATGATACCTACTCCTACAGTGCTGCCAAAAACATTCCGGTTTTTTTTCCATAGTAATGATTTTCTTAATACCAAGTAGAAAACTAACAACTTTCCATAAGTTTTTTAATAATTTGTAAAGAGTATAAGACAAGTTAATAATAACCTTAAAAATTTAATGCTACGATGACAAGAACAATACAAAAAATTATTTTATAAAGTTATTCAGTAAAATGCCTGTGCAAAACTAACCGGATTTCAAGAAGATTGCGAGTCTCGATGTTAAAGTAACGGTTTTTTCGAGTCTTTTGACTCAAGCCGTAGATTAAAACGTTTTTACAAGTTGAGAGCTGTGTAAGTTGAAATTATATAGTGCATAAAATGGCTAAAACACGTTATAGCAACGCGATTTGATACGAAATAATAGAAAAGTTCCAAGCCGGTATAGAACAAAAAGTAATCGCTGAAATCTTAAAAATTCCAACGTCAACGGTTTGCGACATCATTAAAAAATTTAAAAGTGAAAATCAGTAGAAGCAGGTCATTTTGGTGGACGCCCTCGCAAAACAACAATTAAAACTGATAGGCGCATAAAGAATTTCGTGCTTAAAGACCCTTTTGCGACTTCAAAGACAATTTGTGATGAACTTAATCTACCCATAGGGCCAAGTACGGTCAGGAAGCGTTTAAGAGATTTCGGCATTTCGACCAGCTAAAAAACCTCTTCTTACTGCTAAACATCGTAAAAAAAGGTAATCCGTAAAAGGTATTTGGGAAAGACTTAAAATTCCTAATCAAAACATTTAACCCAGGGTTGAATTTGCAAAAAATCATCTTAACCGGTCTTAAAGCAATTGGAAGAGTGTGCTTTTCAGTGATGAAAGCAAATTCAACTTATTTTACTCCGATAGTGCAAGGACAGTTAAACGTTCAAAAGGTACGCGATTAAAGCAAATGTACTCCCTACAGTAAAGCACGGTGGAGCCTCGGTGATGGTTTGGGGCTGTTTTTTAGGAGCAGGCTGCGGTCCTATACACCATATCACAGGAATTAAGGACCGTTTCCAATATAGGGACATTTTGGAGTCAGTAATGCTTTCATACGCAGAGGAAGAAATGCCTCTGCGTTGGGTTTTTCAGCAGCATAATGACCCCAAACATTCTTCAAAGCTGCTAAAAGAGTAGTTTGCAACTAAAAATATTCGTGTCTTAGAATGGCCATCTCAATCACCCGATTTAAACACAATAGAAAACTTGTGGGCCATTTTAAAAAGGCGGGTTGGGAAAAAAAAGCACACGTCAACAACTTCTCTTTTTGCAGCTTTGGAAAATGAATGGGAGAATATTCCTCCTTCTGTTTTCGAGAATTTAATCCAGTCAATGCCTCGTCGATGCCGAGCTGTGATAAAAAACAAGGGTTACTTGACAAAATATTAAATAAATAATAAAAGTTAATTGCAAAAAAATAAAATCCAGTTAGTTTGTCACATTAAAATTTTGAATTAACTTTAATTTTTTGATTTTTTTTTTGTTTTGATGGATAAAGTTCCATGGTTTTTGTTTCAAATAATAAAATTGTTCAATAAAAATGGGAAAAAGTTGCAAACATTTGATTTTTTCATTTTTATATCACAAACCAACAATCAATGCAGTTTACCAAAAAAATCCGGAATATTTTTCACACCACTGTATGTACATGTTCATGTAAATATGTAAAGATTTTAAATAATGAAGAATATTAGATCAAAAAGCTAAAAAACTGGAGAACTTTAAATCTTTTAATATAATTACTCACCAGTGTTCCCAAAGTTACGTTCTTGTTTAAAAGATATAACGGACTAGCTGATTCTGAAAAAAAAAGATACAATTTGAAATTAATTAAGCTCGAAAATACAAATTTAAAATAAGAAAAAAGTATATATAACCGAGCAATGAAGTGCTTACTAAGCACATCATTAATATAAAAGAAAAGTCACCTAAATAAATAAATAATATTTTACTCATAAACTATTCTTAGACAAATACATAAATCATGACTAAATAAAAACGAATTAAATTAAATTGTGTTGAATTTTTTTTCAATGGATAAATAAAACAGTGCAAAACAAAACAGAAAGGTATAAAACTTACAAGATACATTAGTCAAGATCAATTGTCCGGAAATATCAACCGATTAAAATTTTAATTTTATTCTATATCATTTAATTGATGGTGAAAGGAAATTTCATGTTTTTTTTCTTCCAAGAATAATGAAATACAGAAAAAATTTATTGCAATGCTGTTTCTGTTTCAATAATATATCGCGTGTAATTTCGCAGCAATTATTAGAAAAAGAAACTTAAACTTAATTATTATGGAAAATTTAGAGAGGCAACAGGTAACATACATACATAAGTATACTTTGTGTGCAGGTAAACAAGTTTTAATGCGAAAATTAAAAGAAAAATAAATCTGACAAACAAATAAACAAGTTTATTTTCATTTTGCAATATATTTTGAAAGTTATCTAATAAATTGCATATGCTCTATGGTAAATGGAGCTAAGCTAGCTAGCAATTCACTCAGTAAAATCTGGAATATATTAAAAATTGTATGTATATGATAAACCGGATAAAATGTTCATTTAATTAGATTATTACGTTAGTTCATATTGGGACTCAACGGTTTCTTAACTTATACGAATTTGCAAAGTTTTCAAAAAATCATTCTGGTTAAAAGAAGAATAAACTGAAACTACATATGTATGTCTTTTTAGTTGGTCGAAAAATTTGGTTTTTATATAATATAACGACCATATTCTTGACTTTCCTCAAAGCTAGTTTTACGGAAAAACTAGTTCTATAGGGGATTCGAGTTTTAAGTTCTTCACAAATTTTGATTACTTTGACATCTAAATCAAAATAATTATACTCATTTTGACATCTAAATCAAATCAATAATTATTATTATTATTATTATTATTATTATTGTACTATTCATACTAAATGTCAGTTTATTAGACTTGACCATTCTTTATTCCGTCAATTTCATTGAATTTGTGAACAACAACAACAACTTAAAGGCGCTACCACCAATTGCTTACGAATTAATTTTTTTTGGTAAAAATACCAAAAATACCAAAAAAAATTAATTCGTAAGCAAATGGTGGTAGCGCTTTTAAGTTGTTGTTGTTGTTGTTCACAAATTTAAATCAATAATTGTTTTTGAAAAACTTAAAACTCGAAGCCCCTATAATACTAGTTTTTCATTAGAACTAGCTTTGAAGAAAGTCAATAATATGGCCGTAAGCAAATCACTTTAGTTGCACTGCCCTAAACATAAATAATATGGTCTAAAGAAAATATAAAAATGAGATTTATTTATGTCGAATTCTTTTAACAAAAAATTCGACTTTTTGCTATACAGAATGGATTTTTTTTCTGCAAATACAAGGAATTTGTCCAGAAAAATCGATTTTTTCTTCTAAATAAATCGAATTCTTTGTTAAAAGGAATTCGATATTAGTTTTATTTTTTACTCTAGAACAAAATTGATCAACTTTCAAGAGCTCTACAATTTAAATAACTTATCTTGTAAATGGAGATCTATGTATATTTTGTTAGTTTTTTTGTGAAGTTTGATTTTTATTCTAACAAAAAAAAAAATCAAAAACAAAAAATATGATTGAATACCAACTAAAAATCTGTATTTCTATATTTATCACGACTTTTGGCATTTTTGGCGACAAAATTTGGCATTTCAATTTTAGAATTTCGGTTCTATTAAACGTGAATATTAATGAGGCTTTAAATATTTCTTCATTACTTCTTTAAAAATATACAAAATATTTTAAATTCATTATAGCACCGACATGGCCATATTTAAAATAAAACTTTTATGCTGATCGTCTTGACCAGCTAAGCTAGTTACCTAGGCGCCTAAAGATTCAAATTAATTCATGATTTGATACCCACTAGGTACAAATCTCCTAATTGTAATTGTAAGCTCTCAAAACGTGATTACAATCAATTGTATGATTCATCAGATAGACAGTCAGTTTCTTTTTATCTAAAGGCAAGTAGTAATTTACTACCGACCGGCACACAAACATGACACATTATTGTCGTAAACGTAAACAAAAAATATTGCTGAAGCAGGAAAAAAACAACATGTAGGTAGTTTTGGAATTCTTGTTTGCTGACGGAACGTATGTACATCTGTACATCTATACGCTTGAATGTTGACAGAAGTGACATTTTATTTTTATTGCTTACAAAACAAGTAATTAAGTTGTCAAAAACAATTTTCAGTGAACTTTTAGACATAAACATTTTTGTAACCTACATAATATATGCCTAAGACTTTTTTTTTCCAACAAAATTGCAAGCGCATTTAACCGGTTGATATTGGTGTTTATTTTTACTTGCGATATAGGTACCTACTATAGGGTATATGCTACCTTTCTGTAAAAATTAAATTTCCAAAAAATAGTTTTAAATGGTACCTACCATAGAACAATTTTTTTTATTTTCGTTTTTCTATAAAAGGAATAAACTGATTTTTATAATTTTTTTATGGAGCATCTTCTGTAAAATATTAATAGTTTTGTATACCAAAATTTTTCAAAAACTTATTTTTGGATTTTCAAAAAAAGTTTTAAAATTTTTTTTTTGAAAACCAAATATTTCGAAAACTATTTGGTTGATTTTTATGAAACTTGGCACAAAGCGGTTTTTAAACATTATCTAAAATATTTTATACAAAACTTTTTTTTATAGTCAAAATTAACGGTGCCTTCCATATAAATGTTAAAAAACCGTTACAGAAAATATAAATTTTCTCGAAAACGACTCCTACGATTTTAATAAAATTGTTGTGAATATTAATATTAGTATGGTCTACGATCTGCCAAAAACAAAATTTACAGTTACCCATTATTAACGGCACCTCTCATAGAACCATTTTGTTTATTTTGGACTATCTCATTATGTGTCTAACCGATTTTAATTAAATTTTTTATACTAAAGCTCCTCAAAAGTCTAAATCATAATGTATATCAAAATTGTCAAAAAAACAAATTTTGGATTTTATAAAAAAAATTAAAATTTTTTTTTTTTTGAAAATTCGATATTTCATAAACGGGTAGATATTTTTTTTCGAAATTTAATTTTTAAGTCGACATAAATAAATACTAAAAAAATTGTGTACCAATTTTTTCTCTTAAAAATGTTTACAAAATTTTATATATAAAAAACTAATTTAAAAAAAAACCGCACCTACGATTTTGAAGATAAATTAAGATAAGTTAAAGAAATCAGATGGTGTTCCTTTTTAAACTCTCAAAACAATTTAAGAAGACTTTTTCTAGTAAATTTATTTCGAATTATGTTAATTTTTAACAATTTTTCATTTTAAGCTCTATAATGTATAATACTAGTTTAAACTTAGGTTAGGTTAGTGGGCTGACAGTTGATCTTGTTACCGTCACACTTAGATCAATGTAGATCCATTGTGATACCCTATTAAAAAGAGGAAACCTATGCTAAAAATCAAGACATGTCGTATTCCGTAAAAGGGGATAGATTTCAGCAAGCAGCTGCTTAAGGCTAACGGGGGGGTTTCAGTAGCTGTCATCAGAAGCATTGACACCGGGTTGAGGGGAGGTTGCGTCACCGCTGTCATTTGAGGGCGTGTTCCTCTCCTTTACCCCCACTGAGTGGATCATTCCCCCCACCATGCCCGGAGGAGCAATTGGCTCCCCACAACGCCTGGTGGGTGGGTTTGATAGGTCAGTGGTTATGGTGTAAATTTGCTCTGTTATGTCAAGGCTGAGGTGAATCGAGAGGGTCGCTCCCTACCACAAGAGAATTTTATCGATCTTGTGTAGGAACGGCCATCACAGATTCAAATGACAATCACATTCACCGCATGAGTGGCAAGACTGGTGTAAGGCTAGCTGCCCCAATTCCTTTATTGCCACTCCCGTAGGAATGTGTGCGTCTTACAGTCATCATTGCATTTGTTCAGTAATTGTGAGGTCGGTTTGTAGACGGGATATTAGGGACTTTCGAGCCATTTAGTAGCGTTAATGAACTTTAAGAGATTCTTGCTAGGAATATCAGAGAGTTCCACTAAATCGTCGAAGAAGTGTTTCCCCAGGAGTCTGCTTCTCAGATGACATAGCGCAGGGCAGTGACAGAGGTAATGAAGGGTATCTTCCTGAACTTCCTCGTCACTACAGCCTCTGCATAAGTCATCCGAGATGAGTTTCATCTTTTTCTTGTGGTAGCCCAATAGGTTGTGACCTGTGGTGATACTCACAAGAAGAGAGAGTGACTTTTTGTTTAATTTTATGATCTCTTTAGTTCTTTGATTATTAAATACTGGCCATAACTTCCTGGTAATGACGCAGGTATCGAGTGAGCTCCATCTTCTATTTGTTGTAGATAGAACTTTACCCTCGATTTCTTGTTTGAGAATACAAAGTGGGGTCTGGATTATTGACTCTGTCTGAGCTGGCTCAAGTGTTGAACCAGTTCTTGCCAGTTCATCAGCACTCTCGTTGCCTGGAATACCACTGTGACCAGGAACCCAACAGAGCTTTACGTTGTGCTGTGTGCCAAGAACCCTGAGCTCTTCGCGACAACAATTTACAAGCTTCGATTTGATTTCAATGGCAGAGATAGCTTTTATTGCTGCTTGGCTATCAATGAAAAAGGTAATATCAGCTCGTGGTATTGCCATCATTGAGACCTGTTTGGCAGCTTCCGCCACTGCCCAAACCTCAGCTTGGAAGACACTGCTGTAGTTAGGCAGTCTGAATGAGCTGGCTAGTCCAAGAGTTTCTGAGAAGAAGCCCGCACCAACCCCAGCATCCATCTTGGAGCCGTCGGTATATATTGAAACCATCGATGCGCAGGTTGATGGAACGCTAGTTTGCCAGTCCTCTCTGCTTGGAAAGGCGGTTGTGAACGGGATATGAAAGTCTAAACGGGGTAATAAGTAGTCAGTGCTTATCCTATTTCCCATGAATTTCTGTAGAATCTGCGCATGACCAAAACCATTTTGTTTCCAACTACCTGTTTGGCTGAGCTGAAGTGCGCTTTTGGCAGCCGATTCTTGCACGTATAGATCAAGGGGTTTCAGGTTGAGTAATGCTTCCAAGCCCGCTGTTGGGGTGGATCTCATAGCCCCAGTGATTCCAACACATGCCATTCTTTGAACTTTGGTCATGATTTTAAGGTTGGAAGCCTTTTCTAATGCATTCCACCAGACTACATTACCATATGTCAGTACAGGTCTGACAATGGCCGTGTTAGAGCTGTAACGAATCGTATGTATTCGTTACTTAGATACGGGTATTCACTTCGATACCAAGTAACGAAACGTTACTACCTAGATAATCTCGTTACTCGCATGTTTCGTTACTTTTCCAATACCATACAAAAAGTACTATATCGGATATCGCATTACTCGGACTCGTCGCATGTACGGATTGAAATTAAAATGGCACATCAAGCAAAGTTCTTGTACCTTTATCAAACATACTACATTATACGTACTACAAAGACATACCATACTGAACGAAATAGGTTAGGTACGTTTTGGTCGTTCTAGTCATTCTCAATCAAATCATTTTACAAGGCTAGCACAATTATTTTGGTAGGCGTCAAATATGCAAAAAAATGTGTACGTCCGATCGGAAAATGGAGTACGCCAATCGATTTAGGAGATGGATATTTCCGGATATGTCACGGCCGCCGCTCTGGGACCACTGGAACACTATTATTTTGACAGGTTTTTAATGTGCCAAAATTTTTTTACGTCGGATCGAAAAACGGAGTACGCCAATCGATTTAGGAGGTGGATATTTCCGGATATGTCCCGGCCGACGCTCTGCGACCACTGGAACACTATTATTTTGACAGGTTTCAAATGTGCCAAAATTTTTTTACGTCGGATCGAAAAACGGAGTACGCCAATCGATTTAGGAGGTGGATATTTCCGGATATGTCACGGCCGACGCTCTGGGACCACTGGAACACTATTATTTTTAGAGGGTTTCAAATATGCCAACATTTTTTTACGTCGGATCGAAAAACGGAGTACGCCAATCGATTTAGGATGTGGATATTACCTAGTGTCACGGCCGACGGTCTGCGACCACTGGAACACTATTATTTTGACAGAATGAGTAATTATGTAGCCCAAAATAGTCCGAACCACATACAAATACATAATAATATTCGTATAGTTACAATACAAAATCCGGAATGGAATGCCTTTTCCATTTTCAGGTTATCGACATACCAATATAATGAAAGTAACGAGTAACGATACCAAAGTAACGCGTACTCGAACCAAAAGTAACGTAAACATACGGGTATTCATATTGTCGTTACTTTTACAGCCCTGCCGTGTACATCCAATTGATGATTTTTGGACTTAGTCCCCAGGTTTTACCAAAAATCCTATTACAGGAATAGAATGCAAGCATGGCTTTGTTGGTTCTTTCTTTAATGTTGAGACTCCAGTTAAGCTTCTTGTCTAAAATCACACCAAGGTATTTTGCGTGATTGGAGATTGTAAGCTGGGTCCCTTCAATAGAGGGGGTTCTAAAAGTAGGTATTTTTCTTTTGTTTGTGAAGAGGACAAGTTCGGTTTTTTGCGGGTTAACCGATAGTCCGCAATTCTTAGTCCAGGTGTTCACAATTGATAGAGAATTTTCTATAAGTTCACTAATTGTGGAGGGAAATTTACCTGTCGCTAGTAATGCTACGTCATCCGCATATGCAATTACCTTGACTCCACTATACCTAAGTCTTAGCAAGACTGCGTTCATCACGAGAGTCCAGAGAAGCGGAGAGAGAATTCCACCTTGTGGAGTTCCTCTGGAAGTAGATACCTTAATCTGTACTCCTCCTAACTCTGAGTTGATTGATCTGTTTTTTAGCATGAACATGATCCATCTGATGATGACGCTATTCACGTTTAAATTTACGAGCGCCTCTTCTACCGCTTCGTTATTGACATTGTTGAAAGCTCCTTCAATGTCTAGGAACGCAGCGAGGGTATAATCTTTGTCTTTAAGAGTTTTTTCAATCGTGCTGACGACATTATGTAATGCTGTCTCTACACTTTTACCTTTTGTATAAGCATGTTGAGCTGGAGAAATGACTTCCGGGCTCAATGTAGTTTAAACTTAAGGCTCCCATAAAAAAATTATTTACATTTAATACACTCATGGTCTTATTAATTAGATTTTTGGCTGTTTAAACTATGTCTAAGTATTTTGAAACTGTCGGAAATATGCTTTTTTAATAAAAAATATATTGCATTTCTCTAGGTTAAGACAATAGATTACGTTTTCTAAAGCAAGATAAAAAGATAGATTACTTTAGCAAAAATTATTAAGGTTTTTTAAAAACTTTGACGGCTGTCTAAAGTTAGACAATGTTTATTAATAAGACTATCAATCTTTAAAATTCGAAGAAACTTTTACTACAAGAGCAAGTTTGTGCGATCCAGTCGTGCGTTTTATTTTTTTTGCTTCGATTTTTGTAGACAATATTTTACTCCTTGCATTTGCATGATAAGAATGACGTTGGCTGAAAAATTAAAAAAGTGTTCAAATATACGTAGGTACATTATGCACAGTTAAAGTAACTCTACTTGTAGATTTTCGGGAATCAACTTTTTTCGAATTTCTCAGACACATTCACTTGTTCATATAATTATTATACCCGTAAATTAAGAACGAGTGTATTTAACCAAGCTGGCATTTGCATATGTTGATGCAACGCGTATAACGGATTGTATTGATCGATCCGTTACATATCAAAACGAACGGTAGTGCTCATCCAAGTTCTCAGCAGTACAAACTCAAGCGATTTTCGACCCCCCCTCTTATATCGGAAACTTCAAACTACGCCATATTTGCTGAATTGGGCAAGCACAGGCACCTCACCAAATTTAAACTCCATAGTATTAGTGGTTCCTGAGATGTAGGACGTCAAATATCGCGAAAACAATAACTGACTGACTCACTGACTGACAGCACTTCTTGTAATTTCGCACAACCTATGGTGTATACAAAGGAAATGATCGGAAATTTTAGGGTTTTTCATATAGGAGGCGTGGTATCCGCCCGCTTTCTTAGAATTGCTATCAATTTTATGAAGCACTTATGATTGTTGTAGAATGAAATTTGTTAGGACAGTAGGCAAAATGCAAATGAAAAAAACTAAAATTTGAGATTTATAATTCTGGAAGCGTGGAATCCACCCACTTTTCTCAAAACAGTTATCAATTCGGTAGAGCGATGGGGCTTGCAACACTTGCAAAGAAAAAAAAAATCATAAATTTGAGGTTTTCATATAGCGGGAGTTTTATCCGCCCACTTCCTGAAAATGGTTATTAATTAAATGGAGATCTTCTATGCTGTAGAGTTATGAATTTCGATATAGCTGTAGGGTTTAAAATGCATACTGAGGAAGAATTAAAAATTTGGGGTTTATCATTCAGGGAGCGTCATAGGTATCCACCTACTTTCTGAGAATTATTATAAATTTTATGGAGCTTTTCTGATTGTTGTATAATGATGAAATAAGCTAGAGTATTAGGGCTCAGGTGCATTCAAAAATTGAAAGGAAAAGCCCATTTGACTATGGAGCTTTGGCCAAGAGTTTACATGAATGAGTTTGGTATCAAATGAAAGGTTACGTTGAGCTTGTTATGTGAGTGAAATATTTTCAAAATCGTCCATGGAAAAGTGGAGATATTTGAGTTTGAAGTTGCCTATTTGCAAAATAAAGATTTCAGCTTTTTTCCCAAATAATTGTTTATAACATGAGAAATATATTACGTAGAAAAATGATTTTGAAATCAAACGAAAGGTATTTTTGTTATCTTTAACGCAGTACTAAAATTATTTTTATATCTTTTATACATTTTGAGATGTTGAGCTTTAATTTCATGAGAAGCAACTATTTTTATGCAGCCTTTGACACAACGATATATCGCAAAAATGTGATGACATATACTTTTTTTAGCAGCAGTGAAAAGCTTATTTGGTCAACTTTTATTTTATTACAAAGGAATTTATTTGATTCAGAAAACTATTAAACACAAAATATTCTAAAAAAAAGGCACTAAACTATGCTTGAGGTAGTAAATGTTGAGATGCGCGATAAATAAAATATATTTCGTCATATTTTATTAAGTTATTTGTTGAAAAATAATAATAAATAATAATAATACAAATTAATAAAAACTATAACAACATCAATAAATAAACAGCGTTGCTGCTAATTGACTTTAGAATTTAAAGTGGACGCAATCCTTAAGATCCTTGGTTATATATCTACCATAACAAGGTGCATTTACTAAAAACTCCATGGCAAACAAATTTACGCTTATGTATCACAGTTTCTGTGAACGACCTTACGACCTTCTAGTGGGTACAAACAATTTCAAGGCTGGGTTTCTGAAAAGGCGTTTACCTGATCGATGTAGGCTCAATGTCCTCAGCTATATGCATAGGGCTTGAAGCTCAATGTTCTATGAGTACCTACTTTACACACAAGCCAAGCCTTATCACAATTTATCGAAAATCGCAGAGTCCAGAGTGAATTCTTATGTATTTATGGAGGAAATATAATTTTATAGGGCTCAAAGAAACAGAAGATTGTGGCTACGTTAAACACAGAGGAGGAATATGTTGAAATCAGTTGTGTTGCAAAAGAATCATCATTATTACGAAACACTTAAAGAACTAGGACTTCCCCAAGGAGCAATGACAATTATGACCGGCAAGGCGGCAACCACTGCGCCGCACAGTGGTTCAGGGGCGGACAAAAATCATTTTATCGTTTTTTTAAATATTTAGATTTTTGACATTGTAGTTTGGTTAAGTAATAGTTGAAGCATTAGGATCAGGATTTTTTTTTATGAAATCAGTTTGTAAATATAAAATTTTGAGCTCCAAAGTTGATAATCGAAACTTCAGTGATTTTGAAGCAAAAAACGAACATTATTTTTACTTATATGATTCTTTTGACTTTTTTTTGTTATTTTTTCTCAATTGGGCATATAAAAACAAATTAAATTTTGTAAAAAAAAATTAATTTAGTAGTAAATTTTTTTTTTTTTACGAATTTTTAAATTAAGTACCTTTTTTTAAGTTAAATAAAAAATTCAACTACGAAAAAGTTAATGTTCCCTGGTCTTCCCCGGTCGGACACATAGTACATACTATACTCGGAATCGTTAAGTATCGAATCTTCAAATGTACCCAATTTATGTCTCAAGACCACCAAAAACTAAACAATTTCTTGAATTACGTTTTTTTATTGTTTTATTTAAATAACTTCAAAACCTTCCCGTAAACCATGAAAAAAAAATATATATATTTATTATTTCAAGAGGAAGACCTTTACGACAGTACCATTTTTAGTCCACTTTTTTAATAAATTTTTTTGGGGGGCATAAAATATCGAATCAATAATAATGAATGGATTATCTTTTTGTTATAGTTTTATTAGTTAGCTGCTTCCTGGGCTTAAATAAATTATATAATTATGTATAAGCTACCTGTGCTCCACACCTTTTGTGACATATTATTTTCTAATAATAAAAGATTGTAATAAATAAATAAATGGATTGTAAGGAAGCCTGACGTTGTGTTTTATAAATAATGTAGATATAAAAAAACTTGGCGATTTTTTACCTGATAATTTTTTTTTCGTGAGTTAAATTTTACAAAATAGTATTTAAACTAAAGGATTGGTAAGTTTTTAGACAGTCAAGAATTAAAATCCGACAGAAGAAAAAGAAATAATCCAAGAAGATGGAAAATTTTACCATATCAAACGCTGAATTATTGAACATTGCGTTGTCCTGCAATGACATTATAAATATGGTTTTTGTTTCATCGGATCCATTTTTAAGGTCTTTAAGACAAGAGCCAAAAAAATATTTGGAGTTATTAGACGATGTAAAAGGGCCTTATAGCAACATAAGAAACCGAAAATTTAGACCAATAATTATTTTTTATTTTTTTTTTGTTTTATTAAAATTGAATTGGTAATTTACAATTTAATCAATTAGGTAAGCAAATAAACTTAAGTTATAAATTTAATGTAATTTTTAATTATACAAAAAGAACACTTCAGATATACCTATTCAACGATTTTTCCCCATACACCCCCAAAAAGTGGGTGTGGCAAAAAACTTTGTAGGGCTGCTTGGAAAAAAAAACGCATTTTCTGCACATTATGTTGTTTATTTTTTCATTTTTTTTTTAGGAAAAGATTTAATAAATAAGATTTTTGTCAAAAACACCCTCAAAAGTGGGCGTGGTAAATTTTTCGCATTATTATTTTTTGTGCATGCTTTTACAGCAACTTGTATCGTTTTCTAAAAAATTTGTTTAAAAATAATTTTTTTTGTAGAAAAAAAAAACGCCCCCAAAAGTGGGCGTGACAGTTAGAAAACCTTTTTTTTAAGTGGGCAGAAATTTTCTCCTATGATACCTTATGCTATCCTTAACCGTTACTAAAAATTTCATTCAAATCGGTTGGCTGGTTCAGATTTTATAGATTTATGACCGCCTTCCCATACAACCTGAACCACTGTGCGCCGCCTTCAAGAGATATTGTTATCCAAAGGCGAACAACAACAAAGCATTTAGATATCAGTATTTATTTAAAAAAAAAAAATACTTTTTCAAAAAGGAAATCACACCAAAAACATAAATGTTAAAAAAGAGCCAAATTCGGATAATGTATACAAAAACCTGTATGTAACAAGTCAGCAGAGAAAAGTAATGAGATCTAAAAGTACGACAAGTTCTAAATTTATGAAGGTTTAAATATCAAATATTTTAATTAGAAGTAGAGTAATATCGAAACAACTCCAAATTATGAGATGAATTTCTTATTTAACGATCACTGAATAAAATTTAGTAAGTTTTCTTTTTTTTTCCACCTGATTATTCATAATTCAAAAGCTTTTGAAAACTTGACCGTGCAATTTTTATTCAATATTATTATCCGTAGATAATAAAACACGGCTAGTGTCTTTTCGTAAGCCAATTTCTACACAACTTAAGTACCTAATATTTTATTCTGTAGAAGAAATAATTGAATCACTGAAATGATATATCAAACACATTTTTTGCACGCTTTTCCGCAAACAGACACTTCTACCAAATGTTTGAAGGGTTAATTTCTAATGGCGCGTTCGCGTTAGAGACGCTTACGTATACGTTTAAGACTGATTTCCAATGGCGCGTTCGCGTTAGAGACGCTTACGTATACGTTTACAAGCTTTACGAACGCGTCGACATGACAGACGACTTGAAGAGAACCTGAAAATCAAAATGAACCTAACATAACTATAATTTCGAATTCCTTTCAACAAACTATTCTATTATTTTTTAAACAAAATCGATTTTTTTCTTTCAATAAAAGGAATTTGTCCAGAAAAACCGATTTTTTCTTCTAAATAAATAGATTTTTTTGTTAAAAGAAATTCGACCATTAGTTTAACTGTCAAAACGCACGCTGAAGTTTATTTTTTTCAACTTAAACGTTGAGGTAGCTTATGTTACGTTGGTTTGTGTACATGCTAATAGGTGCCGTTGAAAGAAAAATCTGTCAAATCAACGCCCAGCGCGGCATTGGAAATCAGCCTTTAGTTTCTCACTTTTGTACTTTTTGCCAAAAGTTTTGAATGTAGTTAAGCCTTTATTCTTCATTGAAAATTCAAAATGATTCACTAAAATCATTAAACTAAGTTAATTAAACTGTTTATCACTAACATTACTTCGTGCTTACTCATTCCTTTCACTTTTCAGTTGTGACTTGCGAGTAAATACCGCGTCTCTTATTATTGTCATGTCAAGTTATTTGTTGATCTCTTGAACTATTTAATTAAGCAAACGTAATTTAATTTGTGTCTAAGATAAATATTACGAATACATTTGCTATATAGTCTTATTTTATTACTTTAATGAAATCATTTCATGAGTTTAATTTTCTGTGGTAAGAAAAATAAAGCCTTCCAGAGTTAAGGTATCTTATCTTTTATTTTATTATTTCATGATTAAATTACAAAACTGTATAGAGGGAGAGAGATAATGAAGTCTTAAAGACGGTTCGCATATATTTGCACTAGATAATAATTTATGTACATGTACATACCTACCTATACCTACAACAATAAATAAAAGACTAAAAAGTACTTTTTTTGTTATTTTTTTATTCGCAGAGTTGATGTTGAAATTTGCATGAAAACGAACTCTCATTGAATTCATTCATTCATTACCTATAGTGAAACGCGTGTATAGAGCAATGTAAGGTAATTAAGGCAGTGCCGTAGCTATTGGCTGAATTCAGGAAATGCGAAGGGGCGTATGACAAAGATTTCTTTAAAACGAAAAAAAAAAAAAAACCTAAAAAGAAAAGGAGAGTACTTTTAGAATATAAGTTAGAAAAATTTTAGGTCTTTCGTAAGAATTTGAGTACAATAACCAAGAGGGTCATAATGTCCCTTAAAGTAAATATTTTGAGAAAACATTTTGAATGCAATCTATTATGTAGAAGTAGATAATAGACATGATGAATTTGTAGCAATACGTAAAATTTGTCTTAATCATTAAACTTTTTGTAAGGTTTGGAATTGGCCATGCGCACCTCTTATAAAATGTACTAGTTAACTAACAGTATACATACCCACAATATGTGGTTTACTTAATCGCGCTACTGTTTTGAATGCAAAATGTAAGTTTTTTTCTTTTAGTTGGATCACGATGCGATGGTGTTTTCTGTTTTTTTTGTTTTTTATGTGACCAAGATTTATTTTAAATAAATTGGCCTCAATAAGACTCAACATTCAATATCAACACAAAACAAAAAGAGAATAAAATTCAAAAAGTTGGCAATTTTCAGGCCAGACCACAAAACGTGACCTAACTACAATTTCAAAGGGTGTTTTTTTTTTTCTGTGAGAGGTATGCAACATTAAAATGGCAAATGGGTTTTGCCATTGCAAAAAATTTAAATTGTAAGCAAAATATAATGTTCAAAAAAATACATATATGTAAGTTAATTTATTCATACAACCTTAAAATTAAAGAAAACATACAAAAATTGACGGCCATAGTATTGACTTTATGGAAAATGACAAATTTCATTAGTGTTTAAAAATGATTTCGGGCATATAAAAGCCGCCACCGGTCACACCTGGATCGAATGTAGGGTTTTCCAACCGACGCCATATTGAGGACATCCTGATTCTTTTTTTTAAAGTTCGATATAAACTGTTCAAGGCGATATAAACTGTTATAACTGTTATAAATTGATATTTCTTTAGCCTCGTCTAAAATTTGACGTTTCGCCTTTTTCAAAATAATTTCTATGCGATTTTGAATGAATTCACAGTCATTTCGTAATTTAAGTTCTTAATATGAAAATACGTGGAAACATTTACGGCCAAATCATTGACTTTCTTCAAAGCTAGTTTTACTAAAAAACTAGTTCTAAGGGGTTTAAAGTTTTAAATTTTTCAAAAAAGAAATATTGATTTGATTTAGATGTCAAAATATGTATGAATATTTTGATTTAGATGTCAAAGTAATAAAAATTAGTGAAAAACTTAAAATTCGAAACCTGAATAGAACTAGTTTTTGCTCAAAACTAGCTTTGAAGAAAGCCAATAATATGGCCGTTAGACCTATTCGCTGAAACGAAACTTAAATATTAAAGTTCAACATAACAGCTTATGTAGGTACTGATGAAAACTAAGCCTATAGGCTCTAAGGCCCAGTTTTCCAGTGGGAAATTAAACTTTAAACGCAATTAACTCACTAAATTTGGTGAATTATTATCTGGATTTACTGAACAGATCCTTTTGATGTTTTCTCCAAATTTATTAAATCAATCTTTATGAATTCGCTTCCGAAAAATTTCTACTTTATTTAATTATAAATAAATGTTACTAATTCTTTTTTAACGCACTACTGAAAAACTGGGCCTTAGAACCAACTGTACAAGAAACGGCCATTTGTATTAATTGCCATTGCAATTACCATTACTTTAAATAATACCAATGCAGACACATCAGAGTAGGAATATTCGTGTTGAAATTTAAAATGGAAGAATGAAGAATATATATACTGGAGAACAAATAATCTGTCAGCTGTCCAATGTAAGTTCACAAATGACAGTGTTGCCAATTTAAAACTAAAACACCCTTTATTCAAATAAAATTTATGGCACTTTTATTTATTTTAATAAAACAAAAAAAAAATAATGTAAACTTAACTACAATATGCAATTTTATTTGTTTTTCATTTAATTATAACTTGGCTTTTTGTTTATCGTATCAATAGGTTTAACGACATGAGTGTTTTTTACTTATGGCAATGAAACAAAAAAATCCAAGTTACATTATGCAATTGGCTTATGCATTGACCTTGAAATTGATCTTGCCTGTCCTGGTTTTTCTTTTGAATTTTCGAACAATGGTTGTGTGAGTTGATTGTTGGGCCCCTCTTAAATTTAAATGAGTGAAGGCAAAAAACAATAACATTGACATTTAATAAATATAAAATTGGCAAATCATTCAAAGCCGAATATATTGAAAATAGAGCTCGTCGCCAAATAGCAATAAACATTCATATATCTCTCTCGCTTATTCTCAAACGTCAAAATCATCACTTTGTGGAAAGTAACATTTGTTTATGGACTTTTGACAGCAAAAGATACTGTTACTTGTGTGCGATAAAGGTGTGTTCGCCTACAAGTCCGAAACTACCCATAACTACCATTTTCTACCAGATTTAGTCCAAACCTGTTCACTTATGCACATTTCAGGTAGTTTTGGGTAGAAGAGAGCGCTCGCAAGAGAGTAAATTATTTCCACTTCTTGCCAGATTTTACCCGAGAAATTTCTTCCGGCAGAAATAGTAAGTTCGGTGTACTGTCAAAAAGCCAGTGGGAAGAAGAAAAACAACAACAAAAATACAAAATGGCTGCTATTTGTTTACTTTTAGTTTAAGTTTGTTTTTGTTAGAAGTGAATATTTTTTATTGTTTTCATCTTGATTTTTTGATAAACTACTGCACGAAATTGAAAGGAATTGTGTTAAGTTCAATTTAATTTGTTTACTTCAATTTTAATTAATGTCGAATTCATTTTAAGAAAAAAATCGATTTGTTTAGAAGAAAAAAATGGACTTTTCTGGACAAATCCCAAAGAAAAACTTCGATTCGATTTCGACATAAGATTTCGTCATAAGATTTTCAGTAAATTTATTCCAATGTTGTGGTTTTGTTTACTTTTTCTTTTGTTTACTTTTTGGTGACGTTTGAAATCTGGCAGACATTTTTGGTTCAAAGCGTTCGTGTACTTTTGGACTGTTTCCATTCTCTTTGAGAGAATTTAATCCCCACTCCTCAAATTTTATAATTTGCCAGTTTTAGTCCGGAAAGTACACGAACAAACCTATATTATAGTAGAAATAAACTTCGTATAGTAACGGGCCTTCTCACTGGCCACTGCAAGCTAAGAAGACACCTCAATATTCTTGGCCTAGTGGGCAGTGCTACTTGCAGATTCTGACTTTCATGAAGAGACGTCGCGCTGGACCATTTATTAGGTAACAGCGACACAATGCACCAAAGACATACGACGCGTCCGGTTGGCAATCCATTAGCCTATCTGAAATAGGTTAGTATCTGATATGTTTTTGAACGAAAAAGCCAGATAGGTCAAAACAGCCGACAAAAAGTAAATTAAAGTTAAATTTTGTACGCGAATATGTGTTTAATTTAATTGCAAATTACACTAAAATGCATTTTTGAGCATATTTATAATATTTTATTCTTTTACAAACAACAAAAAACCAACATTAAACGATGCGACAACAGCAAACCAAAAGTCAAATGCAAACGTAATCAGCTGTTCCTCAAATTGCCTATCGGATACTTAAGTATACCGAACAATTTCGGTTTGCTTGAGATTTGATTTTGACCACAGCTGTTTGGTTCATCAGCTGAATTTTCCTATGGAATTACAACAACACAAACCTATCCGGATAGCTTTGGATTGCCTGCCGAACGCGCCCATATAGATATCTGGAACATAACCAGATAGAAGAGAGCAGATTCCCCTCTCTAAAAGTACTTCAAATACCGAAGCTCTTAAAGGAAACGAATTTGGAAGATGAACTATAAAATGAACTCATACAGCTCTTGGGGGGCATGCATAATAGATCTTAAGTGCCTGTTTACATTGTATTTTTGACGAACGGCGCATCCAGTGAGATGGGTAGATTTTGTGTGAGTAAGAAAGAGAAGGGTTAATTCCATCCACCCAAATTACGCCGATGCGCCAATTTCAATAAATGTTTTCGGATTGAGCACGAAGAATTTTTTTTTGTGTGAGTGAGAGATACATGGTTGTTAAGGATGTGAGATAAGGATGGGTAGATTGGAATGAAAGGATTTTTTCTCTATAATGTAAACACGAGGAACATTTTGATGAACGAAAATATGCTTCATCAAAAATAAAATGTAAACAGGCACTAAGGGCGCAGTGCAATAACACCCAACATTCATAGTACATCATTGAATATTTGCTATCATTCAATTCCAAAAATTGTTGTAAGCTTTTATTTTATTCATAAAACTGACTGTTTGCAAAACATTTGCGAATGCGTTCAAGATCATATTTTCTTTTTTTTTTTTTTTCTTTAATTATAAGCAACATTGTGTTTAAGGCGTCTTCGTATAGGATGTTCAAATAATTTCAACTATTGGACTTATAAAGCTGAAAACAATTAAATTACAAACAACTCAAATATTAATCAAGCGCGTAAAAGCTTACTTTTCAATGCGTCATGGAATATTTCGACCAAAATTCTACATAAGCTAAGCTCAATAATAAAAACCTTTTTTTTATCTTTATAGTTATATTCACTATTATACCTATAAAGGTTATTGCAAATACCTTACCTATGTATCTACCGCAACAAAAAAAAAATATAACCCAAAACTGGTTTTATTTAATGTTAAAGAAAAAGAGTAAAAGCCATTAGGACTGCAAATGTGAATCTTCAACTTTGCATTGGAAGGCACAAAGAAGTTTGCAGACAAAGAAGTTCCAAACATTTTATTACTTAAGTTAGCTATATGCATCTTAAAGAAATCTAAAAACAGCATCATCTCTCTGATGCTGGATTCCCTGTTAGCATCTCTTTTTTTGTCTGTCCTGTGTGCATACATTATTATGAATAAAAAGTAAAACAAGAAAAATGAAAAGAAATCGAGCAACTTAGGTATAGGTTTTTGGTAATAAAACTAAACAGAAATTATGTAAATGCTTTCGTTTTTATTTGTTTTGTTTAACAAGTTTAGAATATTAATTTTTCAAACAAACAACTTATCGATCTTCTTAAATCAAAGTAAGTAGTTAAATTAAAGAAAAAGAAATGAAAAGGTTAAAAAAAAAAAAGGAATCGATAATTTTAATGAGAAGCTTGAATCCAGTTTGTGGATTTTATTTTTATCTAATCGAAGTAGGTATGTATGCATTGACGTCAGCATCAATAGCGGATTTACCAAGAGTCAAAACATAAATAATATCATCGGTCAAGGGCGACAAAATTGGGAAAGTCATTTCTTTTAATTTTTTGATATCTGGTTCTGGGACATTATTTAAAAGATATCTAGATTATATACCTAGCTAGACATACAAATCGTCGGTGTAGAAAATCGGCACAACAACTCTTGCGAACCGACGAAATGTACAAACTGTATGTGGCCTAGTCTCGAATCACGCAAACCAAAATCGCCCAATTCTGAAAAACTAGTACGTCCAGCCCTCGAAATCCGAGTGCCAATTACATTATCTTCTAATCAAATCAACAGAAACTTTGACTGAAGCTAAAAACCTACAAAGTACCTACCTTGTATGAGTTTACATAATTTTTCGTGAATTTACGCCTAATAAACCTATAAAAAGACTGACCGAACCTACAATATCCAACCAAATGTATCCTTGTTATACACGACGATTTTTATACCAATGCGACGGTGCAAGCTGCCAACTCCACTATGACTTTGTATTCTATCTGCTCCCACTTTAACCTACCCCCAAACCAAACAATAATTGTGTTGCTTTGTTTCGTGGTTGTTTTTTTTTTTTTTCTCTTTTTTGTAGGTGTATTTGGTGAGGTGATGATTCTCCGCTGAAGCTCATCCGTGGACGATGAACAACCACCTCATTGTGTTTTTTACAAATATTCTCTCTCGCTCGCTTCTCACTCCCTCTTAATACAAAATTTTCTTTTATTAATTAAACTTATTTTCCGGTTTAATAATTTATATTTTGTGCACTTCTGTGGCACAAAACCTTTCCAACGGTATAAAATTTATATGCCTTCGGCTTTTCTTGGCCGCGTAAATTGTACCACAAAATTCGTGTTTGCCGTTTTATAATATGATGATGATGATGTCACATCGCCCAAATTTTTGGACTATTTGACATTATGTTAAATCGCCCAAAAATTTAAAAATGTTAAATCGCCCAAAAAAGATGGGGAATTTGTCAGACTTAATAAAAAAATAAAGTTCCCAGATCGCCCAAAACCAAAACGCCCAAAACGCCGGGGCGCGTCGACCTTGACACGCCCGATGCGCCTTGACGCATCCGACGAACCGGCTGCAGCGAGGGCGCTTGGGTGATTTGTCTTTTTCTTCTTTTTTTGCATTTTGGGCGATTCGGTTTTGAGCGATTTGACACTAGGCCACTGTACGTACATATTCATGTAATCGATGATATAAATATAAACTTCTGCGTCAAGAACTTTGTTCTTGCAATAATAGACAAACTTACACTACTATACTATTCCAGACAACAGAATTATATTTAAAAGTATAATTCTTAATTAAGCTAAAGCCCAGAGTGGAGATAGTGTTCATAGATACGGGGTGCGGCGAAGAATAACTTTGGAACCTACAAAAACTTTATATTTTTAAAACCAATTGTATTTGGATTGGGTACGATATCCCGCTTTTTGTCATTCCACTTTTGCAATTAAAACTAGTTGCTTTTTTTTTTAATTCGAGCGATACTTTTGAATAAAACAACTATTTTTAATTGCAAAAGCTGAGGATCTAATGGAAACAACACTTTTCTAGACTTCCAAGCAGCGTGCGGTCAAGATGGCAAAAATACCGCTGTTAGACAGAAAAATTCATTCATCTACATAGATGATTATCAAAATTTCCGTCCACCCCACCCACATGAAGTTGGGTTAAAGATATCCAAGCTTAAATCATACAATGCTGCTGCTGGAATGGACTACCCGCCGAATTACTGGCTGAACAGAATAGAATGACGGAACTGAAGCCGCAGACGGAACTGGAAGAGCTGTCAAAAAGTGTCGTACGTTATTTTTTTTACATGTCCACAATGGAGCTGTACAGGTTTAAAATTATTTTGAAGAAAAACAAAAGAATATTATTGTGTACAAGCTCAGAATTCACATTTTTTGTTTCCAATAATTTTCCTTTTAATAAATAAGTTTTTTCGCGATACAAATAACCACAATATTTTTTTCCGACCCAAAAAGTTGTTTTTTTTGTTCATACAAATTGAAACGTCAAAAGTGCCGTACGTCAAAAGTTAAAAGTTGGCGAACTCTTCCGTCAGCGTCTGCAGCTCCGTATGCGTCTACGTTCCGTTGTGTTCGCAACATTGAATTTGCGTGTATTTAAAATTTTGACAGCTATTCCGGCTCCGTCTCCGGTTCCGTCTGCGTCACCATTCTGTTCAGCCAGTTATTCAAAGAAGCGACAGATGACCTGATAGGGAGCATACACCAATCTCGCAAATTTGTTCGGATGATCAAATAGTGTGCTCCGAATTTCGCACACTACAGATATAAGTCTCCTCACCGTGGCATAAAAAATCCTGTGATCTGTTCTGTGTTGTGTAAATAAATCGTTTAAAACCTTTTGTTATCGGCTCCTATCAGTGTGGTCTTAAAAGCCCGGCAAGTCAACCGTGCGTCGGTCGGTCAAATGTTCGCTCTTGGAAAAATTTTGGAAAAAAACCTTTGAGTTTTCAGATCTATAAAAACCACCTCTCATATTGATTTCAAAGTCGCATAAAATGGAAAACGTTGAAGAAATTTCGCCGGTCCCTCAAAATCAGCAAGAACACCACCGAGACCGAACCCTTTGATGTCGAAAAAGGTTGGGCCCAAAATAAAACAGCATTTTAACTCAATGAGTATATCAAGAGGCAAAATTGTCGCACTTATAGCTATGATAATCTACATGATATCGAAACGCCCGGCCGTAACATCCAGAAAAAATTGAAACGATACAGAGAAGATTAGCATGGCCCCTACGCAAGGATGATACGCAAATTTTCTTCCACATTTTTAGAAAAAAAAAAGATATGTAAGGAATGATACTTTTGTAAAGGAAAATTCCGAAATGCCAATTTCATAAAAGCCTTTTAAATATTTAAATCTTAAAATGATGGTTTTTCCATATTAAATACATAATTACCTTAAATATTTAAAAACGTCTTTAAAGCTAGCACATACACATTAGCATAATAAATTGAAACCACAACTAGAATTTTGTACTCTTTTTGTGCTATTTTTTTTGTGGAAGTCCCGATTTTCGTGCTAGCATATAGTTTTTTTTTAATGTAAAGTTATGCTACCTTCATATGATTAAAGTAGCATAACTTTACATAAAACAAAAACTATGCTAGCACAAAAGTCGAGACTTCCACACAAAAATAGCACAAAATTCTAGTTATGGTTTAAATTGATTATGCTAATGTGTATGTGCCAGCTTTAAAAACGATATTTAAAAGCCTGGTAAATATTTGTAAAACCGAACATAAGTGTCAGAAACGTTAAAGGCCTTACACCTTAATACGTAAATCCGACCCTAGGCAGGAGGTAAAGTACCTGTCCTATACTACAAGTAAGTTAAAACGTGTTTGAAACACAAATTCCAAAAACAATTTTCTCCCGTTTTGTTTTAATTAAATCAGTTACACTATCTCAAAACAAAATATCTACTTACCAATGCCAATGGCCAATGTCAATAGTAAAAATATCTCAAACATATTCCAAGTCATTTTGAATCAAATTTCAATTGTTGTTGATAATAAGTTGAATTATTTATATCGATATTGCGGTTCTTATCGTAGGCTTTATCACTTTAAGGAATTAATATTTTGGTCGATGAGTAAGAACAAGTTATGCGAATTTAAAGAATGAAGATAACTTTAATGAAAAAGCCACGTAATTTTTTTTTTTTTACAAAACTATCGTATGGGAAATCTTAACAAGATAAGCGCGCCAACTTTAAGTGCTGATTTGCAGAAACAACAACAAAAAATATTATTTAACGACTTTTTTTTTTTTAAATAAGTTATGTTACCGGACACGTTTTGCCTGTTCGAATAGCAACATCTAACTGAAATGATCTTTTTCCGTCTGAATCAGCGACAGCGGCTGAGAGTTATTCCATCCAGGGCCAGGCTTTCATATTCGGTTTTCATACTCTCTCTGAATTTAAGAAATAGACATTTATATTTTGTATCTTTCGCAGTTACTCTTAAAGCTTTTAATAGGGGAAAAAATAAAAAGCTTTTACAGGGTGACCTAGTTCTACAAGTTTGGTAAAGGTGTTATCTTATCATAAAATATTTTGGTTTATTGTCCTATCAAGTATCCATGCCTAGATGTTTTGTAAATGCAAATAGAAACACGACACTAGAAAGGAAATCCATGTTTTAAAATACTGCGAGGTCTTAGTGCAATAACTTTTTCCAACTAATTGTTTGTTTAAATTATAAGTTAACTTTCTGTCAGACACAGATATAGTTCCGCAGAAATTATTTGTATTTAAGTGGTGCAACAGTAAACGTGACCTTAATCTTTTGATTATTTATAAATGCAAGTACGTTTATCTTGGAATAAGCTTGAGATAAAGTGCATTTTTTGTATTTTTTTAGTTGGAATTCTGTGATGTACCTTTGATGAAAATGTGGGTCTAAATTTGATAGAATCAAATACAGAAAGAGAAATTAAATTAAGTCTGTAAATAAATATTTGGGTTTGGTAGAAGTGGCGGTTAGCAAGAAAAAATCGACACTAGACTACTAATTACCTGATTGTGTTATCGCATTAATCTAGGAAACTTCTTCATGACTTGTTTCACCATTTGGAAATCCTTATGAAGCGTAGAAGAAACTACTTACATCGAAGCGTGTTAGTCAGACCATAAGGATCATTTAATTAATAAATAAATATTAAGATTGAATTTGTATACGAAGATTTTTTTACAAAACATATTCTATATTATGTACTACTGAAATTAATCAGCCAAGTGGAATTTTAGTTTTATGTCATATTCGCTTTGACGTTCCGATTACTCCTTTTTCACTCCTACTGTTCCAGAAGCATTCGATTGGCTGCTCCGAATAATGTTCTCGGAGTGTTTTTCTGTTTATAATATGAGAAAAGAGTAGACGCGAGGAGAACACACATACACATAAAGTTTTTCATTATTAAGGCTCTCCCAAACCAACGCGAATATTCAGCGCGACGAACGAAAACAACAATAACAGCACGTGGTTGTCAAACACAACAACACGTTGTTATTCGAATATTCGCGTTGTTTGGGGAGAGCCTTCACTTGTCAAATGATACATTTTTGATGAAGCTATCGCAACATTCACTAATGTATGAGAAAATTTGGGAAATCGATTTTTTTATATTCGATTGAATTCGAAAAGAAGTATGAAGGTTCGAAAATCCAATCGAAATAGACTTTATCCAATTTTTACCAACTGCATATACAGATATAAAATCTTTTGTTTTGCTATGTCGTTTTCAGTTGCTTGGTTTATTTACCCTATTTAAAGGAGCAGTGAATAAAAAATTCCATATTAGACAGGAATGGAACACTGGAGCAATAATTTCTTTTTAAAAGTTCTTCACGTGAAGTAAGAATGGCAAATAGCTAAAAAATGTTCAGCGAATAATGCGGATCGGCGCAATTTTTTTTTTTTTAATATATGTACATATACACATACATATGTACATACATATGCCTAGAAAAAACGGTTAACAATTTCTTCCTAAGACAAATATTAAGTTAAGGTACACTAGGGCGTATACGAACTTTTTTATTTTATTGTTTTTTTTAACCTTATTTCCTTGGTGTCAATTATAATTTTGTGGTTTCTTAAATTTTTTGAATACATATATGTATGTATATATCGGTATTAAAAAGCTATACATTTTTGAAAAACAGAGGTGTTTTTTTTTAAATCAAAAATCCATTTCATCGTTTTATCTTTGTAATCATGTAGGTAGTACAAAATTATTTCTTTCACCTAGTGCCTTACTGTACTACCCCAAGACGGTGTTCACATTTTCCTCACTTCAGGTGACTCATTTTATCTTCTCTTTTTGTTTTATCTCAGTCTAGCCTTAAGCTTAATTTATAGGGCGAAGTGAAGTCAAATTTTCATACAAAACAATTGCCTTTTTACCAAGCGTGAAAAATGCAACAAAATTAAATGAAATTATTTAAGCGACAAGGAGGAAGAAATTTGTTGCGAAGTACCTATGTGCATATACAGGGTGATCGGTATTAGACGCAGCAAACTGCTGGAGCAAATAGGTTGGGTCAAGACAAGAAAAAAATCGTATGGGAGAGGGGTTCTATTTCTAAAATTGAAAAAAAAAAAAGTAAAAAAAAAAGTTTCAAACTAATTTTCTTCAAAATTTACGTAATTAAGTACAATTTTTGTTTTCAAATTCAATGCTCTTATTAGCTTTCAGTCAAAAACAGAAAACCGGATGCTAAAATGTCTTTTAGTTTTTGAGCAAATTGAAAATAACAGGAGGAGCAATTTTCAAAAATATTTGACTTAATACAGAAAAAAAAAAATATTAAAAACATCGGTAATGGCTAAAACGACTAGCTATACTTTTTTGTTTAGCTAGAAATATGTGCTTCCATTTTGTTTATAAATTAAGTTCTTTAAGTAAACAGTTTTTTAAAACTTAATTTTCAAACTTAAATTAAAATTTAAAAATTATGTTCAAACTGATTTTGTTCAAAATTTTACGTTATTTAGTAGAATTTTTATTTTTAATATTCAATACTCCCATCAATTTTTAGTCAAACACTGAAAACCAGATGTCAAAATGTAGTCTAGTTTTTGAGAAAATTGAAAATAACAAAAGTAAGTTTTCCTTAAATTCGACTTCCATCCTTTATTTTGTTGTTCAAAAGATCCTATTTCTACAAAATATGTAGTAAAGTAGATTTCGTTATTTTCAATTTTCTCAAAAACTAAAAGACATTTAAGCATCCGGTTTTCTGTTTTTTATTGAAAATTAATAAAAGCATTGAATTTTGAAAACAAAAATTATACTTAATTACATAAAATTTTGAAAAAAATTAGTTTGAAACTTTTTTTAAAATTTTTTTTTTTCAAAATTTCGAGTTTGGAAATTAATTTTTCAAAAACTATTCACTAACAGAACTTAATTTAAAATGAAAATCAAAGAAGAGATTTCTGGCTTTCCAAAAAGGTAGAGCATGGCATTTTAAATTGTACCGTTGTTTTTAATTATTTTTTTTTCTGTTCAATTTTTTAGAAAATTGCCCCTCCTGCCTAAACGGGGGGAAATAGACCCCCCTCCCATACGATTTTTTTCTTGTCTTAACCCAACCTACTCGCTCCAGCAGTTTGGTGCATCTTATACCGATCACCCTGTATATAATTTAATAATTCAACGAACTTATTTCGTTTTCAACTGGATTTTCAGAGAGTGAAGTGCGCAAGATAATTTTTACATTTGCACAAATGCATTTAAATTTGGGCAAACAAAAAAAACGTTTTAGGACAATTTGCATTGCAGAGATTTTTATTATTAAATTTTGGAACTGTTTGCTTAGCATAATTTGGGCAGGTATTGCGTTCAAGAATTTGCCCAATGTTTCGGAATCGATCTACGTTAGCTGATCGAAAATAATTTTTAAAATGAAAAAAAAAAAATCATTGTGGTAGATTAATATTCAAAATTGTTACAAATTAAGTTCTCAACGTACCCATATATTATGTCATTTTGATTGTTTTGGTTTAAATTAGAATTTAAAAAAATAAATAAATACCAACAAAATAATTTTCTATTGTTTTTGTTATTTTTCTTCTTCATAAATAAATAACTTTAAATATACGCAGAATAATTATTTCTTTTTTTTTTTTGTTTTTTTTTTTAGTTTGGATGAAAAAGAAAATAAATTTAATAAAAAAAATTTACAACTTGCTGAAAACTCCGAAGTTGGCCATTTTGAGTTGATAAAAAATCGATAATTGAGTGGCAAGTATCATAAATTCTCAGATCGGGAGTTGAAAATTGAATTTTAAGTGCATTCATTGGGATTATCTTCATTGCCAATTAAAAATTAAAAAATAATATCCAAAGGTGCTTATTCGGTACAATCTTGCAATGCTTCGTCAAGAAAAAAAATCTTCACTTCCATACCAGATACTTGCTAACTTTCCCAAATTCAAATTCCTAGAAGGTTTTAAATAAGTTTTTTTTTTTAATGAAATTGGTTTTAAATAAGATTATTCTGGATATTGAAAGCAAAAGTAGCTTTTGAAAAAAAAAAACTAAATTCTCATGTAATTTTACTTCGGGAACTGATAAAACCTAAAATTAATAAACTCTGGAGTTGAAAATTGGCATTTAAAACTGTCAACTTCGAGTGAATAAATACAAAATCATAATTTGTCCTAAAATAATTACTAGGTATTGTGAAAGCTTTTTTTACAATCCAAATTCTATTGGTATACTACTGGAATAAATCAGACAAGTAGAAGACTTAGCACTATTAATTTATTTATAATTCAATTGATTATCATGTACTTAAACTTCTTAATTAAATGCTAATGACCCAAACCAAGTTCATTAATGTAAAATGCATAAATGTCCTGCAAGATTTGCGTTCATAAATGAAAATAAACTGTGCATGAGACCAGTTGACAATTGCGTTCATAAAAACAACGTGATAGTCAAAATGCGATCACGTTTGAGGAATAATATTAATTTCTTCCATAGATTAGTTTGTTTGTTTGTTTTTTTTTTTTTTTGGAACTGTACATAAATGCATTGAATAAATATTTTATGCATTGAATGTTAAATTATGAACTCAGCCTTATTTATTCAAATTTCAGCTTTTTACTCACATTCTTCTAAAATAAATTAAACTAAAATACAATTCCGTTAAGTCCACACTTGACGGATGACAAATCGAGTGAACGTACACGAACGCGCACTCGTTCACGTAGGACATAATGCCAATTTACGTTTTCCATACGTTTTTTTTTTCTTAATTCATTTTTATTTTTCAATTAAACTTATAACTAACTTAAAGCTAGACAAAAATTCATAAAGCCTACTTATCAATAACTCACAACTAACTTACTGGCCCCATGCGGGCGCTCTAAGTTAAACTATAAAAACTTAATTCTAATGCCTTCGGCCTATGAACTAAATTCTAAAATTCTGATTGGTTTTATTTTTCACCGAGAAGAATTTAAAAACAAAACTTGGCTTCGTATCATTTTATTTTATATAAAACTTACAAACTAAATAAGACTAAACTAAACCACAGACAAGAGAAATATACAGAAGTAGAATGATAGAACAAAAGCATGTTCAAGAAAAAATTAAAAACTATCATACCAAATTGAAAAGCTAGCATACCCAATACAATACCTCGTATGATGACCAAACAAACCCAGGCGTCATACATCGGCATAGTATGAAATATTGAACATGCAACCGCATCGCAACCTTTTTTTGCTTAAATGCTTGAAGGCTGAGGCGATGATCCGACGCACGATCCTCGGGGGTTGGAAATATTTTTTTTGGAATAAAGAAATGAAATAGAAATACTGAAAACAAAAACCACCCTCGAGTTGGATATGGATGTTGTTTGTCGTATTTGTTTCAGTATCTTGTTGCATTGCATGTACGTTGTATGCTTCATTGTCCTCTAGCTTCCTCGTGTATTAAGAAAGGAAAAAATTTTGCTTTTGGCTGCGAATTAAATTTTTCATAGAAGATAAGGTGTTTGATAACCAATGCGACTTCCATGATCATCAAATAATCTAAAAACATGGCAACTAAGGCCATCTACATCAAAGAAGAGAACTAAACTCGATGAAGACCATATTCTACATCTGTATATTTATCTTGTCTGTGACTAAACGTAATTAAGGCTACTTAAAACTACTTCAAGCTAATTAAAAACTAGAACAGCCACAGCAAGCATTTTTTGTTGGTTTTATGATTTTTTTTTTTTTTTGTTTTTTTGTTTTTTTGGTGCCACCCTGACTGTTCCTGCTTACAACTAATAAACCTAAATCTATGTAGGTCAAGACATAAAAAAGTGCCAACTTTTATGTATCAATAGAGCTTTCATTTTTAAGCCACTGTTGCGCGAAGTAATTCCAAATTTTCAGCTTAAATTCATTTCTTTTTATTGTTGAAATAGTTGTTGTACATAGGGCTTTTAATTTCTAAAATAAATTTCAAATGAAATATAAAATTTTATACATTATAATGTATAATTACGTTTTAGTCTACGCTTTGTACTTTATGGCGCAACGTTTCAATGTCAAAAAGGGTAGTTTTAGGTTAGTTACATTTTTATATACAAGCTAGCTTATTCTACTTTAAGATACATATATCTAACCCTTTCTAACGCGGGTTTCGAAGTTATGTTGGGGCATTGCCAGGTGCGGCAACAGCCACCAAAACTGGTTCTCCTGCCTTACCCTATCTCTTCGGTCCCGATCGGACACAGTCCTACTGAACCGAAGGCGCTCAGCCCCACCTTGTGCGAGGACGTCTCGGTTGTATAGGAGTCGCCTATCTACAGTTCTACGGCCGACGTGGTAGATTAGCGGAACGGCCAATCTATCCTGTATCAGCCCTCGACTGTCTAAGTAGAGGAATGCATCAGGCGGAATAAAGACGCTTAAATGCACACTCTCATAATATTCTTTCCATACGTTTACGAACAGGCATTCACGTAAGTCACGATCCCAAACTACTACATTCCGTGAACGAGCTACTCGCTCAAGGAGGACACGATTCGGCCTCAGATTATTTTTTCCGAAAGTTCTTGAATTGTACAGAACTTTTATATGCATTATCTTGCTGTAGTAAGACATCGAGTCAGGTTGGCCGAGCGGTCTAAGGCGCCAGATTTAAGCTCTGGTTCCCGAGAGGGAGCGTGGGTTCGAACCCCACACCTGACAAATTCTTTTTTTTTTTTTTTTAACTTACATTAGTTTTTATTTTGGGGTATCTAATAACCGGTACTACTGCAGTCAACTGCTTCTACTCTGTGTATCTAGTAACTAGTTTATTTGCAACAACCAAAACAAAATTAAATTTATTTAGATTTTATCGTGGCAGAATAAATGTGTTCCATTAATCATCTGCTGAGAAGTATTAAAAAGTACTTCGCAAGGCTCAATGGAACACAACTATTTACAACACAGGTCAGCCAATCATGTATATCATACCAACATCAGCGTTTATAACGCGCCTGAACAATAAATATTCTATTTAACCGAAATCCATAGAACAAAAAAAAATGTTGATAAAATCAAACAATATCCCACATGCTGTTTATGTTACAAGAATACAGTTTATGTACAAGAATTAAAAATAAATGGTCGTAATTATTAGATTTTTGACTGTTTAAACAGTGTCTAAACAGTGTTTAAACAGTGTAATAACTAAAATCCTATTTCTAAAGAGAAACTGAAACTACATACTTTACAAAATTAACAATTGCCTTAGCATGCTATACTTAATATTTTTCATTTTCAATTGTTTCATTTTACATTTCATTTTATATTTTACAAAATTTTCTTTGTTTCCTTTTAGAATTTTTAAAATTTTCATGTTCTTACCTTAAATTACTTATGTTATATATTTTTGATCTGCTTGTACTAAGCAGTCCCAAACTCTTGACTCCGATGATACTCGGGTCCTTTATAACAAGATACTCTTCAGTATCTATTTCTATTCTTTAATATAACATCTAATTATTTCAAGTAAGTGCCGATATGACCTGCAACCGAATTTTGCCGTCATACTCGGTGTAATTGGACCCCAGCTCGCGCGGTATCTGGGGGGGAAAGAGGCGTGGGATAATTTATTTTAAGTATTTCAAAATATGTAGTCGGAAATACGCTTTAATTAATAAACGTTGTTTAAAGTAAGATAAAAAGTTAGATTACTTAAGCAACAATTAAAAGTCTATTTAAAACTTGGACGGCTGTCTAAAGTTAGACAAAGTTTATTAATACGACCTAAAATATTTAACCTGAGAGGCAGAAGCTCCAGGTAGCTAACAAACTTTTTTCTTTTTATTAATAAATTAAAAAAAAAAAAAAAAGAATTTGTCAGGTGTGGGGTTCGAACCCACGCTCCCTCTCGGGAACCAGAGCTTAAATCTGGCGCCTTAGACCGCTCGGCCAACCTGACTCGATACCAACGAGCGACCAAATGTTTTATATAACACTTTTATGAAAACATATTTGTGTATTGTAAATTCACGAATTCAGAGTGCAGAATGTGTGCTACATTTATTTCAACAGTATATAGAATTTTTATATTAAAAAAACCTTCATATACCTATAAACAGTGTGGTGGCTGCAGTGGACACATAAAAAGAAATTTGGTTTGAGAATTTGCTATTAAGAATAGTGGAGACACAAACCTATTCCTTTGGTAGAATTCTATGTTTTTTCGTTAAATTCTATTGCTGACTGAGTGCTGCCACTTTTTATTTCGGAGTATTTTCCTGTTCCCATATTCATAAAGAAATATACGTGGAACACACGCATACTTGTAATTTTTTTCGTCAAATTACTTGTCAAACACAATAAATACTTGATGGAGTAATTTTTCGGTAGTGTGTGTGTGTAAGTTTGGTAAGTCTATGTTTTCGTTTGAATCAAAAAGGAATAGAAAAAGAAGTACAAAAGTATTCCTCTGAAGGTCAAAGCCAAAACGACATAAGATTAAAATTTCGTTGGAAACGTCACAATAATCCCCTGATCAAAGATACGGAACGTGAAAAATGAAGATACGAATCCTCGGCTGTCATTTAAGTTTGCCTACAAGCTCTGTCAGATAAAAAATGAGAAAGTATGTGTGTTAGGGATCTTCACACTACTCTGCTATATTGTTGTTGGATTTCACATCCATTCATCGACACAAAATTAAATTACAAATACAAAAATGTAAACAAATGGGTTTCGGAGGGTAAAACGTACGAAAGATTGACATCTTATTACGAATCCCGAAAAAAAACTATCACAGAATCCATCGCAGTTGAAAATCTCATACAAATTGACATTACGAACAGATTCGGTGAGTTCTTTTTCGGGATTCGTAAAGTTTCTGATTACGATGGAATTCCTGATAAGGCTGAGTATCTTTGTACCTGATTGTCAATGTCAATTATTGAGCAGGGCGGCGGATAAATTTTTCCACATTAAAGATAATAATTTATTTTTATTTTATATATTTTTTTTAATTATTGATCTTAAATTACCTCAACGCTCGATATGCGATATCCGATTACGTACTGGCACTCCTGCCCACTATCCAATCCAGTGAAACATGCTGAATTCAGTTTTGCTTATTTACATTGCCGTTCAAATTAAAATCCAGACATAAAAATTGAGTTTACGATGTTGTTATCCTCTGCCACCATTTGAATGATCTTCTGGCCAAATTCTATAAGAATCGGCAAATCACCTGGATTAAACTTGCTTGTAATTCGAACTCTGTAAGAAAAAAAAACAAATTTTCGTGGAGAATAGACTGTAGTGACCAGGCCCGTAGCCAGGATTTTGTTTCGGAGGGGGCTTGCTTGTATATAACCCCTTGTACACATACAAATTTACCTCTGTACATGTTTTTAATTTTGAATCTACAGGTATGTCATTTTCCCTAAGCTTAATGAGTTTAATATTTACTATCAGATAAGTAGAACCAAAGATATACCTAAGCTTCTTAAGCGAACCTTATTGGAATTTTTGGGATATTTTATACAACACAAAAATCAACGAAAAAAAGTTTCCAAACAAATGCTAACAAGGTTCGTTTAAAATGTTAATCGGCCCTTTCCAGTTAACCGTCGTCGGAGAGAATTCCGCTCCGACGGTTACCTCAAAAGGGCCGAATATCTTGGGTTCTATTATTCTGAAGGTGCACATTAATGTATTTAAGCTTAAGAAAATTTACAGAGCGTCTTTTTCTTATATAAAAATGGCCTCAGTAGATTACGTTTTTGGATTATAACGTGTTTTTTGTTTTTACGAAATTCAATATAAAATATGTTCTTGCCAAGTTCCGATGCGGACTAAAAAAAATTTCCGCAAACAACTTGGGAATGTTATTAAGAGAAATAAGGATTTTCTTATATTAAATTCATTTATTGAGGGGCTTCAACCCTTCAAGCACCCCCCCTCTGGCTACGTAGCTGGTAGTGACCGTCTGCTTTCTTACATTTGATTAAGTGGACTTGTCTGTTGCAGCAATCGTATCTTTGTGTCGGAAATGAAGAATCTCGGCTTTCTTGTGACTAGTCTCATAATTCTCCATTGGCTTAGATGAGTGCCGCCAAGAAACCCCCCTAAACTTTATTTAGAGGCAAATAACAGACTGCAAGCATAATACCACCGCACTATCAAAATTCTAGTGTTATCGTCCCAAACGTCCATTGCGATAAATATAATTTACCAACCTGTTAAATAAAAAGGAATAGCACCGATTACTTCACATACAGAAATGGAGGTAACAAAAGCATGCAAAAAGTTTATCATCAAGGTCGTATACAAGAGGGGGGCGGGGAGCAACTGCCGATTGATAATAAGTACAGTTCTCCGAAAAAATTAGGGGCCCAATTATGTCAAACGAAAACGATCAAACGATATCGTTTTGATTATATCTATCTCTATTACATCTGTAGAGAAAGATTGGGACAACTGTTGTCAAAACGATATCGTCCGATCATTTTCGTTTACCGGAATTAGGCCCCCCATATCTGAATTGAAATGTCAAAACAGTTCAACGCGTTTCGAATTTATGTGGAACATGAAGATTTCGTTATGTACTTCTAGGAGAGAAAAAGAGAACGAAAGTGGTTTTATGAAAGGAAGAGGATTTTTCAGACAAAAGAACAGTATTGATTCGCCAAAATTATTTAAAAATTAATTCTTCCTTTTCTATTTCTGTATTCAATACATTCATGTGAACGGCACATAAAATACCCGAATCCATTTCCTTTTAAACTAAAATCTTATAAAGTTCATGTTAAAACTCAAACGCATAATTATAAATAGAAATCTTTTATTTTGTATTATCATTTAATTTTACATAGTTTGCATACATCAATACATAATGATTATTTATTTTATTTTCCATGTTGAAATAAAATTTAATTGTACATCCTTTTCGCGCGAACAAATATTCAAACACCATTTTAAATTTAAAACATAAGAGATGCCATTTTTTGTATTTTCATATTATAAATTATAATTTTTCTTTTTATTTTCCATAAATTATTTCAAACTAGTTAACTATAATATAATATTAGTTTTTCATTTAAATATTTGTTTATTTTAAAAATTTTACTATTGAAATATGGAAACATTTAATTTTAATTAATTTTACTAGAGCAATTTTTCATTTCTGTATATAAATGCATTTATATAAATTTGTATGTTGTTAAAAAGTTGGAATTACATTTAATAATATTTTTATTTCTTTAAAGATACTACACACATTGGGAATGCTGTACGGAATTCGATTATGTAATTTTAAAATTCAATACTGTGATAATATATATTATTTGTTTAGTGTTTTTTTTTGTATTTAAACTATATAAATCTAATCTTGCATACATTTCGAAATATGTAATACATTTTTAAACTTCGCAGAAACAGAAAATTACTCAAAAACTGGTCGAAATGGACAAAACTGGTATAAAATGTGGGAACTAAAAGGCACTTTAACTGGATTTTTTGTTTCTTTTTTTAGAAAAAATTCTGTTCACTGCGGTTTAATTTAGTTGTAAAGAAAAAAAAGAAGACGTATAAAATGCAAAATTCGATTTGAAACCCAAAATTAAGAATAAAAGTCTATGCGATGGTGTGTGGCTACTATGTTGCCGTTTTGAGTTTAATGGTTGTTATTAGCACCCAGATTTTTATACGGTTTGCCACCATTACGTTCCCATTCTCGGTTGAATTCGTGTTCAAGGATTTCGGCACCACGTTTTCGGGTGAGGCCTGTCTCTTCTAGGCTTAATTCACACATTTGCATATCATCAACACCTAAATGGTATAAAAGTGAATTAATAAAAGTTATTAAGTCATTTTATTTGCATTCTTACCGGCAACAAGAAGAATGGGAGCTTTGTCAGCGTGTAGTTCCATTTGGCGGGCAATCCATTGGCCATCGAAGTGAGCATACCACAAACCACGTTTTGCTATTTTGTGGTATAAATTTATAATTAAAAAAAAAATAGAATTTAATTTTGTTTGAACTTACTGTTTTCTGGCGCATTGGCACGCATAAATGGAATACGGAAGTACCGATGTTGGGCAGTTGTAATTTCTTGCTTAGGCTGCACTAGTGGGGGAGTTTTGAAAGCTGAACGAAAATATTGTTTTAGGTTTGCGAAATGTTTAGGAAAATAATTAATTCGAAATTACCTGCTTCCATCACACTTTTTGGAGCTCGTTCGTTTTCATCCATAGTAGTGCGTTTGCGGTTCTTTGCCTTCCAGGCATGGTATACCTTCAAGCGGCGATGGAATTCATGTCGGCATGCCTGAGAATGATATAAGTAACATGACAATTTTAAATGAGACTGTTGTAAATATATTCGCTGTATTTATAGCTGATACAAAAATTAAAAACTGATGACTTTTTAGATTGGTGAATCGAATTGATATTCCAGATTATCAATCAAGAATGCCATGACCTATCATAACCTCTTTGTAACTACCAGAAATCCAATGTTCTGAGAGTTTTTCGCTTTCTGATTTGATTTGGAATCGCACATTTGATTGAACATTTTACTTTTCGCCTGAAAAACAAGCAACTTTGATGCTTTCCAGTGAGAAGGTTCGATTGAAGATTCTTAACAATCGAAATGGAGTAAAATAAAAAAAAAAGGTCGAATAATATTTAACTAAATTATCGTTACACGTCTAAATAAGTCAACTATGTCAGTTAATGGCTTAAAAATAAAGTATTGTTCGTTGAACTTTACCCAGGGTAGACGCAATTTTTCTTGCCGATCATTAAAGTTGTCAAATAATCTGGGCCTTTCGGTTCTCAAAAAACACCTAAAGGTTTTCAATTTTATTGCTGATATTTTGAAGAAAGAAAGAAAGGAGTTCTTAAAATGGGCCCTATCGAGAATTTCGGGCGAATTTTGTTTCCCTCGGAAAAATTTGTTCATTCGAAATATTTTCTGCTATTGTGAACAAATGTCCCTAAAACAAAAAAAACTCCAATGTAATGACAACCGAATTCCCCTAAAAATTTCATTTCCAATACCAATACATTGCGAGGGAAACTTCTCGTGATGAATAAAGGAACTGTTAACGCTTCTATTTCTTATTGTTCAATTTATATTTCAAAAATGAACAATAGCGTTGTCAAAAAACGCTTTATGGGGACGTCAGGGTGACTTCAGGGCTTAACGAACAAGAATTATGTTTACTAAAATACTTGAGTTGAGATATTCGCGTAGCTTTGTACCTACAAATACGCTCAATGGGGAGTGTCGCGAATAAAAGTTCCCTGGAAATGTTTTTATCCATCTCAAATTGAGAACATGACATATGGTCATACGTTTCTATTGGAATTTGGCTTGGCTTAAATAAGCCAAATTCGAATTCGAGCTTAAAAGCGGCAGTGAAAATATGTTGGCGTTTTTAATTCTTGAAGGAGGGAAACTTTCCCAGGGAAATTTTATTCCAGATAGCTATGAAGACTAATGTTATTTTTTTGTGAAATAGCTAGAACTATATCAAACTCTCTCTTTATCCGATTTTTGGGTGTGAATGATAGCAAAAATTCAATTATGCAATAAGAAAAGGTCTTTACTTTCTATTTGCAAATATGCGCTTGCAGATAATGCTGCATTGAAAATGCATTTTTTTTCTGAAATCCCATATAAATGGTGTAGCACTTAAAAAATTGTATTTAATAAATGAGCTGAATACCATAGACATGAATATGAGGGTCCAAAACCCCTTAGATGAGGCCTTTCTGTATGCAAGACGCACTTAAAAATTCATTTTTATAGTGCGTCTTGCATGCAGAAGACCCATCTAAGAGGTGTTGGACCCCTATATTCATGTCTATGGTATTCAGCTCTTTTATTAAATATAGTTTTTTAAGTGCTATACCTTTTATCTGGGCTTTCAGAAAAAAATTAATTGTTAATGCATCAATGCCCCAACCGCAGCTTGCATGACTAACATATTTGCGAATAGAAAGTAAAGACCTATCTTATTGCATTAATGAATTTTTGCTATCAGTGGGCCATCTCACACTGGGTCAATTTTGAACCAGACTAACCACAAGGTACTTTTTGCTTTAATCGCACACGGAGTAAAAAAAGCTAGCACAAAATTTTGTGTATATGAAAAGTCTTTAATTGTATAGGAGTATTTTATTTCTATCTGACGCTAAGAACAACAAAAAATTGTTCTGTTTTAAAAAAATAACAACTGAATTCCGCATAACAACAGATTTTTTTGCCTAGAAACTAACAACTTGTGTTTGTATTAGTAGTTGAACTTTGTTATTCCTCTCACAACAAGGAGAACATTTTGCCCTTTTCATTCTACACTCTTCAACTCCCTCATCAACAAGCTTCAATTTCCCCAGGTTGAATTGCTCTCGTGTGTGATAGCCCATCAGCGTTGCCACAAAGAAAAAATTATTGAGGGCCACTTTGAGGGCCATTTCCTTAATGTGCGGGCAACCACAATCCGTCAGAGAAATCTTTTTTTTTATTTTCTTTTGTCGCAAATAGTTTGGCAAACAAAGTTTGTATGAGCTTTGTTCGTGTACTGTGCAAAACCGAATTTCTACACAATTTATTTTTTGAACAATGAAGTATTTTCGCTGAAAATTTGTAGATTTCGACAGTACGCGAACAAACCTTTTATTATTAATTATTTTTTATAGAATATTTGTTTTCTAATTTAGAGAGAAACATCTGAGCGCTCAAAGATTTTTTAAGGGTGCAAAAAATCTCACATAAGAGCTAAGATTTTTTTTCGGAGCTACAAAAATTTTGTATTTTTCAAACATGTTTTATTTTTAAATTGATCAGCCTTATTGTGAGTTTCACCCGAAAAATATTTATTAGAATTTTAAAAGCTATTGTGAATTTCACCCGAACGAAATAACGTTTTCCGCCTTATTTCCCTCTTTTTCGCCTACTAAAAATTTATGAAAATTTAAGCTGTCAATAGTTTTATATTCTGATATTTTGCCTGCAATTAATGTTCACAAAAAGGAAAAATTTCGGAACATGAAATATTTTTCGGGTGAAGCTCACAATAAGGTATCCTTTCTTGTGAAAGGATTCCACCTCCGTCAAATGATTTTTTTTGTAGGGCAACTCCCAATGAACACAAAAAATTACGAAGTGCGGGCCATTTCTTGGTGGCCCGGGGCCAAGGGCCAAAATAAAAAACAAAGGGGCCAAATGGCCCGATCGGGCACATTATGGCAACGCTGTAGCCCATTCACACCAAAAAATTACGAAATGACTTTATGGGAGAATACGAAAAATTCACAAAATTAATTTCACCTTTTCTTGTGACTTGTCAGGTATCAGCAATGTTGGGGACAATAGGGCTGTAAATCAATCTTTAACCTAATGTGCTAATATTCTACTTGAAATTTCAACTCAAGCGTCAAATCCCAGCTTTTGATTGAGAAAAGAAATATTTATATTCGATAAAAAAAAAAAATAAAATTCTTATTCTTCTATTGTTTTTTTATTTTAAAACTTACCTCAAGCAATTCAATATCACAGGAAGTGTTAATGGCGTCACGCAATTCAGAGTACTTCCACTTAGACAAATCGTACTTTTGTTTGCCCAAGAGCTGCTGTTGAGCGCGAACATTTTCTGACCTAAATAAATTAAAATACAAATTAATTGAAAATAAAAAAACAAAAATATTTATGTATGAAAATAATGTAAGTGTATCATAAAATTTACAAAATTTGTACTATTAATTAGAAACTGGAAGTACATAATTTTCCATTTATACAGTTTTATCACATGATTCATCATGATCAGAATTTATCTGCAAATAAAGTATGCAGAATGTATGAATGTTTTTTTTTTACATCGAATTGTTTTGTTGTAGTTGATTTCTTATTGGCAGATTAATTCTGATTATTTAAATTTTTGTGATATGATTCAAGATTGTTTCAATTAACCTTAAGCAAGAATTATTTTTATTAAAAAATATATAATACAGAGTCAGTATAGCTGGTGCATTGTTTAAATTATCATAGTATGTACAAAATCTAGCAATATAAATAAATATTAGTTTTTTTTTTTAAATTCATTCTATAAGTATGTAATTTGGTGCTTAAAATACAAACACCTTGTAAAAAATTGTTATTAGCTATATGCGTAAAAATGATGAGTTACTTAAGAAATATTTTGTATTTCGTTTTTCTATAAAATGATGATTTACAGTGAATGATATTATAACATGGGCATTTCTGCTGTAATGATGAGTTTTATTGTTCTACCAACAACGAACAATTGAACAAACTTTAAAAATAGGAAAATAAAATTTCAAAAAAAAAAAGGATGAATAATTTTTGCTAAGCAAAAGAAATAAATATTTAATTAAAGCAATGATGGCTTCCAAAAACGCTATATATTCCTATCATTGACTTACTTTTGATGGAAACGCGATGCGAAGTTTGTAACTCCTCTAAAACTGAGGAATAAAATCGAAATATTAATGTTGGTTACCATTGTTCTGAACAACAATAATATTTAATAAGTTTCAAAGAAAAAAAAAAATGGACAAAAATAAATTAACTTAAAAGAAAAAAAAAAAAGAACACAACAGAAAATTGAAAGGGATTCAAAGTGTTTTCTTCCATTTTCAACTGTCTAAATACTTGGTTGTCAGTTTAATATTCTGAGTGCCCACAAAATTGTATACGTCAATTTAAAAGAGCAGAAGAATTAGACAAACGTCAAATTTCTTTGAAATTTTAAAATTTTGCTGTCAAAATCCATAGATAAAAAAACCCAAGTGTGGGAGACTTGGTGAAAATTTCACGTTACCAAACAGAGGTAGTATAAACAATATTTCTCCCAATGAATTGATTATTTTCCCTTCCTTCTTACTTGATTAACTGCGACAGAAAATATTTGAGCAACGAATCCTAAAAAAAATCATGCTTGATAGCGAATGTGATGAATTTTTGTGAAGCATTGGGTTTATGTTTATGAGAATACGAATTCCTTGGAGATTCGGCGAAATTTGGCGAATACGGTGGGGGAAATTTGTGTTTTAAAACGTCAATATTTCAAACAGTTATAAACCTTGCGAGAATATTTTGGTGTCATTTTAAGCATCTTGAGTGCGAGAGAGCATCGTGCATTGGTTATCGAAGATTTAAGAGTGGCGACTCTTCTTACGTAATCGCGCGCCGACAGTTGTATTCAGATTCACGTTATAATATTCGGCGAAGAGTGACGGGCCAAGTGTTAATTTTATTCGTTCGTGGTTACAAAGGTTTCGAGAAACTGCTTCAGCTCTAAATACCCCATATCCAGGGCCAATCAGAACATCAAGGATACCCGAAACCATAAGGAATGTGAAGCAAAGCTTCCACGAAAATCCAAGAACTTCAATATGGAAAAGTGCACCCTTATGGGGCTCTCAAAATCTATAGTTCACGAAATTTTAAAGAAAGACATGAAATTCCACCTTTAAAATTCAATTAGTGCAAAAATTAAAAGAAAATTATTTTAATTTACGGAAAAATTATGGTGGAGAGATTTCAGAAATCTTCTGGAGCGAAGAAGCCCGCTTCCACCTAAATGGATACGTCAATAAGCAAAACTGTCGCTACTGGGCTCCACAATCACGTAACCCACTTTTTAAATCCCACCGGCCGTTACATTGCCCAAGATTAAGTGCTTGATGCGCCTTATCGACGAACGGAATAATCGGGACCTTTTTTTTTTTGAAAATTTCGAAGAAGAGTCGATAAATGTGAACAGTTAAGACTATGGGCAAATTTACAAGCACATCCATATTAGTCGTCACACACGTGGTTTCAATAAAATGAGGCAACTCCACATACCGCTAGAGACCTCCCGTGGTTACGGAGGTCTACAGACTTAACCCCCTTTGATTTTTTTTTTGGGGTATCTAAAAAGTAAAGTTTGCAACAATATCCGCAAACCGTGATGGTGCTGAAAGAAAATATCCGCGGTGAAATTAACGATATTCAGCCAAACCTGCTACATCGCGTGGCACGCAATACGATGGACCGCTTTCAACAATGTGTACGACTAAATGGACAAAATATGGATGATGTAATTTTCAGAAAATAAAATCCGCATTCTTGTTCTTTATAATAAATTAAAAACTATAACGGCATACCTCATAGTTTTTTTTATTATTCACGTTTGAAAATATAAATATCCCACCCTGTACATTAATCCGTGGCTCAGAACTTTTAACTCACCGATTTCGGCGGACAACTGAGCTTCAATGATGGTTCAAGGCGCAAGTATATGATACTATCCAATTAAACGCCTTAGTCAATACGCTGTAATCGGCGAGTTATAATTCCTGAATCAATATTTGAACTACAATTGTACAACTGCCCCCTAAGCTGGACAAATAGAAGGGCCACCCACAATAGGCCAACAACTGCCAACATCTGATAAATGTGACAGACGCAACATTACAAAAGTCAACTAAAACCGCCTTTTTTAGGTTTAAAAAAGTGTTAGATCATATTACAATGATCATGATTAATGATTTCACTTAAAAAAAAAAAAAAAACATATCCAAGACGATATCAGTATTTGTTACAAAAATAGTTTCATCTAACCAAGCTATAAATACAGAACTGTGTAACTACCCCAAGTCCACCACTTCTGATGACATATACAAGGCCTTGTACCTGGACATAGCTGCCAAATACAAATCCCTCGGTTGGAATCTTCTTTTTACTGATGTTTCAAAAACCGATAGCCACACATCGTTTGGAGTGGTCGACGAAAATGGTTCAGTCTTCTCTAAAGGACTGCTACCAATTTTTATCAATTTTCACCGCAGAAGCATTCGCTATATAAATAATAAGATGTTCTAAAAATAAAAAGACTATCATATTTTCGGATAGCGTATCTACAATATCTGCATTTAAAAATACCTCTAACTCCATCGAAATCATCGAAATAATACGCAACCTCATTATATCCAACAGCGAAACAATAAAAATCGTCTGGATTCCTGGTCACACCGGAATCAGAGGCAACGAGACTGCCGATACAGAAGCCAAATCAGCAATAAAAGAACCTTTAAAAATGTTCTACCAATACAATAAAAAAGATATTAAAAACCTCCTCCTCGAAAACTGGAAATACAAAAAGAAAAATAACTGGGCAAACTATAACCACACATACAAAAATTTTAACCCAAACGAGGTTAAAACAATCTACCCCAGCAATATACCTCTTAAAAAACTAAAGATATTCACTAGACTCAGACTTGGCCACTCGTACATAACGCACAAACACCTATTCAACAAGGAACCACAAGCTTTATGTCATCTTTGTGAAGAAAAACCCACTCTTACCATGTCTCATCTTCTTTCCTGCACAAAAGTTTCTGAATCCTGCAAAAACGTATCCAACTACAGCCTCACCCATCTACTATCAAATGTCAACACCGAAAACATAAATTTTGTATACACAATATTGACAACTCTAAACCTCGAAGACTCTATTTAACTTAACTTAATATTAATTTCTATTTTTCTAGTTGAAAGCCCTGGCAACTAACTCTAGTTTCTAAGTAATTATTAATTTTGTAATTCACTTACAATTTAATAAAATTAGAATAATAAGAATAATAAATAGTTTCATCAAAGTTAGGGTAATTCCTTAAATAATAAATTATAATTTAGGAGCGGAAAAGGTGGATTTTTAAACAACGCTTGAGTCCGAACGGTCATCGGTGAAAAAATCATATAATTTTTTCGAAAGGTTATTTACGAAAAATTATTATTTTTCAATAATAGGAAATAAACGACAAAAAACAAGATTCTTGCATTTATGTCCATGATATGTCGTGGAATTTTGGTGACGATTCGGATTCACAATCAAAAACCGAAAACACTATGTGACTGCACTTTCAAGTGTTTTTTTTTTTTTGGCTAGAACTGTATTTGTTGTTTGTTGGGTAGTGAACATTGAAGTCTTACATAAATGGACAAGCTCCGACAGCTATCAAACTTTGCAAGTCTGTAACTGGCAATTAGGAAAAGAGCAGACCTACAAATTGTGACAGAATAGATGTGTCGCTTCCGTTTCTAAATAAAATTTCTTTGTTGAAGTTTTTTTTTAAATGAAAGAACAACAAATTGAGTGAGGTGCAAACAATTTTTTTTTAGGCTGGAGGTATAGCTATTTCACGGTTGCCTGTGCCGATCATCAGGCTCCTTTAGTGGTTCATTCAATGCAGAATGGCAGAAAGTGGCGGGGAAAAGTTTTTTTTTTTTAATGAAATGGAACATGCATAGTCTAAGCACCACTTAAGGAGTCTGATGATCGGGCTGCCAACCGTGAAAGGATGGTGCGAAAGCTTTGCATCACACAAAAACTTTCCAATTTTGGATGTAATTTGGTGCAATGAAGTTGATTAATTCAAGTATAGATGCCACCAAAAAACCACATAGAGTAACCAAAGGTACACATCACTTGATGCAGATAGCTTGATTATTCAACAGTCCTGGTAAAAAAGTGATCAAGGTAACCTAGGTACTGACAAATGCTAAATGTTTATCTCAGTAAAATGAAGATACCATATATTTTTACCAAAATTTCATAAGAAATAGAGATTAAAATTGAGCATTTTATATTACTCTGATATACTTTATAAAATATTATCAGATTCAAAACTCTTAAAATTTGCAATATTATTCATAAAATAGTTTAAAGTTCAAAACCTAGTACATTTCTTTTGAATATCACCTTCTTCTACGAATATCTTAGAATATTTGTTACTATTAATTCTTTTAGAGTGCATCATTTATATTTTTCATGCTTATATAAGAAGTGTTTATAGAGAAATACGTGTTGTGTTTTGATTAATATCCAATTCAAATTAAAAAAATTATGTTAGATAAATAAAAAAAAAAAAGTACTTCCTGTAAAAAAAAATTAAAAATGTAAACAAAAATAACCGTAGAGTGCTGTACCTGATAAGTTTGTTTGGCCCCATGGACGAAACTTCGCTTTGACCACTGAGAGAAAGAAATGTTAAATAAAATCAAAATGAGAATAAAAGTTCTTGTTTTTTTTTTTTATACAATATCAAAAGAAAATTAAAATGGAAATAAATAATTTTTACAAAAGAAAAAAAATAGTATGTTTATGCAGATAAAAATATGAAAAAGTAAAAAGAACCAAATTAAAAAAAAAATGTGTGCTCTCCAAAAATGAATAAAAGAAAAGAATATTAAAATAAGAAAGTATAAATCAAAAATAAACATATTTTTATGTACAAACCAAAACCAAAATCGATAACCACACATACTTCCTGATCACTGGCGGGCTATCCTCCACCTGGCCATTAGATTCACTAGCTAATCGTAGAGCTAATTCATGATCACGACGTTCTTGTTCCAATTGTTGACGATATTTGGCATCGTCTTCAGCTTCTTTTTGTAATTGAGCTTGAAGTGAGAGGGCCGCTCTGCGGTCTTCTTCTTCTTGCTTCAGTCGTTGGATTTCTTCAGCCTTGCGACGCGATTCCATTTCGGTTTTACTGCAAAACAAAAAGAAAATGGCTTATTATGAATAACTTTTCTAGTGACATTTTTGGACTGTTTAGATTGTTACATCAAATATTTTAAGGTTTGTTTACTAATTCGAAGTCACTGATCGCGAATCTACGCTCAGTTTTTTTTTCTAGCAGCTACAGTTTTTGATCTACAGCTACTACGTGTATATTGAGTTCACATCAACTTTATGTCGTTTTCGATGGGATTTTCGGAGTGTTTTACTCTTTTCTAATTCCAATTGAATAAGAAAAATTATCTTCTGTAATGTGTGTGTGTGTGTAGTAGTAAAAACTAAGAAATAAATTCTTCAAAAATACGAAGATGAGAAGAAACAAAAACAATAGAAAACTATTTGTTTTTGACCATATTGAATTAAATTCAAATGGAAGTGTTTTGCAACCTTTAGGCCAATGCTTTTCGTCAGTTGGGCTCATCAGTTAGATGCTGTTGTACCTTTCTAAGACGCATAATTTAAGTCGATGGCTACCGACAAAAATATATTCAGCAGCAATGATATGCTGCAAATAATATTTTTCCAGGGGAAAACAGCGTCTTACTTATTAGCCCAACTGTCATGCCTGGGCGAAACGCATTGGACTAAAGGTCGCAACAAACTTCCAAGAACAACAAAAGAACAAGAAGCATTTACTACTTTGACAATTAATCCAACGAAAGGCTTTTAAATGTATATGTGCGTTCAGATCGCACTCCTAGAATTTCTAAATGAAATAATGAGAAAAAAAATACTACTAAATCATCACTCCGAATAGCCAATGGAAGGCTTTCGGAGTGTTGGGAGTGCAAAAAGGAGTGAAAAGGAGTCTGTCCTTGGAGTGACCAATGGTAAACGACAGTAGTCTACATACATATTACGATGGCATTATTCATGGCCCACAAAATCGCAAATTGGTGAATGATTCTGATTTAAGCTTTTCAATGTCTCAGAAATTGAGAAAAATTTATTGGATTTGTTTGGGTTATTCAAAACATCTGAGGCAAGGGTGATGATTATTACGTTGAGCAAGTTGAGGAGATGTTCTCACACTTCCAGCGACTTGGATGTAACATGAGCATCAAAGTAAACTCCCTGCGAATATAGGTGACTTAAGTGAAGAATAGGGCGAACGATTTCACCAAGATAGTTATTCTATGGTAGAACGATTTCAGGATTGCTGGGATGCGACCTGCTTGCGATTTTTGCTGGAGTATTCAGAGTAGCACTTAGTCATTCAATAGCTGTACACAATCAAATATATAAAGAAAATCACAGAGTTTGTAGTTTTTACATAATAAAATATTTTTTGTACGCTGAGTGCATCCTTTTCTCAAAAGAGTCCCTCTTTTTATTTAAGAACTAGAGCTGACACAGCAAAACTGATATAATATTTGAATTCAAAGTCCAAAATTACCTCAGATTCATGTAAAACATTCTTAGCAACAGACTTACTGTTCGGCAGTGTTATTGATGTAAAAATATCAGGCTTATAAAATTCTTTTTCTTATTAAACAGTGTTTGCTTTATGCATTTCGAAGGGTTCTCTGTGCTTCGAATTGTAGAAATGTTCATACAGGTTCGAACGAATGATTCGTTAACGAACGACTTAAATTAAAATATCGAAACACAGACAACAATCAGCCGATATGCACGCATGCTCCCGAAATAGGGTTAAGATTTTTTACAAAATGTAAAAAGAAGGACAAGTTTCAGTCTATGCTACGGCGGATAGAGAAGGATTATTCCTCCAGACAGTTTAACGGAGATCAGGCTTCGGAAAAATAATAATGAAATCGGGAAGATATAAACCAAAAAGTCTTACGAATGGAAGCCCAACACTTTTGCTACATATCCATAAGATGGGAGACCTTCAAGATTGCGCCAACTACAGAGGCGTCAGTAACTTATAAAATGGTTTCGGCAGTAATATGCGATACTTAAAATGGTTCTAGCGTTCGGTCCTAATCAGTAAATTTACATTCACAGCAAGGATATTAAAGGGCCTCTCCGCGCAGAGGAAGTGGAGGCTGTGGTGGTTGCTTTCCAGCATTCGCCCGAACCACGACCTGGAAAACAGAGCCCTGCTTCACCACTTCTACCTCCGAAACGAAATTACGCAATGGCGATCGGAGAACCTCGGTTTCACCGGGTTCAATGAAGAACAATTGGCAAACGCCATTATCGCCGAGCAGAATGGGTTAAATTCCCTGTTAATTTCGAAGGTAGAGCTCAAGCTCATCTTCGAGTCACTAAAGAAAAAAAAAGTCAGCAGGAGTCGATGGTATATCCAACGTTGTACTACGACATCTACCTTAGGAAGCAGTTGTCATTTATACCACACTGTTTAACAACGCTCTGAATAATGCATATTATCCAGGGCGGTGGAAGACAGCTGTGGTGCATCCTCTCCCGAAAAAGGGCGATAGGACAACTCCAATCCGGCGAATCTCCGGTCGATAAGTCTTCTCCCAAGTATCAGCAAGGTATTCGAGAAAGTAATCAAGAGCTCTGTTTAAGTGGTCAGGGGACAACAATATCATACCGGATAATCAGTTCGGATTTAAGGCGATTTGACACCATTTATGCCGCGTCCAAACTCGTTCCTGATATCCAGTGGAATAAATCCAAAGAGCAGTGTACGGGTACCTGTCTGGTTGAATTGGAGAAAGCTTTCGACACCATATGGCTAGAAGGTCTTTATCTAAAGCTGACCAGGCTTGGCATAAGTAAACCGCTATTATATATTCTTTATGACATGCTCAATGATAGAAAGTTTGTTGTCAAAAGTGGCAATGTAACTTCTACCAAGATCTTCGGCGATAAAAATGGTCTTCAGCAGGGAGCGGTGAACTCGGCGTTTCTCTTCAGCATTTACACCAGCGATCTGATAGGAAGTCTAACTCGTGCAATTGCGTATGCCGACGATCTAATTGCGTACAGAACGGCCACAAAAGTTGAGGTCATCAGAATTCTTTTGCAGCGTGACTCACAAGATTCAGCGATATTGCGATAACTGGACGTTAAAAATTAACTTTCAGAAATCAGAAACTATTCTGTTTAGGACTCCGTTGCATGCAGCCACAAGGGATACGAGAAAGAACTGGCGCCAGCTGGTGAAGGTAGGGCCAAATGGACATCCACTGGCGAGTAAAAGTGTAGTAAGTGCCTTGGCATCTGTCCGACAGACATATACATGCTGCTGTGACCAAGGCTAGGGGAGCTTTTGCCCTGACGAAACAAGTTTTATAGCAGCCGGCTTGACACCAGGGTGAAGGTGATTTGCTACATGGCCCTCATCCGGCCGATAATTGCCTATGGTTGCCCGGTTTGGTTCAACGTTGCCCCATCTCAAATGGAAAAGATTCGTGTATTTGACGCTGTCTTGGATTACACAGAACACCTGAGTCTAAGTACAAACATTATTATTCCAACCTGGTTCTATACAACGGGGCCAACATGAATAGAATAGATAATTTCTTGTTAAAGCTGATTCGGGGTCACATTGCAAGAGCGATGTCCTCGAAAAACAGCTTAATTTTTGGGGCATATTACCCCAACCAAGAATATTATGAGAGTGTGCGCTTAGGCGGCTTTATTCCGCCCGATGCATTCCTCTACTTAGACAGCCGAGGGCTGATACAGGAAAGATTGGCAGTTTCGCTAATCTACCACGTTGGGCGTAGAACTTTAGACAGCCGACTCCTTTATAACCGAGATGTCCTCGCACAAGGCGGAGCTGAGCGCCTTGCGTTCAGTAGGACTGTGTCCGATCGGGACCGAAGAGATAGGGTAAGGCAGGAGAACCAGTTTTGGTGGCTAACTGAAAATTTTACAGATATTTAAAAGTTGACTAAGTCTTTCTGTCTTGGCCAACTTCCATAGGTTTAGGTGTATTATTTGTAAGTACGGGCAGTCGGGTAGGCACCAAAAAAAAATTGTTAATGAAACCGAGTTTTTTGAAAATCTTCTCGGTGAAAAATATCAACTATTCACAGAGATTACTCACAAAATAAAAACAAAAAACTAAAACCAAGAAACTTACAGTTTTTTGTTCTCTTCGTCTTCGCGATTCCTTCGTTCTTCTTCTTCTTTTGCACGACGATCAGCTTCTAGTGCTTCTTGAACTTTTCTAAGTCTTTCTTGCTCTTCAGCTTGTTTTTGTTCCTATAAAATAATAAAAAAAAAACATTTGTAAAAATCGTTTTCTAAAAGTGCTTGTACTGTACTAATTAAAATACCTCTAACTTGCTATTCAAAGCCACCGTAAGTTTGTTCATATTGCCTGTGATTCTGTTCATAAGATCATCTATTTCTTTCGCTTTTATTTTCGGATTTGCCTTTATTAAAATTCGAGAAAAATCAATCAATGTTAAATTCAATGATTTTTTTTTTTTTAATTTACCCTGATTTTTTTAATTGCATCGTCAATTTGTGTTTCAACGGAGCTAACCTCACTTATAATACTCTCCTTACCAGCTTTAAGTTGTTTTGCAATATCAATAGTTTTTGCCGCACTCGAACGGATATTATTTATTTTAGTAATTCCATGAAGTCTAGGGCGATGCTGTTTCCTCGCTAAATATCCACGAACAACTTTCTGTATGACAAGCACACATTTGTTACGATACCGTATACGATTCTTTACTGCAAATTTAAAGTAATTAATCAAGATTTGATTAGATTCTCAAATATCGAAAATACTAACATTTGATAACACATACAGCTCCCAGAGTAGACTTAACCCATCTGGAACGAATCAACCATTTCTTTACCTTTGCGACAATTGCTTTAAGATTCTCTGGATCAGATTTCATGATGCGATCAAACTCTATGAATTTTCCTGGTCTAAAGAACACTCTAGTTATGCCAAATTTAAAGTCCTTCGAACTTAAATTCAGCGATTGCAACATAGCCTCACAGAAGGTTCTGGGAAGTAGTTTGGCCAACTCAGGTGGTAGGTAGGATTTGTACATATTGTACAAATCAGCGAATGGTACACGCGATGGATAACCATGTTCCATCAGTTCAAGAACTGAGATTGTGCCAGAACATTTGAGCTGACCCAGAGCGAGGCCACCTTCGAAGTCACGATCAATCATTTTGCTATTCGGCTTAATGCAACGAATAAAGTTGGTGCCCTAAAACAAATGTGTGAATGAAGATATTTTTCATAATTTATTAAATTTCTTTCGATCTTACGTTCTTTTCTAGTTTCTCCATAAGTTCGGCAAGCTGTGTCTTAAATTTAGATCCGACAGATATGAAATTAAGTTTTCCACGAGAACTGTTACTTCCAGAAGGGAAAAGCGACTTAAGAAGAGGATTTTCACATTCTTGGACGAGGCCTTCCAGCGAGGCATGCAGAGCATCGTTGTTCTTCTCAATAAATTGCTCCTGAAAAATAAAAAAATAAATGCCTATAATCAACAGGGAAAATAAATTAAATTGTCATTCATACCGTTTTATAACACACAGCTCCAGCAAAATGTCTCACCAAAAAGCCTTCTTCATCACGAAGAGTTCTGTGTGCTTTAAGTCGGGAAGAACGTGGAAATCCCAAACGAAAATGTCCTGGCCAAGCTTTATGAACTTCATCGGTAAAATGCATTGCCGATGGTTTGGGCAATTTACTCTCCTCATCCAACAATGTGTAGATTCCATTTGCTTTGGACTCAATTAACTCAATTATATCCTGATTATCAGTGAATTGAATTTCAGGAACATTTAAACCTTCTCGTTTATACAATTCTTGTTCGTTTTTGAGAATATTATCGTTGAAGAACTTCTGCAGTTTTTCATTGCAATAATTGATGCAGAATTGTTCGAATGAATTCACTGTGAAGTATTCGAAGCCAGCTATATCAAGTACACCGATGTAATAGCTTGAAGCCTTGAAGGGAATACTTTGATTGATGAGAAAAACAATACGATCAAAGACTCGACTGTAGATAGCTTTAGCAAGAGCATCTCGTGCATTGCTAGCTTCGTAGATCTTCAAAGGAACCCTAGAAATAAAATTTCCATACGTCAGGTTTTTGTTTTTTTTTTATTCTCTGTTTCTATGCCCAACTTACATAATAACAGTTCCCTTGATACCACCTCCTTTACTCTGCATAACTCTGGATACTAAAGCTTGTCTCAGTTCAAATGGATCAACACCGAGCAGTCTTGAAGTGATAGTTAATGATTTTTCCGATGCCTGTGAAACTTGGCAGCCACCACGAGCATCATCGGGAATTTCCTCGAATGCTATATTTCCCAAATGGAGTACAGCAGCAACTAGAGAGTATATTTCCAATTTACTATCTCCACTAAGTCCCAGACGACCGAGAGCATTGTCCAAAGTTTGAAAATGTTCGTAGTCATCAATAATGGGATCTTTTAATGGACCCTTTGAGTTGTGATCGCGAGACTTTTGGGACGATGGAATGAGTTTTTCAGTTTTTGCCTTGGCGAAATATTGAGTGCAACCAGAAAGATACTGGAATGAAAAATTATAGTATATTTTATTTTATAGATAAATTGAGATACAAAAATCCTTTGGCCATAAAAAAATTGCTTATAAACTTGTACGCATGTAAAAAGTGCAAAAATCCATACAAATTTGTGTGGACTCTAAGAGGCATGTTAAATGACATCATCCAAGAAGGTCAGTGGTTGACCATTAGCAACAATATAGAAAGGAATGACATAGCAGATGCACTGGCAAGGAAAGGGTCAATATCAAATAGAGACAATAGTAGCCAATTAGATAAGGGACTAAACCTCCCGAATAGTGTAATCAAAAGAAAGATAGACCTAATAACGAAAGAGCAAATCAGTAACTCCTGGATATCCATAAATTAACTAACTAATCCTGGATATCCAGGAACGATTGTGTCATATCTAAAAGTTTATGTCCTAGGATTATTGAAAAGGAAACCCAGTTTATTTTTATCGCTGAGTAAAAAGAATATTAGGGACATTGTGCCATTGGCATAATGACCACTAGATTGGGTGTACATGCAACCGATTTCTGTAGGAGCTGTCAGGACGTTGAAGAAATAGAAATAATTAAACACCTGATCTGCGACTGCCCAAATCTCCAAACAAATCGCATCCGTTACCTTGGAAACAGATTTGTTGGAGGACTAGACGATCTAACGCAGGTCTCAATAGCAAACATGAGAAAATATATAGAAAGCACGGACTGGTTCGGAAATGAACCAGTCTATGTCAGCCACTAGCTTAGGATTAATCTCTGTTTATAGGAGATTCAGAGCTGGGCACGCCCCTACTAACCTAACCTGACCTTTTTTGTCGTTAGATCAATATTTTCAACAAAAAAAAAAAACCTCTGAAAACGCTCAATATCCGGTGTTTCTTTTGATCTACTTTCTTCAAAATCGCCGTTAAGGTACTTGACGCATTTGCGTAAGTTTTCCTCAAATATTTTTGCTGCGACATTTCTTCCCAAAAATTGATAATTTTCGAAAAATTTACAAAATTAATGTTCATTGTCAAAATTTAGGGTGTGTTCTTAACAAATAAAAATATAAAAATAGTTCCCCACCGAAATGCAATTAAACTATGACAAATTATCGTATTATGCAAACACTTACTCTATAATCATCTGGTTTGCCAAGTCCCAATCTATCACGCAATTGTTGTGGAGCTCCAGCCAAGAGCATATAGAACACATGATAGTTTCGTTCCTCCGAACTTTGAGTACAAATTCTGCTCTTCTCCAACAAATAATGAGAAATATAACCTCCAACAACTTGACACTTGGAATCATAATGAACTTCAATAAATTTACCAAATCGGGAACTGTTATTGTTGCGAGTTGTCTTAGCGTTGCCAAATGCTTCCAAAACAGGATTAGCTTAGATAAAGAAAAAATATAAAAAAATCACATATTTTTAAAAAAAATTAACAGTAATTCGAAGTGACTTACCATCCAAGATCTTTTGTTCTATTGGACCAGCACTATCCAAAGAGTAGCAGAGATATTTGAGCAAATATTTTGTCGATTCTGTTTTTCCAGCTCCCGATTCACCAGACACTATAATGGACTGTGATGCCTTGAGGACACGCATATCACGTATTGCTTTGTCGGCTAAAAGATTTTTTTTTTTTTTTTAGATTGTTTACAAAAAAGAAAAATATTTTTGCACTTACCAATAGCAAATACATGGGGCGGAAGTTCTCCAATCGACCTGCCATTATACTGTTTAATAGTCGATGGTGCGTAAAGATCTTTTAACTCCCGATAGGGATTGACAGCAATAAGAATGTTTGCAACGTATGTCTGTGTAAGTAAATATGTTATTATTGGTTTGTTTTAACTGACACAAAATAACTTACGTAGATTTTATCCTTATAATATCTAGTCTTTAAATTGTCAAGGAATGTGGCCTCATTAAGGAGCATCAGTTCACCTGTAATTAAATTAAAGGAAAAAGAAATATTAAACAGATTCAATTACTTCAATAAATGTATAGAAAAGAAAAATATTACATATAAAAATAAAACAATTGTTGTAAAGTCTTCCTAAATAGTTGTTTTTTTTTTATTTTTATTTTTATTTTATTTTTTTTTTAGAACGGAGCTGGTGCGGCATTAGATTACATTGGCGCATAAGACTTTGATAGTAATATAAGTTTATTTTCAACAGTAAAAGGTTTTTTTTTTTTAATGAAAAAGCAAGAGGTTTGTTCGCTGAGCCCTGAAGTCACCCTGGGGTCGCCCGAAAGCGTTTTTGAAAACCCTGAACTCTCCCTGACAATCGAATTCTCTGCTTTTTGAAACATGGGGTCGCCCTGAACTCGCCCTGAAGTAGATCTAGGTTTTTTGCTGAGGCGAGTTGAGGTAACGAATACACTGACAAAATGATAATTAAGTTGTGAAGCATTTATTTTGTTGACTTGTTTATTTTTCAAATGGAAATTACATAAAATAGTACAAATTAAATAAAAAGAAAATGGAAACGTTTTAAGTTGTTTTCATTCAGTTTAAAAGCTAATTCTATGTTTTAATTTTCAGATATACAATGTCAACAAACAATTAAGAGCCCTAGGTTTTTTTTTTGAGAATCGAAAAACCTAGGTTTTTTGACAACTCTTCGGGTTGTCAAGAAAACCTGGGTCAACCCTGAGTAAAGTTTAACGAACAAAGCTAATATTAGTCCTAGTCCCAGGACTGTGTTATGTTTTGGCGGTAAGGTTACCTTCGCACGGGATTTTTTGATGTCGCAGGTTCGGAACAATTTATTGGCACAATGTAGCAACACACAGGTATGATTTTTATTTCTAAGAAAAGATTAAGAAATCTCAAAGCAAATAGAATACCTGCAAATTAAGGCTTTTCTATAGATCTATGCCAAATCTTTTAAATAACCTATTAACCTGATTATTTTTTATCATATTGTATTTATTTTGCTGCATTAAAAATGATTCTAAAGAAAAAAAGAAAGAACTAAAAATAACGGTGCATAATTTATTCAAATAACATAACGATAAATATTAATCTTTTGTTCTCCAATAACACTATGCTGTATTTAAATTAGTGAATTGATTATTTTTTTATGTTAAATTTTATTTTTTTTTTTTTAACAAAAAGTAAATTAGCATATGAGAGCTATTAGTCACTCACAACGAGACAATGAGATGTGACAAAATACTATGTACTATATATGTGAATCAAAAGAAGTTTTTTGAGTTTTGCAAATTGTTGCTCATCGGGTTAAATTTTCTGATGCCACTTAGAAAATTTTTAGTTGGATGATATTTAAAATGGGTGTTTTCCTAAGCCTTTTTTGACCAATGTGAACACCATCATTATAGGTTTATTCGTTGAACACTGCAGTAACCCTGGGGTCGCCCAATACATTTTTGACAAAAAAAAAATGAATGCACTCTGACAATCAGTTTCTGTGTTTTTTAAGGACCATGGGGTCGAACTGAACTGACCTGTAAGTAGGCGAGTTGAGGTAACGAATAAATTGACAAAGTGACATGAGTTGTGAGGTAGAAAATGGTTTTAATAATTAGCCAGTTCAGGTTTCTCAAGCTCACTGAGATCTCAGAGATCTCAGCAATCTCAGAAATCTGAACGTAATTCCTCAGTGAGATTCCTCACTTATGCTGTCAAAAAACTGACTGATATTTTTTGGATTCGCTTGCTCAATTATTTTTTGTCGCAGTTGATTAATTAATAAAAAAAAAAAAGAGATGGAAATTGCTTTTGACTTCTGGCGGAGAAATTTTGTTCAGGTTTCTCCTTCTGCTCAGTGGAGCTGATGGAGCTTGCTCAGTGAGATCTCAGAAACGTGAACTGGCTAAATAAAATGTGTGACAATCTCATAATGCAAATATACCAAAATTTCTGTCTACAGAGAGAATGTTAAACCAGTTTTTTTTTGCAACAAGTTGCAAAATTTTGGGTTCCAGGACGGATCAACCGCTCAACCAGCTCGGACAACGATGGAATTTTTTATAATCCAATGATATAACTTTTCTCCCATCTGTAGTTCAGAAGCTCATCGAATGGTTTGCATCGAAATTATCGGTGTCAGTGGACAAACTTAAGACACATAATATAGTTTTATTTTAGATCGCGCTAAGCATATTACACAATTATTGATTTGCTATTGAAAAATTAGAATTTTTTTGGGAGCTGAAAACAAGGTTTGTTCAATGTTTTAATAAATCAGTAATGTGTTACAATTAAAACATTAAATCCGTTTTATCCCGGGAATACCTATTTTCGGTGCTTTACTAATTTATTTAAATGTTCAAAAAGCGTTCTGTTTGAGTTCCTAGAGAGAGTGAATTTATAATCAAAGAACTTAATCCCTAATGCCTAAACGACTGCCAGGGAATCAAAAGCTTAAGCTGGCCGGGGCCAAGGTGGGTGAGTTATTTTGTATTCCATAATCCATTAGGATATTATTTCAAAATTATATAGATTAAATTTATATATAGAATGAAATTCTCACCTAATGAGAGAGTCATGCTTTAGTACATATTGTGCCGTGTGTTTGTTTTTGTTGCAAGCACAAAATGAAGCAAAAACAAAATTATTTCTATGACGTGTTGTGAGGAAATTATTAGACAATGTGTGTTATATGAGATTTTTCCAAGCAATTGAATGGTTTCAAAGAGATTCTTCTAAATACACAGACTTACTAGATAGAAGCTCATTTACCTCCAATTGGAAAGCACTTGCAAAACGCTACAACATACAATAGAGATGCTCCATCATCACGAAGAAGTCTCTTGGCTTAGCACATAGTCATCTACCCGTACTTTTTGTACCTAAAACACCTCACATGCTCTCGTATACAATATATATTATTGTTTGCATTGTGTCTTGTGTGGTCTTTGCACATCATCATCACCACCGTTCCCTGAATCATCATCGGTAGGTCTTCAGTGATGTGATGGTTGATGCTGTAGGGAAGCTATTCAAGTGAACTTGTTGGTTCATTGGACGGAAAAAGGCTTACGGTTGGTTGCCTGTGATGTGCGTGATGCTATTGCTAGGTGACGGATCCTTTGTTTAAGCAAATGAATGTCTATTAATAGATGAACGATAGATTTATACAATGTGGTAAGCTCTTGGTGGATTTTAATCAAACGGAAATGTGTATAAGGTACTAAATAATGCTCGTAAATGGATAATAATCCCCCCCGTTTGATTATTATTTTCCGAGAAAAGCATAATTCTACAACTGAAAATGATTTGAAAATTCATTCTATAAGCTTTATAGGTTAGGTAAAGCTTAAACAATAAGAAGAGTCAGAGATTCTATAGCCTAGGACGCACGTGGATAAAGAAAATAGAAAGAAAATGAAAGAATTCCAGCATTTATGTCGTTTTTCTTTCAGCCAAAAAAAATTGATCCCTGCGAGGGATTTTGATCCCGGACAAGTTTTTGCATTACATTCAACCAAAAAAAATCAATCCCTGACAATTCGGGATCAAAATCTCTGATCCCGAATTAAAGAGAGATTTACACCTACATGAAACACGCACTTGCACACACACTATTTATAAAACGTCATTTTGTGCTTTTGTGTGATTCTGTGATTCTGTGATTTTCTATTTCATTTGCATTCCGTTTTTGATTCTTTGCCTATCAAAATTATTTTTTGCTTTATTAAATTAAAATTATTTTTGACAAAATTAAATTTGACATCCCACACATACATTTGCAAACAAAAAACAAATCCAATCTGCGTTTCTTTTGCCAAGAAAATTCGTGATCCGGGATCAAAATCCCTATTTGCAAAAGAAAAACGACATTAATAACAGAAAATTTACGACACAGATTTTCAAACTGTTTATGATGCTTGATGATTAAAAAGTAGATACGCCACCAGAATCTTGAATTTATTAACAAAGGATTTTGTACGATATACAATTCAACATTTAAAGCTCTATATGATATCTACCCATCTACGCATAAGGAGTGTTCAGTGAGGCTGTTCCGAACAGTTTAGAACAGAAATGAGCAGGTTTTTGCTGTCTGACTTGCTGTTCAGTGAGTCTGTTTGAAACAGTTTAGAGCAGGATTTTCTGTACATGCTTTTGAGGTAGAACAACTTAGAACAGATTAGAACAGGGATTTGTGAGAAATGTCAAAATCAGTTGTTGTTCTGTTCTGTTCTGTTCTGTTCTGTTCTGTTCTGTTCTGTTCTGTTCTGTTCTGTTCTGTTCTGTTCTGTTCTGTTCTGTTCTGTTCTGTTCTGTTCTGTTCTGTTCTGTTCTGTTCTGTTCTGTTCTGTTGTTCTGTTCTGTTTTGTTTTGTTTTGTTCTGTTTTTTTTCTGTTCTGACTATTTCTTCACTAAACAAAGCTTATAAAGCTCTACAAATTAACATTTAAAGTTTTACGGTCAAAATTTCCTGACAAAGTTCTAACCCTAAAAACAGGGTTTATCGAAAAATTAGAACATGGTTTCAGTTTCAATTCATTTATTCACAGAGTTTTAAAGCGTTCGAATTTCGATTTAAATCGCAGTTTGAGATAGAACTTCGAAAAATTTGGACCCTCAAATTTGGTGTCCAGACTTAAAAATGTTTAAAAACATTTTTATTTATTTAAAAACTTATATTGTTGGAAATTTTGATTTGACTTTAATTCAAAAAATTAAGGATAAATTTGATTTACGCCGCGAAATTTTTCGCGTGCGTTAAAAATTCATAAAACCAGGTATAGCTTGCTTTTTTGTTTTGAGTGACGCTAAACCCTACACAGAAGCCTCCATAAACGCATTGTTACGAAAAACCAGGGTTGAAAATCAAATTTTGATCCAACTCGAGCTGTCGACCCTGCATATAAACGGGGTATCTGTCGGATTGAGATACACAATTTGTCGACTTGACAGCTCATCTCACACAATTTGATATGTGTTAATACATGAAAATTTTTAAGGATTGGTTCGAGAACTATCCACTTATGGTGGGACGCAAAATATGAAAATTATTTTCTTCACACAAATTTGGTAGTCGTAAGTAATTTTATTCCACCTTTTTTTGCCTTGTGTGTTAATACTCGATGGGATGGTGTGAAATTGCTTTAAGTGCCTTGCACATGAGACACAACCAGCGGACTCCAAATTGCGAATGGTCGCAATTTTATTCACATGAGTTTTCACTGCGACAACTGCTAATTGTCATAAAACGTAAGCTAAATAGAATTAGTGTTTTAAGGTTAAATTTGAACAAATTTTCTATTTGCCAGTTTGTGGAGTGGTCCTGTTGTTGTGGATTGCGAATTTAAGTTTGACAGTTTGCACAAGTTGTTGGTAGCGTAGAAAATATTAAAATAAAAATTTTGTTGATTGGATCATTTATTTATTTCGTTAAAAAGTTAGAACAACAAAAAAAAAATTGATATTAGCTGTGGAAATTAGTTGTCAAAATTTATTCGCAGGTCGCCGCTTTCACTTGAGCTTAGCAGGTCTTAACTGTCCCTATTGGTTTGCAATCATAATGGGTGATGTACTTTTTGCTTTCCAGCCGAGGTTACGCTCGCCGGTCTTGCCAGAGTTGTCTGAAGAAAAACACTAAACTTCAGTAGTAAAGGTCTTATTACCTTCAAATCAAAATCTTTATTTCAAACAACTCTTATTCTAATAAAAAAAATAATAAATAGTAAATACTTTCATTCAATATTCGGCGGTTTACGGTTGACGGTGGATATACTAGCGTTTGATCAGCTACGGGTCTTCTAGCTCGAGCTGGACGTCTCATAAACTAGTATTTGGTTGTACTGGTATTCTGGAATTCAAGTAGACGGCGGAGGCATTAGGTTATCTTGCAGATACTACGCCCCTGGTGGCTTAAAGAACCGGCAGGCTTACGCACTGGTAAATCAGTAAGATTAAGGCCCCTAGTGGCACTAGATCATACAGGTACTACGCCCCTGGTGGCTTAAAGAACAGCAGGCTATCGCACTGGTAGATCAATAGGGTTAAGGCCCCTAGTGGCACTAGATCGTACAGGTACTACGCCCCTGGTGGCTTAAAGAACAGCAGGCTATCGCACTGGTAGATCAATAGGGTTAAGGCCCCTAGTGGCACTAGATCGTACAGGTACTACGCCCCTGGTGGCTTAAAGAACAGCAGGCTATCGCACTGGTAGATCAATAGGGTTAAGGCCCCTAGTGGCACTAGATCGTACAGGTACTACGCCCCTGGTGGCTTAAAGAACAGCAGGCTATCGCAATGGTAGATCAATAGGGTTAAGACCCCTAGTGGCACTCGAATCAAGTTGCGAATTGATAGATCGACAGGTACCAAAGCCCCTGGTGGCAATCAATGACCGAATCGACCGAGTTTACTATTGCCTATATTACTTGAGCGTGACCGAAAGGGTGACTTCCTTCTAGTCGAGTAGGTCCCCATATGCTATTCACTGGTGCAAGTGAGTGTGAACTCCATAGACATGAATGATAATGACCAACCGGGTGGCGTCAGGTGTTTGTGGGTTGCAAACACAATTCTCGCTTGGTGTTCTCGTAATGGGTGTAGTGCAGTGGAGGGGTGTAGCATGGAACGCTTCGTTACAACTGGTTAAAAATCATTGATTGGTTGGAATCCTAACGGGTTTATAACTCAATCCACATGAGCATAATGACCATCGGCACATTTGACCGCAGAGTTAGTCAGAATGAAGAGTCACTTGGAATGCCTGATTCTAGCAAGAACCAGAATGGCAGACATCAGAGATAGATTTTTCGACGAAATGAGCAATTCAGAATTCTGGATGGTTTTATGGCGCCCATCCCATCTATAAGCTTCTACTAACTCATTATCTTACTTTATCCTTCAATCTTGCCTAAACCCTGGGGCCATTGAGCCATTGAGTCTTAGGCCTTCTGAGCACGAAGCATCTTGTCATACGATTGTTTGCGGCTTGTTTGCAGCTTGTTTGTATCTCACGTTTGTTTCAATAGATAACCGCACACGAGGCGTAAGCTTGACTTATTCTTTACAGCACACAAACTTCAAATCGCCGGCGTATAGCAGTGTCCTTCGCCATCCGGCGTACCTACAGTTTAAAGTATTTACTGAATATTTTCCTGAAATGTCGGATCATACCAAAATTGTGTAAAATTGGTCCAACATTTTCAGTCTTTTATCTATGACGTGACGTTTCATGTGCAGAAGGCTAGTCGTAGTGGAACCGTTCGTCGCTATATTACGAATCTTGTGGGCGTGTATGATAAGATTATTCGTGTTAAGAAGGCATTACCCTACCATCACAACTTCTAAGTACTAACCTATTAACCATGCAAGAGATTTATCTTACCTCATATCAGTTAGGATGACAATTTGGTCACGGATGGATCAACTTAGAAAACCACTTCAGTTCGGTAGATGGGACTTTATTTTTAGAATTAAAACTAATAACGACCTAATTAATTGACCAAGTCGTAGTGTAAAAAAGGGTTGTTTTTTTTATGATGGCCATAAACGATTCTGTGAATGAAGTTTAATCGTTGCTGAAATGGGAACAACGTTGGTTGATCCTCGTCTTGTTGGACCCTTGAGTAGCTTACTACAAGTTACATGTCAAGAAAAAATATTTCTTTATTTTTGATCTTTATGTTTAAATTTGTAGGCAAATGCTGTAGTAATTTGCTCTCATTTTTACTCAGTCTCTGTTTCAAAGTCCAAGGAATACTCGATTAAATCTAGTTTCCTAATGCAATTTCCTTTTCTCATTAAATCAATGCTCCATTACACCAAATTAACGACTCATTTTAACGACAAAATAAAGAAGATTTAATTTGCACCAACAATACAACATTTCGTCTCAACTTGTTGAAAGTCTCAGGCTGTTTTTTATGACCATTATCGTCTTCGTCATTGGTTAAAAAAAAAATCAAACTTCAATTCCAATTTTTTGCATAAGCAAAAGCTCAAAGGGGGTTCTCTTTATAATTAACACACTTTACCTTTACGTTCTCATTAAAGAACTTAATTTGAAAATGAAAACAAAAAAACCAAAGGTAAAACCCTTTCTTACCAGGAAATCTCATCTCCATTTATATGCTCCAGAAAAAGTTCTTTTTATGAGTAAAAATTAAAAACAACGACTATTAAATGCGATGTTGGATGGAAATAGGAGCACAGAGTCCCAAAGGGAAATGAAATGCAAAAAGAGGAAAATTGATCCTGCATATATTGACCTGCATTTGAAAATGGATGCTTTTGTATTTCAATTCAACCCAAGAGTATACAAGAGTATTATAACGTTGACTTGTACTAGTGAACTCACCTCCTCTTCAAAGCTACAAGATACCCACAGGATATAAAAGAGAAGGAAATTGATGTCATTAAAATGGTCCTCCATACAGTTTCTGTGCTGCATCACTCGCTTTCTCTTTCAATACAACCACTTCTTTTGTCGGTCGTTGAGGTAGATTATTAGCACAATTATTATGTCATAGTCCTAAATGACAGCAATTAAAATGTCAATTCCAGAGGTAATTTCCAACCGTTTCACGCTGGATATCTTTTTATGGTCATTTAGTTCTCAACTGAAGCTTGAAATATATTTTTTTTCCGACTGACAAATGGCCAAGAGGTAGAAAAACTTTAAGAACAATTCATCATTTAAACATAAACCTGCAATGGCGCCAAAAAGATATCACGCAATGATGGTGCTTCTTGTTGGTATAGATTGCGCAAAATGAAAGAAAAAGCCGCCCAAGTGTGCTTTGTTTCGCAGTGATACGGAATTAAATTTATTTGTTAAAGAATATTTTCGTACTTGAAGAGTGGGTTTTACTCTACAGAAGGTTGCATCATGGGCAGAAGTTGGTTATTTAAAAAAATGAACCTATTTTAACAGCATTCCTTGTTTTGTGATAAAAACACGTTTTATTGTTTTAGTTTTTTTTTTAGAATTCCTTTTTAATAAAACAAAAGTTATATCCCACTTGAATTTAAAAGTGAAAACCTCAAGTTAAGGTGTGTGGAGGTTGTCTGTTTGGGTACTGATTTTGAGGCAATAATCTAACATGTTCTCCGTATATCCACAGAGCATCCAGATTGTGTCAAATCTAACTTAACTTTGTACATTTAAAGAAATATAGGTACTAATTTATAAATTTGGTCGTTCGACGGCTAGTGAATATTTAGTGTGTGTGTTGCTGCAGGAACTTCGTGCCTAGACACGATTGATAGTTTGTTTAGTTGAGCAGAAGATACATTGAAACCAATAAGAACCACTCCATACGACGAGATTAGCCGTAAAACCAAAGGTAGCGTGCTTTCACCAATTCTCTGGTACAGAAGAAATCCTCAGTGAAATCTTAGTTTTAAAAAATATGGCGCCCAACGTGAGTCCGTGTTACCACCCACCTCAGAGAAAGTACCCGTGTATGGTGGTGAATGCTGCAGCGTTAAATAAAAAAAGAGTAGGAAAGAGTATAGAGCCAGGAGAAGGAAGGAAAAGAAAATTCTGCGCAGGCAGTAGAGGGCATACGCAGCTGCCAGGCTTAAATGAAACAGAAGAATCTCGCGATCGAAATAGCAAAGGGAATTGAACCACCCAAGCAATATTTTCAGCGATTGCTAAATAAAAATCATATTGAGCGAGCAATAAAGGGAAAGAGGAGAAACCACATCAATCAAAGATGACCTATGTAGTTCCAACACCCAGTACAGAAAAGGTAGACTAAGCTATGAAAAAGCTAATCAACAGCGAAGCCGGCACAACAGTTTTGATCACCCATACGCAAGTACAGAAGACATGCTTTTATAGGGCACATGCACCATCATCGTCAACCAAGTATGGGTGGAAGAAAACATGTCCAAGGATTGCAACACTTTAGTCGACAAATACCAGTGTGGCTTGCGGCCCCGACAGATCGACTTTAGGGCAAATTCTGGAAAAGCCCAAGTAGAGACTTCATTGACTTCAAAGGCGAATAGGATAGCATTAACCGCCAGGAGCTCTATTTTGCGATGGCCGAACTCGGGATCCCAGGAAAACTGATTTAGTTTTATCGAAGGAAAAAAATGAACAATAATTTAAAAAAAAAGGACGATGCGCTATTATGGGACTCCTTCAATTTCGTTCTGATGCACATTGCACATAGTGCAATTTTTACCAGATTCGTCAAACTACTTTGTTATGCAGATAATATTGTCAACTATCAACATCATCGGCCGTTCCCAACTTGCGTTTATGGAATCGATTCGGGAACAAGCAAAACTTCTTTTTCTTTTAAAAAAACGAGGCCAAGACTTATTATCAGCTATTAAAAATAACCAACGAGCATCTGGCAACTTCTATGTAGTGAAAGAGTTCATCAATTTTGGAGCAAAGTTTAACTTAACGAACTTAACTTAACGACTTAACGGAGATCCGATAAAAAATTACCCTTAAAACCACTGCTACTTCGGTTTGGCGAGAAAAAATTTCTTACGCGTAAGACTATAAAACAACCATTACCTATAATGTCAGCCCTGTTTGACGTGGTGCTGAGGGCGGAACTACGTACACTTGTCAAAAAAACAATCACTTTTTTATATTGTTTTTTGAAGAACTGTATCTCTGTGAAAAGTGGTCGTATCGAGATGAAACAAAAAGCATTCTGAAGCTTTATACAGGGTGATCGGTATAAGATGCACCAAACTGCTGGAGCGAGTAGGTTGGGTTAAGAACAAAATCGTATGGGAGGGGTGTCTATTTCCCGCCGTTTAGGCAGGAAGGTCAATTTTGACTTAAAACAGAAAAAAAAAAATATTTAAAAACAACGGTACAATTTAAAATGCCTTTGGAAAGCCAGAAATTTCTTCTTTGATTTTAATTTTAAATTAAGTTGTGTTAGTGAATAGTTTTTGAAAAATTAATTTCCAAACTCGAAATTTAGAAAAAAAAAAAAATGAAAAAAAAAGTTTCAAACTATTTTTTTTCAAAATTTTATGTTATTAAGCATAAGTTTTCTTTTCAAAATTCAATGCTCTTATTAGCTCTGAGTCAAAAACAAAAAAAAGAAAATTGAAAAAAGAAAATTGAAAAGGAGGAGCAATTTTCTAAAATAATTGACTTAATACAGAAAAAAAAATTATTACAAAACATCGGTAATGGCTAAAACGACTTGCTATACTTTTTTGTTAAGCCAGAAATATGTGCTTCCATTTTGTTTATAAATTAAGTTCTTTAAGTAAAGAGTTTTTTAAAACTTAGTTTTCAAACTTAAATTTTTGAAAAAAAAAAATTTTAAAATTGTGTTCAAACTGATTTTGTTCAAAATTTTACGTTATTTAGTAGAATTTTTAATTTTAAAATTCAATACTCCCATCAATTTTTAGCGAAACACTGAAAACCAGATGTCAAAATGTAGTCTAGATTTTGAGAAAATTGAAAATAACAAAAGTAAGTTTTCCTTAAATTCGACTCCCATCCGTTATTTTGTTGTTCAAAAGATCCTATTTCTATAAATTAAGTAGTAAAGTAGATTTTGTTATTTTCAATTTTCTCAAAAACTAAAAGACATTTTAGCATCCGGTTTTCTGTTTTTTTATTGAAAATTCATAAGAGCATTGAATACTGAAAACAAAAATTATACTTAATTACATAAAATTTTGAAAAAAATTAATTTGAAAGTTTTTTTTATTTCAAAATTTCGAGTTTGAAAATTAATTTTTCAAAAACTATTCACTAACACAACTTAATTTAAAATAAAAATCAATGAAGAGATTTCTGGCTTTCCCAAAAGGTATAGCATGGCATTTTAAATTGTACCGTTGTTTTTAAATATTTTTTTTTTCTGTTTTAAGTCAATTTTGAGAAAATTGCCCCTCCTGCCTAAACGGGGGGAAATAGACCCCCCTCCTTTTTTCTTGTCTTAACCCAACCTACTAGCTCCAGCAGTTTGGTGCATCTTATACCGATCACCCTGTATATTTGTTGTATTGTGAAATTTCAGCAAGCGATTTTTTTAAGGTACCGTTATTTCGCAATCATGGGAAGCAGCACGAGCCAAAAATTTTAATTTTTTTTTATTTTTTGAACATTGTCATTTTCTATGAAATTTTTTCTTTTTAACCAATTTAATGTTTGGTTTTGATAACTTGTTTATTCGGCTTTAAGGTCGACTTTTTTCATCATTCTACAATTTTTTTTTCAGAAGAATATCTGCCTTTGAATAAAAAAACAGACTTTTGACTTTGACTACCTCCCAATATCTTCGCAAGGAATGACGACACGGAAAATTTAAGGGTAGTTTTAAAAACTGGAATTAATTTTCTACAAGTTTTGGAAGAACTTTATAACGATTATTTTTTTGGCTCCTTACCTTTACATTAGGAAATGGTGAAAAAAAACGACTTTTTAAATATTTTTTGTATCATCTATAGGTACCTGTAATCAGGTAATCTAAACCGGCACGTCTAAATCAACGCGTCGATCGGTAGGTAGGCACCAATCCATCCTTTCTAGATGGATTGATATCTTTAAAATCTGCACTGAGGTCCAGACTTTAGTAATTGATGAAAACATTTCCGGAATTAAATTTGTGATATTGCTGTGATGTGACCATATGGCCTTGCAAGCAAAGAATTCGACTCTTTTAGTCTTATCGCCTTGCAAGATACCTACTAGATACTTTATATGTAAGCCCTTGTGAAATCACCGGGACCGGCACACGAAACGCCAATTTTTGGTGGACTAAAGCTAGGTACGATCGATTGTAAGATCTTAAGCCTTAACTACAGTGGGTTGCCAAATTAATAGGGACATCATTATTTTTCATGATTTTAAAGTTTATGAATTTAAGAGTTTAAGATAACTTTGATGGATTTGTCCTTTAGGAATGCAGTACTCTTGGGTTTGTAACAGGCTTCCGATTCACGCATAAAAATACAGGATCCGCCAGTCGGAAAAATTTTGTGACCTGGGGTAGAAGTCGACTTTAAAGTTCTTACTTTTTCTGACCATTTCTCATGGTCCCTCGAGAATATAAGGGTTTACCGGATCTTTAACCTATAATGGTGTTGTCCGCCATATTACTGCCAAGAATTTAAGACGCCTTTACGTGGTTGAAGTGCGACCAGAACAAGGAATTACTGGAAAGTCGGCTTCAAACCCAGGCTCAACAATTTTTTCAAAATGGATAACCCTATTTTTTTATGTGTGTATCGGCATCTTGTCGCAAAGCTTAGAGTGTGACTCCATTCCTGAAGAAAAAAGACATCCAAATTTTATCTTAAACTCTTGAATTCACTTAAAATTCAAAATCATGAAAAATAATTATGTCCCTATTAATATGGCAACCCACTGTACATTGGCCACTTTTTGCAAAATTACAAAAGTAAAAATATTTTTTTCCAGCTAGCGCCGTTTTTTTTGTGAAAAAGAATATACACATTTTATTTTTAAACCAAAATTTAAGCTTTTTGCATCATTTCTATAAGTTTTCCTGTGAGAAAAACTATCCCAAAATGAGTTTGAAAATTTTCACTTTTGTACTTTTTCACTTTTTTGGCTTATGTAGTTAAGGCTTTACAATATATTTTTTACATCTTTAAATGTTAAAATGGTTAGCAGACATAAATATTTTGTATATGCATACATATATGTTTAAAAATAAATTTTATTAGAAGCTATATGTACATATTATTAGTCAATTTAAAAATTAAACAGTAAATTCATTTGCTCAGCTGATTCAGTAACAGGTTCGCCAGCTACTTTCGTAGATTACCGATTGAAATTGAACTTCACTTCATAAAGCAAAACCTTCAACACATTTCAACACATTTCAAAGAAACAAAGGTTCATAACTCAATTTTTTAATAACACCATTAATATCTAAGCTATATTATATGGAATGCATCAATAAATGCTCATTAAATTATTACTGATTACATATTTCATTCTGTATGTCCAAAGGTGGTATAGGTTTTTAATTTTGTTCACTCTGAATATTTCTCAGAAAGTTCATATTAAATGTAAATAGAGTTTTCTGACAATCTACAAAAATATTACGTAATCTAAATGAAATTACTCACAGTTATCGTCATGATCTTGTGGTCCATCGCACGATGAAAAGATATCATCGACTGCACAAACACGTTTGGGGAATTTTTTATCAATTGGTGAAACATCGAATTCTTTTGTACCAATACTGTCGATCCGGCACTGGATGTAGCCCTCGATTGGATCACGGGCCCACACCAGTTGTGTGTCCATTTTGGCCACTAAAAATAATTAGAAAAAAAGAAAATTTTTATTACAATTTATCGAAAAAAAAAAAAATTAAACAAAAAAAAAAATTTATTTTCCGCTTGACTATTTATTACAATCTTATCAATTTTGTGTCTGCGGAACTTTAAAAAAATAAAACAGAAACTTGACTGCAACAAGATACAAATGGAGTCAAGTGTGTAGGGCTGAGTAAATATTATGCCTTGGTGGAATGCTATAACTATACCGCTGACAATCTTTTCAAGCTAACAAAAAAAAAACAAAAAGCTTAACAAAAAAGAGTAATTTACGTGTACACCTTAGTTATGGAGGTGACTCACTTGGGGCGCTGATAAGAGCACTTTTATTTTTAATTCACTTTTTTATGGAAAGAGAGAGAATTTTTTTGTGGGTTTGTTTGTAGATATAAAGAAAGAGGCGCTAGGTGGTTGACTGTTTCGTTTTTAATGTTTCAACACAGGTGCAAGTCAGGGCTGTCAACTTGGATATGAATTTAAAAGATTTCAAATGGAAGTAGGTATTTTTTTTTTTTTCGAATCCCGAATCACTTATTAAAAGAGTTCAGAATATTTTAAATCACTTCTAATGTTGTTTTGGTTTAGAGAAACATTAAATAAATTAAAACAAGAGTGCAGAGATTTTGGATACAGGAGAAAACAGAGCTCTCACCAGGGTCCTATTTCATAAACATTGACAATTGCCACAAGTGACAATTTTGTAATTTACAACTTGACAATTGTCAAAATGACAAAAACGGATGAGAATCTACTTGGGTGCTTTGAAAGGAAGATTCTTCGGGTGATCTTCGGTCCAGTCTGTATCGATGGAGTACGGAGGAGAAGATTTAACAACGAGCTTTACGGGCTTTACAGCGACGTCGACCTGGTCAAGAGGCTGAAAATTCAGCGGCTGTGATGGCTGGGACACGTGGAGCGTATGGACACCAACGCACCAGCCCGACGAGTCTTCGAATCTACCCCTGACGGTCTGCGCAGCAGAGGAAGACCCCACCTTAGGTGGCGCTCACAAGTGGAGAACGACCTCAACCAACTTGGAGTGCGTAACTGGAGGCAGCTAGCTAGGGACCGAGCTGGCTGAAGGGGCTTGTTGGTTGAGGCCGTAGTCCATCCTGGGCTGTGAGCGCCATCTAAAGTAAGTAAGTAAGTAATTGTCAAAATCCGTTCCATAAACAATACCCGACCATTGTCAACTTTTCGGTTCATAAAAAAAATTGTCATGACAATGAATTGTCAAGTATTTTTCTACAATTGTCAGGAATTTTCTGACAAATTCGTAGTGACAATTCTTTTAAGAAACGAAAAAAACAATATACAATTTACATATTTGTCGGTATTTAACTGACAATTGTGACAGGAAACTAAGTTACGGTCAAATGTTGACAATGAAAAGACAAAAGTTAAGCTAAAATGTTAAATAATATTTTTTCAAGTGAAAATGATGCCGATTCTCAGTTTTGTTCCGTTTTTCATCGTTTTTTTAACGTGGACACTGCATAATATAGACCCGCCTGGAAAAAGAATCAAGTTTTCAATGAGGCCCTGAAAAGTTTTTCATAGTTACTAACAAGGGTCTAGCAAGGGTTACAATAGGCATTCGCTAGGCTCTCACTAGTTATGAACCTTTTTGCCTCGACAGTTAAATCTTGTCTAAGCCCTGACCAGTTCCAATTAATCCCAGAAAATAAATTAAATGATTGGTATGAGAATTGGTAACATGACGATGGACATAGCCTATATTGTAAAGTTATAAACTTTGTTGGTTTGTATGTAGGGGGTATAGTCTTGAACTACTGAACCGACTCCATACATATCTTTGGGGGTGTTGTCTCCATGTTGTGTGTATATAATGAAATAAAAATAAAAATTAGATTATTAAAATATAATTTAATTTTATTATTATAAAGTAAACTTTGAAATTATCACAACATTAATTATATAAATTATAAAAGCGACGCGTTTCTGATATGTTAATCCATCTTCGGGCTTCAATTTGTTGAACTATGATGTTAATTAGCCAAGTATATTTGTCTATACATTCCAAAAACATGAAATTCTTAGACTTGATAGAGATAGAGTCCTTTTTATAATAATAAAATAACTATAAAATTATAATGAGAGCTTGTGGAGCGAAAGCTTGAAAAACGACGAAGGACAATAAGGTTAATTTACGAAAAAATGAATATTGTTATTAGAGTTTAAAACGATCCTTATTTTATTAATTTTCATAAAATGTTTTCACTAGTTAGTTACTAGCTAGATCCTCATCAGCACTTAACTTAATAAATATTTTAAGCGAGGCACTAAAGGGGGTCTGTCATGTTTTCCTCGTCTAGATTTTTCTTACCGAAAACTACCCAGAGCCTTGTCTAAACTAGCCAAAAACTTGCCATTTTTCCAGCCGGGGACCCAGCAGTTTGTAACACCCCCAAATTTATTTTCATCATTCGAAAGGTACTTTATCAGAGATCATAACCCTGAGTTTTCGCACTTGTGAAATTCACCTTTCGGACTTTAGTTTTCATTGAATATCTCGGTTTTGGTTAGTCCTACAAAAAAACTTTTTCAAACAAAAAGTATGTAGAACTAAATTTCCTTTTTTTTATGTTAGGAACATTTTTTCCATATTGTGACTATTGAAAAAGTTACAGGCCAAGAAAGTGAAAAAAATTGTCAAGTATTTTCCCAAAAGATATGAATTTTTGTTTATTAAAAATCCAGGCATTTTTACAACTCGCGAAAAGAAAACATTGCCAAAAGGAAAATTCGAATTTATCGATGAAGCAGCCACTATGTTCTAAAACGGTGTTTTTTAAGAAACAAATATTCATATCTTTTTTGATTATTGCAGTACAAAAACATATGTACGGCAAAATTGTAGAGAATTTTAAGTTCTACAATAGCCCAGGAAAATTAGACAAAAAAAAAATTGCAAAACTACGAAAAAATTCCGACAAATCTGAATTTTGGTGGAGATGTTTATTTTTGTACCTTAAGTATTTTCCAAAAAGTACCCTAAATTTGCAACGGGGCTAGAATTTTTACGGGGGGTGAAAGGGGTTGAATTTCAATTTTTACATTTTAAAAATCGAAAATCACATTGATGGCGGTTTCGAACACCCCTCTCGTGCGAAATTTTTTACCTCTCCTCAAAAATTTGTATTCAAAAATGTAGCCTAATATTTTGGCAGAATTTAAAGACTCCAATCTTGAAGATCCGTAAGACGTAAGTTATAGCCAACAATATAACTCGATGTTGAATTATTTTTCATTATTTTTCACTTCAGAAATAATTCAAAATAGAGCAATATGGTTGGTTTTCGAAGCTATAACTTTCGTCCTAGTAATCGGATCTTTTTAAATTAAGACAAAATATCAGTCTATATTCTTAAATACAAATTTTTGAGGAGGGGTAAATTTCGCACGAGAGGGGTGTTTGAAACCGCCATCAATGTGATTTTCGATTTTTAAAATGCAAAAGTTGATGCAAAATTTTACATTTTTAAGAAATTATATTCGACAGAAGAGGCAGGAGGGGTGTCTTAAAGCTTAACACACTATTAAACCCCATTACATGCAAGTGAACTTTGAGAAGCTATAACTTAAAGATGAAAAAAGTCCCAGAGATCGTTAATACTTCATTTTGTAGGTATTTTGATTCTCCTAAAGTTTTTTTATTGGCCATTTTGTTACAAAAATCCAGGCGAGTTATTTAATGAAAACAAAATAGTGAATTGTGTCAATATGCCCATTTTTTCCTAGCCCCTACCACACCAACAATTTTTTTTTTATAATGTGAAGATGTTCCCAAACATATACGATAAAAAAAAATTTGCCCGTCAAAACATGCAACTTCAATAAATTTTGTTCAAAAAATCCAGTACAGTATAAAGTTTGTGCACGTTTTTCTCAAAACCTATTGATTCTACGAAAAAAATACTTTTAATGTAAAATTACATAAGCTACAACTTTTGCTTCACATTTTTTTAAATGCACTGATAGTTTCTGAGAAATTAGCAAAAAACTGAAATTCAACCCCGTTCACCCTCCGTAAAAATTTTAGCCCCGGTCCAAATTTAGGGTACTTTTTGGAAAATGCTTAAGGTACAAAAACAAACACCTCCACCAAAATTCAGCTTTGTCGGAATTTTTTCGTAGTGAAAGTCTAATTTTCCTGGGCTACAGCTTTATGTTGACCGAAGAAATAATGTGGAATGTGGAGGAAGAACATAACACCAGCAACGTGAGTCGCTTAAGACGAAGAAAGCTCCAAAAAAAAATGAAAAAATAATCTACATCGGGATACACGAGCTTCCTTGGAGCTTGCAAGAATAGACTATAGTGAACAGGCAGTCCCTATGTTTACGATCTGGAGGGACTGCTTCAACCATTAACTTAAGGATGATGATCCCCCATGTATTGAGTAATTGCGGTATGAGTCAAGCTTTGGGCTTAAAACTTAAAAAGTAGCTGGTCTTCATAGGCTATAAAAGGAGCTTTTTAATTCAACGGAGGAGATTTTTTAATTTCAATTTCATTTAGCCTCTTTTGCACAGATAAGGGGCATTATAGCCAATTAAAACATCACCTGTAAAATCTAATCTAAAGTTTTATTTGAATGCTTCTAGACTTTTGTTGATAATTCAATCGGTTCTTAAAAATAGGGCTTCAAACCTGAAAAGTCTACCACTGATTGAATTTTCATCACAAACTTGGTCATAACGAGGCCATTGACAGATATAACTTCAAGGTTATCAATGAATTTGTGGAAGTAGTGGTAAGGGCAAGTCCTATAGAGAAAACTCAGGCGAACGCTAGACTGTACCAAAATTTTTTAACGTCTTGATTTATGGTAGAATGAATCTTGCCTATAAATTCTAGAGAAAATTCCTACGCATGAGTTACCGTTTTGTTTGTGTAAACGGACGACGGTGCGAATAATGGTAAAGATGCCAGTCATGTAGACCAAAAATAAATGTTCTACGCCATTCCAGTTGGTTGTTCGAAAAACCAAGTTAGACCGCATCTTAGATAGTAGATCTGTCTGCTCTTCTTTGACTTGGTGTTCAAAAATGTAGCAGAGCGGATGCCTCGAAACCAAGTCAGCGAAAATAACCAAAATAATAATTATTGTGTTTAAAAAAAAATAAACTACTGATTAAAAGCCTAGGAAATCCATTAAGGCGCCTTCATAATCATGGCGCTTATATAAAATAAATTGCTGCTTTAGGTGTAAGTGTAGCCGGGCCGTATACATCGATGTTAAAGACGAAAATGAAAAAAAAAAAAAAATATCAAGGAAAAAGTAAAATTTTACAATTTTAAAATCCAAATTAACCAGCAATCGCAAGAAAGAATTTTATATACAGCTGAGCTATTGAAACTAAAAGCTCCCAAAAGTATACCTTTCGTTATTCTTAATTTCAACTTTCAAGGATTTTTACATCTGGTTTTCAGTATTTGACTAAGAATTGATTGAGAATATTTAATCAAGGGGAAATAGGATTTTTCACCCGTATAATTTTTTTCTTAGAATTATCCCTGTGCTGGGACTAGGTATTTCAGCGAGTAAAGTGAGATGACTCGCCTTGGCCGCCGATTCATCACACATCATTCGAAAAACTTATGCAAAAGTGTATAATTTCCAACACATCCATCAAATCACCGCTGAAATATCAGTCGAGTAATCTGACATTTCATTTCACTCGCTTACTCACTTACTTTTGCTAGCTAAATCAATTTTCATCTCACTAACTCGCCGCTGCTTCGAATTAGCTAAATCTCTGCACTGGAATCATCCCCCTAAATACCGTTCACGAATTAGGGGACCCTCTGTATATTTTAAAACTTTACTTTTAATAATACCTACTAATTCAACAGCCCTGATTTTAAGTTAGCTCTCATCAAGTAAGAAATAGATAAGATGAAGAAATCTACAGCGAACAAGGTGAGAAGGAAATACACAATGCCTTGGCAAGGTTTTTAACAAGTTTTTGTTCGTTATAAGAGGGTGCAACGAGAGAAAAAGGTTTTTGTCAACATGCTCATGGGCATAAGATATTATAACGTACATTATAATGAGAATGAATAATGTCTTACATGTGTTTGTTTTTTTTTTTCTGTTGAAAGATAAACTACAGTGTTTTGTTTTAAAAGAAAAAAGTTAAAAATAATAAAGAGAAAATACAAAAAATAAAAACAAAATAGCTTTTAACGGCCTTTAGTCCTAAAAAATTGGCGTTTCGTCCCGGCGCAAAAAGAGTTAAACAATACACAAAAAAAATATAGCAATTGGATCAACCGAACTTTTTTTTATAGCCAAACAAAGTCACACAAAAAAATCGCTTTTTGGTGTTGTCTTCAAGCATGTCAATTACTAACTTTCTAGGCTAATTTTTTCTTATCAGCGAATAAATTAAAAAAAAGAAATATGAATTACAGTTACTCAATGTATTGAGAAGTAAACCACATCATTTGAAATGAAGTGGCTCAACTTCGATTTTTGAATTTTGTCCAGCTAGATTGGAGATCCACCACACAGTGCGGCGATCTCACTTGGACTCATCTGTTGACTAGTGAAGGCCTTGTCAATACGCAATTTCTATCAAGTTCAGTTCATCTTACATAGATTTCATGATGAATACCTAGTTTAAACTATGGGAATCAATAATTCAACAAGTCCAATTAAATAGTGCTAAATCTTCTACTTGGCTGATTTATTTCCGTATTTGTATTATTAAAAAATCTTCGTATTATCCCGCTTGGAAAAATGACAAGTTTCTGGCAAGTTTAGGCAAGGCCCTGGCAAGATTTCGGTAAGGAAAGCCTAGACGAGGAAAATATGACAGGCCCCTATTAGTGCCTCGCTGAGAAAATTTATTTAATAAAATACTGGTGAAGCTCTTGTCATTTTATGAAAATTAATAAAATCGGCATCTTATTACATCGAAATAAAAATGTATGTGTCGTTGTTAGTTGACTGTGCAAATTTCAAATAATTAAATTGAATCGGTTTGTGTCTAATGTAAAATCTGAGCTGCAAAAAAATATGAAAATAGTCTTTTATGAAAAGACAATAAAGCATTTAATTTAATAATAAGTATTTTCTCTTTTTAATACAATTATCATATGTATACAGGGTGTCCTGAAACGTCAAGCGAATACCGAGTGATAGGGCAGGTTGTGCCCGTTCTGGGCAAAGTATGAAAAAATTAACTATCTCGCAGTCTCGCTTGGTTTAGTAGTTATAGCAATATTAAGATAAATACAGAACATCGATACCCTAGCTCACATTTTTAGATACAGTGGTCACAAATTTTAAAATTTTGCGGCGTTTTCTTTTTTTAAGTAATCCTTAATAACCATGCTATTGATCGCAATCACAAATCCAAGAATAAATATTGTCAGATTCGTAAGAAAAATAAAGTTTGACTGAGTCATTGTTAAAAAAAAATATGTAAGCTAACTTTGACACTTCATATTTAAAAAAAAAATGTACCACACTACCCGGCTCTGTACTCTTAAACACCCCATACATGGAAAATTCGAAAAAAAAAGTATGCATTTTAAAAGGTCAGTAATTGGTCATAAAAGGTCAGGTAGTTTAAGAAATTGTTGAGGCTTAGAAAATTTTTAATCCAAGGTTGAAGTTTTTCAAGGTCACCCGCGATTTTTGGCACCTCATTTAGGGGATATTCGAAAAAATGTATAACATCCGAAAGGTAGCTCAATCCTGATAAAAGGTCATCTAATTTCAGAAATTGGTCAGCCTTAGATTTTTTTTAATAAATTTTTTAATTTAATTTTTTTCAAGGTCGTTACAAGGTCGTATAGACTGTTAGCACCTCATTTGTGGAATTTTCAAAAAAATTGTATGTCATCTGAAAGTTTACTTATTCCTCATAAAAGGTCAGCTATTTTCAGAAATTGGTCAGGAATAGATATTTTTTAATGAATTTTTAAAATTTATTATTTTTGAAGGTCATAGAGAGTTTTAGCACCCCATTTTAGGAATTTTCTAAAAAAATGTATGTCAAAGCTATGACTTTTTTTTAATGAATTTTTAAAGTGCAGTGACTTCTGCATTTTTTTGGAAAATTCGTTAAATGAGGTGCTAGCAAAAAGTCATACTGGAACCGAGAAAAAAAAACTTTAAAAATTCGCGTGTTTGTACACAGCTCAAGAATATGAGAACTATACTGTAACTTTCAATGGACTAATATGGATGTTCTCATATTGTGTACAAATACAAATTTCTTAGAAGGGTCATCTTTTTTTGATTATAACTTTTTTGTTTTCAATTTTACGATAAAAAGTGTGTTAACATAAATTATAGAGAATTTAATTCTCTACTCAAATGTGGTCAAATTTTGTTTGTGTAATGTATGGTTTACAAGATATCGCGAAGACCTTTTTGCGCCCCCTTTTCCAAAATGGTGGCCAGATGGGGGGAGTTCAACCCCCGAAAACTCGTTTTTACACTAACACTGATCCCTTCTACAGATACATCAAATAAAATTTTATCCTGCACAAAATGCAAGTTTCGGCCAAAATTTCGTAACATTTCAATGGACTAATGGAGAATTTTCGGGCAGGATGTTGCTTCTTGGGAGATTGGGAGGTATTCAATACACGTTTTTTTCTTTATAAAAATAGCAAAAGTTTATTTCCAACTGAATCATCCCGCTGGCCGTCTCGTAAGCGAATTGTCTCCCGTCAACAATACACACTACAAGCAACTGTAGATACCAGACACTGACTGAAATATTTGGAACAAATCTAGTTGACGAGGTAAAAAGGTGCATAACTGGCGAGGGCCTAGCGAATGCCTATAGTTACCCTTGCTAGACCCTTGTTAGTAACTATGAAAAACTTGCCAGGACCTTATTTAAAAACTAGATTCTTTTTTCCAGACGGGATTCTTTAATTCAAAATTTTAATTCTATATAAAATTTTAAAAGCTTTTTTTTTATGTGTTTAAGTTTTTGAAAATTTTTGAAGTTTTTTTATTTGGATTTGATAGAATACATTTTCAAACGGAAATTTGAATAGAGTTTGGAAAAATATTATTTTTTATTTAAAAATAGCAAATTAAATAGTGTTAATGACGTAAAATCCATGACGGACCTTTTATTGAAACTAATTGATTTTTATGGGAATTAAATTACCTTTCTAATAGGTCATGTGATTTTAAAACCTCACATGTGGGTTGTGGGATATTGGCAAAAAAGTAAACCATTTGAAAGGCCACTAGATCTTTTCAAAAGTTCAGCTAGTTTCAGTTATTGGTCAGACATAGGTTTTTTTTATGATTTTTTAATTTTTTCCGAGGTCATAGTATACATTCTTAGCACGTTTGTTTTTGGAATTTCAAAAAAAAAAAAAAAACTTTTGTTAAAACCGACAAGAGAAGGGGATTGCAGTATAAAAATGAAGTTCCATAAATGAGAATTACAAATTCCTAGAAATTGTAATTAAAAAGTATCTTTCAAATTAATGCTCATCGCACATCGCACATGGACATGGACAATGCCATTTATTTTGTAATAAGAGAGTCGTACCACAACTGTCATTCGCTTCAATTAGCAATATTTCCAGATAGTAATCAGTATTTATGTAGTTGAACAACAAAAAGGCGTAAGAAGAATACAAAACTGCAAGACGTTTATCCGGTTCTTTCACCAATTAATAAAAGATATTAAATGAATCTCATTCAACCACAAGAAGTATGCATGCATATATGTGAGATGCATATATGCATATGCTGTATACAATTTTTTCTTTCGACAATTTTTTCTAAACCTGATGCCTTTCACTATTCCTCCTATGCATTGTAACTATTCCATCAACCATACTAATATTTATAATAATTTATTATTAATTAGCCAATGTGTTTTTTGGTGTCTTGAGTGTTTGTTGCACACCAATGCCGGCCGGCCGGTTGGTGGTGCGCGGCGGAAAAAATGAATCTATCGTTTATGGTATTATGGAGCAATTAATAACATTGTTTTTGAAGCGGCAACATCATCAATTGTAAGAGCATAATTATAGGTATTTTGTTTAAGATATTATGTTCAGGTATAAAAAGCCTGAGTCACAACATTGCGTTTCGTGTTTTTGATTGCGTTAGATTCCACCTTCTTTCTCCTTCCAAATAATATCAAAAACTTAAAGCTAATGCAGCTGCTTCAATTTTGGTGAAATTTAATGAAATTCGATCTACTTAATAATTTGTCGACGATGAAAGTGAACTAGGCCTTGCCTACTTCCATAAGCAGTTTTAATTAAGGTACATTACTGATAAGATTTTAAAGGGAAACAACCTATCTTTTTAACAAAAAAAATTTAAAACTAGAATTTTAAAATTAAAAAAAAATTATTTAATATTTTTCTTTAATTTTTTTTTTCGAAAAATGTTTTATTTGTTTGATTGGTTTCTACAATTTTCGATTATTCGGTACGAGAAAACGGTTCAATTGATCGATTTGAAATTTTACAGAAATATTGGTGGTCTATAGTTCTTTAAAATGTCTTGTCAAATTAAGTCATGCAGTCAATATTTGTAAAGCAGTAAAAGATTTACAAAAAGTCGTTTTTTGTTTACCTTTTCTTAATGTGAGGAGCCAAAAAAATAATCGTTAAAGAGTTTCGAAAAAAATCTTGTAGAAAATTGATTCCAGTTTTAAAAACTACCCTTCCGTGTCGTCATTCCTTCCGAAGATATTGGTAGTCAAAGTCAAATGTCTGTTTTTTTATTCAAAGCCAGATATTCTTCTGAAAAAAAATTGCGGAATGACGAAAAAATACGACCTTAAAGCTGAATAAACTAGTAAAGTTATTTTTTTTTAGTCACTTTTAGAACCAAGGTAACTCAATAAATTTTTTGAGTTAACTCTAGGATTAACTGAAGCTATTTCTGAGAAATAAGTTTCAAATCACTATAAAAATAGGGAGGGTGATACTATATGGAAATCACCCTTCCTATAGTATAATTGTATCGCCTTCTCTGTTTCCATAGTGAAAGCAAATTTCCATAGTGTCGCACTGTGATTTTTGACAACTTAAAGTAAAATTTTATTCTGTACTAAGTAAACTGCTTCTAACTTTATTCGGGTTTAATTTATTTGCAGGATTAAGTGCCAGTTGTATATTGAAATATTGATCCTCAGTTCCGGAATTTTAATTCGTTGATTTCCTCGGATTAACTAAAGTTCAGCGATGGTTCAGGCGTATAAGTGGCTTTTATCACATACTTGAACCATCGTTTAACATCAGTAAATGCCAACAAAACGGCGAATTAAAATTGCTGAACCACGGGTTAAATATTGAACCACGTTGGTACAACTAGCCATAAAAACTCTGATTTAACTCAGAGTTAACTCCAGCATTGAAAAACTTTCCCTGGTTTATCTCGTATTTTTTTGTCATGTTAAAGTGCTTCTCATATCAGCCGTTCGGGTTCGGCAGAAAATTGTAGGTCCTATCCATTTATGCTGATAATACGGATACAGGAATGGTTGAGAGTTGAAAGTCATTATGCCTCAAGTAATCCACGAACTATCGCACAATTTTTACTCGACATATACATAGGTACTAGAGGGCAAGTTAAGGACTCATGCAAAAAATCGAACTCAAGATAACAATCAAACTTGACATTACGATGATAGAGAACACGAAAAAAGTGGGTCCCGCAATTTCCGTCTGTCTGTCTGTATGTTTGTCGACGGCCTACAGCTTAAACCAATGAAGCGATTTTCTTCAACCTTGGATTATTAGATTTTTAGGTGACTCCACAGTGGGAAAATCGGAATTTTTTCGTAGCTCAAAAAATAACGGTACTTGCCATACAATCGTTTTGAAAAAAAATTATTTATTTCAAAAACGACTCTTTATTTTTTTTTAAAAAAATTTGTGTGTGTACTAGTGGTTGTTTAGGGTCTAAAAAAAAAAATTACCAAAAACCGTTATTAATGGTACCTGCCATAGAACCGTTTTTTTTTTTTTTTTTTTTTTTTTTTTATTTTCGACTTTCTCGTTAACCGCTTAACCGATTTTGATCAATTTTTTTTACTTAGGAGGTCCTATCAAGTTAGAATAATACTGCATACATATATTTTCAAAAAAAATATTTTTTGTTTTTTAAAAAAAAAAAAAGTTCAAAATATTTTTTTGAAAAATCATTTTTTTGAAAATGGGTTCATGAATTTTTTTTGAAATTAGGGTTTTAGTTGTATATTATTATATTCTTAAAAATGGCATACCAAAATTTTTTTCTAAAAAATTTCAAGAATTTTTTTCTGCATAAATTCACGTGTTTTTCAAGAATTGAGATGGCGTTCTTCATGCTGAGGTTAAAACATTTTAAGTAGTTGTTTTATCAATTTAAAGAATGTTTTTTATGCTTTTTTTCCATATTCAAATTTCCGTTCTTCAATTTATTAAATGTAATAAATGTAATATACATAGGTATTTATATTACACTCAATCTTTAAAATTCGAAGAAACATTTACAACAAGAGCATGTTTGTGTGACCCAACCCAGTCATGTATTTTATTTATTATACACTATTTAATTATTTTTTTTTTTATTTAAAAAAATGCGAGTGATAAGAATCTATGTAAACATTTTTACAACTACTTTGATAAAGTTTTTAAAGCTCCCATAAAATATTCACATGGACTTGTGTACAAAATTATTATTCATTTGAAAAAAACGACATAAATATATCGGATACATTTTTTTCATTAGGTATTTCTAAATACAAAAATTATACGTACATATTTACCTATGTACATTTTATATCAAAAAAGAGCAAGCAGCTACGTCATTCAATTTACTTTGAATCGTATCCCATGCTTAACGGTAACATCAATTTAATTTAATTAGAAAAATTATGCGACATGCTAATTTTAATTTCTTTTAATGCAAATTTATTTGTGTAGTCTGTATATTTTTTTTTTTTAATAAAATAAATCTTCAGTCATCAATGGCGATGACAGCCCTATTCTCTATGCTGCCTTCGTAAACAGAGCTTGTGACAAGGTTAAATTAATTAGGTACACCAATAAAAAAACCTATGCCGGTGTTAACTTACTTAAATAGAAGTATGTCTATACTTTTATTAATACATACACTCAAAGAAATAAATAAGGTTTAGTTTAGGGTAATATTAGTCCAGTTAACCAAGAAAAAATAAATGAAAAAAATCGTGTAGTCTGCATTATTTTTTTAAGTGGTAGGAATGACCCCCAGGTATAACATACTAAAAGTTCCTAGACCAGGCCCGCGAGCTTTAGCCAGGACGGGCGGTAAAGGTCCCCTTTCGTAGTATTTCGTAAATATTTCGAAAAAGGTTTTTGCCTTTTCAAAAAGCTATAGTATAGCATTGTAGATATTTCCGTTGTTTTTAAATTATTACCTATGCACTTATAGCTATATCTCTAGCCAAACAAAAATAAAACGAATTAAAATACCCAAAATTAATTCGTAAGCAATTGGTGGTAGCACCTTTAAGTTGTTGTTGTTGTTGTTCAAAATTCAATGAAAATCACTTTAACCCAATTTTTTTTCAGAAAATGATCCCTCCTGTATAAGTGGGGGCAGCTAGACCCCCCCTTCATAGCAAGTTTTTTCTTAATACATCTCTTAAAACTATTTTACAAAGTATTTGTCAATAACTTGGAAATAAATTGAATACTTCTTACCTTTGAAGATACAGTGTTTTTTATATGACAAAAAACACTATATCAAATAAATTAAATAAGTATATTTTAACTCTCACCACCTACTTTAAACCCCATACCCACTCTCCCATCAAGTCAATGGAATTATCATGAACCTTTTCTATAATTTCAGGGTTAATTCATCAAAAAACGTTAAATTTTGAACGCATTAGCATGGTTTTTCAGATTTTCTGACTTTTGTACCCCCCATATTTCTCTTAGTATTGCTCCCAGCAAAAATATGAATAAAACCTTTTTTGAAGAAAATTTAATTTACTTTCATATTGTGGTGCAAACTTTTCCGCTAATACTTTTGGTTTTCAAAATATTTACTAAATAGCACAAAAGGGGACCTTTACCCCCCCCCCCCTGTCTAAAGCTCGAGGGCCTGTGCTGGGGACTTTTAGTATGTTGTACCTGGGGGGTCACTCCTACTACTTAAAAAAAACAATCCAAACTGCACGATTTTTTTCATTTATTTGATGATTTTGGGTCTTCGTTGACTGGACTATATGTAAGTTTGACTTTTGTTTTATATTTATTTTTATTCGAAGATTTTAAATAAACTGAAAATAACGAATTTTCCTTTTCTTTATTAAGACAGCTTTCTTTTTGTAAAAAAATAAAATATATAATTCGTAAAAAAAATCGGAAGAAATGGGTCTCGAAGTTCGCGCTATTTGTCTGTTCGACTACAACCTAAACGGATAGGTCAATTTTATTTAAACTTGACACCTGGCGTTACAATTCCCCGACACTTTTTTTTAATTTTTTTTAGGTCCAAAAATTAGGGACAGTTTTTTTTTGTTGTATTTTTTTAGCCCTTAAATTCAGATCACAGAACAACAGTGTATCGTACATAAGAGAAAGTTTGTGCGTTGTGCATTTTATTTTTTTTAACTTTTATATCAATTATAAACCAGTCTTTTAGAAAATAGTTAGAATAAGTTCAATTAAGGTTTCCTTTTATTTTTCTTTCCGTGTAGTTCAATTTGTATTTAGGTACCTAGAAAAAAAAAGGGAAACAAGAATCGACGGCATCAACAACAATCATTGACTCGATGAGACAGGCAGACATTTTTGTTGTTGTCAAATACGATCTTTTTTTTCGAAAGGGCCTAATAATGTGGATGCAGTTGAATGACGAACACATTTTGAATTAATCCATGTGTGTAATTTTGTATGTAAAATTAGTGTGTGGGCAGCAAACCAAAGAAAACGAAACTTCTCGGTGGCGGCGGCGGCGCAGACAAATCAAATGACACCTATATCCGGCTTCGGCCTTGACAATAAAAACGAAGCAAATAATATTCTTTTGTTTTCTCTTTTACTTGCCTTATTCGAAATAGATTTTTGTTTCATTTATTTTTTTAAAAGCAAGCTCTTGAGTGACGATAAGTGTAATTTCATCAGTGATGTGTTTGTTCACGTTACCCATTATATGTAGTTTAAGAAGGTAAATGTAGGTATACTTCTCCCGTTGTCTTTTATTTTAGGAACATTAAAAACTATGTTGGAAAATTTGCTGTTGGTGTTTATATTGTTTTCCAGTTTCTTATGTTTTTAAAAATGTATTCAAAGCACATTAAAAATAATGTACGTCATACATGTACGTGCGTGTCGTACAGCACACATTCTACATGCACCCATTGTAAAAGACGAAATGTGTCAAGGGGTTTTAACTTGAATTTTACATTTTAGATGCGAGATTATATTCACTAAAGATGGCCCTTGATAAAATGGGATGGTCCTTTTACTAATACAAAGACATATTTAAATGGAAGCGGGCGATAATTTTATTTTATAAAAATTATGTATGACCGAGTTTGGTGAGTATCGATCGATGCCTAACGTTTGTTCAACCACTTTGCTTGAAATGTATTTCGAATGAAAGATCTGAACTCTTTAAAATAAAAATATTACAGATAGACAGCTTAAGTGGCGCCCAACTGCTATCAGACGCGATAACAAAATAAAATGCATGATATTTTCACTTATGAAGTAAAGTGGATTTTTTTTTATAAAATAAAATAAAATAAAATAAAATAAAATAAAATAAAATAAAATAAAATAAAATAAAATAAAATAAAATAAAATAAAATAAAATAAAAAATAAAAAAAAATAAAATAAAAAATAAAAAAAAAATAAAATATAGAACCAGGGTCTCAACCAAACCATTCTGCCAAATGTGAACGGCTACGTTGAGAGGCGCTTTTTCATGACAAGAGAAACTCTTGCAGGATTTTTCAATTACTCGCAAGGGGCAGTACCCGTAAAAATAATACAATTTAGATTTAAGGTGGCAGAAGTATATTGGTTTTGTTATTGTTTACCGACTGAGTAAGCTAGCTATAAATAATTCCCAAAAAAACACTTCTATATAAATCACACTGTGCCTTTTGGTAGCATCCAACAGGGGCCCCTTGATTGGATGTGGCTTGCCGTGCCCAAACTTTGAGACCTATATTTTACCTCCTCGTGGTGGAAGCCGGTAACAGCCAAAGATGCGTAAATTCGTTGATGCGATGAAGAAAGTAAATTTTGTCTTATCGAAATAATGATGAGAAAAATCGAACTGAGTATGTTTGAACGACCGAAGTCTTTGTCTGGCTGAACAACTGTTAATGTTCGGGTTGTCAAGGAGCGTCTTTCCTTGTTGTTCGGGGGACGTTGAAGACTTGGAATTGAGAACACCTACTATTCGAAAATTAAAAATGGCTCTTCTGAATCATGATAAATAAAAGGGGGAAAGCCTAGACTGGCGACCCTACTAAGTGAAAATACGGCTCTAATCTCGGCCTGGGGAATGAAGTTGGAGGTTTCACGTAGGAATATCTTTCCAAACCCTGTAGGGGAGGGACAAGAGAACTGGTGGTTTGAGTGTGCCTGTGCGTCTTCGTTTTCTGGATGCTCAATGCTTCCTAAGTAACCCAAATTGTGTATGATGGGGTGTGATCGCCCCGCTAATAGCCCACACTTGAGGTTGTCCCCCGTAGTGGAAGCATCGTCGGGTTGTGGTTTCACGTCAAATACGACACCGTTGTTAGTTGGGATCTTCGGATCCTGAATACAAGAGGTGCAGATAGGCCTCGGCTTTTAGCAAAGGTGAAGAATAGTCCTACATATTCTCTAATTGCAACTGGTGCGACCGAGCCATACCAGGATGCTTGTTGAAATGATCAACTCTCATGGAGATAGGCCTCACGTGGGGGGTGAATAAGTCTATTTGAATGGAGGGATCAAAATCTTCCGGTAAATAATTTACTGTTACATTCTCGGCAAACAACTTTACCTATGCAAACTATAAGCATGATTCAAAATAACTTAATATTTTAATTTGTTGCCAATATATGTATGTGTGCTATTCTGCGCATAGCTGTATACCGCAAGTAAAATCAAGGCTTGTCAACCAGTTATTTATTTTATTAAAATTAGGACTGCTTTGATGTTCAATAATTCTTAATCAAAAATTCATTAAATCGGAATAAAAACAAATTTATGCCAACGATGTCATCATGTTCCCAAAGATACCAAAACACAAATTCACAAATTTAACCAATGCAAGACGAACTAATCATCATATTGACATTAAATTTCAATTGATTTCCTCAAAATCATAACCACAAATCAATTTTTTTTAAATCTACTAAGTTGCATGACTAAAATTTTGCCAAAAAAAAAAATAAATAAGTTTGAAATCTTTTAAAAGATAAATGTATATTTTGTGCAAATTTGATTAGCATTAAACTATTTTTAAATTCTGAATCAACAACAACCTTTCTAAAATAGGTATACCTAAACAAAATGGAATAATAAAAAAAATTAAAAAAGATTAATTTTGCAAAAGTATGCACTACGGAATACCTAGATCTTCATTTAGAAAAAGATACAGCACACAAAATAAAGTTTGTTAGTTGAAAAATTTATATTTTGTTTCTGCAAATTCATCAAGGTAAAGAAGCTATCTCGTTAAGAATGAACAATCGCATTACAAGTTTTATTTTCTTTCTCTCTAAATTTTTCCCTTCGATGAGCATTAAGGTCAAAAAAACTAAGAATATAATTAAAATAAATGAAGGCAACATTTTGATAACTTTTCCCCAAATCAGCGCAAGCATTAAACAAGCGAATAAAACTTGATATATGTATGTAAACATTTACCATATAAAAAGAGGTAATAGAAAGTCGAAAACATATTATTCTTTGAGTTTAGTACCTGGTTGCACAAACAGATGTCTTCAGTGAAGAGAAGATTACTTGGTTTTGACCAACTTATGTATTTTGTATGTGCGCCGATTTTTAGATCATTTTAATTTTTTTGTAAAACCTTAAAAGATTTCGTACAAACAGATAAAATAATGTGAATTTACTAAAATAAGAGTTCCGTTTAAATTAAAAGGCACATGCTCTAATACAAATGTGGAAGGTATGAGATCGTCCAGTTACATGTTCAGATGTGAGACTCCAGTGATGGGTCCATGTAGCCGGAAATCCTTCAACGGATATGCGTTAATGGATAAACGTAAAGTTAGGGTTTGATACATCTGTTTTATTCGTATATGTAGTACAGTGAGTGCGAGCTGTATGACGCCAGAACCCCGACCTCAAAATTTTTTGACGAAACATGTCGCATTCGTTTGTCCATCGTTTGTCCACGTTTGTCCAGGCAAAAAAATCGTTTGTCCACCCTCAGGAAAAAAGTTATTAAGCTTTTCTTTTTTATAGCAAGTACCCCAAAATTAAAAACCGCCTCTACTGCCCACAATTTTGAACTTAAGAGGTCCGGACCAATTGCAATCGTTTGTCCACCGGCTCCTTATCATTGTCCACCCAAAATTTTTGTTTGTCCACCCTTAGTTCAAAAATTATTGAACTTTTCCGTTTTATAGCACAGGGCATAAAAAATTAAAATTTTTTTTTGCGGAATGGAACCAATTGCAATCGTTTGTCCACCGATTGTCCATGTTAGTCCAGAAAGAAAAAAATTTTTTCGACCCTTAGTTCAAAAGTTATTCAACATTTCTTTTTTATAGCAACACCCCCAAAAACAAAAGGTCCCCTAAAATCTCCAATTTTTAACTTAGGTGGCCCGGACCAATTGCAATCGTTTGTCCACCGGCTTCTTATCATTGTCCACCCAAAATTTTCGTTTGTCCACCCTTAGTTCAAAAATTATTCAACTTTTCTGTTTTATAGCACAGGGCATAAAAAATTTAATTTTTTTTTTGCGGAATGGAACCAATTGCAATCGTTTGTCCACCGATTGTCCATGTTAGTCCAGAAAGAAAAAAAATTTTTCGACCCTTAGTTCAAAAGTTATTCAACATTTCTTTTTTATAGCAACACCCCCAAAAACAAAAGGTCCCCTAAAATCCCCAATTTTTAACTTAGGTGGCCCGGACCAATTGCAATCGTTTGTCCACCGGCTTCTTATCATTGTCCACCCAAAATTTTCGTTTGTCCACCCTTAGTTCAAAAATTATTCAACTTTTCACACACTTCAGTCATAATTTTGCTTTTTTCTGAAGATTATTTTCTGTTGTCTTTTGTGTTTATTAAGTATGTAATCTTTATTTTTAATTTGTTTATAAAATATATACAGATCTTGTTTTTATATGATTTACTAAGTATTATTTGTTGAGTGAAAAAATTCCATATACTTATTTGTGAAACAGAAGTTAAAATAAAGTTCTCTAGAGTTGGAAAATATTAATTAATAAAAATGCTTAAACCTTTGAGAAATAAAAACAAATGTGTTATTTCATTGAATATAAGTTTATTCAAAGATCTTTGACTTAAAAATGCAGAAAATAATAAAGTTTTGTATGAAAGTGATAGCAAAATGGCTGTCACAGAAATTAGTCACAAAAATGTGATTGTCACATGTGACAATCACCTTACGCAGACGGAATTTGTTGAAAATGACTATCACTTATCACAAATCACCTTAGCCGATTCCACCCATGGCTCCTAGCCCTCTCATTTAAATAAAAGAAATTTGTAGAAAATGAAAGATTTCATAATATATGTACAGTGTGATTCTCTTAGGCATGGGTTCACATTTTCTAAAAAATCAACTTACAATAAAAGTTAATCATTAAAAAACAGCAGCAACACTGACAATGTCCTGCTATACTTTTTTTTAAAGCAGGACGCTTTTCATTTACTATGTTTTTAAGTCAAATTATTTCAGAGAACAGTTTTTAAAATTTCCTTCCGCAAAAAAAAAATAATTTTTTATGTTGCTATAAAAAAAGAAAAATTGAATAATTTTTGAATGAAGGATGGACAAACGAAAATTTTTAGTGGACAATAATAAAGAGCCGCTGAACAAACGATTGCAATTGGTTCGGACCTCCTAAGTTCAAAATTGTGGGCAGTAGAGGCGTTTTTTAATTTTGGGGTACTTGCTATAAAAAAGAAAAGCTTAATAACTTTTTTCCTGAGGGTGGACAAACGATTTTTTTGCCTGGACAAACGTGGACAAACGATGGACAAACGAATGCGACATGTTTCGTCAAAAAATTTTGAGGTCGGGGTTCTGGCGTCACACAGCTGTGAGTGCGCTCTGTTGCTCTTTATAACTTCAAGCGTAAGTAATCGTGGTAGGGGAAGGAGAGGGGTTAAAGGATACTCAACTTAAACTATAAGTTGCTTGTTTCCCACTAGGTTGAAAGCAACCAAGTTGGGAGTCGTATATAAAACACCTTGGTACGTTATAGGTGGCGCCCAACGTGGGACATCCTCTCCGTCCTTCTACAAGGATCATTCTCATATTGATCTTGTAAGCATGGGGTTTTAACGGTGATAAGAGAAGGAAAGGTTTAGTAAATAATGATAAAATCTTCAAATTTGAATATGATCTGGTTATTGATTAACTCTATGTGGAAAGTGTAAGGAACTAGTAAGTAATGTTGGTAGGGAAAGGAGAGTTTAATGGATCTTCAAATAAAACTATAAGCTGCTTGTTTATCTCTAGGTTGAAGGGAACCAAGTTGATAGTCCTATAAGTAACACCTTGGCACGTTACAGATGGCGCCCAACGTGGGATGCCTTTCCTTCCTGCTAGCAGGATCATTATCATAATGATATGGTTGCAATGGTGATAAATAAAAAAAAAGGTTTACCTGATTTTGATTAAATCTTTAAATTGGAATATGATCTGGTTGTTGATTAACTCTACGTGGAAGTGGAACCAGCGTTAGGGATGGCACCCTACATTAGACGCATTGGTTTTAAAAACACCCACAAACTTAAGCAAGAGTTAGGTATATTGAAAAACGTGATGATATCGAATTGTTATAACGTCATTTTCATCCTAAAACTTTTCCCTAAACCTGCGTTAAGAAACTTTACTTGAAAAAAAATCATAAATTTTTTCTAACAAATCAATAAAATTTTATAACCTTACCTTCTACCTTGAACGTGCAGTTATTTTGGAATCAAAAATATTCCCTCGTCAAATCATTACAATTTTTAGTTTCCAGCAACTACCTAACATATTTATAGAATTAACTCAGAAGCTCAAGTAACAAAGGAGGAGGTATGTGTAGCTTTGTTTAATATTTTAGTCTTCAGTTAGGTTTGGACAAAAAAAAAACAAAAACAAAATATAATCGCATTAGGTATAACCGTCAGGGTTCACATGATAATAGAACGTTAAAACCAACTCAGTGTAGTGTACATATACAAAATGTCAACACGGATTCTTTCCAATACCATGAACCACCGGCGGCCGTGCCGACAATTAAAGGTCATAAAACAAAAGCGAAACCCCAAGGAGATTAATAAAAAAAAAAAACAACAACAACAAGAACAAGAACAACAATAATAACAAAAATAACCTTCTGGCTCTCATAACGAAGTCAGTTTCCTAATCCAAAAGCACACAAACAAAAACAACGTGTGTCGCCCCAACAACAGTTTTTTCCACAATCCAAAAACACAACACAACTGAGACTGAGTGGAAAATCTTGCATTCACCAAATATGTCACACGAGTACCTACTTACTATAGATATTCGTTCGTACCAACCTACACCACCAGCATTGCAAGCCGGCCCAGAGACATCGCCAGACAGACATGATATCCATGAGATATTATATCTTTTTACTTACATTACAATATAGAAGTTTGAAGGGTAGGTTATGGATCCCAAGGAAGAAAATGGAGTCGAAAGTGCTTTGAATAAATATAATTAACTCGCTTAGAGGCACTATTATAGTGAAAATTGTCATATTCGAATTTGAAGGGTAGAAAATTTCCCACAGAAAATATTAAGGGACGTCTTTTTAATTAGAAATGGTTTGGGAGATAATTTAGTTTTTTTTTTTTTGTCAATTTTAAGCTCTTAGATACCAACCACTATTAAGATTAAGAGCAAGTGTGTACGATTTGGTCTAACCATTAATATTTATTTTATTTATTTTTTTTTTGTACAAAAAAAAATGAAATAAAAACCTATTTTATGAAAAGAAATCAACTCTATAGGCACAGCAGAACAGCTAAATCAGGGAATGACTATTTTTAGTGACAACTTCTGGGATTGAACTTCAATGACGCGTAGATCGTATTCCATTGCAGAGCGTGCTTATAGGAAATGGAAGCATCAGGCAGCAGGGCTGTTTCGCTTGGTCTCTTACATTTTATAGTTTACGACACACAAGAGTGTTGAAAAGATGAATATTATATTATAGTTAGAGGCCCGCACATGGATGTACATTAGTTCTCTAGTTCCAGTATACCTATCTATAGTTGCTTGATGGCACACCAGAGTACCGCAATTCAGGAATGTGGAAAAGTAAGCATTTCATAGAAATTTTAAGTTGAATTTTATTTCAAAAGAAATATAATATTTAAATTGATGCAGATAAGAAGCAGGTCCTTGGGTATCCATAAGGATAGGATTTCTATCTTTATTTTCTTAAATAAACATTGCAGAGGTTACAATAATATAATCACGGTTCTGAGATTATGTTTATTAATTTAAAAATTCATGAACTTTGTGTTGGGTGCCTTCGCTTCGACATCTTGAGAGTAATGGAGTTGAAATATTCATAAAAAAGAAGATAAACAAACAGGATAGGAGGTCGAGTATCATGGTAATGTTTCTTGTTTATTATAAATATTTGTTTATTCAAAGTCTGAAGATATTTAAGCTTATTGAGGATTTATTTTTTTGAATACATTAAAAAGTTTATTTTACAGAATAATCTATGGGATACATCGAATTATAACTTGACAAATAACTCAAATAAATAATTCATTGAGGACTGTTTTTTAAATCTATATGTTGGTACATATAGATTTATTAATAAAGCAGAAATTAACTTATGTTTGCTTGTGCGGGCTAAGCTGTAACGAAGTTACACATTTTTTTTCTCATCTCTATATCATCTTTCTACCTACCACCACACATCGGCGCTCAACGACGACTTAACTGTCACTTCAACTATTATTTTTAAAATTCAAATAATAATAACCGCCAGCCATCGGATACGGTTCAATATGATGAAACTCTTGGACGAGTTTTTTCTGCCCTTTTAAAATTCACATTTACTCTTTCCCACGAATATCATAAGTAAATGTGCAATTTGTATGGGAATTCGACTTTTGCCTTTACCAGTGTTGTGCGTACCATTCTTGAGTACGAAAGGAGAAGTACCAAGAAACACACTGCTGAGTGCGTGGTGCACTAGATAGGAGTTTCACCTGTCTTTGGCTTTCAAACTGTATAATTTATTTGTGCCTACAGTTTCGACTGAGGCCGGGGACTCTATCCCATTCTACTTATTCGTGCCTACGGTTTCGACTGAGGCCGGGGACTCTATCCCGCTCGACGTATTTGTGCCTTTAGTTTCGACTAAGGCCGGAGACTTCATCCCAATCATATGAAGTACCGTGTTAGTTATTTAGGTAACCCTATTGTAACATTATATGAAATATCGTGCTACCCTGACATGCAGTTCGGCTTTCGAGAAAAGCACTCAACGCTGCATCCGCTGCTGAAGTTCCAACACGACATCACCACCTCCCTTAACAGTCATCGTGTCACCGTCGGATGCTTTCTGGATGTCGAGAAAGCATTTGATAACGTTTGGATAGAAGCCCTAACTCATAAACTTCATCTATTACAGGTACCTCCGCCACTAATAAAAATTCTTTTTTCTTTTCTTTATTTCAGGAAATTTTTCGTACAACTGGACAACTGTAAATCAAACATGAAGAACATCAGAGCCGGAGTCGCCCAAGGCTCAAAACTTGGCCCTTTCCTCTACAGCCTGATGACATCCGACCAACCTGTCCCAATTGGATGCGAGAACCTGCTATATGCTGATGACTCGCTTACCTATGCATCATCAATGTCACCACTTATCGCTGTCCGATAAGTAGAGGCCCACATCAGTAGACTCTTCAATTTCTACAAGAAATGGGGCATCCGGATCAACACTTCCAAATCCGAAGTTGTCTGCTTCAGGAGGGCTTAAACTGGTAGAGGTAGCCGCACCGCAGCCAATTGCAGAAACCTGGTCTTGAGACTCCCTGACGGATCCACCAAACAGAATGTGAAGTACCTGGGAATCCATTTCAATGAGTTGCTGAGGTTCAACCCACACTCAAGAAATGTACTCAGAAAAGCCAGCTGGGCCTTTCACCGCCTACACCCATTGATGAAGAAAAGAACAGGACTAAGTCAACCAACGAAGTTACTGATCTACAAGCAGCTCTTACGACCAGTCATAAGCTACTCCTTCCCAGTCTGGTTTTCAATCTCGAAGACAGCCATGAAGGAGCTTCAAGTATTCGAAAGGAAGATTCTCAGAATTTGCACCGGCCTGTACTTCGACCGGCAGCGGCGGAAATACTACAGGAACGAAAATCTCTACTCTGAAGCCAACATAATCCCGCTGGACAAATACCTAGTCCTTTCAGCGAAGAGACTAGTACGGAACATCATCGACCACCCGAATCAGCTAATGAGAAGGATGACCACTGAACAACGACATCCAGAGCCAAGGTACCTCAGTGTGATGGAAACTCTTGATGACAACATAATCATGGACAACGAGGAAGCAGTCTCGTTCTACGCTGACAATGGGTCAGCCTTCTACCGCGGCTAAGCCCCACATCACCCCAACCTACACCAAAAACACCATTGACAACCGGGAATGAACACCCTGAGGACGATTAAGTCAGCCGACTTTTAATTAAATTTTTTTTTTTTGACATGTAATTTATATATCCATAATTTGTTAAACTTAAGACAATTTTATAACGTTAGACCCCTTATGTGCCAACAAATGTAAATTTATCATAGTATCATATTAGTTATAAGCCAAACTGTATATATTATGTTCAATAAAACAAAATTGAATTGAAATACCGTGCTATACTATTTTAAGTAAAGTTAAAGATTATAAAGGTCGAATAAAATTACGGTCAATTGGAGTTCCGAACTCTTCAAGATCAAAACGAGGCCACGGACAAGAAAATCTATACTAACTTTTCAAATAGTAACTAGTAAAAACTTTTCCATCAGAAACAACAAAAACCTAAATTTTATTAACCACCGTAAAGTGAAATGCATTGAAATATCGTAGTATTAAGTTAATCATTTTCAACAGTGTACTAGGTATGTTCTGAACTAGCTCCAGGTTAGCTATCGAACTGGGACTGGTAAGCGGAAGGTCCAAGGATTCAAACTTAAATAAATAAATAAATTTTTTGTGTTTGTTTTTCTATTTCTCGAGGCAAAACGATACAGATCTGGCGAGAGCATAGTAGTAAACGTTGGTAGACCCTTGATAGTATTTATGTATCCACAGCCTCATAGACAACTAGATTTATTTCCCGGGAAGATTAACCGCTGGAAAAATGGCAAGTTTTTGACAAGTTTAGACAAGGTCCTGGAAAGTTTTTGATAAGGAAAACCTAGACGAGGAAAACATGACAGACCCCTATTAGTGCCTCGCTGAGAGAACATTTATTTAAAATACTGGTAAGGCTCTTGTTAGTAACTAACTATGTAACAGTACATGTAATTTAATTGAAAATTCTATTAAAAAACAAGAATATTACTTTTAACTGAAATTTCAGTTCTTTTTTGTGTTCAACAAAAAAATTCTGAATTTTCAGATTCTAAAATTTTCATCCGCGGTTAATTATTGAAATTACTGAACTTTTATTTTTTTTTTTTTAAATCAAGAAAAAGCGTGTTTTAACTCCCCCCAATTTCTCAATAAGCAACAGAAAGGGGACCCCTCGCAAAAGAACAAACAATGACACAACCGGGAGGACCATCAGTTTGTGACCAAGCTGGGACGTGTTAAATATTCTGAAGTTTTCGAAGCAATCAAAACCAACAGTATACATAACTGGCGAGGGCCTAGCTAATGCCGATAGTTACCCTTCCTAGACCCATATTAGTAACCATGAAAAACTTGCTAGACCCTAATTGAAAACTAGATTCTTTTTCGAGGCGGGTAGTAACTTTATTTTAAGTGAAAAGTTTTAAGGAGTTTTTTTACACGCCCACAACTCTTTTCTAAGCGGTTAACAGTTTTCCCGCAATTTATTATCATCAAACACATTTAATGGCTTAGGTTGTTTTTTGAATTCGGTATTATTTTTTGTTTTCTTTAAAATATGTATGTACTTGACATTTTTTTTAAGCAAAAACATACTTTAAAAATTATTGACAAAATAAAAACCAAAAAAAAAGAAAATTTTAATAGTTTTCGTCTGCATATCGGTGAATTTGGGACACCCTGTACAGGCTAAAATTAATTTTTATAATGTAAAGAAAAGATGAAGTTCAAAAGCAAGCTTTAAAGAAGACAACAAGCCAGTACGGCCCTAGCTATAACTGCCACCAGTTACGCGTACCAAACCAAGTTCTTTGAGCTCGTTCAAAGACTCTCGGACTAAACCTTTTCGTCACTAATAATAAACTTTGAAAATTTAAGTTCTATCAGATGACTGATAATGAGTTTTAAGTGCTTAAACGAACAAGTAGCTTTATAGATTCCTTCTGTAGGACAGTCAGAAGAGAAAACAAAGAATTTTCATAACGCAAACAAAAATGCACGGCTATGCACATTTAAAAATTGAAAAGTTGAACCACAGAAATTTGATGTGTACGTGTTTTATTTCAAATCCAGCTCTTTCCATACAAAAATACGAACATTTTATTCAGTAATCACACAATTTTTTATGTTGAATTTTAACCATTTGAATCATTTGATTTAATTTTAGTAGAGAAAAAAAAAACATTTATTCAGGTCAATACAAGCTAATTCTTAATATTATAAGAAGGAAAACATAAATAAAAGAATTATTTTATTTTTGTTTTTGTTTGCGAATTCTTATAAATAAATAAATAAATTTGATGGCACAAACAGCTCATGAAGAACTAGGGCCTAGTGACTTACAATTCTCAACCATTCCAGTGTGCGTGTCTGCAGGAATGGAGGGGACCTACAGTTTATTGCCGAATCCGAGCGGCACTTTTCTAAGACAAGAGAAACTCTTGGAGGTTTTGTCAATTTCTCGCAAGAGAGGCTGGGGATCGAACCTAGACCTCCGGCATGACAGTTCAATTTGAATTCGAATGTGAATTCTCACTATAAATAAAACTTCTTGAGAATAAAAAGAAGTGGACCTAAGTGGCTGCCTTGGGGGACCCCGTAGTTATCTAAGAAGCAGCCAGAGAGAGCTGATCTGAAACGAATATTGTAATAATAGTCCGGGAGCCCGCGACAGTTTTTAATGTTTATTTATTTGTTCGTCGGTCATAACACTCTGAACGCTTTGATTTGTAAGTGAACATCACAAAAAGGGATAGCTTACAACTAGGTAGCGGGACAACGCTTGGCAAGGGCGTTTGAAACATGTAAAAAAAGCAAAAAAAAAACTTATATGTTCGTCGTTGATCTTTCGTGGGCGTATAACTAACATCATACGATGTCAAAAAAGTAACGCTTACACTTGTTCGTCGGGACAATATACCGCCTAAAAGCACTGAAATTATATAATTTTCGAAATTTTATCATTTTTCACTTTTCTCAGAAAATTAAAGACATTTTACCATCTGGTTTTCAATGCTTGACTAAAAATTGATAGGAGCATTGAGTATTGTAAACAAAAGTATTACTTAATAATGTAAAATTTTCAAAAAAAAAAAAACAGTCTGAACACAATTTTTTTTATTTTTTTTTTAATTTTGAGTTTGAAAATTAATTTTTCAAAAACTGTTTACTAAAATAACTTTATTTAAAAACAAAATGAAAGCTGAGATTTCTGGCTTTACAAAAAGGTACAATTTGGCATTGTAAGTGTTCCCATTGCTTTTTTAATAATTTTTTTTCTTTTAAATCATTTTCTTCGAAAACTGCCCCTCCTGGCTAAACGGGGGGCATAGACCCCCCTCATATACGATATTTTTATTGTCCCAACCCAACCTACATGCTTTAGTGTTTTGTCATACCTTACGCGAAGCACTCTTTATATCATTTTGGTTCTTTTTGCCTTCCGTGGCATGAAAAACTACTGCCTGAGTTTTTTTTATAGTTAAGTTAGTTAAGTTAAATTGACTTTATTTCAATAAATATGTTACAATTAAAGCTTAGCCTAAGTCATAATGGGTTTGGCCTATGGCCGTCTACCAGGTTGACAAAATAAAAACTAAAATTCTTGTATTAAAAATCTCCTTCTATAATACGCTGTCTATAACGAAGTGCTGCTACTGAGTAATTATATAGGACATCCCATCCTTTTTCTCCATTTAAGATATTTATTGCTTCATCTTCCTCTAAGACATATTTTCCAAACAATGATAGTCGAAATTCTTTTAGAATTGGACAAACACCAAGAAAATGCAAGACATCTTCTCTCTTTTTCATGTTGCAGAGGTCACAAAGTATTGGTAAATCTGGCCGATGTGGCATGAAGTTTAAATGGACAAGTTCACCTCTCATTTTGAAGACGGTACTTATTTTCTCAACTGAGTAACTATTAAGGAAATACGTTTTTTCATTTAAAAAATGGTTAAGTTTGCTGTAATAGTTCCTAAATAGTGACGATTCAGCTTCTTCAATGTATTGGTCATACGTATGACTGCCAAGATTCTCCAGAATTAAATTGAATTTTTCCCTTAATAGATGAGGTTCCTCGTTCACCTGAACTGTCAGATTCATTCCGCATTCGGACGCTACTTTCTGCCATTCTTCGCAAATTTTTCCATTTGTTCTAGTTATGCTTTTTAATACTAGTTTTGGTATTCTGGTTTCACTCATCTCTAATATTTTTAAAACATAATTGAAGTGCATTTTGAGGGTGTACAAGCGCAGGGGAGGAGTTCCAGTTTCAATGTAGAGCATATAGTTAGGGGTATTTTTTGGTAGTCGGAAAATCCTCTTCAAGAAGTAGCGAAGAAATTTTTCCACCTCATCGTAGTATTTATACCCCCATATCTGAGCTCCGTAGAGCATTATCGAGGCTGCAGTCGAGTGGAACAAAGTTTGTTTTGCACTTAGCGATACATAATTGTTTTTGAAACAACGTTCCCAAATTGCACAAATAGCTCTTTTAGCATCAGCTAATTTTTCACCAAAGTGCGGTTTTAAACTTAAAGAAGGTGATAACAGGATACCTAGATATTTGTATCTGGATACAATTTCAATTTCTTCACCGTCTAACTTCCACTTTTCCAAACGTGAGTAACGACCTCCTGTGTTTCTAAATATCATGACTTTTGATTTCTCAAGATTAACAGTGAGATTCCAACATTTACAATATGCACTAAGTCTGTTTATCATTAACTGCATACCTTGGATAGTGTCACATAGAAATACGATATCATCCGCATACATCAATGCCGGGATTGTTACATCGCAGAACCTTATTCCACCTTTGACATCATCGGTTATATCATTAATGTATAATATAAAGAGGAGTGCACTTAGAATACAGCCTTGTTTAACGCCCATTGACGTTTTGAATTCTTCAGAGATTATATCTCCATCCCACACGTACGCAACATTATTCTCATACAAAGCTCGCAGAATTTGAATGATTTTGCTTGATACACCAATTTTGGAAAGCTTGTAGAAGAGTGCTTCACGTGATATTGTATCGAAAGCTGCTCGAAAATCTACAAAGAATGTGTACAGCTTTTTTTTCTTGCTCTTGTAAGATTCAGCAATATTAGTTAGGCAGAATATCTGGTCGATTGTAGAATAACCTTTTCTAAATCCAGCTTGAAATTCTTTAAGAATGTTATTTTCTTGTACCCATTCGTATAATCTTTTATATATTAATGCGGCAAACAGTTTGGCTGAAGTGTTCAAAAATGTGATTCCTCTGTAGTTCTTCGGGTCTTTGTAATCACCTTTTTTATGAAGTGGATAAATGATTGCTTTCTTGAATGCATCAGAGACATTTGTAGAATCAAAGATTCGATTATATTCTATTGTGAGAGAATTTATAAACTCGTTTGTGCAATTTTTATAAAATTCGAACGGGATGCGATCAATACCTGGTGCTTTGTTTGATTTCGAGTTGTTTATAACTTCTTTGACTTCTTCCAGAGTAAACGCAATGTCTAATTTTTCATCTATGAGTAGAGGGGCAGCATATTGAAATAGTGGGGAGGTTAGTGGGGCATTGAGAAGATTATCGAAGTGAGTCCTAAGTTGCGGGGATTTAAGAGACAAAGAGATGTTTGACGTGTATCCGTTTATGTATTTGACAGCTTTCCAGAACTGCGCCGAAGACTTTGAGGTGTTTATGAGCGCAATATTTTGCTGTTCAAGAGCTACTTTTTTGCTATGACAAATACGCTTATATTCCCTGTTGGCATCTTGATAGAGCTTTTTGAAAACGTTGGAGTTATTCATTCTAACAAGTTTCAAACATTTAAAGGATTTGTCTCTTGCTCTCAAACAATCTGAATCAAACCATTTTTGCTTATATGTTTTATAGGTTTTTGGATCCTTGTGTTGTGGAATGGATTTCTTTATTATTTCTGTTAGGGCTTCAATATCGGCTGTATAATGCTGTGTGTTCAGTTTCATGAGATTTACATTCATGTTTCGCTGATAGGTTTTGAGTATTCGGTCGTTCCAAATAAATTTTGGTAGAAGGCTTAGTGGTTTCGTGTTATCAGAGTTGCCGCTGGCAGCAAAATTGAGAGTTACTTCCAGGGGCATATGGTCTGAAAAGATCTTAATTCCAATTTGAAAATTGTCCAGAAGTTTAAACCAATTTCCCGAGACAAAGCAGTAATCTATTATTGAGCATGATGTTCCCCTGATAAAAGTCAGTTCACCTTCCGAATCACCTTTGCAACTACCATTCAACAAACGCATGTCGTACTCATCAGTAAGTTCAAGAATTTTTGCACCTTTGTTATCACATATTGGGTCCTTAGATTTCCGATAAGGTTCCAAAAAACTGCTGTTGTATCCGGATGCGAAATTGTTTTGTGATAGTCCGACTCGACCATTAAAATCACCAATAAGCATTATATCAGTGAAGTCTAAGGAGTGTAGTGAGTCGCAGAGTTTGTCGAAATCACACTGCCAATGATTACAATTTAAGTAGATAGGTACCAAGATGACATCAAATGTATTAGATTTTAAGTTAATAACACTTATTTCTCCGGCTTTTTTAAAGTTACCGCAGATCCCTTCGAGATTATCGCGAAAACCAAACAGTGTTCCACCACTTCCTCTTCCAAAAAGCGACGTTTTTACAGCAGGAGACCAGCTTAGTTCATAATTCGAGAATATATTCTTAAATCTAATTTCTTCGTTTTCTAATAGATGAGTTTCAAATAATACAAAAATATCAAAACTTTTAACATAATTAAAAAATGTTACAAAATTCATTTTGTTTTTTAAACCTGATACATTGAAGCTTAGAATTCTTATTTTCTTATACACTAAAGTTTTTTCAGCATTCTGGTAGACTGGGACGCTTCATGCGTCGTGTACAATCGCCTTAGAGCTTGTGGGTAGACCCCACACTTGTTCGCCTATTGGCATTGTATTAAATTTGGCATCACTGCTGCGATTGACATTACCTGTCAGATTTGAAGTTTTATGAAATATATTTTCTTTTGTAGCTGTTTTGTTTGTATTTTTAATTTCATTAATAAAAATATTTTCATTTATTGAAATGTCTCCATAAATTGATTTAATAACCTCAAACCCATTTTTGTCACCACACCTCAACCCAAGCACAGAATCCCAAGTGAAGACTTTATTGGCAATATGCAGGTGATCATCCCGTAAGGATATCTTTACTGATGTGCTTTTTTGACGAAGCTCCTTCATGATAGGGATCATTTTTGTCCGGCGTTGTCTTACGTTAAAGGGTAAGTCCTTTTGGATGCTTATTTTGGTACCCTTCAATTTGAAAGCATTCTTCATCACACCCCAAGCAGACTCTCTGGATCTCATTTTAAGAATTATTGTTGATTTGTTTGTGTCACGGCTATGTATCCCATACGCAGACTCAACGACTTGGTTCGGAGTTGATTCAACCAAACTAGCGCAAATATGTTTTGCTTTTTCGCTCATGTCAGTATCATCTTCATTAGGCAGGTGAACTACAAGGTTTGTTTCAGTACTCTTCTGTAGAAGTCGGTCAAGCTGGCTCTCAAGACGATTATTATGTTCTTCCAGATAGATAACTTTTTGTTCGAGTTCTTCTTGTCGCACACTCAAGGCTGAAATTTGATTGTAGAAAATTTGCAGGTCTGCCTTTGAAGCCAACTGTTCAACAAGTTTTTTGTTGTTTTCAAGAAGAATTTCCTGCATTCTCTCAACACTCAGACCAGAAGAGGATTCCATAGCGAGTTTTGGTTCGATTTTACTGAGGTTTTGCTGGCGTTTTTCGTTTCCTGGATGTTCTGGAGAGGTGTGATATATTCTTCTTTTGACCATTTATAGGTTATATTTTCAATGAAATTATTTCTTTGCTTAATAAATAGCTTAGGAGCTAAAAACTTACTCAAATCTTAATTTATTGTGATAGAGTTTTTCTTAATTTGCAAAATGAATGGGTTTTCTATATTTATTTGCACTTTGAACACTTTATTTTACTATATTTTAATCGAGAGATAAATTTTTGCTTCCACCTTGACAGATCACAATTGTCAACCCCGAGTTTTTTTTATACATATACAGGGTGTCCGTAAAGAGTAGATAATCCTTAAACGGCGTATAGCCCACTTTATGACTACTGCTCCGAAACCAGAAATAAAAATGGGCTATCTCAAACGGTACTCAAAATATATGCATTTTTTCGTTCAGTGTACAAATGGATGAATTCCATCGATTTTCCTTTGGCAGCAATTTTCTAAACTATTGGTGCACCTCTTGGACTTTTTTTAATAAAAAAAAATTTAATTTGTTTTCAATTCCAAAAATTGAGAAAATAAAAAAAATGAAAAAGTTTAAACACCTCTGGTATAAAAATATCGTATGGAAACCCTAGTGCAAACTTTTTAAAAAATTGGCGCAGCAAAATTATTTTTCAGAATGGTTAAACTTTTTACAGTATCTAGCGTAAAAAGGTTACTGTTAGTGCTAATATGCAAAAAGAGAGAATTTAATAAAATAATTTAATTCGTTGCATTCTTTTATGTTTTTGAATATTACGACTAAAAATGAAAGAATTGGATCGTTTTTTTTTTTTGTAAAAATACTCTACATAAATAGAGCAACATTAGATAATAAAGATCAACGACGAACATATAAGTTTTTTTTACATTTTTCAAACGCTCCTGACATCAAAAGGTCTCGAGGTGCGCTGTAGGCGGTCAATTTTTATGACACACATATTTCAAGAATATTTTCTTCAAAGTCGAGGGTGGACAGTATTAGTCTATGGAAAATTTTATCAAAGGCCTTATTAAAATCGGTTGAGACGAAATCAGTTTTTTTTTTCGGTTCTCTAGGGTTAAGACGAGGGTAAAGGATACAAATTTAACAGGGTTAGTGATTGCTTGTGATTCGCTTGAAGTTTTTTTTATAAGAAGAGCACCGAGAGCTGCAAATTTGTGTTTCTTTAAAGCTTCGTTCTAAAACTGCTCGCAGCTTGCTCCATGAGTTCAGAATTAAAAAGGAGTACAGAGATGAGCCTCCGACTTCATTCAGCTACAATGTAATTTGATTTGTAAGACATGGACAATTCAATGCTCGTATAATTAAATCGGATGGCTTTGATTAGTGCTTAGTGCATTACTAAGAGTTATAAGAAAGAAAAAATGCATTTTAGACTAAAGAAATTTATTTACCGGTTAATTCCAGAATTTCCACATTTCGAAATTTAACATATTAGTGTATGACTGTACATGTAGGTTGTTTCAATGAACTACGTGAAATTTAGCTGTAGATATTTCGTACATACATATACATATATAATAACGAGAAAGCAAAAACTAATTAATTTCAAGCTGAGGCTAAAAACCCCGACAGAAAGTCTCCCAAAATGAAACCAAAATAAAAAACTGAAATCTCTCGAATATTTTCCAAATATATATTCATCACTTTCTTCCGTTTTTTTTTTTTTTTTTCATTTCAAAGTACACAACTCATTTGTTTCAATTTTCTCCTTTTTAACACCATTCAATGTAAAAAAAAAAAGGATTTTCCAAAAAAAAAAAAAATACTTCAGAATTTTCTGGAGCATTGCCAATTGGAGCGTTGCCTTTTTCACCAGATTGCACTCGTCCTCGTTTTGTAGATGAAAATCAACTCACAGAGAAAAAAAAAAACAAATAAAAAACTTCCGAATGCACACACAACACAAAAGTCACTTGCGAAAATGTAATCAATAAACCAACTGGTTTAATAATGTGACACTATTCAACCCCAATTAACAACCCCCGCGCACAACAACAGAGACAAAGTCAAACCAATACAAACCTCGTTTTCGCTTACATTTCGCACTTCGATTTAATTGTATTTCCCCATCATTTTTTGCACATTGGGGTATTTAACGAAAAAACATTGATTGAATAATTTAATATTTTAAACTGTCATCGTAGTTTAATTTGCTAAAAAATGTGCACCACTATGATAGACTGCTTGCTGAATGCGGTTGCTGATTTGCGGGATCGTTCACGTTTTAAATGGTCGCTGAAAGATGATTTTTAACAGTAGACGAAAGAAAGAGAACGTTGGGTGATTAAAAGCACTCAAAAGATTTTTTTTTTAAATAAAAATCCTAATAGGATGAAATGGATGTGAACAATATGGAAGCGCGCTACTTGCTACACAGCTGATGCCACGATGGAAATTCTGTATCATTCGGTTTGAGGGCATTTTTAACTCATCCAGAGGCGACGTGAACTTGACACCGATATCAAGATCGTGCGATTTGGCCATGTTCGACTTTTTTAGGCGGGTTCTTAAGTCACAGGTCTATGTCAATAAGACACCAACAACCAGTGCTCTAAAAGTCAACATAATATGCAAAATCTCCGAAATTTGGTTAAGTCGCAGCCACTGATAGGTTTTTCAGACCAAACAAAAAGTTCGTTGAAATCTTACTTATTCAAATTTCCTATCCAAACCTTTAAGGACTTTTCTTAAAACAATTTATCTTATTTGTAAGCACGGACAAAAACAGAAGCTAATTTATTTTACAAAAAAAAAGTTTTTCTTAAGACCACTGGCTCTTGCAAGAAAATGAAAACTCCTCCAAGTGTAACTTTTGTCACGCGCTTATAACCTCACCCGATAGGATTCGGCAGAAAACTGTAGGTCCCCTACATTCCTGCCATAATAACACACAAACAGGAATGGTTGAGAGTTGTAAGTCACTAGGCCCTGGTTGCACCCGAGCTGTCGCACAATCAGATTATATGAAGGACTTCCGATAGACACTATCAGGCATCAAGTATCCTGGAAATCCGAAAGTTCCGAGGAGCCAACATAGACTCGGACAACTAATTGGTTGTAGCTCAAAATAGATGTAAAGATTCGATGTTGCAAAGTTAAAATCACTTATTTTTTCAGTTAGCCCGCCACTAGCATCAATTGCAAAGGAACAGTGGAAACAGTGCCAAAATGCTACCACTGATGTGTTGGGTTAGGTAGACTGCTAAAATAGCCATAATTCCGCTGTTAGATAAAACACTCCATTCAACTTAGATGATGATGGTCAAAATTTCGATGTACCCGACCTAAATGAAAGCCGGTTAGCAATAGCCAAGCTTAAATCGTAAGAGACTGTCCGTGCAGATGGCCAACCAGCTGAACTATTCAAAGCAGTGGGAGATGACTTGATGACCTGGTAGGGAGCATACACCAACTTATCTGCAAAATTCGGTCGGCAAATCAACCGTCCCGTCTATCAAATGTTTACATACACTCCGACAGATTTCGGAAAAAGAAAAACACAATGAGTTTAAGATCGATACACACAACCTTTTTATCGATCTGAAAGTCGCATATGATAGCGTAGACAGGGACGGTAGAGATGGTTGAGAATTGAGACACGTGGAGTATTTAAACCAACGCAACACACCAATGATACTTCGAACGTGCTAATGATGACGTCTGCAGTAGGGGAAGACCCAAAAAGTAGAGAAAGACCTCAACCAACTTGTTGTGCGAAACTGGGAACAGATAAATATATGGACATAGCTGGCTTAAGAGGCATATTGTTGGTTGAGGTCGTTGTCTATCTTGGACTGTTAGGTTAGCATCATTTACTGATATTTTTGAGGTAAATAAAAACAAAAAACAGGAATTTGTGAGAATTTTCAAGGAATACGGAACAGATCTAAATGCATACACCAAAAACTTCAAAACATTTCCAACCGGTTTAAACGAGTAAGCCCGAATATTGACCCAACTACACACTTTGCAATAATTCCTACGGTTTTTGGGCTCCAATCGCGAATATTTTGATCATCCGAAAATTCGACTGCTGTCGCGAATTTTCTTGGGCTGGTATAAATAAATTTCCCCCGAACGAAAAACTTATTTGGGGGTATCGCGAATAAAATTTCTGTGGAAACATTCCTTCCATCGAAATTTGGGAATGTAAATTTATTGTTATCGTGAATAAAGTTTTTAGGGGAATTTGGGTGTCACTTAAATAAGCCAAATTCGAGCTTACAAGTAAAATAAATAAATAAATTTGGTGGCACAAACGGCTCATGAAGAACCAGGACCTAGCGACTTACAACTCTCAACCATTCCTCGGTCTGTTCTTTTACTTCCGAAAACTGCCGATTTCTACCAATTTTAGTACCATTTAATGTTTTTTTATATGAACTTTGACAGAACTTTGCACTAAAATTCGTAGAAATTGGCAGTTTTGGGAAGTGAAAGAACAGAGCTCCTGTGTGCGTGTCAGCAGGAATGGAGGGGACCTACAGTTTATTGCTGAATCTGAACGGCTAAGGTGAGCGGCACATTTCTATGACAAGAGATACTCTTAGAGAGTTTGTCACTTCCTCACAAGAGGTAGTAGCTCCGAAAAAAACTTAAGGTGGAAACGGCTGGTATTGAACCCTAGACCTCTGGCATGACAGTCCAACGCACTTACCATTTAGCCACGGGCTACTACAAGCTTACAAATAGCAGTGCAAAAAATATTGTTATTTCCAATTTTGGAAGGAGAGAAAAATTCCCTGGGAAATTTTAGTCCCTATAACCTTAATCATTATCCACAAAGTAACGTCTTCCACTCTGCAATATCACCATGTAGATTGTAGATATGTAACGATATATGCTGGCCAATTGGGCTCCCTTTTCAGCAATGTCTTCAGATGTGATTGAAATTGGAACCTGATGTCAAGGAAAAAAATGTATGCCATTTCCAGAACAGTAAACAGAATCTCGAAAGACAAATTTTCGAAAGACAAAGGTTCGAAAAATAAAGTTTGGAAAGGACAAAGTATCGAAAGATTCTTAGCTACATTTTTTCAAAAATTTTAAATTTCGAACCTTTTGGTTTTCGAACCTTTGTCTTTCGGTACTTTGTCTTTCGAAACATTGTCTTTCCTAACTTTGTCTTTTGAAAATTTTTCTTTTCGAAACTTTATCTTTTCGAACCTTTGTCTTTCGAACCTTTGTCCTTCGAACCTTTGCCTTTCGAGACTTTGTCTTTCGAAACTCTGACGGTTTCCCCGATTTCCATTATGTCACTGCATGCAGTATTAACCAACTGCATGAAGCAGCACAGAAATTTAAAAAAAATATAGGTATGCAGATAACTTATTTTTGACTGTTGGCTTAAAAATAAAATTCCATTAAACTGATCTTGATTGAAAATATTTCCAATTATTACGTACGACCTTTCCCACTGTCCATATCGTTGGTCGCATTCAGCACATTCAACACATACGATCGATTAGATATTAACCATCTAAATCGCATGTCAGCCGGTCAATACCATAATTATTTAAAGTCAACAACATCTCCATATGCTATATACACCCTCAACCCTCAATAAACTCAGCTCCTTGAAATTGAATATATTTGAAAGAAGAAGGTAAGCCCAGCTATTAAAAAAAAAAAAAAAAAAAAAAAAAAAACAAAGAAAGAAATAACCTCCCCAGTTTGAAACAATATGGAATTCAATCAATATCAAGTTCAAATGCGGTTAATAATTCCGTTCAATCCCGCTTACAACTAAACCATATGCGTTGCAAATGAAGCAATTTAATCGCCCCGAGCTGGAAACTATTATAGACAAATGTTGTATACGGCACAGCTCCGCACCGCACCGCATCGCATCAGCAACGGCGGCGGATATAATAAATTAAGACCGCACAAAATAACGATGCAAAATTCCCGTCCCGTAATTTTTCAATTTTCTCATTGAACTAGAAAGTACGATGTATAAGTATATAAGTTGGTTTGGTATAAGTACAATACGACACAGTCGTAAAGTCGACATTCTATTCAACGGGACGAACGGACAGACTAAACTGCGTATCACATTAGAGAGTATCTTGTATCTTTTCATCCCATTGCCATGGAGCTATAGACCTAAAACCATGATGGTGGATCTAATATGGCGCGCGGTTGCAGCAGCATTTACAGATGATGTTGGATATGGAGATAATGAAGAGAAACAGTTACTGCCACCTTTTGTTGTTGCGTCTGGCTTTAGTTGTACCTACTTACTGTACGCGGTGACCTACATTACGAGGTGGCCCATTGCAGTAACCGTGGCATCGATTTTCTGCTTCGCATGCAATACAAACACAAAAAAAAAACAAAAAACACGCAAGCAAAAAACACACTTTGCTCTACTTACTCCTTGAACCGTTATTATTATTTTCTATTCACAAAATTATCTGTACACCTTCAGATCTAAGGGTTGTAATGTTTTGCTAAATTTTACCAGGCAATAACCGACGGCGGTGGCGGGGCGGTGCGTGGCAGTGGAGATGACGGACACAATTCGGATCGGTTCGCGTGAGATAACAGCTGCACTAAAACTGCACCCAAAATTTCTATGATTCGAAATTATTTGAATTTTATCTACGATATTTACGATATGACGCCCAAAGTGAGAGAGAGTGACGAAGCAGAAAAAAGCTTTTGACTTAAAATGATGTCAGCGATGCGCACAATCGGAATTAAAAAAAAAAAAAAAAAAAAAAAGTTTCGGTTCACGTGTTGGCAAAAAAAAAAAAAAAAAAAAAAAAAAACACCACTCACCTCAAACATTCACCACCCACCCACCACGTCCTACCGCACACATGAGTCCATTAACAAAGCTTTCGCAGCAGCAGCAACAACTCCCAGACCCCCCAGTCACAACAAACGCAAAGATGGGGAAGGTCAACAAGTTCTTGAAGAGAATATTGTGAAACGACACGGTGTTCTTTGTTTTTGTTCATTTTGGAGCAGAATATTATGGGCGGGGTGTAAAAAGGTAATCATCTGAACGTGCTTCTGTGTCAGCTTCCGGTGCAATTAGCAATTTGGTTACTATGTGAGTAGATTCTGCAGAATATTTTACACAAGAAGAGCATAGAAGGGGAGGGATGGATGCATGCTGGGCTGGGGGTTCATTTAAATATCGCTATATGCATGCTGCTTTTGTGGAAGTTCATGTCTTTATTTTTGTTTTTATTATTGTATTAATCGTGCTATTCGAAATAGAGGGTTGTTCGCCATAAGAAGAAAATATTTTTGTGTGTTAAGAATTTAAGAAAGTTGAATAAATATTAGTTAGTTCTACCCTATGTCAACAGTCAGATTGGCCGAGCGGTCTAAGGCGCCAGATTTAAGCTCTGGTTCCCTCTGGGAGCGTGGGTTCGAACCCCACATCTGACATAACTTTTTTTTTTTTAACTAACTGGGAAGATATCTTATAAAATATTCTCCTTGTGGTTTGGTAGTCAAATTTCAAGGAGTAGTGATGTCATGAACTAGTATGTGTATCATGAAAACCTTTTCGATTTTTGGCCATATGGAAAACTATAGGCCATACAAAAGTGGAAGTCGTGGGGGGGGGGGGGTAGTTCCACCTCACTTTAAATAATTGTAGTCCGAAGGAAGCAAAATAATACTCGGTGTATTTGAACTCCTGTTAAAATTTAATTACAAAACTGGAAGTCGTGGGGGGGGGGAGGTAGTTCCACCTCACTTAAATAATTTCCCACGAAATTTTTCCTGCTATCGTGAATCTCCTATCGAATAAATTTATTCCCGATACCAATAATTCGGAGGGAAACTTTTTGACATCATTCACGTTCGCAATGTTTGAACGAGCGAAACATTCCCTTGGAAATTTTTGCTCGCGATAACGCCAAATAAATTTAAGACACTAAAACTGGGGGAAAGGAGCGGAAATTTACGGCAAAAAATCGAAAAAAACGGTTTAACAACTTCTTACTGGTGTACTACATACTCAGCAGCTTGCTTTACGGTGTTTACTTAGTGCCAAATCAATTGGCCTAGAAGAACCAGAGAAGAATAACCTGATTTTATGGGTATTTCTTAGGGTTCTCTATGGAAATTCGGTAGATAAATGACTAGTGTGAACTGAATAATTACAGAAAAACTCTATTCGGGTAATGTTTACATGTAGCCTCGGTTGTTTCATCGGTTTTTGTGGTGTTGTGTAGTGTCCGGATGGCCTGAGTTGTAGACCTAGGCCGTCCTGAGCGTGGTTTACCCTCAAGAAGTCCGGTTTGATCGGGCTGCTAAATGGCACGTGGAACACAGCTTTTCGATGTCTTTAACAACGAATCAACTTCCCACTGCGAATTAAAGTAGAACTATAATAGGCGGACGCTGTCGGAAACTAATGCCATAACCGAACGAAAAATTTCTTTCCGAAACGTCAAATGCACACGTTACCCATAAAGGTAGAACTATAATTGTTGGAACGCAGCGTACGCAGCCGTATGAAACCACACGAATACAAGTAATTCAATAGACGCACACATAATTGCGTTTTGTTACGTTTCGTTCATTTTCGTTCATTTTTGCTTTCGGAGGGGAAGAGCGCTTCTCGAGCGCACCTTACGGAAGAAAATTGACAGCTACATGCAAATTGTTGTAGTAAACTAGTCTCGAATCTCTCGTGCATTATGGTTTACGTGTGCATTTGACGTTTCGGAAAGAAATTTTTCATTCGTTTATGACATTAGTTTCCGACAGCGTCCACCTATTATATTTCGACCTTAAGGCATGGCTAGCTGTCAATTTCCTTTCGTAAGGTGCCCTCGAGAAGCGCTCTTCCCCTCCGAAAGCAAAAATGAACGAAACGTAACAAAACTCAATTATGTGTGCGTCTATTGAATTGCTTGTATTCGTGTGGTTTCGCTGCGTCCCAATAATTATAGTTCTACCTTAACACTGAACATACGAAGCATTCGAAAAACATCACCGAAAATACGTGTCGAAATAAATATAACACGGAAAAAGAGGCAGTCCTTGATAACGGTCAAACTGAGATGATGGACTATTTGGACGAGTAGCTGTTTGAAATGCACTTCTTCGACCACAAAACAATGTGAAACAGTTAGAGTGGGCCAAAAACAATCCAGTCTCTTTTGAAGATTTTAGCAAAGTTTTATGGAGCGATGAATCTAAATTCGAGGTATATTTGGCACAAAACGGAGGGTTTTCGTTCGACGCAGCGCTGAACAGAAAATGCTACCCGACTGTATGGTTCCTACCGTCGAGCATGGAGGTGGTTTTGTGATGGTCTGGGAATGTTTCTCTTCAAGTGGAGTGGGAGATTTGATTAGAGGTATTTAAAAAATGAACAACGAGGTTACAAGAAGATATTTGAAGAGACCCCTTTGATCTCTGGACTAAGATTGATTGGTGATGGATTCGTATTTAAACAGGACAATCACCCCAAACACATGTCCGGACTTTGTCTGGATTACCGCAAAGATAGAGAAAAAGAAATTTTCTAAGAATAACCTTTCTGTCATTTCAGTGGGTTTTTGTTTGAGGGACATTCATGCGGGGAGATTCCTGATAAAAAGTTCGGGGGAATAAAATATTGCGGAAGAAATAAAATTTCCCTCGGGATTACCAATAGAGCCTTTATTGAATTTAAGCGAAGAGATGCGAAAACCGATATTTTCGATATTTTGGACCCCCTCCCTCTAATAATTTTAAATGCACAGGTAATCTTTGCCATCGGTAAAATATCTAAGAAGGTCCTATCCCATCCAAAAATCTCCAGTTAACTTTTGTTGTTGTTGATCAGTTTTTATTTCACAAGGCATACAACACAAACCTATCCGCATAGCTTTGGATAGTTACTCGAACGCGGGCAATGTCGCAATGGACTTTATTTTCGCCAAAATAATGTTAATTACGTTTACTTCACTTGGATTTTTTCCATACCATTTTATCTATTGAGAACATTCCATTTGGTTTTGTTTTCATTTATTTTTTTGTTTTTGCTATTTTGTTTGGTTTTTTTGTTTTATTTCATTAAATTTATGTATTCACCGGCTGTGTTTTATGGGTTGTGTGTCTTGTAGATACATTAAGCTTTTAGAGATTTTCAGGCAACCTGCTTTGAGATTTATGGGAGAATGAATAAATTATTTATAATTTTATTCCTAGCTTTTCCCATTCTGACCCAATTCTTGTTTGCTGCTTTAGACAACAACAGTAACATCATTGTTTGTTTTAACAGTACTTTTGAACTGCAGGCAAATTAAAACATCAGGTTACCAAAAAAAAAATAAAAATTTTGTTTTGTTGTCCGTCTTTCAGGCGCAAAAACAGGAAATGCATGTCACGACATTTTTGCAAACACATTTTATTTTTTCTGTGGAGATAGTGAAGATGAGGAAATGGAAGAAAAGGCATACCATACTTTTGTTTGCTTTTGCTGTTGTATTGTAGGTGAAACCGACATGATTTATATCTGTACTATCCGTTATATGTATGTATATCTTTCCTACACATGCCAATTGCGAGTTTTGTTAAGTTTCCTTGACAGTGGGTTATGCAACAACTCTACTACATAATGATTGCAGTATACATGGTGATTCACTTAAGGTGTGACAAAAAGCTAGAGCGTGTAGGTTCGGGATAAGAAAAAAATCGTATAGGAGTGGAGGGTCTATTTCCCCCGGTTTAGCCGGGAGGGGGAATTTTCTAAAAAAATTGACTTCAAAGAGAAAAAAAAACATTAAAAAGCAACGTTACACTTACACTGCAATGATATACCTTTTTGTAAATTTTTGTAGGGAATAGTTTTTGAAATATTAATTTTCAAACTCAAAATTTTGAAAAAAAAAAAATTCAAATTGATTTTTTACTTGCGATATAAAAATCAGTAAATTTAATTAGGTATATGCTACCTTTTTGTAAAAATTAAATTTCCAAAAAAAATGGTTTTAAATGGTACCTCCCATAGAACCATTCTTTTTATTTTTGTTTTTCTAGAAAAGGAATAAACTGATTTTAATAATTTCTTTTATGAAGAATCTTCTGAAAAATTTTAATAGTTTTGTATACCAAAATTTTCCAAAAACTTTTTTTTGGATTTTCAAAATAGTTTCAAAATTTTTTTTTTGAAAACCAAATATTTCGAAAACGACTTGGTTGATTTTTATGAAACTTGGTAACAAGGGGTTTTTTAACATTATCTAAAATATTTTGAAAAAAACTTTTTCGTATAGTCAAAATTAACGGTACCTTCCATATAAATGTTAAAAAGCCGTTACAGAAAATATAAATTTTCTCGAAAACGACTCCTACGATTTTAATTTAAATTATTCTAAATACTAATATTAATATGGTCTACGATCTTCCAAAAACAAAATTTACAGTTAACCAATATTAACACTACCTCTCATAGAACCATTTTCTTTATTTTGGACTATCTCATTATGTGTCTAACCGATTTAAATTAAATTTTTTATACAAAAGCTTCTCAAAAATTGAAATCATACTGCATATCAAAATTTTCAAAAAAACAAACTTTGGATTTTTAAAAAATTATTTAATTTCTTTTTTGAAAATACGATACATATTTCAAAAACGGGTAGATAATTTTTTTCGAAATTTAATTTTTAATTTAACATAAATAAGTACTAAAAAATTGTGTACCAATTTTTGTTCTTAAATTTTTTTTACAAAATTTTATATATAAAATATTAATTTAAAAAAAAAAAAACCGCTCCTACGATTTTAATTTTCTTTTTCTTTTTCTGCAAAACTAAGATTAGTTAAAGAAATCAGATAGTGTACTTGTTTTAGCTCTCAAAACAATTTAAAAAGACTTTTTTAATAAATTTATATCGAATTATGTTGATTTTTAATAATTTTTCATTAGTTTAAACTTAAGGCTCCCATAAAAAAATTATTTACTTTTAATACGCTCAATCTTTGACATTCGAAGAAACTTTTACTACAAGAGCAAGTTTGTGCGATCCAGTCGTGCGTTTTAATTTTTTTTTTTTTTTTTTCAAAATTTTACGTAATTATGTACTAACTTTGCTTTCAAAATGTATTGATCTTATTAGTTTTTAGTTAAAAACAAAACCGGATGCTGTCTTTAGTTTTGGAGAAAAAATAAAAATAACGGGAGGGGAAATTTTTTAAAAGAATTGACTTAATACAGAAAAAAAGTATTAAAAAACAACGGTAACGGTAGCAATGTTTTAAGTAAAATCTTTAGAAAATTGCCCCTCCCGGCTAAGCGGGGGAAGTTCACCCCCTCTTCCGTACGATTTTTTCCTATCGTGACCTACACGCTCTAGCTTTTTGTCACACCTTAAGTGAATCACCCTGTATAGGGATATGAATATGATGATGTCTCTATTATGATTGTGTATGTTCTGTTAGGACGCGGGACTCATATATCACATCCAATGCAGAAGGACATATCCACATCAAACAAAATATGATCCTGAAACATGAATGCAATATACTGGATTCCTATTAGAGGACATGCATTTCATGAAAGCAAATGCAGTGCTTCGTTTTTTCCATGGGACGAATTTAAGGATATAAAGGATATAAAGTGATGAAATTTGAATATTCAAAGTTCAAAAGTTCGGTTCATACTATGAGTAAATTATTGCAATAATGGCAAAAGGAAGTTGTATAAGGAAGTTGAACCTTTTCGAAAAGGCTTTTTTCGTTAATGAAAGTATTTCAGCAACATTAAAGTGATTCAAATTTAAACATAAAAATGTTGTAGATGATGGCGATTCGTACCTTTAAAAGATTTTTTTTTCATCATAGTCTATGCATACATTTGTGATACCAAGCTATAGAAAGTTTATTTTTGAATTCGAATAAATTCAAACAATGGCATTATCTTTGAAATAAAAGACTTGTGTTTACCTGCATAAATGATGATAAGATAATGATGTTTTTAATATGACTCTTGAGTCTTGGCAATGCTCTGAATCCAATAAAAAAAAATAACATAAATACTACACAGAATAAACGGCTTCACTCCAGAAAAAAATATGAGGTAAAAATTAAACAATATAGTAGTGTAGTTTTAAATTTACAGATGCACTTTCCGATAGGCATAAGGTTACAAAACACTAACGGCCATACTATTGACTTCCTTCAAAGCTAGTTTTACGGCAAAACTAGTTCTACAGGGGTTTCGAGTTTTAAGTTTTTCACAAATTTTTTATTATTTAAGTCAATAATATGGCCGTAAGAAACTTACACGATCTCAAGACAATTGTTTTCATAGTTAAATTAACATGAAACTATTTCTGATAATAATCTAGTTGATTTAAGAAGATTTCATGTTATTAAAACATGAAATTCTTGTCAATAAAATTTGACAGAATTCTGAAAAATTGACTTAAAATGAAAACAAAATTATTTAAAATAAAGAACGAGGCATGCAATGATGTGCTAAACTTTTTTTTCGAAGCTATTATTCCATTCTTTTATTTGTTGTAAATGGTTTTTGAGATATTAAATTTTAAATAAAAATTTTTCTATTAAAAAATTAGAAATTTGCAGTCATAACTAAATTTAATTATTGGTAAGGCCCATTAAAGCTAAATAAACAAGTTATCGAACCAATATATTTAATTGGCAAAAAAAAAATAAGAACAAAAATGACACTCTGATTGCGTAATAACGTTATCCTAAAAAATCATTTGCTAAAATTTCTTAACACAAAAAACATAAAGCTTTAGAAAGCTTTTTGTTTTATCTCAATATTTTCACTTTTCACAGAGGTGCCATTCTTCAAAAAAACACTTGTAAAAAAAAATTAATTTTTTTTTGTATTTTTTAATATGAAAGTATATTTATTTTCACCCCCCAAATATAGGCTGAGTTCCAAAATTCATCAGATACGCATTTACTGCGCAGTTTGCGCATCCAAAAATTGTTTAGCTGCTTCGATTTAAATTTTTGTTTTGGCATTCCTAAACGTCAGACTTATGCAATGTAATATTTCTACAAAGCATCAAGTTTGCGTTGCTGATGCGTATGAAAAATGAAGGCATTACTTCCGCATCAAAACATTTTCTACATTTTGGAACTCAGCCATACTTTCATATTAAAAAATACGAAAAAAAATTAATTTTTTTTTACAAGTGCAGCTGAGTTGAAGCTTGAAAGTTAATATTTAGAGGATTCGACTTTGATAATCAATTCACATAAACTGTAGGTCCCATCCATTCCTGCAGACAGGCACACAGGAATGGTTGAGAGTTGTAAGTCATGAGCTGTTGTGCTGTCAATTTTTTTTAACTTTAAGAATAGCTTTAGGGAATACATATTTTTCGTTTATTTTAAAGCCTAGCATACAGTTCTTTAACGAGAAAAAAATCTATACGAAACTATACGTAATTCTTACTCTGCTAAAAAGTTTTTTTATTGAACTGTGAACTAACCCCACACGGTGCCTCAAAAGTAATGACTCTTTATGAACATGAGTATGAAAGAGACAAAGGCCGCGTTCATCACTACGTTTTTGACAGATCTAAAAATTCAGTTCTGAAAAACGTAACACTGAACGCACAAAAAAGTCTGAAATAATTTATTCTGTTTTTATTATTTTTTGCACTTTAAAATCAAAATCCGAAAAGCGATACGAGACCCAGACGATCAGACCACACACCAAAAAAAAAAAACGATCAAGAACTGTTTTTTTTGTTGCTTTTAGCTGTCATCTGAATTTTCAGATAGAATTTTTCATCTGAAAATTCAGAAAAAAACGTAAGAAACGTAACTAAATGTCGACGTCAACTGAATTTTTATGACTGCTGGCCAATCAGAAGCTCTAAAAATGACAGTTCAGAACTGTCAAATGTGCTGATGAACGCGGCCAAAATATCGGAGAGTCATGACTCTTGAGGCACCGTGTAATAGTTGAACTAAAAAAAATTTGTTTCGCCACATATATTTTTTTCCACTACAATAGTTTTTTTTTTATTCAAAAGAACTGTATACTAGACTTAAGTTTAAATGTTATAGGGCCATCTCATACTGGGTCAATTTTGAACCAGAATAACCCCTAGGTAGCTTTTGCTTAAATCGCACACGGAGTAAAGAAAGCTGGCGCAAAATTTTGTGTGTATGAAAGGAATTTATTTGTATAGAAGTATTTTTTTTTTCTTTTTGATGTTAAGAACAACAAAAAATTGTTCGGTTTTAGAAAAATAACAATTAAATTCCGCATAACAACAGATTTTTGTTTGCCTAGAAACAAACAACTTGTGTTTGTATTCAACTTTGTTATTCCTCTCAAAACAAGGAAGAACATTTTGCCCTAATTATTCTACACACTTCAACTCCCTCGCCAAGAAGCTTCAATTTCCCCAGGTTTAATTGCTCTGGTGTGTGATAGCCCATAGAGGTTCATGTTTATCAAAGTGATGTGATTGCCAAAATAGTTGAGTCAAATTAGGAAATCGAATTGCATTTTTCGATGGACAAAATTTTATTTATTTTTTTTTGTCTGTTTGGTTCTACCTCCTCCTAAGTATAAAACAGAGTTTTTGGGATTTTTGGGGTTAGGGAAGAGCCGCCATCTTGAAAAAGAGATTGGTTTGGTTTTTATCGAATAACTTGTTCCCATTTTATTTTACAACAAAATGTCCAACTAAAACCTCATAGAGAATTAAATCATCTACAAAATAAGATATTAACGATTACTGTCCGTTGTTTCATATTTAAGTTATAGCAGGTCAAAGTTCGCTTAGGCATCACGTTTTGGTGGTTGTGTGCCTTTACTTGAGATAGCTCGCTTACTTTTATTTTTTTTTGGGATAATGCTGATAAAATTATTTGTAGTACTTTTAATTACCTATGAAATGAGCCTTCAATCGATATTATCGGGCAAATATTGTGTGGTCAATCCAACGCCAAAGTTCACACTATCTTGACTTGGCAACGAGTAGTATGTATGCTTTCCGGGGCCAATAACTTGTACATTTTTGCATCATAACTGAACAAAATATAATCTTTACTAAAAAAATATTTCGATTGATCGATGATAATCATTTATAAATTCTTTCTGTGTCAATCTCAAACAAGAAAGTATCTACGTTCAGCTCTACGCTTTAATGCAGCTGTTTATAAGAAAAACCTGAATTCAATTTATATTATGTAGATTTTTTTTTAAATTATCGTTCTGATTTATACACAAATTCGTTTTCTTCTTCTTTCAGTCAAAACAAAAACTTATCAAATCGATCACAATAATTTTACCATCTTCGTGTCGTCAACTTAATTTATTATTCTAAAAGTAAATTTACAAGTCATTCAACTATATAATGAATTCCCGATACAAAAATGACTTCGAGCAAAAAAAAAACAAAAAAACACACATTCTGCAAAGATACATTGATCTTTCCTTTTTTTTTACCTCTCTCTCTCTGTCTCTGTCTCTTTGTCAACCAGAAACCACACAATCATGGTCAGATTTAGACGAAACAAGAACTTTGACAGCCATCTACAGTTAAAACATGTTTTTCAGTTGCAGCTGAAATGGGATCCGAAAAAAAACGACAGAAAAATATATCATCTCAGAAAATAATAAAACAAATGAAAAAAAAAGAAGAGAAAACTAAGAAACGGAAAATGTAAACTAAGTTATAACCCGCTGCTGAGGTCCGTGCTCGACATCATGTTCTTTCCTCTTTCATAGTCTGCACATATCCACGATGAACTTGAAACGGAGATTACAATCCGGAGGAGTGTATGTGGTATGTATAAAACCGTTTTTCTTCAATCTTCCTACCAAACTTCTACCAGTACTATGCTTCGGTCAATCTATAAGTGGATATGCATATGAAGAACTTGTTTCCATTAGAAAATGTCTTGATTGCTAACGACTACGCGACGTTGTTCTTAAGAGCAAATAGATTTTTCCTTTAACACCTTACCCATACAGTGCTGTGCTGTATTTTGCCATGTCTCTTTAACCAGCTTCAAATAAATACAAATTATTTTTTTTTTTTTGTCCACAAAATTGCCCAGGATCAAAGGAAGATGTGTAATCTTATTCTTATTTAATAAAAGAAAAATCATTTAGTGCTGACAAAAATTTCCCTCAACAATTTCGAAATTTCCTCATTTTGTTCGACAATTTCCCTAAGCATTTAATCGTCGCCTGAATTTCGCAGTCCAATGGTAGGGGAGTACAAATAGGCCAAAAATGTTCGTTATAAGATGACGTAAACGTTACTATTTTTGTCGCTGTCTCTCCGTCTATAAGTTCCATTAAAAAGTTACCGGCAACTAAACTGCCTAGTGGGAAATTTTCCTTATAACCCAATGTAATTGAATCGGAAGCAACTAAACGTTACTGGAGTGAGTAACTCAAAATTGATGACTAGTATCAAAAAAAAATTTTTGAAAGTGACAGAATAACTGTAAAGTGCATAAATTACTATGTTATTATGACTTATTTGCTGAAACGAAACTTAAATATTTTAACTTTTAAGCTGAGGAAAAAGTAAGTAGCATAAGCTCTCACATTTTTTCGGTGCCCTTCTAGGATTGCAGTTACCACACTAGGCCAAATGTCATTTACCTTATGTCATCCTTCACCTTATGCCATTTGGCTGATGTGTTCTAAGGTACCGATTGTAATAGATTTCTAACATTAAATATGCACAGCACTGTATACGAATTCTTGTAATAGAAAATTGCCAAGAAAAAGCAGAAGAAAACATATTTATTTATTTTTTTCAATCAATATTAAGATTAAACAAAAGTCAAAGTCAAGTCATACGAGGAGCATACATTTACACTCTATAACCAACTACATATCAGGCTTACCTAATAAGCTTAAACTAAAAACTAAACACAAGTAACATTTGACCAAAGATTCAGCAGTATAAATACAAAAGACAACTAGCGAAAAAAAAAAAAAGAAAAGACAATAAATAATTACTTAACAAGGCGAAATGCGCACGTTCTAGTTGTCAGAGTCAGATAGTTTTTGTTGTTGTTGTCACACACACACAAAATGTGACACATTATTCTAACTGGCAAAGTGGCAACCCACGTTGCTTGCCCGGCCAGAAATTACAAATCTTCGTTATTTTGTTGTATTATTTTGTAAAATCACAGAAAAAAGTGTTCTCTATAATTAAGGTCAATTCAGTTCATTGATATTTACTACTATACTCGTATTTCTCATTAATTTAAGCAAAGCCGTTTACTTTTTTTCATTTTTACAGTCTTTTTTGTTGTTGTAGGTATTTTCTACAGTTTTTTTTTTTTTTTTTTTTTGTATACATATGTGCCAATTATTGCCTGAATATTAGCGATCACACAATTTTGAAGGAAGTAGATACATTGATTCGGACAGGTTTGTTTGGAAGAAATTTGAGTTCAAAAAGAAAAATTTTGAGATGTTTTTGTTTGATATATTTAATTGATGGGCTTTAAAACTTGTATTTACAATTGAAATAAAATAAGTCATAAAATTGATGTCCAGACACAACAAAAAAAAAAAACTTTTGTTTTAAATACGTATTATTAATATTTATAAGATTAACCTCTTTCTTACTCCTGGTTCTGGGCCTCCACAAGCAATAGTTATCATTTTATAAAATCAGGAATACAAAGAAATTTCTAACGGAGATCACAAACTGTATGAAATAACTGATCTCATGAAATTGATTTAAGCATTTTTTGTTACCATCTCTGTGGCAATTAATGCACAAATAATTTAACATCTGTGTTGCTTCAAATTCCTTTAAATTTAGGGTCCAACAGTTGAGTCGAATTTCCAGGTGGTTCAATTATCAATATTGCAGCGATAGCTTCGAGATTATTATTTCTTTGACGGTATGATTCCAAATTAAGATTTCATAAAAAAATAATTTGCTCACTGAACTGAACGCAAAAATAAAAATTAATGTAATGTGGTAAGAAATAGAAATTTGCTTGTAGAGGCGAGGGTTATAACTGGAATATCAAAGCCATGCCAGTTAGAGTTTTGTACCTAGCGTATTTGTTCAAATCGCGTAAAGCGCGTTGATGCACGCATACTTTAATAATAACAATAAACTGGTAAACTGTTAAAACTCTTATAAATTGGCATTTTTGCTTAGCCTCGTCGGAAATTCATACGTAAGCTTAGCACAAAAAATGTTTCACATTACATCCTTTGACCTAGCTTTAAATTCAGATAAAGAAAATACATAAATGTGTGAAAATAAATGGGTGAGGAGAAAAGGATTATCGAATTCGATAATCGACATGAATAAATATTTATATAAACATCATATAAAAAAAACTTACCAGAACCAAGTTATTCTGAAATAAAAAAAAGAAATAAAATTAAAATTTATAACCTCTTTAAAAACAATGTTAAAATATAAATATTGCAAATTAAATGCATCAAATTAAATTCATTTGAAAATAAACCGGTCTAATAGGAAGGAATATAAAAAAAACCCGATCAAAATGCAAAAGACAAATTTTTTAGTTGAATTTTTATTACTTTACTGACCTCCAAAGAATCTGCTGCGTGAGCTTGAAATTTGAAAATGCTTTTAAATTTAAGCTAAATAAACAAACGAAAAGAAGTTATCTTGATTTACACTAAACTCCTTAAAATACGCTACTCAAACCAATTAAAAGATTTTTTTTTTAAATTTTTTTAAAGAGTTGTATCTCTGTGAAAAGTGATCTCATCGAAATGAAACAAATGAATATTCTTCACTTCTTTTTTTAGCTATTTTGAGGGGTGGTAATACTAATTTGAGTGTTAGAATTATTTTAGGGATCATAGAAATATCTGATTTATGAATTTAATGATTTCGATTATTATTAACATTACAAGAACTTTGCAAGCACCAATTGAAATTAACGTATCCAAAAAACAGGGGACTACAAGTTACCAACTTAACAATAGTTAAAGAGCTTAAACAAAAATATTTTGCATCAAATTTAAAGGAGAGGAAGAAAATGAAAGTTTAGATTAATAATTATATTTTATTGCTATTTATTTTGAATTTGTTTCACCTAAGGTGTGACAAAAAGCTTGAACATGTAAGTTGAGTCGAGACAAGAAAAAATCGTATGGGAGGGGGTCTATTTCCCCCCGTTCAGGCGGAAGTGGCAATTTTTTTAAAATAATCAACTTAAAATGAAAAAAAATCATTAAAAAACAACGGCAACACCTACATTTTCATGCTATACTTTTTTTTAAAGTCAGAAGTCTGTTCTTTTATTATATTTTTAATTAAAATTAGTTGTGAGATTAGTTTTTGAAAAAAATAATGAAAAAAATTGTATTCAAACTAATTTATTTTCAAAATTTTACGTAGTAGTATTTTTGTTTTAATATTCGATGTTCCTATTAATTTTTAGTCAAACACTAAAAACCAGATGTTAAAATGTTTTCTAGATTTTGAGAAAATTGAAAATAACAAAATTAAGTTTTCCTTAAATTCGACTTCCATCCATTATTTTGTTGCTTCAAAGATCCTATTTCTACTAATAAAGTAGTAAAGTAGATTTGGTTATTTTCAATTTTTTTTAAAAAACTAAAAGACTTTAATTGAATTTTTGAACAACAACAACAACTTAAAGGCGCTACCACCAATTGTTTACGAATTAATTTTAGGTATTTTAATTCGTTTTATTTTTGTTTGGCTGGAGATATAGCTATTTCAAGGGGTGCCAGGCCCTATCATTAGTCTCCTTTTAGTTGTGCTGAGTTTTAATCCAATTTTATTATGAAAAGCTTTCTACATGCACACCATGAGATTTGAACCCACGCATATCAGATTTGCTCAGTCTTCGAAGTCGTATGCACTTCGCATTCCACTACTTATGACCACTGACGTCACAGGCGATCAAAGGTTACAGCAGGTTTATCAAATGCATTTGGAGCATCAGCATTTCTTAAGCTCCTTTAAGTAGGCTGTCTTGTTATTAAATTAAAGTATAAAGTTTTTCGTGTGTATTGCCCATTAGCCTAGTGAAAAACCTATCGAAAGGGGTAAGCATAAATTCCCACGATCCGATCTTAAATAAACCAACTTTTTTATATTTTATTTCTTTTTCTCGAGGCAAAATGGGACATAACTGCCGAGAGCTTAGCTTATTTTAATAGTAACCCTTGGCCTGTTAGTATAATATAATTACATATATAAAACTTTCTTGGGCCTCATTAAAAACCGATTGCTTTGCCAGGCGGGTATTTTATTCAATAAAATAAAAATAAACTGCCTTATTCATAAACAAAAAATAGTTATTTCAGCTCTTGTGTTCAGGGAAACTACATCATGGAATAAGAATTTTCCGGACTCAAATTGAGCAGTAAGCAATTGCCTAAATTGAGTCTGAAATACTGGCTATTTATAAGGTTTTAATTATTTATGGTCATCGCAAAGGCCAGACGTACTGGAAATTGTAAACGTTTAAAATCGAATGGTAAATCCAATTTATTACAAAATAAATTTCTGAACGCGAGAACTTTTCTCACTTTGATTGATTACAATTTACGATGCCGAAGAGAAGACGACCTGACTTAGGTCGCGTGTCGGAAAACCGTCATCTTTGTTTATTTACGCACCACAAAACAAAACAAAAAATATAGTTTATCAAAAAGGTTTTAATTGATTAACAGACTGTATCATAACTGTGTGTGTCTGTCAATACCAAATTGAAACCTTATAAATAGCCAGTATTTCAGGAAAACTCTGTTGTAAGTAAGCAACATCATGTGTAATTAATCGAAAATAATAACAAAACTTCATTCATACCGAGCATTTTATTTTTAATAATTATGAATTCCTTTTGTTTGTTTTAAGTTTATTTTATACAAAAGTTTAGGTCTTTTATTTATCGATTGAGGCAGTACGAAGTCTGCCGGGTCAGCTAGTCTACATATAGTTGATTGTTAAATATTATGGTTGCGTTCAGAAATTTAATTTGTGACAAAACTTAAGATTTATCAATCTACATAAAAATAATTTGAAAGATATTTAACAACTTTCATATTTATTCACCTTTTAAACCTTCTCTGGACTTCCACAAATAATTCAAAACCAAAATTAGCCAAATCGGTCCAGCCGTTCTCGAGTTTTAGCGAGACTAACGAACAGCAATTCATTTTTATATATACAGATATAGGTAATTTTTAAGACTCCAATTTAAATCACAAACGAACACAAAGAAAATTTTGAACCTGTTACTTGCCTGTTTATGTTTAGCTTTTTAACAATTTGTTGTTGCACCTTAATTAAAATTCACTGGCAATATTCATTCTACCATAGCTTTGCCTGGAATTAACGCACAATAAAATCTCTTCACACATTATTTTTTCGTAATTATACCCACCCACATGTAGTTCCATGAACTTCTTAAAAGTGTTAAACTTTAATACAACAACAAAACAAAAAAAAAACACAAAAATAAAGCAATAAATCACGAAAGGAAAACATTCATTGTATTAATTCTTTCATTTGGAGTTCCCTCATGTGATACGAATTTCCCTACACAAACGTTAGTACATAGCTCAACTTGTAGGCGGCGTCTGAATATAATAACACCAAATTTACAGTCATTAGAAGGCTACAAAGTGTGCACCATTTAGTTCGAGTAAAAGTGAAAATACCCCCTGAGTTAGAAGACCATACTTATATAGACGTCTGACAAGCAAACTAAGTCACTGCGCGGCAGCGTGCAGAAATACTAGCTCCATTCTCCGGAACGCATAAATTAGTTGCATCTGAACGCATTTTACTTTTATCTTCAATGAAATAATTTACGTGCAACATGAGATTTTTTTTTATCTCTACCACTACTAGCCGAGTTGGAGGTGCTGAATGATAGATAACATGTGGTGGTGTGAAGATGGTGATTGTATTTTGAGATATATTTGGAGGAATGAAGATTTTTTTTTCTTAGCACAGCTGATGAAAACAGTGCCGGATTTATCAAAGTTAATAAAAAGCTAGCCAAAATTTTCAATTTTATTTAAAAAAAAAAATTGAAAAAAATATAATATATAATAAAATTATTAGAAAAGTTATACTTAAGAGAGGTCTGTTTTTTTACTCGCCCGACGTATACCGAGGTATCCCAAATCTACCCAAAAGGTGTTTCTTTATTTTTTTTCTGGCACGAAAGTGCTAGAGCTTTAGAATTTGTTTTGTTTCATTTATTTAATTTCCCCTCCAGGCTCAAGCAAGAATCTACCCAAACTGGACTTTCTTGCTTGTCAAACAAGAAATCAGATGATCAAAAATCTTCTCTCCATTTATTAGAATTAGTAATTCTTTGATTTTCGTAAGAGGCTCGTTTGAAAAAATTATTATGTTATAAAATAGCTTTTAGTTTATAAAAATTTGCATTTCGTCTCACTTTGACTGATAAATCGCTTTAACCAACATAGCGTGGTACGCTTTAAATACTAAAGTAGCTATAAACACTACAACATAGTTCACACTAGGTATTAATCATGACATCTATGTAAGATGAACTGAACTTAATAGAAATTGCGTATTGGCAAGGCCCTCACTAGTCAACTGATGTGTCCAAATAAGATCGCCAAGACGAAACGCCAATTTTTATACACTAAAGGCGGTTAAAAGCTATTTTGAATAAATAATTTAACAATTCTAATTAAATAGTGCTAAGCCTTCTACTTGGTTGATTTATTTCAGTAGTATATAGAATTTGTTTTCTTTTAGTTACAACTTTGTTGTGAAATTTAAAATTTACCCATTAAAAAACCAGAAACATCCCAAATGTGTTTCTTTATTTTTCATTTCTGGTAAACAATTACAAAAACAGCATCAAACTTTCACCAAAAAGTAAAGAAACAGACCTAATACTTGTACAAATTGGCAAATGTCAAGAGAATATGTATGTCATCATCATTGATCTGTAGTCTAAAATTTAAAAAAGTAAGGTCCGTGAAATATTTTTATATCAATTAAAGAGCACGTTAATCTATATCGATATTGCGTTTTAGATTTTGTATAGCTAAGTCCGGACCTGGATAGGAGTGAGTGGTTCTTCTGACATCAACATGTGGGACTCGAAGTGCAAGAACAACAGAATGCAGCCAGCTGATGTTTACTGTGACAGATACTTTTAAATTTATCTCTCTGTATTCAGATAAACTTCATTTGGGGGAATTTTAATGAATTTTCATTTAGAGGACAAAACTGAAATCGGCGTTCAAAATTTCTTACAGTTATTTAATTTAATAGCGCAAAATTTTGATTTGTATGCCTATTGCCTCTCATCCGGCTTATACACACTATTCAAATGATTGCCATGCATAGGAGATTATTTTTTATTTATTTTTATTTATTTACATATTTATTCGTGATTGCTTAACAAACTGTAAGATATATAATCTAATAAAATAGTAGTAAGCTAATTTTACAACCTTGAGCGAAAATACTAAAAGTTACAAATTAATAAAATTAAAGCTATCTAGAAATAAATTGAAGATACATTATAATTTAAAATTACATTTGCAAATTTACTGAAAAATAAGATTTTAAGACCTTTGAAACTTGTTGCGTTTTGATTTTCTTTTATGATTCGAGGTAATGAGTTCCAAAGACGGGCGGAATTAACAAAAAATTGACGTTCAGATGTTAAAAAAGAACAGCTGGGGACAATTAACTGACGAGATCTTTGCGAGGATGTAGTTCTTATTTTTTTCAAAACAGTATTGCGGTTGGCGTGTGAAGAGTATATCAGCAAGCAAAGTTAAACTTCGAAATTCGAGATAGTTTTCAAAAGACATATCCAGTAGTTGTGTAGCAAAGCCAGACATACTGTCATATCTACTTAACCCATATACATACCTAACGGTCGAATTAAATGCGACATTGAGCTTTCGTTTGGTTATATAATTACAGTTACAGTAAATTTCGCATCCATATATCAAGATAGGAATTACCAAGGTCTTGGCAAGAAGCACACGCGTTTTAATAGGTGTAAAGGTTTGAGTTACCCATAAGGTGCGAAGTACGCCATATACCTTGCCGACGAGTCCATTTATATGGTAACTCCGACATTTTTAGCTGTTTTAACGTATTCGATTGGAGAATTGCTCAAAACAATCGGTGGAAAATAATCAGTATCAAGGGATTTCCTAGATATCACAAGGCATTTAGATTTTTTAGGTTTTAAAATAAGTCCATTTGACTCAGACCAATTTACAACTCTCTCCAAATCTTCATTTACACAAAAAGCTCCGTGCTCAATTAAGCCAACGGGGCAAGTAAAGTACAGCTGAACGTCGTCTACGTACATATGAGAGGAACAGTTGGAAATCAAAGATGGAAGTTCATTAACATATATTGAAAACAAGAGGGGTCCAAGAATAGAGCCCTGAGGGACACCAGTAACATTTGGCAGAAATTTAGACAGGCTATCACCGACTTGTACTGCCTGCCATCTATTAGTTAAGTAAGAAAAAATTAATTAATGGCATCAGATGAAAAATTGAAATTTTCCATAAGCTTTTTACATAATGTAACGTGTTTGACTGTTTTAAAAGCCTTTGAGAAATCGAGCAATACTAAGAACGATACGTCATCATTATCCAATGCTTGCCTTAGGTCATCAGTGACTTTCAAAAGCGCTGTAATACAACTGTGTTTTTTACGAAAAGCTTCGTCACGTTGTAGCATTAAAAGTCTTATGTTTCGTGTAAACCATGGTTTATTGTTAGGTTTAAGAATTTTCGTTTTTAAGGGAACGTGAGTATTGAAAAGGTTTGTAATATTTTGGGTTAAAAATTCAATTTGATCATTTGATGACGACATATAATATAAAGTATCCCAGTTAGTTTCACGTGTATTCTCTTGGAGTTCCTGAACATTGACATTATAAAGATTACGATAAGTGATTTTTTATATTAGTGAAAATGACACACGTATACTGAGAGTATGTTTGAAGAAAAATCAAAACATTTTGATTTCACTATATTCATACACTCTCATATGCATGATGTCCCATGTTGATGACTCAGTGTTTATTTTGAAATTTTAGAAAAACTAAAACTGAACTAACTACCATCAACTCATCTAACGTAACATTGTATGTGAAGTTTGCTCCGTGAAATAGGTCCTAGATCGTTTCCATACAGAATAGATTTCACCTAGTCCGAGAGCTCACAAAACATATTTTCGGTCAAGAGGTAACCAAAAGAAATTAATCATGTTAGAAGTAGTCGCGAATCCGTTTTAAATTATAATCGGTTTATAAATGGTTTTAAATGACAGAATATGGCTTAGGTTTATGAAGGATGCTTTTTCAAACATTCCAAATATACCCTTTTAATAATTACATCACTTGGTTTGGTTATATTAAAAAGAAAAACTTTTCAGTTATTTACCCATAAGATTTATTGATATCCAAGTGATTCGCCATCGAATTAACTATTCAACACAGTATACTCCGTTACTAAAATAGCAAAAATCCAACTGCAATTTATAAATAAAGCAGCAGCTTTTTATCTACCTATACCCACTTCCCTGACGCCTGTGTCCAAACCAAAATGAGTTCGCATTTTTGTATTCAACAGAACGTTCAGCTACTCATTTCTAAATAAGTACTTAAGTACACTCTACTCTGAAAAAGTCGTATGATGAATCGCAAAATAGATGAAAATCTATGAAGGCGTCTTTATAATTATTCCCCTCATGTAAGATGTAAATAAAGCAAGTCATTAAATATTAATTTATAAAAAAAAAAAAAAAAAGTTGAATGATGCTGAGCTTAGATTTGTCTTAAGATGAATATTACCCCCAAGCACAATTGATTTGTTAAACGGCAAAATAAGTCAGTTGGACAACATAGTGGGTGTCATTGAATTCTATGAAATTTCTTTGTTTAAAATCAGGTTCTGAGGAGAAATTTTAAACAGTTAGAAAGAGTTTAGAATATCTTAGTTATGTGAAATAAAAATAATTCACAAACTGTAGTTTCGTTACATGTTCAAGTACATAACATACATACATATGTCAGTATGTTGCCTCTGCATAATGTCCAAGTCAACTTGATGAGTATATTTTAGTTCAACGGGTGTCAGAGGCTCTATTGAACGGTCGATGCACATAACTTCCGGCAGCAACAATAACTTCCCCTTATGCCTTTTGTTGGTTTCGTTTCAATCAATGCAGACTTCAGAGAGCTGCTGGCGATGTCTGATTGAACCATTGAACTCAGCGCGATGGACGTTCACTTGAGGTTTTTTTTTTTGTTTTCTAGTTTGTATAATAGTTAGCTTGTTTGAATAGCATACCGCTAGGAAGAAGAAACATTTTGATTCAAATAAAATTGAAAACAAAAAATGAAGATAGTAGGTAATTGTTTTTGCAGACATAAACAATGAAAAAAAAATAATTTTTTCAGTCTGTTATTATGACACAACCTACTTTCACTGTCACATCTAGCTCTTGGATTTTTTTTGATTACACCGTGTCATTATTATGTTATTTAACCTAAAACTTTGCAGAGCACAATGTGTGTAAGTGGGAAACTGAGAAAATAATATATTTGTATAGAGACTGCTGGTTTTGCTAAAGCTGTGGTATGGAAGTACAATTACGACAAACTAGGTGATCAAGCATCTGCTATCAAGGTCAAAAGTTATATATGTTTGAAATGTGTTCCCTATTGTTTGTCCCAAGTCCTTCTCTTCTTATATTTATATTCAATTTAAAAACATAGTTCGGTATACGTGTTATGACCAGCAGCTGGAAATTTGCGCACGTGCCCCTGACAATGGAATTTGTCATTCTTTGCAAAAATTAAATCAACCCTCCATGCTGTTTTATAACTGCTTTCTATACTTAATGCGAAGGGTGGGAATAACATTTTCTTTAAAATAGGCACATTAAAGTAGTTCGGTTCATCAATGTAGGCACATGGGCCAATTATTAACAGACTTATGTACCACGGTTCTTATTTAATTTTGTAGTTTTTTTTTCACTTTAAAATCGATTAACAATTTAATAATAGAACACAGATTTCATGAAATATGTTAAGCAAATAAGAAGTGCACCTAATTCAATGCATGGAGTATGAAGACCTTGGTAGCTGGAAGAACTCATCGTCGTTTTTCATTGCAATCTGAAAAATCTGTTCTCAAAAAATTTCATATTCAAAGCATGTCAGCCTATATTTTAGTAGTATCGGTGATGATTGTTCACACATAATGGACTTTCAATTCACTGAACAAAGATATTTTCAATTTGATATGAAAGCTTCTCTACATTTATGGGTGAACGCAGATCAAATCTTTCCAATCGCATCTGTTTTCTTTAGAACTCATTAAAAATGCATCTTCTTATGATAAAAAAACACAAAAAAATGAGAAACCTTTTTGCAAAATAGTAAAATCTTTTCTACAAAGAAAAACGACATTATAAATAAACCATTTATTTCATTGAAATCATAGTTATAAAGCCATTATTTTACCTTTTTGTTAAAAGAGTCTAAAGAACCAACTACGATATATAGTAGCCCGTGGCGTAATTGTTAGTGAGTTAGCCTGTCACGCCAGAGGTCTGGGTTCGATTCCCAGCCACTGCCACCTAGACACAAGTGTTTTTCAGGACTACTGCCTCTTGCGAGGAAGTGACAAATCCTCCAAGAGTGTCTCCTGTCACAGAAAAGTGCCATTCGCCTAAGACGTTCGGATTCGGCAGTAAATTGTAGGTCCCTTCCATTCCTGCAGACACGCACACAGGAATGGTTGAGAGCTGTAAGTCACTAGGCCCTAGTTCTTCATGAGCTGTTCTGCCATCAAATTTATTTATTGATTTTTAGATTCCTAATGCACTCGAATAGGCCTAAAAACTCTACTAGAACACTTCAAAAGTTTAAAAGAAAATTTCATTTGGGCCAACCTTCATTAAACTACCTTGTCAATAATCATTGAGAAAAAAAAAGTAATTTCAATGAGTAATGATTTTTTTTTTACCAGATACACCTATCTATACATATTAATTATTGGCATCAAAGTAATGATAAATTTTGCTTTCTGAACGTCTTAAAATAAATCATTCAAATTTTCTGCAATGAGTGTCAATGATATAACTGGACCCTTATGGAATTATTGTGGTTGTATTTTAGCCCTGTACGTAGGTTCTACGTATAGGTACTTAACCTACGTACATTTTGTCGTAAGGATATTTATGTGTATTATTTTTATGTGTCCCAAAAGAGTGTCCACACGATATGCGACCAAAGTCGCAGACGTACGTGTTGCAAAAGTTTGCGACTTTCATATGCCGTCTGCTCGTGGCTTAACTATACTTATATTAAAATTGTTCCACAAAAAAAAGAGAGACAATTAGACTAAATGACAATACTAGGTGAAAAAAAAATCAAATAAATGAGGGAAATTTCTTTCATTTACCTCCAAATCGAGTCTCAACTATAGTATTTCCTCTAAAGAAAATTCAAGAGTTTTTCATTTGTATTTATTTACTTTAAAACATAGAAGCATTAAGCTTCTAAAATAGGTATAAATCAGACTACCCAAATAATCATTCAAGCTTCGGATTCAAATTGAGCGCTTTTTAATTCAAAACAACAAATACCTAAGAGCCAACGACACATCACAAAATTGCCTAAGTTCTTTGTGAGTGATTCCCCTTTCACCCGTATAGGTAGATAGTCTTAGTCAAAGAAGGGCAAGAGGCTAATTCAAAGTAATCCTCTTGAAGCTTTTGGACAAGCAGGACAAAACACAATACACAACCCACAGAGTAACAATCGACAAACTAACAGCAGCGTGGCATTTTAAGACTACGCTACTCGCTGAACCGTGATTATGGTGATTCAATAGGGAACATCATGCTACATAATTTAGTTCCCAATCGATTTCTGTTGGTCTTGCACAAGTGAAAAACACAACGCGCAACGAAAGCAATAATGAAATTAATCACCTGTGAATTTCTGATTCCAAACTAAAATAAAGGAAATGTTATTGCTCTTATGATCAAGCAGCGACACGGAGTGGCACTAGCCACAGATACAGGTATATACAGGCACAGCACAATGCAAATACACAAGGAAAAAGAGAACAACAAATGCAGGTAGAGAAAAGACCAGTAGAACCAGAACAAGAACCAGCTGAAGGAATGAATAGGAAGCAGAGGATTGTCCAGTGGTTGTCGTAGTCGTACTACTCGTTTTAATTCCAACTCTAAATTGCCAGCTTGGAACTTCCTTTGGAATGCAAAAATGTTGAACTGAAATGTCAATCATCAACAAATTTTTCACTTGCTGCTGCGTGTGAGCTTCACATTTTTATGGAAGTGGAAGCGCCAATTTTGCGAAATATCAAGAAACCGGCTGAAATACTATTTGACACAATACAAAGTTGTCACCTTATCGCTTACCTGTTGATTGTTGCGACGACCGATGACGACAAAGCCTAGATTTGAATCCACTCGGATGAGCGTGTAGGTTACAATTAATAATTACAAAGGTAAACCGATGGGATTATTTCTTTTTGTTGAAAAATCAGGTAGGTAATCCCTTTGCGCAATGGCAGTAAATTGGGATAGGGTTTTTGCTCACAACTTTTTTTTTCTCTTTTTTCTTCTTGTTTTAGTTGTAAATAAATTCAAAAAAATAAAAAGAATAACACAAAAATTTCTTCCATTAATTAAAAACGACACATGAAATTTTTTTCTAGCCGTAAATTTGTTTTTAAAGTTCGGTTTAGAATTTTCCTACCGAAAAACACACCTAGCGCCGAGAACCGTTAAACTCCAACTGAAGTTAAATTCAATTCGATTTCTTGAATGAAGCGAAAATTCGAAATGGAATATTGTTTCAAAAAGGAATTAAAAAATATGGAATCTGAGGATAGGAGGAATGTCAAAAAAAATTAAATGGCCGTTGTGAAGAATGTCAGATTGAACAGGAAGTGCCGAAGTGGTGTTTGATTTCGAAAATACTGCGGGAGTGTTCATAAACTAAGTTTTATTTAAATATTAGCTTCGTTCGTGTACTTTCTGCACTAAAATTCACAGTCTATCAAATATTGAGGAGTGGGGATGAAATTCTCTCAGAGAGAAGTAAAACTGCGAAATAGTACACGAACGCTTTGAACAAATAATTTTTACCGGTTTTTTAACGTCAAATATTTGAAAACAAAAAAAAATAAATATCGTCATCATTTCTTTGAAAAGATTTTCAAAATAAAATAAAAAAATAAGCAAAATTTAATGTTATACATTAAATTAAATAAAACAGAGGAGTATAAGAAAAGAGATGTTCTGGCAAATATCAAAGTGACTTTTGACTGAACTCATATTTCTGCCCGAAGAATTTCTTTGGGCTGAAATTGGCAGAAAGGGGAAATAATTTACTCTCTCGAGAGCGCTCTCTTCTGCGAAAAACTACACATTTTTTGCGTAAACGAACACAATTTGCGTTAAATTTGTAGAAATTCGTAAAAATTCGTAGATTTGGGGAGTACGCGAACGAACCTATTATTGCCAATTCGAAATGTAACGACAAAGCGAAAAGAAAGCGAAAAAGAATCGTCAGTATCTTATGTCGAATTCCTTTGTGCCCTATTACACGTTGACTCTAGAGTCACGACTCTTTTCAAAATTCAATGAGCGCGAAGGTGAAATCCGATCTTTTTTCTCCTTCGCATCATTCAATTTCGAAAAGAGCCATGACTAGAGTCAACGTGTAATAGGGCACTTAAGCCTTAACTACATAAGCCAAAAAAGTGAAAAAGTACAAAAGTAAACATTTTCAAACTCATTTTGGAATAGTTTTTCTCACTGGAAAACTTATAAAAATTATGCAGAAAGCTTAAATTTTGGTTTAAAAAGAATTGTATACATTCTTTTTCACAAAACAACTGCGCTAGCGGGAAAAAAAATATTTTTACTTTTGTAATTTTGCAAAAAGTAGCCAATGTAGTTAAGACTTTATTTTAACAAAAAATTCGGTTTGTGTAGAAGAAAAAATCGATTTTTCTTGACAAATTCCTTGTATTGAAAAAAAATCGATTTGTTTAGGAAAAAATTGAATTTTTTTGGTAAAAAGAATTTGGCATTAATTTTCACAGCAAAAATTGATTTATTGCAAAAAAAAATTAAAACCGGAACGGTATTTTTGACAACTGCAAATTCCTAGACGGACAATTCACCACCACCGATTAAACGCTGCGTATTCAAGTGCTGCCATTTAAGTGCTGGATATTTCACTGCTGCAAATTTAAGTGCCAGATGTTCCGTGTCTGGATGTTTTCGTGTTGAAAATAAGTGTAATTTTATTAGAAATATTTGGTCTTATTAATTAGATTTTTGGCTGTTAAAACTATGTCTAAGTATTTCGAAACAGTCGGAAATATGCTTTATTTAATAAAAAAAATACTGCATTTCTCAAGGTTTATACAATATATTACGTTGTCTAAAGCAAGATAAAACGAAAAATCACTTAAGCAACAATTAGAAAGAACAACAACCTGAGCGCAGCTACCACCAAGTCTTATAGGCTGGAGTTATAGCCATTTCACGGTCGCCAGGCCGATCATCAGACGGCCTGGCGACCGTGAAATGGCTATAACTCCAGCCTATAAGACTTGGTGGTAGCTCGCTCAGGTTGTTGTTCTTTCATTCAAACCTTCCATATTAATATGATGGTGCGAGGGCTTTGCAGCCTACACTGCGCGTGTGTTATCACACAAAAAACTCTTTCACAATTAGAAAGGTTTTTTAAAAACTTGGACGGCTGTCTAAAGTTAGACAATGTTTATTAATACCACCAAGTTAATTCACAGTAACAATTCATTTATAGGCTCTCCCAAACCTGGGGTAAACCCTGGGTAATGTTTAACAAACAAAGCTATAATAACAACGTGTTGTATTCTTTGACAACCACGTTCTTTAATTTGGTCAGTTTATATTTCAGAGCGCTCATTAATGTTGAAATTCCTCGATTATAGAATAAAAAGAATCAATTTGGTAACAAAGTAAATGTATATATTGATTTATTAGTTGAATTAAGTAATCAAATATATTGGTTATTTATATGTATTCAATTTACAAAAAGTGATGTTAATAGTTCGGCGGTCGCAGAAAGAAGAAAGATATTTGCAGCCGGAAATAGGTAAGAGATCGTTGTCCGTGAATATGGATGTTTACGCTAGAGGTCGTTAATTATGTTGAGTTGCTATTGAAAAAGGCGTTGCCAAACCACATCTCAACACTCCTCCTCAACTCGACATATCCCCAAGGAGTTTCTTAATTTTATAAACTGCTGTCTAGGTAGTGCCTTGGTTAGTATGTCAGCTTGTTGATCTTCTGAAGGAATATAAAGAACATTAATTTTTTGTTCCTGAATTACCTGTCGTACGAAGTTGAACTTGACGTCGATGTGCTTCATTCGCTTGTGTTCTCTTGGTTCTTCAGCTATACCAATGCATGCCTGGTTATCTTCAAAAATAGTTGATGGTGTGATATTTTTGATTCCAAGATCACGAAGGATTTGCTGAATCCACAATGCCTCGCACGTTGCATTGCTAAGTGCCACGTATTCCGCCTCAGTGGATGATAGTGCTACCGACTTTTGTTTCCTTGTCGCCCAAGAGACTGTGCATCCGAAAACCTTGAAAGCGTATCCGGATATGGACTTCCTGTCGTTGATGTCATTTCCCCAATCCGAATCGGCATATCCAATCAGAGGTTTTGCATAAATATCCCGTTTGTACACTAGCTCCAAGTCAGTTGTTCCCTTGACGTACCTCAAGACTCGTTTAAGATAGGTCCAGTGTTCATCGGATGCGTTACTTTGAAATTGGCTGAAGAAATTCAGTGATGAACTCAGATCCGGTCTACATGACAACATCCCAAACATCAGACAGCCTATAAGTTCTCGATATGGTTTTTCTGTCTCGGTTCCTGTATTTTTCCGTAACTTTAGATTGGTCTCCATTGGGGTAGCTGTGATTTTTCCGTTCTCAATTCCAAATTTGGTAGCTAGATTTGAGAAATATTGTTTTTGACTTAATTTTAATGTACCTTTTGTCTTGTCTCGATCAATTTTCAATCCCAGAAATTGCTTTGGTTCGCCCATGTCCTTCATTTCAAACTCCTTAGACAGTTGTTGTTTGACGTGCTGGATATTTTCTATTTCCTTTGCAGCAATTATGAGGTCATCAACGTATAAGACCAGCAAAGTCATAACACTATTGTCTTTAAAGACATAAAGGCAATAATCCGATTCCGTTCGTTGAAAACCAAGTGAAATGAGAAAATCGTGAAGCCGCTCGTTCCACATTTTAGAGGCCTGTTTCAAGCCATAAAGAGATTTATTTAATTTGCAGACAAAATTATCTATGACAAATCTATCGGGTTGCTTCATATACACCTCTTCACGTAAGTCGCCGTTGAGGAATGCTGACTTAACATCCATTTGGTGGAGGTGTAGGTTGAAATGATTAACTACAGCAAGTACAATTCTTAATGTGGCCAACTTAGCCACAGGAGCATATGTTTCGTTGTAATCGAAATGTTTTGTCTGCGCAAATCCTTTCGCAACTAGTCTCGCTTTGTATTGTTGCACGTTTCCATTCTCATCTCTTTTAATTTTAAACACCCACTTACATCCGATGGGTTTTCGACCTTCTGGCAATTCTACAAGCGTCCATGTGTTACTTCTCCGAAGTGAATTCATCTCCTCCTGAATTGCAGCTTTCCATTCCTTCGAATTCTCTGAAATTTCTGCTTCCTTTATGCTTGTTGGTAAACTATTTACATAAGCTTCAGCGTTTAAAGCATAAGCCATGTACGATAGATCGTAATCCTGCAATCTGGTTGGTGCTTTAACTGTTCGGCCGGAGCGTTTCGTAACTGGTGTAAGTGTTCGATCATGTGCTGCTATTTCATGGTTTTCATCCGGTGAGTGAATTTCCCGTTCTGAACATTCTTGAAAACTTTCTTCAGTTTCACTTCCAGCTTCGACACTTTCATTTTCATATTTTTTGGTTTCGGTTTCACATTTAATGCTTTCATCTTCGTTGGTATTTGCATTGTTGTTGTCATCCATTCTGACTGTAACACTTTTTCGTTCTTCACGTACTTCATGAAAGATGACATCCCTAGACGTGACAATCTTGTTGGTGGTTGGATTCCAGAGCCGATATCCATTCGGTGCGTATCCGATCATCACACATTTTTGTGCTTTTGCGTCCAATTTGATTCTCAGCTGCTGGGGAACATGAACATAAGCAGTACATCCGAATGTTCTCAGATTTGAAAGGTCTGGTCGCTTGCCATACCATATTTCCGCTGGCGTACTATTTGACTGCTGTGTATTGTTAAAAGCAGCTGTTGGGCTCCGATTTGCCAAGTACACTGAGCATAAAACAGCTTCTCCCCAGAAAGATTTTTCCATTTTCGATTCGATCAGCATTGTCCTTGCCTTTTCCATCACGACTCTATTGAATCTCTCGGCAACTCCATTTTGCTCCGGACAATATGGTGAAGTGTATTCTAAACGGATTCCAAGTGAATTGCAAAATTGTTTGAATCTTATCGAAGTGTACTCACCACCATTGTCGACGCGAAGCCTTGACATTTTCCGTTCAAATTGAGCAGTACATAAAGCATGGTACTCTCTTAGCTTTTCCAAAACTTCGTCTTTACTTTTTAGAAGATATGCCATCGCAAAATGTGAGAAATCGTCCATGAACGTCACGACGTATCTCATTCCGTTGTGTGACTCGGGTGTTATTGGTCCCATAACGTCGCTGTGAATCAGCTCCAGCACTCGTTTTGACCTGCTTTGCCTCACACTTTTAAATGGCTTTCGACACTGCTTTCCAAAAGTACATGGTTCACAAAAGAAAGAATTAGACTCACTGTTCATTTTTATGTGCATACCGCTTACCATATTATTTCTTGTAAGTTTAAGTACATCCTGGTTGTTTAGGTGACCAAGGCGCTTATGCCATAATTCCAGGTCATCGATGCGCTTGCACATTCCTGCATAATTTATGTCTGGTTTTTTTGATTTAATACACATGTTCGTACAATTTTCCGTTTAACTTTCCTTGCAAAACAATTTCATCTTTTTGGTAAACTTTTACCGTTTTATTGTTGAAGATTATCTTCATTCCCTTTTCCTCCAGTTTTCTTATGGATAACAAATTGTTTGACAAGTCTTTCACATAAAGAACATTCTCCATGACAAATGCACATTCTGCCCCATTCACAATGGTTTTTCCTTTTATTTTTCCAATTTTTGTGGCAAATAAATTGATTCCATCTTTTGCTACGGCAATTTTAATTGGAGTGTCGAGAACTTTTATATCAATTAAATTGTTTTCATCATTAACCATGTGATCCGTGGCACCAGAATCCATAAAGAAGTTCATTTTATTTTTAGATTCTTGACCAGTGCCGAGATTTAGCTAATGGCGAGTGAGTGAGATGACTCACTTTTCACTAAAAATCGATTTAGCTAGTAAAAGTGAGTGAGTAGGCGAGTGAAATGAAACGTCAGTTTACTCGCCGGATGTTTCAGCGGTGACTTGGTGTATGTGTTGGTAAATTTCCACTTTTGCATAAGTATGTGTTCTTTTTCAAAGGAATTCCAACATACCTATTCCTTTGTATATAAAAACTATAGTACTCTCATGGAGCGGAACGAACGAGGCGACGTCTGGTGTGGCGAGTGTGCCGTAACTCATTTATAGAGCTTTGCAGACGTGCAGAATTAAGAATGGGTGGCAAATTTGAAATAATGCCAATAATTTTAACGTTAAAGAAACACAGAAGATAGGGAAGAACTTATACAAAGTGTTAGAGAGTTCAAGGGAGATAAGAATACAATTAGTTTTTGACATTCCTTTTGGCATTTTCTATACAAATAGGCATAATAAGGAATTTTTTGCTTTAGCATAAAGAGAATAAACGATAATAAGCATTTTTTTTTGCTTTTTTATCCTCACATAAAAAAACGTCCTTGTTAAATAAAACAACAAATTGGGTTAGCTGTGTAGTGTTGTATATATATTATGGACTTTTTTAAAGGGAAGATAAAAATGCGAACAAAAAACACGGTAGGTAGTTCAATGGCTGTTTTTTTTTTGCTTTTGATATGGCGTAGGGAAAACTATAAAATATTGTTGTAATGCCGACGGCATTTCAATTTTCAATTTTAGTATGGACTTTTTTTAAAGCAAAGATAAAAATGCGAACAAAAAACACGGTAGGTAGTTTAATGGTTGTAATTTGGGAAAATGTAACTATCGTTGCAATGCCGACGGCATTTCAACTTTCAATTTTCTTATAGACTTTTTTTTAAAGCAAAGATAAAAATGCGAATAAAAACACGGTAGGTAGGTTGTTCAATAGAAGGTAGTAATTTTTTTTCCTTAAAGTAAAACATATAAAATAAATTAAGTAGGTATATACATATTAAATAGGTATATATGGATTTTGGCAGTTCGTCAAATCCTGTTTTTGAAGAGCAGAATTTTGGAATAAAAATTTTAGAAACTAAAATGTTGGAAACTAAAATATTGAAAAGCAGAATTTTGAAAAGTAGAATTTTGAAAAGTAGAATTTCGACAAGTAGAACTTTGAAAAGTAGAAAATCGACAAGTAGCTACGATTTTGAAAAGCAGATTTTAGAGAATCTGAATTTTGAATATTTTAATATGGACTTTTTTAAAGTGTAAATAAAAATGCGAAAAAAACCACGTAAGGTAGGTAGGTAGGTAGGTATGTACCTAGTTCAATAGAAGGTTGTAAGATTTTTCCTTTCGATGTGGCGTAGGGAAAATGTAAAATATGGTTGCAATACAAAAACGTTAAAGGGTTACAATTTTGCAAAAATATATTTTTTTAAATAAATGAATTCATAGGGAAGGATGGTTTTAAAATATTTGTAGGTAGGTAATTAAGCATATAAAATAAATATAGGTACATACATATGTACCTACATGTAAAATATGTATAATATGGATAGGTATAAGTTTTTATAGAAAACAAATTTGGAAACTGTAGATACAATTTTGGAAACCAAAATTTTGAAAACTAAAATTTTGAAAAGCTGAATCTTGACAAGTAAAATTTTGACAAGCAAAACTTCGACAAGTAGGTACAATTTTGAAAAGTAGATTTTAGAGAATCTGAATTTTGAAAAATTAAATTTGAAAAACTCAGAATTTTGAACTGAATTTTTGAAAAAAATAATTTTGACAAGTAGTAGTCATATTTTAAATAGTAGAATTTTACAAAAAAGGAAACAAGCAGAATTTTGTCAGGTAGAATTTTAAAACTTCTAAATTTGACAAAAAATCATTTTTTTTCTTCAATACTTAAGTCATATCACATCACGTCAATTTTGTTTAAATTCAATTTTTCGAAAAAAATTGATTTTTAAAAAATTATTTTAAATGTGAAGTAGGTACCTACGAATATACATATGTATGTATGTGTACCTAGCAATTGATTTTTTTTTAAATTGGAATGCTAATTTTCCTTAAAACTATTTTGTCAAAAAAAAAAATTATTTACTATTTTATTTACTATTTTTTTGTCAAGTCATAATTTTTTGAAAAATTAGTTTCTACGAGTTTGGTACCTTCCTACCTATACATTTACTTACATATATGTATGTACCTATTCAAAAAAAAAAACATTTGAAACTTTTTAAAAATCCAAAAAAAATTTTGAACATTTTGGTTACCTAGGTACACCTACATACATATTTGAATTTTTCAACCATTTTTTTCCGAAATTTTAACTCCACCAAATGGTAGCCTATACCTAATAAAATGTATTGATTTTTTTTAGAAAAATGTATTGAACCATCTTTGAGATTGAGATTTGAGATTTTCCAAAAATGCTAAGCACAATTACCTATTTTTGGTCCTAAAAAATCTAGGTATACCTACCTATGTCAGGTAAATGTCCTAAAAACACCACATACCAATTTTAAGTAAAATCGACGCATGCGTTTAGGCTGTAGGCGAATCCAAAACCTGCCATAGGTACCTCCTACCTACCTATACCTAATCGCAAATAGGTAAAATGTCTAAGGAAAATCTTTGGAATAATACATACCATTATAGGTATACCTATAATTTATATCGAATGTACATACCTACCTACCCACTGTCTGTACCTATTCAAAAAAAACCATTGAAACTTTTTTCAAAATCCAAAAAAAAAATGTTGAAAATTTTTGGGTAGGTATACCTTCCTACCTACCTACCCAATAGCTTTTCCATATATACCTACGAAAATAAAAAAAAATCAATGAGAAGTAAACCTACCTACCATTTAAAACCATTAATGCCTAGGTACGTACCTACATATACCTTATAAAATCTATTCGCTGTAGGCGAATCCAAAACCTGCCATTGGTAGGTAGGTACCTATAATCGCAAGTAAAAGTCCAAAGAACATCTTTGGAATATTACCTACCATATTGTAGATACCTATAATTTATATCGAATGTACATACATACCTACCCACTGTCTGTACCTATTCAAAAAAAAAAAAAACAATTGAAACTTTTTTAAAAATCCAAAAAATTTTGGTTATATGTAGGTACCTACCTCCTAGCTACCTAATAGCTTTTCCATAAAAACGAAAATAAAAAAATCTATGGGAAGTACCTACCATCTAAAACCATTTTTTCGGAAATTTTAATTCCACCAAATGGTAGCCTATTTACCTACCTACCTAATAAAGTTTATTGATTTTTTTTTAGAAAAATGTATCGTACCTACCATCTGTGAGAAAAATACAAATACACAAATATTTTTCGTCCTATGTCAGGTAAATGTCCTAAAAACACCAAATTCCAATTTTAAATAAAACCGACGCATGCAAGTAAAAAGTCTAAAGAAAATCTTTGGAATATACCTACCTACCATTGTAGGTATAGGTACCTATAATTTATATTGAATGAAAATACCTATCCGTACCTATTCAAAAAAAAAAAAAACAAAAAAAAAAACAATTGAAACTTTTTTAAAAATCCAAAAATTAATTAATTGAAAATTTTGGTTATACCTAGGTATACCTACCTACCTATTAGCTTTTCCATAAGAATAATAATAATAATACCTACCTAACGAATTTACCTACGTACCTACCTACCCACCTACCTACCTACCTTCATAATCCTAATATTGCAGTACCTACGATTTAAAACGAGTATGATGTCAACAAAAATAATGAAAATTCAATATTAAATAGGTATACCTATCAAATCTTCATATAGATTCATATGTATACCTATAATACATCACAGTACACATATATGTGTACTGTGCGTTGGCATAGCACAAATAAAAACAATATATACAATGTTCGTAAGCAAGAACAGAAAAAATTCATCTCCTCTTTATTTATTTTCGTCATTGCCTTGGCGCGAAAAGCTGATTAATTTATCTCCCTTACTCCCTTTAGTAAGATTGGAATAAAAATCATACAATCCTCTCATTCTTGCTACTTGTTGTCGATTATTTTCCAAAGAAAATTCTCAAGTCTGCAACGTCAATTTCTGCAAATTAATGTCGACTACAGCGCCCCCAGTTGCCGCGAATGTTCAGCACTTTTTTCTGTTCCATGAGAGTACTATAGTTTATATATACAAAGCCTATTCACGTATGTGAAACGAACTAGCAAAACAACAATGTATGTAGGTAAAAATGAGTATGCAGCACATAAAAGATTTGTTTTTGTTTTATACAAACATATGTACATTTATGTAAAAATGATATTTGATGAACATTATTAATTTGTTAATTACATTTTATTTGTAGGTATAAATTTTTTTAACACAAGTAAAAAATATAATTCAGCATCGCAAGGACGACCCCATCAACTTCGTGAGGACTAACTACAAATACAAAACTTTGGAAGAATGTTTAGGAGTGGGTAGGGCACACTAACTTCACAATAAAGTCACACATTAATTAAATTTTAAAGTAAGGCGAGTCATCTCACCTCACTCGCTGAAATAGCTAAATCTCGGCACAGAATATTTTTCCGAATCAGCTAGAAACGCAAATTCTCTGTCCATTCCTTTTTGGGTTACATTTGCACTGGAGTGTGATTGTGAATTGTCACGTTTTTTTGGTGGATTTTTCGATTTTGCTCTACACTCACTTCTTTTATGACCAAGTTTACCGCAATTGTAGCACTTAAATTTAAACGTTGTTTTTGCATTCATTGCAATGTTTGTATGTTCCGCACTGCTTCTACCACTATCTATATTTCTTTTGTTTGATTCTTCCAGCAGCCTACTTTTAACAAATTCCAAAGAAAGTTTGTCTTGCTCTACAGTTTCCAGAGCAGTGACGAGGGATTCGTAAGACTTGGGGAGAGATAGAAGAAGATGACATACGATGTCTGTACTTTCTAACTTCGCACCTACGGATTTTAGTTCCCTAACTGTTTTGTCAAACATGAGCAAGTGTTGCTCCATGCTGTCGGACTCTGAACACTTCATAGTAAGGAGTCTTTTTCGAAGGCACAACTGTGACGCGATGCTCTTCCTCTCAAACACTGCTTTCAGACAATCGAATGTATCCTTAGCACGGATTTTGTCTTTAATATATTCGAGTTGATCATCTGCAATTCTGTGCACAATAATGGCTTTGCAACGCTTCTCCTGCTTTTTTATTTTTTCGGCAATATCAGGTTTATCAGTTTCACTTTAAATATTATCCAAGCTTTTATGTATGTAATCTGATAAGCCCCGCTCTTCTAGATCAACCTCTAGCCTAAAACTCCAATTGCTAAAATTGGTTCCGTCGAACAAAGGCACTTTATACTTGTCTTCCTCCATCATTGAATATCTGGGCCCATAACCTGTTGAAATTCCTCGATTATAGAATAAAAAGAATCAATTTGGTAACAAAGTAAATGTATATATTGATTTATTAGTTGAATTAAGTAATCAAATATATTGGTTATTTATATGTATTCAATTTACAAAAAGTGATGTTAATAGCTCGGCGGTCGCAGAAAGAAGAAAGATATTTGCAGCCGGAAATAGGTAAGTCCCCTTTCACGCGAAGATACTAGTTGCTGGTGATTTTTTTGACGTTTTCTTTAAATCTCCTTAACAATCTCCTGTACCTTTCACACGCAGATACAAAGTTGGAGGAGACTTGCTGTATTTTCCTTTTAAACTACCTTGGTTGAACGCACACAAACGTAGTGTGAAGAGAAACGTCAAAAAAGTTTCCTGAATTTGTTGACCGGGGAGATTTCATTTCCCCCTCTTTCTTCCTGCCCTTCTCGCCTATGAACTATTTGTTGCCGGCAACTCAGTTGCCCTGTGTGAAAGGGGACTAAGAGATCGTTGTCCGTGAATATGGATGTTTACGCTAGAGGTCGTTAATTATGTTGAGTTGCTATTGAAAAAGGCGTTGCCAAACCACATCTCAACAATTAATTTTCCGCCGTCACTTTGAAAGAGCAGGAGCATTAAATATAAACAAGATTCCTCAAAAACACTTTCTTTCCTTTCTTTCTTATTTGATTACTGCGACAAAAAATATTTGAGTAAAGGCTCTCCCAAACCAACGCGATTAATCGCCGCAACAAAAGAAAACAACAATATCAACACGTGGTTGTCAATATTGATATTGTTGTTTTCTTTTGTCGCGGCGACTAATCGCGTTGGTTTGGGAGGGTATGGTATGTTTCGCCAGAATTGTTTGGCAAATTAACGTTTCGCGGTGGTACATTTCGCCGTTTCTCGTTTCGCCTTTTTTTTATTTAGCATTTTGTTATTTCGCAATTTTCGTTTTGCAAATTACGTTTGGTTTTTATATGATATGACAAACCATCATTTCGCAATTTTCACTTAATATTTTGTTTGATTGGCATTTTTAGGTTTGACAATTTTTTATTTGGCATTTTGTTAATTGTCTTTTTCTTATTTGGCATTTTATTATTTTGCTATTTTTCATTCAGCATTTTGTTATTTCGCTTTTTTTTATTTGGCAATTTTTTGTTCAGCTTTTTTTTATTTGGCATTCAATTGTTTGGCAATGTTTTGGCTTCCATTAAATTACATGCCTTAAAATTTCGCGCGGATCACAGAGTGATAACATGGCCACGTTCAGTGCCTACGTTCCGTAACTCTCGCATCGATAAAATTGGGCGAGAAACGATGAGAACTAAAACAAATCATATAAGTTTTGTTCCATTTTTCTCGACTAATTTTTGCTATGTGAGAGTTACAGAACGTAGCCACAGGAGTCACTAGGATAGCCTATCTTGGATACTCGAGTATCCATGTTTGTTTCTGAACGACAGGATCGGATAGGTTATTGCTAACAAAAATCAACTGCTCTTGACATTTCTCATCGGATAAATACATATGGTCGTATTAATAAACATTGTCTAATAACTTTAGACAGCCGTCCAAGTTTTTAAAAAACCTTTCTAATGTCGAATTCCTTTTAAGAAAATAATCGATTTGTTCAGAAGAAAAAATCGACTTTTCTGGACAAATCCCTTGTATTAAAAGAAAAAATTCGATTCTGTTTAGAAAAAAAATCGAATATTTTTGTTAAAAGGAATTCGACATAACTGTTGCTAAAGTGACTTTTCGTTTTATTTTGCTTTAGACAACGTAATCTATTGTCTAAACCTTGAGAAATGCAATATTTTTTTATTAAGGCTCTCCCAAACCAATGCGATTAATCGCTGCGACAAAAGAAAACAACAATAACAACACGTGGTTGTCAAACAAAACAACACGTTGTTGTTATTGTTTTCTATTGTCGCAGCGATTAATCGCGTTGGTTTGGGTGAGCCTTTAAATAAAGCATATTTCCGACTGTTTCGAAATACTTAGACATAGTTTTTTGACAACAGCTGTTTTGTCATAAGATGTTTTTTTACTAGGGATTACAACACAAATCTTTGTCCCCTTTCACACAAGGCAACTGAGTTGCCAGCAACAATTAGTTCATAGGCGAGAAGGGCAGGAAGAATGAGGGGTAAACAAAATCTCCCCGGTCAACAAATTCAGGAGCCTTTTTTGACGTTTCTCTTGACACTACGTTTGTGTGCGTTCAACCAAGGTAGTTTATAGACGGTGTTCACATTGGACTCAGATTCACGATTTTTTTTGGCATAAGTCAGTCAGCTCGTGTTCAGACACACACGACCGATTCACTCTGACGTTCAGTAGTCTTTAAAATAAAACACAAATTTTTATTCGCCGGAGAATTTAACTAGAAATTTTTCAATCACAAAATTAATATTTCACTAAAAAAATATATTTCCAATTGAAACAACTTCGATTCTGTAGTATTTAAGTGCCAAACAAAAACTAAATACTAACAAAACACATGTCACAAAAGGAAACGTCAAAAAAAATCCACAAATTTTTAAAAAATTTAAAAAATCCTGCCTCACTTGCCTGTCTCTTTCTCACCACAGAGTGGGAACGAGAAAAAGTATATAGACGTCAAAAAAAATCCAAGGAGTAAGTCCAATGTGAACACCGTCAAAAGGAAAATACAGCAAGTCTCCTCCGATTTTGTATCTTCATGTGAAAGGTACAAAAGATTGTTAAGAGATTTAAAGCGGTGTTTCGCAGAGTTGAGAGTAGTGATTTCTTTCCACAGTACACATATGAAGGTAATATATTGCGCCCACTGATCTCTATATGGCAAGTTTTGGATTCGTAAAAAAACCGAACTTGAGAGATTTTCATCAAACTTGACATTCCGATGATAGGGATGTCACAAAAAGTAGGTCTCGCAATTCCGTCTGTCTGTCTGACGTCTGACGTCTGTCTGAAATACGTTTAGGCCTACAGCCTAATGGTGGATTTACATGTATCTTCATGCGAGTTCTGCAAAAAATAAGGGATACAAAATATAAAATGCGTGTTTGTTGGATAGAGAGAGAAGAAAAAAATGCAGAGATCTTGATTATAGGAACGCAGACAAAGATTATAACGAAGACGAACATGTTCATCTTCATGGTGGTGCTCTTTCACACATTCGGTTTTTTGGTATCACTCTATCCCGCTCTACTTTTCTTGATGTTTGCAGATGAAGATACATGTAAATCCATCATAAACGTATTTCAATTAAACTTGGTATGTCCCCTTTCACACGAAGATACTAGTTGCTGGTGATTTTTTTGACGTTTTCTTTAAATCTCCTTAACAATCTCCTGTACCTTTCACACGCAGATACAAAGTTGGAGGAGACTTGCTGTATTTTCCTTTTAAACTACCTTGGTTGAACGCACACAAACGTAGTGTGAAGAGAAACGTCAAAAAATTTTCCTGAATTTGTTGACCGGGGAGATTTCATTTCCCCCTCTTTCTTCCTGCCCTTCTCGCCAATGAACTATTTGTTGCCGGCAACTCAGTTGCCCTGTGTGAAAGGGAATTTTTCTTATGGAAAATCTTCCAACAATTTCAAATAGTACCAAAATTAAAAAGAAACAATTGGATTTTTAAAATAAGTTTTAAATGTTTAAACCAAAAATTTCGAAAACGACTCGATTGATTTTTATGAACCTTGGTACCGAGCGGTTTTTTAACATTATCTAAAATATTTTGAACAACAATTTTTCTTATAGTCAAAATTAACGGCACCTTCCATATAAATGTTAAAAAACCGTTATTAATAAAACACCATTATATTTTATAAATTATGTTTTTGTTGTTTAACTTGTTTTAACTCTCAATATTTTTCAAATGCTTTAAACTTCAAAGTTAAATAATTTGTGTGTTTGAGTGCTTATGCTTACCCGGCTCAAAATAATAGTGTAGCTGTTGTAGCTTCAGCGGAAAGTTGAAATTTGTTCACCTTTGTACTACACTATGCATTCTTGCTGGAGCTTTATATTGTAGCGTTGTACAATCTTTTTGTACCTTTTTACAGTGCTATGATCTAAACCTACCTACTCCATTTTTGTATTCAGCCAATTGGAGATTAAGTAACAATAAAATCCAAAATCCAGCCTGTTTTCATTAGTTTTAATCTGTATCAATTAGTTAGTCAAAACTTTCATAAATTTAGTGTTGTTTTGTACATTATTTATTATTTCTTCAAAATTTCGATTAATATTATTGTTTTTTATTTTGTTATTGTTAGCTGGCCATTTTCATTTAACAAAATAATGCCAAATTAGCAAAATTAACCACGCAATAAAATTAATGCAGGTTATTCAAATCATTCTAACGAATCTTCTTTTCACAATTCTTTAACAATGAAGAAATTTACTAAGAAAAAATACTCCGCATGGAATATGTTAAAATTCCATTTCAGTCACTGTCATAGTCGTTCTTGCCACCTGAGTTTAAAGGTCGCCTTGATTCGTCTTCCGAACCGTATACCACCTCCTCATCTGAATCGTTTATCATTGAAAACGCGGGATTATCTTTAGTTACAGCTAATTCTAAAAAAACAATAAAAGGATCAGTTAAGTAAAATACAGATAGTTTACACAAATTAATTCATACCTAAAGAAACACGTCCATTCGGTGAGTACACATACGCCATAGTGTACAGATAAAAATTTAAAAGTCCATAAAAGCACATAAATTGTGCTGAACTCTGATACGTAGTGTTCAATGAGGCTACAAAGTTATCTTCTAAAATTCCAAAACCGAAACGACAAGTTGTAACGGTTATAGTAATCGAAAGGACGAAGAGCATAAGTAATGTTAAAAATTTAAGACGCATATCTGAAAATCAAAATAGAAATAATTAAATAAAATGTATAAATTTTAGGAATGGCGAGCTGTTAATTACCAAAATATGGCATTGAACGTAATTCTGTGTACGCCCTAAGCACCAATAAAAACAAATACATGATGTACATGACACCAGCGATGTAGAAAAACAGTTTGAATCCCTGAAAATATGTTGATATTATTAAAGAGAGATTTTTGTTGTAAAGAGATTTGAGGAAGCTTACATTATAGTTCTTGGTGTCGACAAAATGACTATAAGTTGGATCCCTAAACTCGTTGCATTTTTCCCACGTTGCTAAAACAATAGCACACAGCCAAATAGGTAAAACTACAATTACTTTGGGCAAATAAAACCGCATAAAACGTCGCTCGTTTTGTCGCAGTCCATGGTATATGCAAAGCCAAAACATTAGCAGAGCACAAAGAAAAGTTGCTTGCAGAACTGCATCTAACATTCCCGGAAACCAGGAGTTGAACAAGAATATCGCAGGGAAGAAGGGATCTGCAACAGAAAAATGTTTAGATTTTTTTAAATATTAATTATAAATAATTATAAATTTTTGAAAAATTTCTAAAAAACAAAATGAATTAATAATTTAAAAAATTGTAATATAATGTGGACAAAATGTATTATAAAAACCTTCTTCTAAAAACAATGTATGATTTCAGAATGTTAATATTTTTCGATTTTGACATAAAAAAAAATCTTTTTAATTGCGCTTAACTTAACAAATATTGCGCATTGACAAGGTCCTCCAAATCCATTCTGACGATATTTTGAGATATTAGGGCTTAACTACAGTCAAAACTTTTTGCAAAAAGCGCAAAAGTGAAAAACTAGAACATGCGGTAAAAATGCGCGTGTGCGAAAAGGTGTACAAAAATTGTCTTTGATATAGCAAAAAGCCTTAACGGCATTTTAAAAATTTTATTTTTAAATAAAATTGTTTGAGAGAATTAATTTTCAAAGTCAAAATTTTGAAAAAAAAAAAATTGAAATAAAAATGTCAAGCTGATTTTTTTTTTTAAATTTTACGTAATTAAGCACTGATTTTGTTTTCAAAATTCAATGCTCTTACAAGTTTTTAGTCAAAAACAGAGAACCGGATGCTAAAATGTCTTTTAGTTTTTGAGAAAAAATAAAAATAAGGGGAGGGGCAATTTTCTAAAAAAAATTGACTTAATACAGAAAAAAAAATATTAAAAAACAAAGGTGACAGCTACAATGACATGTTATACTTTTTTGACTTTGAAAATTAATTCTTCAAAAACTATTCACTCGAACAACTTTATTTAAAAATAAAATTAATGTCGAATTTCTTGTAACAAAAAATTCGATTTTTTTTCTAAACTTTATCGAATTTTTTTCTTTCAATACAAGGAATTTGTCTAGAAAAATCGATTTTTTCTTTTAAACAAATCAAATTTTTTTCTTTCATTACAAGGAATTTGTTCAGAAAAATCAATTTTTTTCTTCTAAACAAATCCATTTTTTCTGTTAAAAGGAATTCGACATAAAACGCACGACTGGATCGCACAAACTTGCTCTTGTAGTAAAAGTTTCTTCGAATTTTTAGAATCTTTAAAATTCGAAGAAACTTTTATTACAAGAACAAGTTTAGCAAGTACATAATTTTTTTTTTTTTATGGGAGCATTAAGTTTAAACTAGTAATTTAGGGCTTAAATTAAAAAAAATTATTGAAAATCAACATAATTCGAAATAAATTAATTAAAAAAAATCTTCTTAAATTGTTTTGAGAGCTTAAAAAAGTACATCATCTGATTTCTTTAACTAATCTTTGTTTTTGAGAAAAAAAATCAAAATCGTAGGAGCGGTTTTTTTTAAATTAATTTTTTATATATAAAATTTTGTAAACATTTTTAAGAACAAAATTTGATGCACCATTTCTTATTATTATGTCTGTTCCTTTAGTTTGAAACTCTGTGATTTTGTGTGCATTTTACTGCCATTTTATTTTTTTTATATGAACTTTGACAGAACGTTGGACTGAAATTCACACAAATGCTCAGAAAATCACAGAGTTTCAAAGTAGAGGAACAGGGCTATTTATTAATTTTGAAAAAAAATTTTTTGAACATTTCCATAAAAAATTTTTTTTTGAACATTTCCATTAAAAAATTTATCAAAATCAGCTTTTTCTTCTTCGAGAAAATCGAAAATAAAAAAAATGGTTCTATGGGAGGCACCACTGAAAACCTTTTTTTTTGGAAATTCTATTTAAACTAAAAGGTAGCCAATACTCTTGATAAAATTTATTCAATTTTTTTTAGAAAAATCTGTCGAGCCATTTTTGAGAAAAATAGGGTTTTCCAAAAATATAAAAAAAAAATTATACGACACGTACCGTCATTTTCGGTCCCAAAAAAAAATAAAAAAAAGTGTCGGGGGAATGTATACACCAAGTTTAAATAAAATCCACCGATACGATTAGGCTGTAGGCGAATACACAGATAGACAGACAGAGACAGACATACATATAGACTGACGGAATTACGAGACATACTTTTTTCGTCTTCCCTATCATCGTAACGTCAAGTTCAATCAAAATCTCGAGTTTGATTTTTTTTTTTCACGAATCCAAAACTTGCCATATGTAGTACCCACGGTAGATTTGTGTGCTGTGTGTAGTACCTATGTATGTATGTATATATCGCAAGTAAAAATGGATCTCTGGCTTTTCAAAATGCTATAGCATTACTATGTAGATGTTACCGTTATTTTTTAATATTTTTTTTCTGTTTTAAGTGATTTTTTTTTTTTGGAAATTGCCCCTGCCGCCTAAACGGAGGGAAATAGACCCCCTGCCATACGATTTTTTTCTCGTCTAAGTCCAACCTACACGCCCTAGATGCAAATCACCCTGTATAAATACGGAGTTTTCAGGACTTAAAAATCTGAACCTACTATTTCATCTTTTTAAAAATTATTTCGAAAAAAAACGAACTTCCGATACGAAACAAAACTTCAAATTACTTACTATCGTAAAAGAGCAGTAAAGGCAGCAAAATGGACATCCACTTCTGTTCAATAGACCAATCTATTGCTGGATACCTTCTTAGTGTGTGCGCATACCAGATCTAATGTAATACAAGAATAAATATAAATTAAACATTTCCCCATTTTTAGTTCATCCAAACTCACAAATACAATGAATGTGAACAATAGAAATATAAAACGAAACCAAATCTCAATTTGTGTAAACTCCGGACTGTATGTCTTAAACTGAAATAGAGAAAAACGATAACAATAATTAACAAAAAGGTGTTAACTTATTCCAATTTACTTACATAAAAAGTAATTTTTTTAATGGTATACTTCTGATGAAAGGATTCCAAACCAAGGAATCTAACTGTTATGATATAATGCGCGTAGTCAATGAAGCCCAAATGAACAACTGTGAATTCTTTGCAATTGTTTCTTTCACAATGCAGGTGTCTCGTTCGATTTCTCACGTTGTCCTCCGAAAGGATACTCAAAGGAGTATGTTTCGAAGTTATACCTTCGACCCCAACACTAATTTGAAAACTTTTGTCATATGTTTCATCTAAAATAAACACACAAGTATTTAAATTTAAATTAATTTTCTTTTTTTTTAATTGCATTATACTTACCATCGTTATTATCTGTGACCAGTTTGGCAATGAGCCATAGTTGTTGTGAGTATGTTGTCATAAGTGGAGTCTTCATAGCGAACGGACCCGTTCCTAGAATACTTGTATCATTGGCTAGTGATGTGTTAGCTAAGATGGTCCTATCGGTAATTTCTGAAGTGCTGGTAATAGGCGGTCCCGCCAAACCGATGACAATTCCCAGACCAAAACACGTAAAAAAGCCCAGGAATACCATAACGAATTCACGTTTATGCATAGAGTAGAGACGCATGTGAACAGATCGCTCACAACGGTCATGATGGTAAGCAGGAGCAATATACCTGTTGAACTCGCTAAACAGATCACTAAATTGCGACAGGGAGCTCTTAAGGCGTAGTAATAGGCCACCAGATGGCATGTGGTAGGAATACCCAAGGCCAGAGGTATCTGTCGGTGGTTTCGACATTTTGAAGGTTGTTCTCTATCTAATCAAGGGAACTAGGGGAGAGGAGATTTATTTGCAATACACTTTTCGTAGTAATAAATATTTATTTTAAAATTTGTTCATATCAGAAGAGGGGATTATGGTATTCCGTATGTGGATTCCATTGGAATCGAAATTACATGGTTGAGTTGTTTTTTACACTCGATAGACATGTAGGTAAACAGTTTGATAAGAAGACGTCCAACTCTAATACGACACTTTTCTAAGCTATTTAACTTATTTGCAAAAACTAGAATAGCTTCTTATAATAGAATAACGATTTGAATTTTATTTAACGATATTTTAAGTGAGTTAATTAATTTATTTGTGAGTAAAAAAAAAAAAAAACTATCGAGAATATTTCTGCACTCGTTTTGTGAAAATTCGACTGTGTGTCTGTTTCAAGGGATGTGAAAAAATCGATTTTAAAAATCGTGTAACATGATATAAACAGAGTGGTGAAAAAAGGAAATTTGTGGTGAACCTGAAGTTGTTTTGATGAAAAGATGGATTAATGCGCAGCTGTTAGCACAATGTCAAATTTGTTTACGTACGTTATTTTTCAAAAAGATACAAATTATATTTGAATCTGCAAAGCATTTCCGGCTCCTGTATGTTATGTCAAATTTAGAATTGAATACAATTTTATAAACCATCTACATATTTATATAAAAATGAATCCGTTTTTGTATTTGTGCGTGCATAACTCGGGCTAACCATCATCCGCTTTGGTTGGGGACACACACAATGGAGCCGAAAATTGGAAAATTTGACCGGAAATTAGAAAACTCGACAGAAGAAGCACGAAAATTTCGAAATTTCTGAAATGAAATTGTGTTCGTACGCGCATAACTCGGCTTAACATCATTCGATTTGCATGAGATTTTTGTTGGATTTGTATTGAACGAGATTAACACACAATGGGCCGAAAATTGAAAAATTCGAACGAAAATTAGAAAATTCGACCAACAAAGTCAGACCATCTTAAAATTTTAAAATTTCTGAATTATTTTTTTGTTCGTACGCACATAACTTGGCTAAATATCATCCGAATAGGATGGAGATTTTTTTGTTGGATTTTTATTGAACCATATAAATACACTACGAAGATAAAAATTGAAAAATTAGGCCGCAAAAGTCGGATAGTCGTGATATCAATTGGAGCTTGCTCGACCTTCAAAAGGACCATTAATAATTTAGTCAATTATATCTGGAACGAAGTTCGCCGGGCAAGATAGTTTGAAATAAAATGATGATGAAATGATTTAAAATCGAATCATTCAGTCAAATAAAATATATCAAGTTTTGGTGTTTTTTTAGAACGAAATAAATAGGTGCACAGAGTTGAAATGAAGAAAGCGCAGTGTGAAATAGATTTTTTGTATACTTTTTGCGGGATTTATACTTCTGTAAAAACAACACACATCCTGCCTTTAGCTTATGACAAGCTCCAATCTATTTTGAGGATATCTTTGTTATCATCATCAGCTAAACAAACGTGTTTTATATTTATTGCTATACATACATATCTGCATCGAGGCAGTCTTTGAAATCGCCCCCTCCTTTCTTTCATTTCTCTTGAAAACGTTCAAGGTGTTTCAAAGAAAACTGCGTTTCAATTTAAATAAAGAATCTATAAGCAGCTTGTTCGGATTATAAAATGATTGTCCACGTCCCAGAGTCTTTGAAAGAAATTTTGTTACATACCATCTTTGGAATTCTTGAAACATTCCACTAAAAGCACTTTATTTGTATTTTATACAAGTTCAAGAAAACCGATAATATTTTTTTCTTTAATAGAACTTTCCTTACTTATGTTTTCCTTATATTCCACACCTTCTTTATTTTATGCTTCATTCTAGGAAAAAAATAGAATACATTCAAATATTTAAATTAAACTTACATATTTTGAATAATTTTTTTTTTTAATCGTCAAAAATAAAAAACTTAATTTAATCCCAAAACTTAAGCAATCCATCCCATCCGGCTGTGACCACTTTGCTCGGTTCGTGTGGATGCCATAGCGTACTTATGCACACACCCTCGTGCGCTTGCCATTTTTTGTACATTTTTGTCGTCTTCCAGTCCCAAATGTAACACTTGCCATCACCATCACCCGATATCAGATAACTCATGTCCGGAGAAAAGTCTAAATTGCAAGCGTATCCCGACACCATGTGTCCTGAAAAGGACTTCTTTCGATTCATCTTAAATCGATTTAGCGCAGAGAATATCACAATTTTGTTGTCCAAACTCTGACAGGCCAACCATTTGCCATTGGGAGCTAATGTTACAGCGGGCATGGAGTGCATCGTGGGATCGGCAATGTATTTCATGTCCACAGGAATGTCCCACTCCCAGATTCGCATACTCTTATCGTCGGATGTTGTGACAAATCGTCGATTCTCATCGACGAAGGTGATTGTATTCACTGCTCCTAAATGGCGATCGTATTCCTGGACAATATCACCACTTCTAGTGTCCCACTGAAATAAAGAAAAGTTATTTACATATGCTTAACTGAGAGGAAGACAGAACATCTTACACAAATGATCTTCTTATCTGAAGTTCCAGCGACGAACAAATGCTGCTTCCCATTATCCGGATGGAATTTGACACAAAAAGGCATTTTTCTAGCTGTAAATCGCGATACAACATCTCCAGTCTCTGCGTCCCACAATTTGATGTATCGATCGTATGAGGCCGAAAGGAAATGAGTTCCTTTATTGTTCCAACCGACATCTTTGATGGCTTGTCTATGGCCAAAGTAGGTACGAATGCAACGACGCTCACCATAAACTTCCCATAGTTTAACACGACAATCCATGCTTCCAGAGAGCAAAAGATGAGCAGTTTTGGGAAACCATCTGATAGAAGATATGCCCTTGGTATGTCCTTGCCATGTGTGGATGTGAGCTTTTGGCAGGAAGCATTTTGTTGGAGGTACATTTGATCGTAGATTGACTCCGACATCATGCGGAGCGTGCAAGTATGAACGCCCTTGATAATCAACGGCATCTTTGACTGAAAATAACAGAAAAGTGGTGTTGCATTAAAATTTTTTTTTAAGAAATGCATTTGGACCTTTTGTTTAAAAAAAAATAGAACAAAATACTAAAATAAATAAATTCGAAGAACTTACTGTGTAAAATGGACTTTTCTTCCAGTGGCTTATCTTCAGGAATTCGTCCTCGCTTGTGTCGTTTAGCTAAAATCTCATCTAATTCTGCCTTCTCCTCGTCCGATGGCTTGGCGACTGTCTGTTCGTTTTCATATTTACCCCATGGTCCAACAAATCCTTCGACATCTTCTGGACAATCATTCTTCTCTTGTTTTCTTTTCTTTTTTGGTTTTGGTGACTCAAAGACTGTCTTGCCATCTGTGTTATAGGCTTCTTGTAAGTCGCCAACATAGCTCTGGCCATCGGCCGTCTCATCGGTCGATGGATCCATGGCATAGCCATATGTGTGAAAAGTTCGTCTCTGGTTCTCAAATTGAAAGGCGTTTATGTGCGCTTTTTCAAGAAAACCAGCAAGTGTGTTTTTGGCGGCGCGTTCTTGGTTTGTTTGGTTGGGTTTCTCTGGTCCTTGTACGGGTGTAAATAATTCTTCGTATTTCGGATTATAAAGTACTTCTTTTACAGAAGGATCAACTACACGGGGAACAGCTACTGCACCGAGAGGTATTACATCGGGTGCTGCACAAACAGCCAACGTTTTGGCCACCGAATTTGTTGGATCTGTTACTGGTTTCAGGTGTATGGTGGTTTCTTCTGATATATTATCATCGGAATCACTTCCACTAGAACTGTTTCCATAGCTTTTCAATCCTAGCATTGTTTAATCTTGTTTTTGTGGCTAATTAAATACAAGAAACAATAAAATAATTACAAGAAATAAATTTATGCGTAGGAAACAACAAAAATAGTCAACGTTTTTATTCGACAGAAGCGTTGACGTTTTGATGACAGTTTTTTGACAGTTGTATTATCGGTATGGTTGTAATAGCTATGTTTAGTCGGTATGGTAGAACGGTTTATGTATTGGATAAATGTGCGTTGCTAGGCGGTGAAAGTGTTCTGGACATTTGTAAGGTTTAATTAATTTGAATTTAAAAAAATTAATTTTAAATGTAATTATGTATAGTACCTACTGTCTATGTACCAAGCTTACTAATTTAAAATTATTAGCAATCTTATTAATTTTAAACTTAATGCACTTACAATTGTTCTGGTTGCACTTTTATTGCATATAATATCCGTAAGTTATCGCCTTACGGATATCAATTAAGGTCAATGGAAGTGCATTATCACAACAATTGAGTTGTGTTGAATTGGCAGCGCGTGTCGATTTCCGATGGCTGTGCTTGGGTTCTCGATCGGTTGTTTTGTTTGACACCAAGACGAGGAGTCAAAATTAAGCAGTCAAAGGTGTCGGGCTTTTCAATTGAAACAATAATTAACACAAGTTATCATGAATTTCGATAGTCCCCTTTCACACGTAGATACTAGTTGTTGGAGATTTTTTGACATTTTCTTTAAATCTCCTTAACAATCTCACCCTTTCACACGCAAGTCCCCTTTCACACGAAGATACTAGTTGCTGGTAATTTTTTTGACGTTTTCTTTAAATCTCCTAAACAATCTTGTACCTTTCACACGAAGATACAAAGTTGGAGGAGACTTGCTGTATTTTCCTTTCAAACTACCTTGGTTGAACGCACACAAACGTAGTGTGAAGAGAAACGTCAAAAAAGTCTCCTGAATTTGTTGACCGGGGAGATTTCGTTTACCCCTCTTTCTTCCTGCCCTTCTCGCCTCTATGAACTAATTGTTGCCGGCAACTCAGTTGCCTTGTGTGAAAGGGAACCAAGCAACAAAACGCGAAGAGATTTGCTTATTAAGGCTCTCCCAAACCAATGCGAATATTCAGCGCGACGAACGAAAACAATAATAACAACGTGTTGTTTTGTTTGACAACCGTGTGTTTATATTGTTGTTTTCGTTCGTCGCGCCGAATATTCGCGTTGGTTTGGGAGAGCCTTTAGGCGTGTCCTACCAAATAAAATCTCACTGAGCGCTCAATGTTAATTTGACGGGGGCGAAATAATTTCGTAGGATAACATTCTCCGCTCAATTGTAAAAAAACTCATGTGTTATAATTCTCGTACTGAACTTCTGAAAAATCACTGTTAAATTTTTCTTAAAATATTCAGTTTATGGAGCATAAAACTTATAGAAATGATTGAGAAATAATAACAAGTTCAATTTATTTTAGTTTTTATTAACATTCCGTCTCTATTTTTTATTTATTTACCACTGTTGCACTTGCGGTGCGCACCACAAAAAAAGGGAATTTGAACAGCTCTTTTGGCTGAGAAAGAAAACTGAGAAATGAATCCAAAAAAATTTCATCTAACATATCCCAGCAAAATATCTCAGCGCTCAGGTGATTTTTTTGTCCCACGTAAATAAATCTCTGAGCGCTCAAAGATTTTTTTTTGGTGGGACTGGCCTACTACTTTTAAACTACCTTGGTTGAACGCACACAAACGTAGTGTGAAGAGGAACGTTAAAAAAATCTTCTGAATTTGTTGACCGGGGAGATTTTGTTCACCTCTCTTTCTTCCTGCCCTTCTCGCCTATGAACTGATTATTGCTGCAAACTCAGTTGCCTTGTGTGAAAGAGGACATACGGTTTTTTTTGCAGTGGGGTGACATCCTGGCCTGGCTTTTTCAAAAAGTTTATACAGTTTGAAGACACGGAAATCTTAATCGAAGCCAAAAATGATGCCTGAGTCAAAATTTGGCTTTATTATTTAACAAATTTCTTATTCCAAGCCTTAAGGCTCTCCCAAACCAACGCGATTAATCGCCGCGACAATAGAAAACAATAACAACAACGTGTTGTTTTGTTTGACAACCACGTGTTGTTATTGTTGTTTACTTTTGTCGCGGCAAATAATCGCGTTGGTTTGGCAGAGCCTTTAATTGAGCTATTTGGTCAGTTTATATTTCAGAGATCTCGGAGGAAGCCGTATTCTCAGAAATATAAACACAATTCCTCACAAAAATTCCTCAGTTTAGGGCCAGTTGTACAAACGTGGTTCAATATTTAACCCGTGGTTCCGTTCAGGAAATTTAGTTCGCCGTTTTCAGCGGATTAAAGGCCAGTTGTACAATCGTCGTTCAAATTTTGTGAACTTAATAGAAATTGCGTATTGACAAGAATTTGTTTTATTAAAAAAAAAATCTTCGTAGATAATATCCAATATTACATATCTATGGGACCGTATCGTTGAACCTCAATTGACCTGCCAAAATCTGTGTACATATTAAAATTCCTTAACCAACGGATCAATATTTGAACCACAATTATACAACTGGCACTTAGAAAAAGTGATAGTGAAATTTAATAAAAAATATTACGTATACGCCACAGTGAATTTTTGTTTTATTTTCCATTAATAATTTAATAATTTGTTCGTCGATGCACGTTTTGTTTTTTTTTTGCATATTTATATACAAAGACGTACACACATTGAAAGTAAGTTCAGTTATATTTTCTTGAGGCTATCAACTGCCTCTTATGAAGAAGTTAGTGACAAGTAATCGAAACAGTATCTCATGTTAAAAAAAAGTAGGAACATCTCATTTCGGGCGTTCGCGGAAAATTGTAGGTCCTCTCCATTCCTGGAATGGTTGATCGTTACTATTCAATACGCCTCCGTAAAATATGGACGTTTTGACGAAAGCTGTCTCTATGACAATTTGGCAACTATGTTGAGAAACATTGAGAGATCAATCGTCAACACGACAACCGTTTAAATCGAGCGATCGCTTTACAAATATTTTGTTTGTCCGCGTTTTTTTCAGAAAGTATTCAACCGATTTACTTGAAACAAATTTTATAATTTTCTTTATTCTTTGAAGCATGTAAATAGATATTTTTTATTTGTCAAATATATTTGTTGAATTAGATTATTAACTTTTAAGAAAATTTCGTACACTTTTTTGTCGAAGTTGACCAACATATTCAATTATGCTTTTAAACCTGCTTGATATTTTGCAAAAATGGGATTTTTTGTATAAAGTCAATAGTTTTATGCAAATTTTAAGCCTTAAATCATTTCACAACTGTACTTACAAGCTGAGAAATAAATTTATTTACAAATTATAAATTTATCAACTTTTTGTATTTTTGCATTTATGAATTCGATTCAATCACAATGACTGGGTTGCTGCTTTGTTCCATTTCATTATCGTTCCGTGTTTTGTGCATTTTCTTTTGATTATTGACCTTCTGAATCTCTGTCCACTCAATTGTTCGCTCATCCACTCATTTTATATTCCTCCTTTCATTCCTTGCTTCTGAATCTCTGTCCAGTCAATTGTTCGCTCATTCACTCATTTACATTTTTATTCCTCCTTTCATTCCACTCAATTGTTGACTTCTTGTAACTACGACGGCCAATGCGTAGTGTGTTTATTTTTTTACTTCTTCTTAAGCGAACTAAAATGTTACATACATACATACCTACATATTTTAAGTATGGGCACCACTGCCGTGCGCAATGTGTTTATTTTTTGCTTCTTCTGCAGTGAACCGAAGTTTTACATAAATGTACATATTTTGAGAGAAAAATGGGCAGGGCTAGGGCATTCAGTAGAAAGCAGCATGAAAAAAAAAGTTTACTGAAAGCTGCTAAAGATTATGAAAATGGTTAAACATTACTGATTTCAACTGAGTGGAGTAAGGAATAAAATACAGTGCAAGCTCCCTTAGCCGGACAGTGACGGTCGCAACAATGTTGTCCGTCTAAGGGAGTTTCCGTCCAAGAGAAAAAATGAAACCTTTTAGCACGGTGGTTCTTGCGCCTATTTTGATAAAATATTATCAGTAATTGACTCGCCATCCCTCCACGCTCTAAAAATAAGCATATCCCAATTTTTTTCCTTGAAAATCTCAAGATGTATTTGTCTCCCAGAAAAATCCATCCAATCTATAACAACACATGGAATATTTTTGAATTAAATGAAAAAAAAAAATACGTGTCATTTAAATTTTTCATAAAATTTTTATTTTATTATTTTTGTATCATTTTTTTTTTTAATTTTTTGTTTTTGTAAGTTTTGTAAATTTAATTAAGACATTGTTTATTTAATTTTAATTATCATTAAATTTAATTTTTTCTTTGATTAAAATACACGTATTTAATGTATACAATAATATAACACTGCTTTTTCTTTAATTATTATTTTCTTAATATTTAAATTCAATCATTTTGTTTTATTTAGTTTTTGGTTTTATAATAACATAATAATAATGCATCTTAAATTTTACAATCGTATTTATATATATATATATCTATATATTTATTTTATTTATATAAAAACAAATCTCCCACAATTTTCTTCACAATTTCATATTGTTTATTTTGGCAAGTTAAAAAAATATTTCATCATTTTCATAGTTTACATAAAACATACAAAAAAAAACTTAAAAATAAATTGCAAAAAATATAACTAACCTAATGTAGAAATATATAAAAAAAATGTATGCAATTATTGCACATCAACAACGTGTGTATTTGTGTATTGAGTATTTATATAATGTTTTTCATGGCAACAAATAAAAAATAATATTTACAAAAACAAAAATAAAACGTACAAATATGTTGCTAAGCACAAGGGGGAGATAATTGTATTTAATTTTTGTTTGTTTTATTTTTAAGAAATAAAATATTAAATAAAATGTCATTTTTATAACTAACATTTGTTTGTAAGGCCCTAATGCATCATCTTTGACATAATATATCTATATAACTCTCTTAATATTCATTTTTCTTTTTTTTTATCGCCACTTTAATAATATTTAAGAAAAAAAAAAAAACTTTATCCTAATATACTCTGCAAAAAAATTATATTTAATTAAAAAAAAAACATATTCCTTATAACTAAATTAGATTTTTGTTTATATCTGAAAGTAATTCAGTTTTATAGTACAGATGTCTTTGGATTTTCTAGCTTTTTTGTTTTAAGTTTTCTCTTATATTTTTTTTTTTATCGAAACAAATTTACAAGAATTTAAAAAATTTACAAACAACATAAAAATGTACAAAAAAAAAAAAAATATAGTAAATGCATTTTATAGGAAATTCTTTCAGTTGTTTTATTTTCGTGTTATTCTTTTATATAACTCTTTTTCGTTGTTTAGGAAACCTTATATACTTGAATTTATAACTGTGGGGAAATTTGTATTGCACAAAATGGCGATGGTTCTAAATGTTTAATTTATTTTGCGAATCAAACAAAGCTGAGTGTATTTAGCATATTATTTTTCGTTGTGTTATATTTGTATGTGTGTTCAAAAAATTGTTAAAAATTTATTATAACATTGTTTTATGTAATTCAAATGAGATGACAGGAAGAAATTTTTAATAATCATTTTTGATAACTTTAATATTACAATTTTATTGTCCATTCAAAAACATATTTGACTTGTTTTTTTTACAAATTTGATAAGAGAAGAAATATTTTATTTAGAGCACAACTCAGCGTAAATTTTAAATATTTTTTGTTGTTATAATTTTTTTTTTACAAATTTTTGTTTATTAAATGAAATTATTTAAATTAAGGCCAAATGAATTTATTACAACTATATGTTTTAGTAATTGTTTTTTTTTTTTTCTAGTTGTGGAATGATCGTTTTTGTATTTAATTATATAATTTTGTTTAAATTTATTTTTAAATATTTTCCATGTAATGAAGAAAAATGTTTAATTTTAACGCGAATTAATTTTTTTTTTTTTTTTTATTTTACACTATATGCAATGATTTTTTTTTTGATTTATAATAATTTCTTTGGGTAGAAGCTTCCATTTGATAAGAAAATGTACAAGTTTAATAATTATTATTAATTATTATAATTTTTAACTAACCATACGAAAAAGACACTGTAACACAGGTTGAGATTTTTTTTTTTTTTTTTTTTTTGGTAACAGGATTCTAATTTTTCCTAAGGACCGGTGGGTGGAAAAGGCTTTTCAAAAATGAATCTTTAAAAAAAATTAAAGTTTTATACTGGTAGATTATTTAAATGGCTATACTGATTTTTTATCTATTGTATTTTTGGTGCGTTTTAATTGTTTTTTGTTTTTTTTTTTTTTTTGTAAAAAAAATATCATAAATATAAATACAAAATACTTCTATTTCTGTGGAGTCCTATCAAATCCTGCATAGTCGTTAATTTAATTTGATTTATCAATCTCAACACTGCCCGATTAATAATAATTTAATTAATAGTTTTATTTTTTTTTTCTAATTTAAGTTTTTATTTATACATTTTTACATGAACAATTTTACAAATTTAATTTAATGAATTTTATGTGAACAGATTTAAAATTTGGTATTTTTTTTTCTATTGAAAGAGAGAAATAAATTATTTATTTTTTTTTAATATTTAAATTTATGTAAGTATATTTTATTTACTTAAATTTAATTTCAAGTTTTGCGAATAATTTATTGTATTGTCATGTTAACACCTTGTGGTCCAAGAATATCTGTGCTCATTTTGAGTATTAATTTCTTTTTTGTTTGTTTTCATATTCGAGAGAAGTGATGATTGAGATAGTGTGATGTTTTATTTTCTGTTTTTTTTTTTTTTTCTTTTTGTTTTAATAAATTAAAATAATATATAAATGATATTTGGAATAGTAAAATTATGAATAAATTTTATTTTATTCTATTGAAAATATAATTGCGAATTGACCCAGCCTGACTTTGTCAAGAAATTTTGAAATAGAAATTAAACTAAATTAAAAAACAAAAACTATAAACCAAAATAAAACGAAAAAAATGGCTGCTAAGAACAAAATCAATAAAGACAGATTCATCAAAATGAAAGTAAGTTTATTTTTTATATGAATAAATATAAATATGTAGATACATAAAATTATATGGCACTTAGTAAACGCAAAATTGAGTATTTCAACAGGTACCCAAATGATGCTGGAAGATACGAGTACATTTGGTTCATCTTAAACATTAAAACATAAATGATAATATTAAAAAAAAACTAAACACTATAACAAAATTAAAAAAAGTAAATTCTTTTAAGAAAGGTTTTTTTTTTTTAAGTTCTTAAACATAACGAAAAAATAAAATATTTCCAAATTCAAATAAATTAAAATATTCCAAAAATATTAAATAACTAAATAAAAAAAAATCGTTTTACTGCACATAAACTGTAACTAAAAAAAATACTTCTCGATTTGTTTTTCGTTTTTTTTTTTTGTTTTGCTTGATTATTAAGTTTTGTTTGAATTTTTGTTTTGTTTTTCTTAAGTACGCTCTCGAAAATCCTGGCAAATAGTTAAGAATTAAATTTAAATTCTTTTTTTTTTTTTTTTTTTTTTTTTTAATATAAATTTTGTATATATATTTAATCACAATCCGTTCTATTTCTAGAATATTTTTTATTTATTTATTTCTGCTCAACTCTCACTCAGTTTAGAATTTGCGATGGAAGCCGCTCAATGCAGCGAAGTGTTCGGCTTGTAAACGTTGCTGCTGTTGTTGCATTTGCAATTGTTGAAGCGGATGTAAGCTATTAAGATGCGTTTGTTGTTGCATCATTGGCCAGAATGAGGGTGGAATCGTTGGTTGTGGCGGTGGTGGTGGTTGTTGTACCGTTTGTTGAGGTACTACCCGTCTGGCATTGTTATTATTATTTAAGAGATGACGATTTTTGAAAAACGTGCCGAGCTGCTGTTGTTGTTGTTGTTGTCGTTGTTGATTTTGTTGTGACGGGTGTTGTTTTCGAAAATCAAGATTCAGCAGGGCGGACGCCTCGCTTACCTATTCCCTATACGGTTTGCAATATGAGTACCGATGGTTCATGTGCTGACTATAGGAGCCGGAATGTGAGAAACGTTTCAGGCATTTGGAGCACTGGAAGGGTTTTTCACCACTGTGCAAACGTTTATGTTCGGTGAGATGGTGTTTGTGCTTGAATGCTTTGGGACAATCGACGCATTTATAAGGACGTTGACCTAGAAGAAAAAAAGAGAAAAACTTTTTAAAATCGATTTAGAATCAAATTAACAAAAAAAAAAAATAGGTGTGGTGAATTTCGAAAAAAAAAAAATGCTGCAAAATTATTTCAGTCTTTTCGGTAGCTTGATTTTTTTTTATTTACTTTTTACAAATTTCCTGACAAAACCCATTGGAAAAACAACATGTTTTAGAATGTTTGTAAAAAAAAGTTAACGGGGACATTTATCATATATATCATGGTTTGGTAAGTAAGCGAAGCGTATGTCAATAGAGTTCTTTACCAAATAGCAATATATCCGTCTCTCGTTTTTTCACCACCGTCGAATTTGGATTTTCATTTTGCGGTTATCTTTTATTTACTTTTTCTCCTTTCGATTACTTAATGATGGATTTACATGTATCTTCATCTGCAAACATCAAGAAAAGTAGAGCGGGATAGAGTTATACCAAAAAACCGAATGTGTGAAAGAGCACCACCATGAAGATGAACATGTTCGTCTTCGTTATAATCTTCGTCTGCGTTCCCATAATCAAGATCTCTGCATTTTGTTCTTCTCTCTCTATCCAACCAACACGCATTTTATATTTTGTATCCCTTATTTTTTGCAGAACTTGCATGAAGATACATGTAAATCCAGCATAAATGTCGGTATTTTTTAATTTTATTTTTACTGTCGATTTTATTTTTGTAATTGTCTTGTGTTATTTACTGATTAATTTTCTTTTTCTCAACAGTTTTATTTTTCGATAAGGTAGATTTCTTACAAAAAACGCGTCGGTATCTATTTGGAATGGAAAGAAGCTGCAAACATTTTCTCAATTTTGGGTGATAATTTGATTTTATGCAAAAATAAATAAATAAACTAATTAATTTTTTTTTTTATTTTTGCAACCCATTTTGTTTGACAGATCAACAATATTTTCAGCTGAGCGTTCCTAAATGAAATGTTACAAAGTGTAACATTTTTAACAATGACAGTCCAACACTTTTTTTTTTTGACAGATCAACAATGGCTAACATTCTACAGAAAAGAAACGCACCGCTGAGCGCTCTGAAATATAAAGCTGGCCATTCACGATCGAGCCAAATGGCTCCGTGCCAATTGGCCGAACTCATTTACATGATGCAATTTGGCTCGGACGAGCCATTTGGCTTTATCGTGTATGGCCAGCTTAAACTGACCAATTGAGTTTGATGATTTTGTTTTTGACGTTTCCATCTTTATATCACAAATCACAACTCACAACTGTCAAAAATTCGATAAGGGATCTAATTAAAGCATAGCGCAAACCTAAGCGATGGCGGTGGCGATCGCGATAACAATGTGGATGCCGCACATGTAAATAAATAGGAAGGATCAAATCTACGCGATATGTGGACTGCTGGGTTCAACCAAGCGACTTTTACTGAACGCAGCACGCATTATATTTGATCGCAGTATGCCACGATATTTGATTTTTTTTGTGAAAATATTAACAAAATTCAAATGAACAATAATTTAGAACATTATACAGCAGATTAATAAAATTTTAAAAAATCCATATTTTGTACAATTTTTTGCGCAAAGAATACAAAACATGAAAAGCATACAATTTACGGATACATTTGCTGTCCGGGTCGATTTATTGAGCCAGATTTATCTGCTACTGATTTTTTCTCACTTTTTGTATGTTCTTTTGACAACTTGCCCGTCACAAAATGTATCGCAATATCGTGTTGATGTGAGCTGGTTTTTGATCGCACCTTGATCACGCGATAAAGGCTATCGTGATCGCCACCGCCATCGCTTAGGTAAACACATTTTTTAGGAAATAAAACGATGTTGAAATTGATAGTTTAAGAAATTATTCAACTCATTTAAGCAAGCTAAATTCGAAAGAAAAATAATTACACAGCTTTAAATAACGTTCGTATCTATTCATTTCATGCAATAAATAATAACACAAAAATTTACTCACCAGAATGTTCATATTTATGTCTCGCCAGCGAGCTCTGTTTTGCGAACGCCTTATCACACTGATCACAAATAAACGGCAAGTCTGGATCACCCGCATGCCCATGCGTTTCGGTCTTGTGTCGCTTTTGTTGTGGTGGCAAGAGATTTGAAGCCGCTGCAGCAGCAGCTGCAGCCGCAATGTATTCATCTTCATGCGAGATTCTCGATTCATCGTCACGCCATGATCGTTTCTCCGATCCAGGACTCAAACTAGTACCACGGTCACTACTGCCGCCCATTTTCATACTTCCCATAAAATGGCTGCGCGCGTATTCGGGAGCCATTTGAAAGAGACACTCCATTGGGACCATTGATCGAGGTCCAGTGCCATTGGGCATCATGTAGGGATGATGGTTGTTCGTGGGATATCTTGGTATCGGTGGCATTGCTTCATTTGGTGATGGAGTTTGACGAATGTGATGTGATAGCATTGGAATGTCTGAAGGACGTTGACCTGGCATGGTAGCACCATAATACAAAGGTTGTTTGTACAAGGTCGGACTCGGCGAGAGTTTTTGACTCAGATTTATTGCTTCGTTGATGTCCACCTGCATGGGAACACTCCCATAGAGCGGAGAATGAGCCAGTTGCTGAGGAGATTCTTTTTTAAGCGACAAGTCCAAAGGTTGATCTTCCCCACTGGGGAGTTTAACTGAATCCACCATAGCCGGTGGTGGTGGTGGACTATTGGCTTGGATGGGTTCGGAAATCAATGGCTGATAACATTTACTGATTCCGTTAAAACTATTATTCATCTTTCTTTCACGCGATCGGTTATTTTGAAACCACACTTGTACTACTCGGGCGTCTAGTGACAATTGATGAGCAATCACTCGGAATTCTTCCCGACTTGGTCGGGCATTTATCGCATAGTGCTGCTTCAGTACCGTTTGCTGTTCTTCTGTAATTGCTGTACGAACACGAACCTTCCGTTCACCAGCTTCACTGCCGTTCTTTGATTCTCGATCCTCTAATTCTTCTTCACTGCCAGAATGAAGATACGAAGAGTTTCCGGCATCGGATTCATTTGACTGAAACGGTTGCGTCATTTGTTGTTGTGGTTGTTGCTGCTGCTGATGCTGCTGTTGTTGTTGGTGATGCTGCTGTTGTTCCAGCTCTTGCTTGATCAATCCACAAAGAATCTTCTCATGTTGGACCAGCTCGGTTGGGTGGTTAAATTGTTTATCACAACGACTGCAGCGTAACTCATTCAGCGGCTCAGACTGCTCAATTTCTTCTTGAGGAGTCTTCTCCTCGTCTTCCTCTTCTTCTTCGACTTTGATTTCCGGTGAATGGGGACGGTCTTCCGGCGCCGAACTTGGACTCTGAACTCTCTCCATTTTCTCCTCTTCGGCGTTCGATTCGTCATAGGTTTGTTTTGGTGGCGAACTATTATTACTATTGCGACTATCCTCACCATCATCTTCATCGTCACTACGATTATAAGTACGAGTGTTATCCTCTTCGGTATCTTTTTCACAATCATCCAAGTCCATCACAAGTTTCGGCTCATCAGCCACATCCTCTGTCACTTCTTCGATCAGATCCTCTGGATCTGACTGAAGTCTTTGATTACCAGCTGCAGTTAGTTCCAGCAACCGATGTATACTATATGGATGGATATTTGGATTCAGTGCAGCCATATTGTAAAATGGATTCTGGAATGTAGCTAACAAAGCGGCATTCATTGCCCCATAATCATTATATTTCGGCAGCATTTGGTAAAACGAATTACTACCATTTGATGGATTCGCTGGACTTACATCAGAACCTCCACCCACACCCAAACCATGCGGAAAGTAATTCATAGGATTCGTTCCGATTGGAGCTTGTGCACCACCAGGACGCTTACCATTCGGACTCCCACCTAATATTCCGCTCTTCTCCAAACTCTTCAACATCGCTCGATTATTGTTCAATTTGAGGCCCATACTGATGCATTTCTTTGATGTCATATGACTCGAAAACGAACCGGAATGTGAGAAACGTTTACCGCAATTATCACAACCGAATGGTTTTTCGCCGGAATGGATGCGTACATGCTCTTTTAGATGGTGTTTAAACTTAAAGGCCTTATCGCATTGAGTACATTTGAATTTGCGCAGCAATGCTGATTCATCATGACTGATCATGTGCCGTTGTAAGCGATACACATTGGCGAATGCTTTGTGGCAGATTTTACAGCTCTGAAAATATAAGAGAAAAGAGTTTTTTTTTTATTTAGAAAATGATAAAGAAGAATAACTCTTATAAATATATAGATAATTCTAACTCCCCCCCATCAATAATTGTCTCCGAGGGAATCCGATAGCAGATTCATCTCAAAAAACTATCGGGAAATCCCTCGGGTATCTTAAAAACGAACAAAGTTTTTCACTTTTCGATAAGGTACCTATTTATCAAAGCTAGGCTACGTTTACTAAATTTACGTTTGCGTAAATCTATCCCCACCATACAAAATACTCCTTGTTCAAATTCACCTCTCGCAAAAAAAAAAAAAAAAAAAATTATAATAAAACAAAAAAACTAGCACACATTCGTTATAATGATGAATTTTATGCGAACACCCCCACATTTACTCGAATTCAAGTAACATATTTGAGATTTATGCGAATTCAAAAAGACAGAATACAAATTCACAATAAATCTGAAAAAAAAAAAAATATTTGATAAATTTTCGCTTAAATTTGGAACAAAACGTGCTTCTGTCTTAATTTCCATTTCTCGCCAAATAAATCTTTTCCTTATTTTGCAAATTTACACCTACTTATTGTGCCAGAACAAACAAAAAATAAAATAAATAATTTTAAAATTTATAAATCTTGTTTCTGCTAAATAAATATAAATTAGTATCGTCTATTTTTTTTTTAATTCAAATTCAATCGTACCGAGGGAATTTCGCAAATAAAAATTCGATTTTAATTGGTTCGCTGGAATAAATGCAGGTGTTTGGAAGATACGCCCCTTTTTGGTTATAAATAAAATTGCTGATAGACATACAAAGAAAAATTGTTAATTATTATACACGTATCTGTCAATGTAAAAATAAAAAAACAAAAAAAAATCGAAAAACGAAAAATAAAGATTCATCATTATATGGAGATGCCCGATATATATAAATTTTATTGAAAACAACATACGATTAGGTACTATACTATTTTATATTTTTTCTCTTGTTTATTTATTGATATTTGAATTTGTTTGTGTGTCCGATTCTAATGGACTTCAGAGAAGAATTATGGAAAATATTAATTTTTTAAGTGTTTTTGTTGATGGGATCTATAAAACAAAAACAAAGAAAAACGATCTGGTTCACAAGAATCCAGTAGGTAGGTTAGGTATAGAGGTGTATGTAGTGTACTGGAGAAAATTCTAGTTGATATTGAGGTTATTGGAGAATTTTTAATATTTTGAATTGCAGTGAATGTGGGGAGTATATAATTAATATTGAGGTCAATTTCTTTTATTTAACCTTGTAAATATCTGGAGTAGGTATATGTATGTATATTCAAGAGATTTTTTTTTCTTTCCGTCCTTGAAATCTAAGTTTCTTAATTATAAAATTATATAAAATCTGGGAAAACAAATCTCAAACACACACAAACTATGAAATTATTTAAAAAAAAAAAAAAAAAAAAAATAGCCCCGAAATTGTTTTGGGAAAAGGCACACAAATTTGTTTTGAAGAAATTTTATAAAAAATACCAGTTGTTGTATTGGCAACCCTTTCATCTAATAAACTATAATATTTGTTATAAACTATAACAATTGTTATACAAACTGTACGCACTAAAATGTATGTGAAATGAATAAAGAACATTCTCGAACCTAACCTTGAACATGGAGCAGCAGTAGCAGCTGTGAAAATAGCAAAGAATATAATGAAGAAAAATGCAGGAAACGTCGAGTTAGCATTACTAGCGTACCGAAATACACCACTTTTTAATGAACTAAGCCCAGCTGAATCGCTTTTTGGACGGAGATTGCGTGATAATCTTCCAGATTTAAATTTAACTAAGAAACCAGAGTTCGGATACTTGAAGGAAAAGGAAGAAGCTTACAGGAACAAATATAAAGCAAGTTATGATAGACGACACAGAGCAAAAGAACTCTCAGAACTAAAAACAGGAGAGTTTGTTTGGGTAACAGATCTTAGGAGACATGGAAAAATCATTAAAAAAGTACAAAATAGGTCTTATTTAATTGAAACTGATAAGCGAGTTATTCGCAGAAATAGATTCCATTTAATCCAAGCTCCTTATCTTAAATCTTTGCAGATGAAACCCTTTTCTGAAATATACTTAGGACATGACGTCAGTTCACCAACATCGACATCGGAAACAAAGGATATATCTACAAAGACTGCGAGGATTCCTGCACATAGATGTTCGAGTGATGCTCTAATAACCAGATCCGGGAAAAAAGTTTATGGCAATATCTGAGCCGTTATAATGAAATACTTTATTTTTTATTTTTTTTATTTATTTATTTTTTTTTTTGTTTAATTGAATTCGTATTAATTAATCTTATAAATTTTGAAGTAAATATCTAACATTGTAAAATTAAAACATTAAAATGGAATAGATTTTATAAAAGATATATTAAATTTTAAATTAATATAAACTTTAATATCTGAGGGGGGATGTTGTACTGGCAACCCTTTCATCTAATAAACTATAATATTTGTTATAAACTATACTATTTGTTATACAAACTGTACGCACTAAAATGTATGTGAAATGAATAAAGAACATTCTCGAACATAACCTTGAACACCAGTTTTACGGGGAAACAGCGCTTCGCACATAAGCTCCGTGTAATTTAAACGTAATTTTTAGAGCTATCAGTCATCTTCAGACAGAGACACAATTAATTACAGTTTGTTTTTGTATTTCAGTTTATCAGATAATAATTTATTCTTTTGGGCAAGACAGCAAAACAAAATATCAAAATTTAAGATTTAATTCAACAACAAAGATATAGTTATTAAATAACAAACTTATACGTATATCTAGTTACATATGTACCTATTACCGTAATTGATCAACAAAGTTAAAATATAAAAAAATCATGAATTTCAAGAACGAAAAGTTAATGGTATTTTATAAAGTTGAATTGAAGTCAGACCTCTTAACTCTTATCTACCTTATTTGTACATAGGTACATAAGTATGTATTCATTAATATTAAATATTCTAAAAGAAGAATTCAAAGAATGCAAAGAATACAAAAAAAAAGATTGCATTCAATTGATTGTTGTATTTTTATTCAAAGATACATTTAAATTTCTTTTTTGATAATCCCCCTATAGCGTTAGCCGCGTAAATATTTAGGTATATAGGTTTTATATGTACAATGTATCGTTATAGGTACGTAAATTTTAGTATAGAATTTAAACGGACATTTTTACACCTAGGCCCAATTTTTCAGTAAGAGCACATCCCAAACTTGAGGATTTAAAGGTCTGAAACATGTTTTTTTAGTTAGTTTTGATCCCGAGTTAACTCACAGAAAATTTGGTGAGTTTTAGCTCCGGGTTAATTGAATATAATTTACATTTATGTCAAAAGCCTATCGAAATCGACTTATAAAACTATGGAAAAGTCAAATTCCTTATAGGTGTGCAATCTCGATTTCGAGCCGATTTCTATGGTATCTTCACACTTCCTACAATGAAAAACTGCTTTTGAGTTAACTCGAATTCAATTTGGAGGACTAATTAACTCTGGTTTAACTCGGAGTTAACTCCAACACTGCAAAACAGACCCTTATAGATGAACCCAGTTGTACACACGTGGTTTAATATTTAATCCGTGGTACGCAGATCGGGAAAAGACAAATTTTATCTCTACAATTCTAATCTCTACAAAAACGTTGGAAAAGTCACGTAAAATTAATGTTTTTCTTCTTATGTTTTCTTTTTGTAAAATTATCAACAAACAATAGTTGATCGCACTTATTGTGCAAAATTATTGATCTGTCAAAATTTTTCCCGCAAAATAATGCTTCGAACATTATTTTTCCTGGCAAAATTTAGTGGAGACTTCACCCTACAACGGGTACAAACGTCAAAATTTTGCGCGTGAACTGCGTCCTGCCTGGAAATAAACTGAAGACAAAATTTGTCCTGGGAAAAATTTTGTATGAAAAGAAAAATTTTTCCCGATCTGCGTACTAGGCTTAAGGAGTTTTAACCGAGGTTTAAGCCAATTAGGTAGACACCTGAACCATTGTTCAACCTCAATTGATCCATCGAAATCGGTAAACTTGGCACTTAAATAGGTAGATAAATCTGGTGGCACAAAAGCTCATGAAGAACTAGGACCTAGTGACTTGCAACTTGCAACTCTCAACCATTCCATTCTGCGTGTCTACAGACGAACGGCTAAGGTGAAAGGCACTTTTCTATGACAGGAGATACTCTTGGAGAATTCGTCACTTCCTCGCAAGAGGCAGATGCATGAAAAACATTTTTTTGCTTTTGGTGGTAGAGGCTGAAAATCGAGCCCAGACCTTTGGCGTGACAGTCCAACGCACCAACGCTACGGGCTACTACCTGCCACTTAGAGAAGTTAAAAGAAAAATCATTCAAAAATCTATTCTGCAGGTAAATCTGCACCTTACTGTTTAAAGATGTGTGACAATAATAAACAAAAATTATAAAACAAAATATTTACCATTAAGAGATTAATAATTCTCTTTATTCTTTTCATCTTATAACACTCTTTTTACCAAAACATTAACGAAAGTTAAAATCAAATAAAATTTAATTAAATTAAAAAAAGAACTCCACTTTTTCATTTGCGATTTAAATGAAACAAGAAATTGTTCCAAACTATTAGATCTTTGCTGTGCTTATTTGCTTATAGGTACGTAAGCTTCAGGCTATCGAAATTAAAAAAAAAAATCCATTTAAAGTTATCACGAATCGAGTGTATAGCCGGTGTGTTTTTATATAGGGGTGTATGGGGGTATGGGTACAATTTTCAACCAAAATAAGAAAAACCCCGGTGATAAAACATCCGCCGCCATTAAATCATTGAGACTAATCAACTGAGGTGTGGTTGCAGATGCGCGCTCGTTTAAGTCGATCGACACGATCGCCATCATCGTGATTGGTGCGGTTGGCGGAGGGAGATAGATACACTACCTAAATGTACAAGTACATACCTAACCTACACAGAGAGTTGATTAAGCAGCCAGCACTAGAAACAGAAACAGACACAGAGTTTGGTTGGATGTGCACACGACTAATGTGTTCCGCTTATCCATCGTGGTTTCAAGAGGAAGAAGGGAAGCATGGTTGGATACTTACCTATACTAATTCTGGAGAGGTGTGTGCTACACACCGGCTCCAAGCATATGTTTGTATGTCAGCACTTGATTCAAATTGGGTATTTTTTTTGTTTTTCGTTGGTGTCCGTTCTTTTCGTGCTAGAAGCAACCGTTAGGACAAGATGTTTTGATTTTAAATTCTTTTATAGGTATACTACAACTGCCGTCTCTGCTTCTGTGAAAGCACTTAAAGGTGCCCGATGACGATCGCCATCACGTCATCGTTGATCCAAGAGGGCTTCGAATTACCAAGAGCATTACCTCTTTCACCTCTCGATCACAGTGTGCAGCCAACGAAAACGGCAATGATTTTAAATTTTGTTTTGAATATACAGAAAAACAAAAGAAAAAAGAAAGATCAAAACAAAGAACAGAAAAAAAAAAAGGGGGGGATCAGCTGCAGCCAAGTGCAACGTATCGAATCTCTCTTGCTCTTTCTGCATAAAACCAGAACGAGAGATGAGTGATCCAACATTGTTGCACCTTGCCACTAATGGAGAAAAGGAGTTCCAAGAAAAAATAGGGAGCCAGCAACAGCATCCATCCAATAATCCAATTCCAAATACACCACACTAACCACAAACAAATGTGGGGAGGAGAGGAGAAGGCCAATAATTCAATTATGCATTAGGGCACGAGCGCTGAATGAAGAGTTTTATATTATTTTTCTTTTTTTTTTTTTTTTTGATTTCACAGAAATTCATCTGAATCCACTTTATGCCCAGGTGGATTCAATTGAAATTTTCTTTTGATTAGAAATTTAATAAGAAATAACTCTGTGTGGAGGATTTTTCATTTGAAAATGGCTATAAAATACGTTTTTTTTTTTTTGTTTTCTTAGTTCCTTAATTCGACATGAAGATCAATTGTTCATTCTCTTGAATAGAACTTTGATAGGTAAAGTATGTTAAAAACTATTTGAAAAAGTGAAGCCATTAGGTAAGTTGCTGTTTGATAGACAAGTATGTATATATTTTAAGCTAGTATTAAAAGTGACACATTGTTTTCTTTACAAGGATTAAAAATTAATGTACATTTATTTAGTACAGTCAGAAGTTCAGTACCTTCAGCTTCATATTGTTAAAATCTAAGTAATAATAAAGTAGGTACTTCTCATATTAACATTTGTTCATTTGTTCGTGCGATGTTTATTATGTTTTTTTTAAAAAAAAAAAAAAAAAAAAAACATTAAAAAATGCACGAAAATGCAATGAAATTTTCACAACTAATTCAGGACTGACGAACTGCAAACTATTTAGCAATAAACCATTCAATATAAAAAGTTTTGATCCCTTTTCCAGATTGTCCTTGGCTAACTTGTTACCAATTTAGCAAATCTGCAAAAAAAAAAAACATAGAAAACATTGCACGAAAAAATTGAAATTGTCACAGTTAGTTGAGGGCTGACGAACCATAAATTATTATGCAGTAAAACATTCAATATAAGAAATGTTTACCCCTTTTCCAGGTGGTGCTTGGCTAACTTGATAGGTAGGTTTTGACAATTTTGCAAAAAAAAAAAAAAAAAAAAAATTGAAAATATCGAACGACAAATTCGAAATTATCACAGCTAACGGCAAATTATCCACCGAATAATTATTCGATAGGCGAATGTTCCTTCCCTAACTGGCTGAATAGAATGGTGACGCAGACGGCACTGGAGCCGGAGCTGGAATAGCTGTCAAAATATTGAATACACGCAAATTCAATGTTGCGAACACAACGGAACGTAGACGCATACGGACCTGCAGACGCAGACGGAAGAGTTCACCAACTTTTAACTTTTCACGTACGGCACTTTTGACGTTTCGAATTGTATGAAGAAAAAAAAAAAAACAACTTTTTGGGTCGGAAAAAAATATTGTGGTTATTGGTATCGCGAAAAAAATTATTTATTAAAAGGAAAATTATTGGAAACAAAAAATGTGAATTCTCAGCTTGTACACAATAATATTCTTTTGTTTTTCTTCAAAATACTTTCAAAGCTGTACAGCTCCATTGTGGACATGTAAAAAATAATAACGTACGACACTTTTTGACAGCTCTTCCAGTTCCGTCTGCGGCTTCAGTTCCGTCATTTTATTCTGTTAAGCCAGTAACTTGATACTCATGGTATAAATATATGTATACTGTACATCATTTTCATTTTCTCTTATAAAAATGATACAGTTGTTCCCGATTAACTGCCTTACCAATATCAATTTAAAACCACTTAATCAACAACAACCGATAAGGGATATGTATCTTCATCAGAGCCTATATGTATAGCTTGCTATAGGCTAGCTAAACGTCATCATTTTATGTATCTATTGTATTATCGCCATTTTAATTTTCTTCCTCATTCCAAAAGGCGGTTAATTTATAGTAGAATATAGAATTCATGGATTTAATTCTTAGTCATCCAAGATGAAGTAGATAAAACTATCATCAGTGCGCCTCCATCTCTATCTAGATAGATGGCAGATAGATAAAGCGTACCATACTATCAAGATACACGTTTTGCATTATAAACCACAGAAAAAATTTAAAACGAACAAGTTGGTGATGATGTCATTTAACTTTGTAATTATTGAGATTGAGAGTATCTCCCTCTCTCTGTGATGTGGTTGAATAATGTTGTTTATCTGTGATCTTTTTTAAACCAAGTACCTTCATACATACATACATATAAATTTTTTTTTTTTTTTTTTTTCAAAAAAGATGACACCTCAAGTGTCTTTTTCCATATGTGGGGATAAAATTCGCGTACTACAGAAGCCGAGTCAAGTAATAAGTAGATATGGAAGAGATGGCAGAACAATCTTAGCTTGGGGTCTGTCTCTCGCACATCATATGGATGGATGATGTGTGCGGATCTTAAGTGCCCTAACTGACAGTGTGACTAACAATCATTAATTTGCAGAAATATTTATCGTCGTCGTTGTTTTTTTTTTTTTTATTATTTTTTATGATGAAGGTATAGTAAAAAAAAAAAATAATAAAACTAACAAACTTAGGATGCAGCCACAGCAGCACAGATACCATCATTATTTCAATTTTTATACTCATCATACAAATATACATATGTACATGTTGGTCTGTAGATACATAGGTATGGATTGTTAAAAAGATGCAAAAGATGACGGCACAGATATTCTCTGTTTGTTTGTAGTTGTTGTTGAATTTCAGTTGAAAGCGATTCACTCGTGATTCATCCATCATACAATTAAATTTACGGAATAACTTCAATTAAGCTCAAGTCAGGGTGTGACTCGTTTATCAAAAAAAAAAAAAAAAAAAAAAAAAACATTTTAAAGTTTGTATGTAGAGGGGCCTCTACATATAAAAAAAAACTCTGGATGATGATAGGGTGAATTTGACTTAACAAAAAGCAAATGAACGGACAGAGGGAAGGTTTGTCATTTCACTTCTTTGTATTTCTTTTTTCACATTCGAGGTTTATGATATGTACAAGATAGTCATAAAGCCAATTATGGCTTCTGGAAAGTGTGATAGACAGCGCGATGTGTTTCAATTAAAACGCAAAGAAGGTAATGAAAGACTTTGTAAGAACGCAAAAAAAAATATTATTTTCTCAGAACTTGATTACAATGTTGATGTTAATTTATTTTTTGTGACTTGATGATAATTTGTATACCTATACCTAACCTATCCAAAGAAAAGTTGAGACATTGATTCAGATAGGTCAAACCGGCCAAAAACCGTTCAGCTGCAGTATGGGTAAAATATACCTTACCTAAGTTTCGCACCCGAATTATTAGCCGCGTTTTATTATTTTTGGATCTGGATCAGGATCAGGATCATCCCTTGAAAATAAAACGATATGGATCACAATGACAGCGGTGTTATATAACCATCTCTTTTTTAACTACGTTTTAATTATTTTCAGTTGTTTCCCGTCCCTTTTCTTTGCACTATAACAAACGCTACCTTACCATAAAAGCCATTTACCCGCTAAAGTAAGAATTCATTTTTGGATCTTCGAAATAGATCCAGATAGAGAGCAGGATCCCGAATTGTTTTTATATTACGTGTTGTAAAATGATCCTGATCCAGATCCGTAGAAAACAAAAGGCAGCTATTATTTTCAGGTGTTTTTGCTTCTGTAAGCCGTGTCCATTCGGGGGTGGCGAACTACCCAGGTGTAGATGAAATTATAATCTAGTACTCTCATCTACTCAAGCTGTAATGCATAGAGTACCTATATTATCTAGAGAACCGACTTAGGAGTTCGTTCTCTTTCACCCTACAAGCTGTAGTGAGAGAATGGGACTATTTTGTCGACTATTCGTTGAGCACGTATTAGTGATCCCGTGCATTTTAAATGGAACCCCATCCACCACGTCTGTAACAATTAGTATACACGTTTTTGCTCAATTATGATGGGTTCCTGCGCTCAGATATTTAAAATAAGAATTCGTTAAATTCAAAAATTGAAATTTAAAAACAAAATTTCAATAAAATTACTTTAAACAAATGTTTAATGGACCGAAACAAATTTTTTTAGTGTTTTCTTGCTTTTAGCATTCAAATCTAGAAATATTCATGTATATTTATGTTGAAAACGCGACTCTATAAAAAAAATAACTGAGCTAATGCGGCCATTTTGTGTTTGAATCCACGATTCACACTGATTCACGAATAGGAAAAAAAAGAGTAAAATAAGAAAATTTTCTCTTACTCATCTCAAATAAATTTTGCGGGTGTTTTAGGCAAGAGGGGTACGAGTCGGTTCTCTAGATAATATAGGTACTCTATGCTGTAATGCGCGAGTAGATGATTAGAGTAGTTATGCACCTAAAATCCCCCAGAGGGCATCTGGCTAGGTTAAGAGATTTTCATGCGTGCATGACATTTTATTTCAATTTGTTTACCGTTTTTATGTTCACCATTCACCATTAACAAAAATAAACAAAATAAAGCAATTAATAAGGAGGTGAGAGACTCTACAAGACGACTTTCCATAAATAATTTTACACTCACTTTCTTTTGTATGAGTTTTTATATACATACGTCGAAAAATCATATAAAATTAGAAAGTGCGTGTACAATCTCGCAAGCTTTTTGATGGTACGGATTCCACAGATTATAAATAATTATCAATCACTTAAAATTGTAGTAGATTGCTACTAGGGAAGTGAAATTTGTGCGTTCCATTGAAAATTTCCAGCAAAGTACACATGAGTAGTTCGCCACCCCCAAAGCAACACGGCTATAAAAAGAAATAATTTTGTAATTTAAATTTTACTTTCAATATTAAAATATAGGCAAACATACAATTTTTTTTGCATCCGCAAATTCCAAAATTGGCATGAATATTTTTCTTTTCTGGCAACATCACAAACCATCACCAAGTTAGTAAGTGTTCAAAACCAAAAAAAAAGTGTTATATAATCTGTTTTCGTCCTTTTTTCTAGTACAAATCAAGATCAATGTTAACTTCCATCGAAAAAGGAATATGAATTTTTAGTTCAGAGCTGAGCCCGAACTGTGAACCAAAAATGTTGTGTTTCTTTTTGAGTTCAGTGCGTTCAGAGCGCTCCATTAGTTCAGAATAAAATAACCAGGCCGACAGAGTAAAAACTGAGCGCGGCCAACTTCATACAGTTTCCATGTAATTTGACAGATATGACAATTTATTGCTCAGGTGTGTTTCATAATTAAATCGGAGTGCTCTGAACATACCGTGCTCAGAGTCTACTCCGTTCATTCAGGATCTGCCCATTGCTCTGCTCTGAAACAACTCTGAACTAAAAAAGAAAAACGCCTTATGTTATCAATACCAATACGCCTAAAAAAACCGTCGTCAATCGAATTGAAAAATGTCTCCATTTCCGTTGTACGAGTACCTAACCTACCTATCTATCTATTTTGTTATTCTACCTGTTCCCAATGATGACACTAATGCGGCAGAACATCCGCCTTCGAAAATATTTATTTATTTTTTTCCTCTTCGATGTTCAATAAATAAATAAATAATTTTTTTAAATGCTAAGTTCGTTGTTTCTTAATAGGTATTATTTTTTTTTTCGTCTATAGTCTGCGATTTATTTTTCAAGATACAAAATATAGAGTAGCCAACCTAATGGAAGAAGTGTATGGGCACGTTCGTCGACGATCGGCGCGGAAAGGCTGCAAGCTACACTACGTCTTCGTTCACAATAATTTTGATTTGCCGACGAAGCAAGCTGCTGCCACTGCCAGTGATGACGATGATGAGCAGAAAGAATAACAATTATAATAGCGCACGTCTTAAAGCACGGGGAATTGTTACTAAAACGAAACGATCGCCTCTGCGCCTCAGCTATATGTATAATCGCGCACTAATACACAGGCACTTATAGGTGAACGCAAATTTATGACAGGCTGAACAAAAATAGGGGAACTCGCCAAACTACGAACAATAAAAACATTTTCTAAGGGATACTGATTGTGGTAAGGGGGAAGACAATGTTTCGTGTGCCTGTAAATAAGGGTTGCCAGATATAATAAAACAGTTCCGCAAAAATTAAAAAAAAATTTTTTTTTAATGTAGATAATAGCCGTGTTTTTTTGCAAGCCCGAAGGGAATTTGATGAAAAAAACGATCTCGGTGCTCAACAGTTTACGTGTTAAATGCAACAACAACTAAGCCCATTTGGGGTTAGCTAAGCACGGAGAATTTTGGGTACTTAACTTAAGCACGGGAAAAATTGTGTTACCGGCATGAATTCCATGCATGTTATCGATAGTTTGTATGGAAACTCCATTTTATTCTGTGATGGCGTCGGTAATCCCCGATATCTTTTTTTTCGACCAATTTTCTCCGTGCTTGCAAAAAAACACGGCTAATGTCATTTTTGAATTTGTTTTTACTCTTTGAAGATTCCGAAAGAATAGGGTTTTTGCTAATTTGGATATACTTACATATTTGTATAATATAGTACCTACGTATGTGATGGTAAAACGGCATGACGATTCCATGTGAAATTTAAGAGTTTGACAGGTTGGTAGGCATATATATCAACCGATGATTTCTCTCTTGGACCTGATTTTAAAGTTAAATCTGGGCATGTATTTATTCACAGTTAACTCTTATTTGATTCAGAGTTAACTTCGAAAACATCTCTCAGTATCAGAGCCAAATGAATTATTTTGAAATGTTCGGGATGCTCTGTTTTATAAATAAAAATAAACCTTACAAGGCGGTGTTGGTAACCCTGTCCCTAACCACAATGAACGCACAGTTATTAGTATAAAAAAAATAAAGATCTGTTGGAGCAGAAATTTGCCTTTAAAGTGGATTTCTTTTATTTTTGTTTTTATTTAATTTTTTTTTTGTATTATTAATTTCCTCCGTGTGGTTTTTGTTCATTTAAAGTGCCACAACTATTATGAAGGTGTACACACCACCAAAAAGAAAACGCACACCTATTTTGATTTTTGTTTTTATTACTTTAAATCATTTTAATCTACTTAAGCGGAAATATAGGTACCTACACATGCTTGATTTAGTTTTTTTTTTTAGTTAAAATATTTGTTTGCAAAAATATTTGGCTATATTTTACAAAAAAAAAAAAAAAAAAACAAAAAAAACAAAGAAGAAAATAAAAATTAAATGACAATGGAAAAATAAATGTTTATTCATTTGATTTGGGTTAAAATAAACTAACTCGTAAGTCGTAACTAATATTTTTGTTCATGGAACATTATTAAACAAAAAAAAAAGAACACAGAAGATAATAATTTATTACAGTAAATGGGCCATATTGTCGGGCGCCACAATTTCATTTCAAATCTTTATGTAGGTATTAAATTTTAGTTGAATCTATTTTATATTTTAAAATTTGTAAAGGTATATGGAAGAATAAATAATATAAAATTATTGTACAATATTATGTGCGAAAATTCAAAAAATATGCATATAAATATTCGTATAGATATATGCACCTCAGAAAAAAAAAAATAAATAAATAATGTATGTAGGCCGATATCTGTCTTTATATTTTTGATTAATTTAATTATAATGATTGTGTGGGGGGAAACACGATGAATTATTATTTCCTCTCTAAATTTAGGTTGTATTGAAGTGTTCTTATTTTTATTTGTTCTTGTTTAACAACACGCGTAATTACTACCCACATAAATTGAAATGCGATATTAAAAAAAAATATATATGTACATATATTTCCCAACAGTTTTAAAACATTTTAGGTGGATTTGGATTTGAGATTTTAAATGGTTTTTATTGTGTGGTTTAAATTAAGTGGTTTTACTTATGGAAATGCTAAATCTCTACGAAATTGCGTAGCTTTATCTTACCTACTTAATGTGAGAGGTGATACAAAATTTTAAGGCCCTCTTCTTTAGATATAAGAAATTTACAAAAAAAAACAAAGATTTAATCAAAATCAATTGATTAAGATGTGGCAGGCAACAAAGTAGGTACCTAGATCTTGCTTAGGTTGAAAGAAGCCTTTGGATGACTTGGACTTGTTGTCAGTACGGTCGGTGGTGTGTGACTTGTGAAGTTAGAAATGTTGAAGGAGGAAAAGACTGGTAAACTACGATTATTATTGCTAATTACTTCAATGTCAGTTTCGTTCAGTTTTCCATCACCTGCACTAAGTCAACTATTAAACGGTACCTCAAGAGTCAATAGTCAAGACCATGAGTATTTTCGAAATTAAATGAGTTCGAAGAAGAAAAAAGATCTGATTTCACCATCGGACTCATTTAATTTCGAAAAGTGTCACGACTCATGGACTATTGAGGCATCGATCGTGTAATAGTTGTTGTAATTGTTGAATAAGAGCGCCAGTGCAATTTTAAGCATGACCTTTTTCGAACATAACGAATACGATGGAGACGAACGACGCGTCGCGAAGATTAGATGCACATGACCCTGTTTAGATTATGACTGGTTCACTACGCAAGGACGATGGTTTTATCGGTGGGATCAATGAACCATCTCAAACCGTCGCTATTGCGTAGTGAACAGTCACAATGTAAACAGGGTCCATGAGTCGAAATGCTCCATCATCAGGGGCTCTTTTCGATGTTCGAAAAATTGTAGTCTTAAAAAGTCACGGTCTTTGAAAAATCGATTTCATTTGTTTTGTTTTTAACGATAATTTAACATATTGAGTTTTTATTTATTAAATGTAGGTAGACTAGTTTACATCAGAGTGAAAATCTTGTTTTTTTTGAGAAAAATGTGGTCCTTCATTTGGTTGTTCGAAGCAGGTACTCATTTCATTTTCACTCCTTTTACTCCAAAACTGAATGTTCCGAGTAAAGTTTTCGGAGTCTTCTTCTGTTCCCGACTTCAAAAGGGAGTACATAGACGCGGAAACCACCCACATATAGCCTTTGATCGGATTACTTGTAAAAAGTGATAACTGCTTGAGGAAGCCATTTTGTTAAATGACGACACTTAATAAGGTGTGTGTTATTTTGGATATTCAATGTTTTCATATTCGATAGAGCTTTTCACCTAGCTATCTCTTTCTAAATGTTCCAATGACACTTTGAGGGAAAACATTTGATTATTCGCTAATGGCGATACATTCTTTTTGCTATCAACTAAATGCACTATTTCTCGTCGTTCAATAATGCTTCTTTTAACACTTGCAAATAATATTTTGTATCCAATCAGTTTTCCGCCAACAATGCTTTCCCTCAAAATGATTTAACTATCAAAGTATTTTTTTATATCATTTGACACTGACGTATTCCGGGAGTGCCCTATTGGAATTAAAAAAAAAGGAGACAAACAGTCCAAAAATAGAATCGAAACAAACATGAATAACGATAAAATCCTCTCGTTTAGATGTCTACAAACGTCAAAATCTACTTTGTGTAATCTGACATTTGACTGTTCAATTTTTAATGTAAATATACTAGCATTGTGCTACGTATAATTAATAAATATAAAAAGTTATACTGTGTTTTCATTTGAGCAAATAAGGTAATTTCGTTCAAAATTTCCGAATTCAATTCAAAATCATACTCATTTCTCATACAAATTCAAATTTCCAAATGAGGTAATTTCACCCAAATTTGCACGAAATTCGGTAAGAAATTACGTAAAACCTTTATGAACATACCCAAATGGAATTCATTCAAAGTGGAACTCATTTAAAATGACAGAATTCAATGTAAAAAAAAAAAAAAAAACCACGCGATTGACAATCTGGACCGTCAAACAAAATTAGGAAATGTGAACACTTTTTTTTTGATATTTTGCCAAATATCCTCATTTCAGCTCTAATGAAAACGCAATATAATATAATAATTTTAATATAAAAATATAAACAGTTTTAAAGATAAAGACTGACTTTTATTTTTGTATTGCAATTTACAGCATCTGTCAGTTTCCACAAAATCGTGGTTGTCACTTTTGACATTGACAGATTATTAAATTTCATCATTGGTTCTATATCTAAGAATGAAAAAATATTGGGATTCAGCTGAAAATTGTAGGTCTCCTCTATTCCTGCCGATAACAAGCACACAAGAATGGTTGAGAGTTTTTGTCATTTAGCCTAGGTAGTTCTCCAGGGGTGGTCGCACTACTAATACATTTTTTATATGAATCAATCTTGGTTGAGGTTATCGTATGAAACAGAAAGAAATGTGCATAATGTTTTTTTTTGATAACGTTATTATAGTGTTTTACGTCAAAATTGCTTCACATTTTGTTCTTAATTTTTAACTGTAGACGTCAGATTTATGTTTAATTTTATAGATATTTGTTATTTCAACAGTGTCACAAGTATACTTTCTGTAGACAACATTTTTTTCTTATCATTTATCATTTCGTTAAGGTTCTTAAGAATTTATTTATTATTATTTTGTATTTTTTATTTGTCTACTATTAAATCGAATAATAAATGAATCATGTAGTAATATGTTATCTCGAAACTGACGTCAATTATAATGGGCAAGTTCAGGAAAATGAGATCTCAGAGCCCTCAGCAATCTCCGATACGTGAACAGAATTCCTCAGCAAAATTTCTCAGTTTTGCTGTCAAAACTCTGAGGAAAAAATATTTTGGATTCGCTTGCTCACTTTTTGAAGTAGAGAAATCTACTCAGATATCTCATTTTCCTGAACACGCCAATTATATTTTTTTTTAATAAACATTCTCATGTTAAAAGAAATTTAATTTTTCAGGTGAACGGCAGCGATTTCCGACTTAGAATAAACAAAAAAAAACAGAATCCGAAAAAAACAACCTGTCATGTCAACGTCAATCAAAATATTAAGTCATACTAGGTATCCCGTTAAAAGATATATGTATCTCTTTATCCCCTGTCTAAAATGAACTCATCCAAATAAACTCATTGACAAATTACTCCTGGCGCTTGAATTTTACACTAAATTTTCGACAAAAAAATCTATGCTAGAATTATAACTTAAAGTGTTCCTAAAAGTCTTTTAACACATCATTCAAATTGGGCCTTGCTGTAGGTATAGTATAGAAGGTGAGGTATTTAAAAATGAAAGAAAATGAATTTCCTATTACCTGGCTGGTTGTTTGACATAGTCTGACATTTAAGAATAAAAAACAATAAAGGTAGGTATATTATCAATTAGGTGTATAATGTGTGGTGACTGAAAGATACACAATCTATCAATGTCACAGATATTTTACTTTTAACATTTCAATATTACAAAAACACCCTCATACAAATAGATCTTCTGCTAGACATGTGCTTTTTTGTATTGCAGGCAGGAAGTTAATAGTGAGAAATAGTTTTGGAATTTTGACAAAATGCATTGTGACATTAAGAACGGTTAAAATAAATAAATAAATTTGATGGCACAACAGCTCATGAAGAACTAGGGCCTAGTGACTTACAACTCTCAACCATTCCTGTGTGCGTGTCTGCAGGAATGGAGGGGACCTACAGTTTATTGCCGAATCCGAACGGCTAACGAGCGGCACTTTTCTGTGACAGGAGATACTCTTGGAGGATTTGTCAATTCCTCGCAAGAGGCAGTAGCCGTTTTTTCTTTAAATAAATAGGTTGCGAGGCTGGGGATCGAACCTTAAGGTCGAACTATAATAGGTGGACGCTGTCGGAAACTAATGTCACAAACGAACGAAAAATTTCTTTCCGAAACGTCAAATGCACACGTAAACCATAATGCATGAGAGATTCGAGACTAGTTTACTACAACAATTTACATGTAGCTATCAATTTTCTTCCGTAAGGTGCGCTTGAGAAGCGCTCTTCCCCTCCGAAAGCAAAATTGAACGAAACGTAACAAAACGCAATTATGTGTGCGTCTATTGAATTACTTGTATTCGTGTGGTTTCGTACGGCTGCGTTCCAACAATTATAGTTCTACCTTTAGACCTCCGGCATGACAGTCCATCGCACTAACCATCACGCCACGGCTACTACTATTAAGAACGGTTGTTTGAAAAAAATTACTTCTTACAACAATACTACATTTTCGAAAGGTTGGAACCTACATATACATATATGACACTTGAAAATATGAGAAAACTATGCTATATCAAATCCCTTTGATATGAAGATGGGTTTAAAATATTTTCAGAATTCGCCTAAGCCCTAAAAAATGCCATATTAGATCGCGCAGTATTCAAATTGCTGCATTGAAAATGCATTTTTTTCTGAAAGTTCAGATAAAAGATATAGCACTTAAGAAATTAAATTGAATAAAAGAGCTGAATACCATAGACATGAATATTAGGGTCCAAGACTTCTTAGGTGGGGCCTTCTGTATACTGTAGGTCCCCTCCATTCCTGCAGACACGCACACAGGAATGGTTGAGAGTCACTAGGCCCTGGTTCTTCATGAGCCGGTGAGCCACCAAATTTATTTTATTTATTTATTTATACCTTTATCTGAACTTTCAGAAAAAAATGCATTTTTATTGCAGCAACGCCCCAACCACAGCTTGAAAGACTTGCATATTTGCAAATAAAAAGTAAAGACCTATCTTATTGCATCATTGAATTTTTGTTATACTTTCACACACCCAAAAATTGCTGTGGGCTCTTAGTCTAATAGATTTAATACATAACAATTTAAACATAAAATAAAGTATTGGAGTTTATCAAAGAAAAACCTTCAAACTAACGTTAGTCAGACCCTGGAATGCGGCATGCATATACCTCGCAAAGTGTGTGTGTGACATTAACTTCATTGCTTATTATTGAACATTTTGCGTTTTTGAAGTCAAACTTTTTAACAATCAGCAATAGGATAAATTTTATTCCGGAATGTGCTACGAAACTGATCTCGTATTCGAACACAAACTTCCGGCTTTTACTTCAAACGCACTATAAACATGATGCGGAGGGGTACTAAAAGGGTCTTTCAAAAGAAGCTTCTAAGACGAAGCTAATAGTATTGCATAACTGTCAACAGCGAGTGCTATAGGGCGATTGTTGTAATTAACGTCTGCAGTCTAAACTGGATTATATGGAAATGACCGACGATATGGGGTCCTAATATAGAACTGCGGCAGCGCATTCTAAAATGGACATTCAGAACGAGCGATTTAAGGGCATGGATGTCGCGTGGCGACGAAGTTAATTGGCAACTGCTATTTAACGCTTTAGACTTTTGCATTTTGGACTGCTTTTTAACTATTTAATACATCCCACTATAAGCAAATATTTGAACAATGTAATGTCCAATTTTTCGACAGGGAGTGAAACTTCTTTCCTATCCTTTTTTTTCTAACTAGAGCCGTACAATTCGGGTTGCATTTAAAAGAACTTAGGTCTTACAGGCTTATAAGAACTAAAGAAGCACTTTTTCAGAAAAAAAATTCATGCGGATTGACCCAAAAAAATTCGAATGATACAAAATTAAAATCATCTGTTCAGTAAATTAAGTAAGTAATGTCATACAATTTTTTTTAGTGAACGACTCTTATTTTATTGCCATTTAAAAATCGACCTTCTTTAATTGAAAGACCCTTCAGTTTAAGAAAACCCTAATACATTATACATATCTCGATAAGTCCATGCATAAAAATAGAACTAAAATTCTGTGGTTAAACATGTAAAAAACCACAAAATTATATTAAACTCGTAAGGTATATTTTTTTTAATTTTTTTTCCAAATTTTTGTGGTTAGAAAAAAAATCTTCATCATAATATTTTTCAATAAATTTCAAAGAACAGCTTATCATTTACACATTAGAAAATAATAAATTCTGTTTACGTTCAACTATGAAAAATTACGCGTACTCTTCAAGCGACCTAAATTATTATCAATCTCGTGCAAGATTTAAATAATATATTTAATATTATTTCTATAGTTGTTGTGTTTTTTTTGTTTTTGTTTAACTTGTTACTTAAAGGCGGTGTGGCGCGGTAGTGATAGTAAAATTTATTTGAATGAAGTTTAAGCGCTATGAGTGAGATCAGTAGGTATATATGTTTGTATATGAGCAACAACAGAAAGAAAGAAAAAACTCAGGAATGTGTTGTATAGGTTATCAGTTTGAGGTCAGTTTCAATCATGAGTTTTGAGAAAAAACGCGGTGAGAACTCTGAGGTCAAATACCTAGGCTTTGTGGTTTTTTTTATTTCTTGATATACTCACATTTATTATAATTATGTGGTAAGACAAAAAAAAAAAAAAAAAAAAAAAAAAACAAGAATTTAATAAATACAAATAACAAAACGACGGAAATTAAGAAATACCATTTATAATCAAAACTCATTACGATTGTCGAGTCGAGAGGGATGATTATGTACATAATATTTTTCTTTTCTTAAAATTAAATGTTGGACTGTCCAGATAAAATATTAAAAAATATAATCCACTTTTAATTGATGCTCACATTCGTATAAATAAATATATGTATTTAACATTAATAATATTCCCGCAGGCCCACTGGGCAATTAAGCAGTTATAATATATCTCATTTTTGACTCCCCGCACATATCCATTTGGGTGTGTGTTTTTTTTTTTCGTTTGTCTTTCTTTTTATTAATTTATTTGTATCGAAAATTTATGACAAAAAGCAATTCTTGCATTCAGATACAAATTGAGCAGAGCGTTGATGTGACAACACAACTCTTATGTTGTGTAAATTTGGATGTTTTTTCAAAAAAAAAAAAAAAAAAAAAAAAAATCCTTAATTTTTGTTTTAGTTTTGAATGAATTTTTGGATTTTTATGACATTAATAATGCAGAAGAAGGAAAGCAAACACCTTTGGCTTGACATGAGGTAATAAAAGTGAATTTCGTATATAAATTTTATAATCATGATTCAGCCCTTATACTACCTAAGTATACTTAATTCTCAAGGAGACCAATATAACCTTGTATGATCTGATCTAATATGATGTTTGAATATATAGCATAGAGCACCCCCACGTGAATGTGCTGATCACATAATGCACTCAGGTCATAAAACTGCATGTGTTCTCTAGCATAATCATTATATTGTAAGATGAAAATGAAAAACAAAAAGGGGACTTCTTGAAAATGAATTCTCAAAAAAACACATGACGATGAGTGTGTAGCTATATGCGACTACAATGACAAGCAACGTGAAAGAAAAATCACCTTTTTCGTGTCGATACACATGTGTGACTAAAAGGACACCTATTTTATACTTGGTATGGGTTCCATATTCTTACATGAAGATTCAATATAAAAATATCGCAAGTAAACAAAAAAAAAAAAAAAAACATTAAGAAAATGTAAAAAAAAAAAATTAAATACCTAAAAGAAAAGAACATGAGAATATTTTTAGACAACATCACATGTCCTTTTGTGTCCATGGTCCACTTTATAGTTTTTATGTCCTTTTTTTTTTGCATAATCTTAGGTAGCATATAGGTAGGTACCTATATTGAAAAGTTTTATTTTTTTTTTTTAATATATGAATTTTTTAAGGATAGGTACTTTTTTGTTTCACAAGTCAAAGGTACATCTTATATGTAAAACAAATATACACAGGAAGAACCTATATTTGTGTTTTTATACTCTTCTGACAGATGATACCTAAGAAGATATAATAATATCTATATACCTTTATTGGGAATATAAATGGATATTTCAAGAGAGATACTTGTTTAGCAGACATCTTGGAGTTTTATTTTTAGAAAAAAAAAAAAAAAAGATACCTGCGGGTATCGTTGAGTATGGGGAAGAATATATAGGTTACCTAAATTTTAATTTAGGAATATACTTTGAGAAATCATAAAATAAAAAAACAAATAGGATTGAATAAAATGTCTGTTGATGAGAAACAATTAGGTATTTGTTATATGGTATAAAAACTGGTCGAATGGATGTTTTTATTTTTCGTTTGATATGCAAAGGCAGTTTTAAAAATCTTTTTTATTAACTTTTTCTCTGATTGGTATAATATTTTCTGTTGGTCATTTATTCCTTCGCTTAGAAACGTCTATTTAAAACGTCGTTTTCTAAAAGTGTAAACTGGTCTAATAATTTTTTCATTGTATTTTAGACAAAAGCTCTTATTAAAATTGTTATTAAATATAAGATTTTGATAAAACAATATTTTATTTAAGTATTTCACATATGAATGGTATAAACTGGTGTTATATCAACAGAGGATGTTTTTGATTCAAGACAGATTTAAAGTTTATTTATGTAAGTCCGTCTATAAAAATATTTATCTCTTTTCATCTTGGCGAGTGGCACACGATAGAAAATCTCCAAATCTCAAAAACAAAAATAAAAACAAAAATAATAAAAAAAAAAACTACATATTTTTTTAGAAATAGGATCTTTTGAACAACAAAATAACGGATGGAAGTCGAATTAAAGGAAAACTTACTTTTGTTATTTTCGATTTTTTCAAAAACTAAACTTCATTTTGACATCTGGTTTTCAATGTTTGACTAAAAATTAATGGGAGCATTGAATATTAAAAATAAAAATACTACTAAATAACGTAAAATTTTGAACAAAATCAGTTTAAACACAATTTAAAAAATTTTTTTTTCAAAAATTTAAGTTTGAAAATTAAGTTTTAAAAAACTGTTCACTAAAAGAACTTAATTTATAAACAAAATGAAAGCACATGTTTCTGGCTTAACAAAAAAGTATAGCAAGTCGTTTTAGCCATTACCGATGTTTTTTTAATAATTATTTTTCTGTATTAATTGTCAATTATTTTAGAAAATTGCTCCTCCTGTTATTTTCAATTTTCTCAAAAACTAAAAGAAATTTTAGCATCCGGTTTTCTGTTTTTGACTAAAAGATAATAAGAGCATTGAATTTTGAAAACAAAAGTTATACTTAATTACATAAAATTTTGAAAAAAAAATTAGTTTGAAAATTTTTTTTCATTTTTTTTTTTTCAAAATTTCGAGTTTGGAAATTAATTTTTCAAAAATTATTCACTAACACAAGTTAATTTAACATGGAAATCAAAGAAGAGATTTCTGGCTTTCCAAAAAGGTATAGGATGGCGTTTTAAATTGTACCGTTGTTTTAAATATTTTTTTTCTGTTTTAAGTCAATTTTTTAGAAAATTGGCCCTCCTACCTAAACGGGGGGAAAAAGACCCCCCTCCCATACGATTTCTTTCTTCTCTTAACCCAACCTACTCGCTCCAGCAGTTTGGTGCATCTTATACAGATCACCCTGTATATAAAAAAAATAAATACAAAAACAAAAATTTAAAACAATCTAACTAATCTTAAACTTTATTTAAATTTATCAGTTTTTATTTTAAATTCTAGCAATTTAAAAGTTTAAAATAATTATTTGATATTAGAACTTATTTTTAATTTATTTTAATCTTAATTTAAAAACATTAAACAGAATAACGAATATTATTATAAGACCCTAGGTCTTACTGGCATATATATGTTTGTGTTGTTCTAAAATATTTTTTATTAAATGAAAAACCATTATGTAGGATATGTTAATATTTCCTCTGTGTGGTTTCTGTTTTTCCTATTGATACAGTGTTGTTGTTGTTACTATAATTATATGATAATTAACAAATGTCACATTTTTGTTTTCAACTCTCTGTAGGTAAAATAGAGCTTTTTTTACCATTAAGTCTGATTAATAACGTACTCAATTAAAAGAAACAAAATACAAAAAAAAAAAGGCGAATTGAAAAGGTCATATCCATTTGTCAGCACTGATGATAATAATTAAAATATATTTATTTTTTATTTTAATTTTAATACCTCAAACCAACTTTATATAAAAAAGGAACTTGTTTTTTTATTCATACATAACAATTCAACTCATTGTGTAAATTCAATGGTAGGTAACAAAAAAAAAAAAATTGAAATAAAAAGACTCTACAAAATGGTTAAAGTTGGTCAACAATAATAAATTCACAGATGAAAGCATTTTTCATTGTGGATGGGAGCATTTTTTTTTTTTGGTGTGCCTTTTTTTTTTGTTTGTTGTTACACATATGTGTATGTATATTACTTTCCTATAAGTTCTGCATTCAATTGTCACCGCACATTGTTGGACTGTTAAACCATTAAATGACCCACATACACTTATGTACGTGCGTAGAGGTAGGTAGGTAGTCAGTCCTGGAAAAGCCAGAATTCGTTCTGGTTTTTTCGATTTTTTATAATTTTTTTTTTTTTCAAAACTTTTTTATTTTATTTTTGTCAACAATCATTTCGATTGGTAGGTAACGGGTATGACGGGGCAGCATTCAGGGTCGTCCTGAGAGGAAGCTTTTAGACGAAAGCCGGAAACGATTTCGTATTCGCAGGAGAGTTGGTAAATTGCAATATCCATCGGATAGATAGATGGATTCCATTTCCATACGCATACAATCGTACATATTTGTAGATTGGAGTTACCTATCAACCTACAATACAACAGAGAGAAAGAGGCATAGCCATCTTTTGTGGCACACGTGATGCACGGCTTTTTTGCGGTAAAATAAAGTGCATTTGAATTGTTTGAATGTGAAATAATGGGGAATGACCTACCATGATGCCGCCGCCGACAGACCTATAAAGGTTTGGATTTTCTTTTTTTTTTTTTCCACCGGAGAGCCATTGTTTAAACAGCAAATAAACTGAATAAACAACTATAGGACTAAAAGTTGAATAAAAAATCATGCCTCCAGACAGCCTCAACCAGGAACACGAATCGAACAGAAAATTATGTATACAAAAATAAAATACATATATAACAAAAGTTCAACGTAAACATTCGACTGCCCATAAATTATTGGTCAACTTGGTGTTGGATTTTTTATTTATACGAATTTTTGTTTATTCTTCTGAATATTTATTTAATTTTATGATCAATTTAAATGAACAAAAAAATAATAAAAAAAAAAAAAAAAAACAACAGAGATATCCGTATATCTATTAAGTCAGTTGTTGATGAAAAATGGGAATTCCACCTGTTAGTTTGTTGGCGATTGGAAAAGTCAGATTGTCTCTCAATGATGCGTGTGTGCCCTTCAGCTATAGAGTAAAATTAATTAAAAAGATTGACGTACATATAAGTATATATAGCGGTATCTAATATTTTTAAAACCATCACGCATATAATACTTCGTTTCATTTAATAACTTTTTTTTTTTCCTCAAGGAATTGGTTTTAAAGAATGTCTCCCACGAGTGTGATGTCAGACTAAGATTCACTTGCATATAGGCCTCGACATAACATTATAAGTTGCTTGTAAAAATTAATTTTCAAAAGACAGAAATATTTTGATAATATAGTCAACATATATACAAGATATGATGAAAATGTCCCCGCCACAGGCCCATTTGTTTGTTGATGTGGATAAATTACCTAATGGTGTTAAAAAATTAGCTGATTGATTTAGCTGTTAAGTAAAGTAATAAATCAAAGAGAAATGAAATATTTTATTTTTTAACTTAAACTTAGTAATTTTTGTTTTTTTTTTTAATGTAGACAAAACATTTTTTTGTTTATTTATAGTGTACCTATATACCTAAGCTTTCTTTGATTGTATAATGTTTAAAAAAGTAGTCTACATGTCAACCTGGTTAAGTGGTGTCGTCAAGTTCAAATATTTTTTTTGAGAAATGAAACCAAAAATAAGACGACAATTTAATTTTTTTTTTATTAAATTTTTTCTTTTGTTCGAAAATATGCTTAAAAACTTTGACCTTGTATATGTCATAATGTCTAATTTATAATGGGATTTTGACTAATCTGTTTGGAAATAATAATTGTTAAAAACTTATATAGTTTGACTTAATTTAATTAAAAGCTTAATGGGAATTTATATTTTAGTTTTTTGATGTGCCAGAAAAATTGTGAAAAGTGATGCCCGACAAATATATAAATACATATGTATATGAATTATTTTAGTTTTCTAAATGAGAATCAACACAAAGATTTTTTCTTTCACACCGCATGTTTTAGAGATATAGATATTTAAATAAAATGGAAAACTGTTAAATAGAGCATAAATATGCACGGCTGGATCACGCAAACTTACTGTAGCTACCTACCTACATTAAAAAAAAAAAAAAAAAAAAAAAAAAAAAAAACTGGAGTATATGTAGTACCTATTAAAAAATTGACTTTTTGTTTATTTTTTTTAATTATGTAAATTTTCTCAAATCTTTTTAAATCCTTATGGTTTGGAACGAATATTAAAAACAATGAAGACTCAAAATGGCCACGTATAACAACGCTGTGTGTTTTATGGCCCTATCTTTTTGGAACTACACTTTCTGAGCTCCATTTCTTCAACTGACAGGTAAGAAAAACGCGTTTAAATCCAAAAAATCCTGTTTGTTTCCCCTTTCTTGTGTATGTTAATATCTATAGGTTTGTACCTACATACATATATAAATAAAATATCTGTTCATCAACCAATCACAACAGTCTAATCAAGTTTATCAAGTATCTAGGTACCTACCTGAATTTATAAAGATTCTTAAACAAACACATAGTACAAACAAAAAGATAAACAGGTATTTTTTTTTGTATCTTATTCGCGCCCCCTATTTCGCTGTGGTAACAAAGAAACTTATTTATTTCTGAATGAACAAAAAATAATAAAAAAAAAAAAAATAATGAAACAAACCAAAACCAAACCGATGAAAGATAAAGATAACCAAAGTCGAATATGGCTGCTGCAACTGTTACCATTTCATGCCACCAAAGACCAAACACACACACCACACACAGATATCTACGTACATAAAAAAAAAAACACAACATAAAATCCAAACGGGAATGGACAAAGCAGCCATTGTGGCATTCAACTTCATTTTTGATTAATTCCACTCTTCACTTTCATTTAATTTTATTTTTGTTGCTATTGTAGAATTGATGGTAGGTATGTCAGTTTTTTTTTTTTAATACATTCTCCATTTCTCTTCATTCGTTTATCCGTGTCATTACTGCAATTATTATAACTGTACTGTGCCTACCGACTGCATAAAGTCAGAATATCAGAGTTTTTTTTTTTTTTTTTTTTATACTGAAGAGGTAGATAGGTATACAAAAAATGGAGAGCAGAAGATAAAAAAGTAAAACTGAATAGGTATTATCGGTGAAAAAAAAAGAGGCGGACCACAATACACCGGATGTTACCAATTGAATTCCACCTTAATTCTTATTTCGTTTTTATAATAATATGAGAAATTTAATATTCTTTGTGGTTTTTTTTTTTTTTTTATTTTTTTAAAATTTTTATTATTTATTTTTTAAATTAGTTGGGTTGTTTATTACAATGATATCTATAAAAAAAAATAATATACACACACACATGTGGGGAATGTGAAATTAATGAGAATAATTAATTCAATTGAAATGAGAAGACCAGCAGCAAATAAAACAGAAAAAACAACAACAAATTTTCATCATCATAGTTAATCTCTCAAGTGCACAATATAAATCTCTCTCTCTTATACATTAAGTAGGGACATAGAGTACAGTATGTTGAACATGTAAAGCATTCCAGGACCTTCTTCTTTTCCATCAGCATAATTTTATTTATTAAATAAATTCGACGGCCGTCCGGCACGGCGGCGGCGGTGTGGCGTCGTCATTCTGAGGTTCTGTTTGTGATAATATGATTCTTATCTAAAGGTAATTAATACAACATAGTGATGTGAAAGGGAATTATGCTTACGATTTAAGTAAATAAAAAATCATACCTACCTCAGCTTATTTTTCTACCTATGCAAGCAAAAGAAAGATATGCCAGTAAGTATTTAATTGCAAATAACAAATAAGCAATATAATAATTATAATTATCTTATCTGGAATTTTGTTCGTATTTTATTTTTTTTTTTTCCTTTATATAAGTAGCTACCAAGGCCGGAATAAGGGGCTTTAGGGTAATCCCATTCCAGGGCCGTTCTTTTCTGTTCATGAAATTTTGAGATGATATACTCTTATTAACCTATGTACTTTAACACGAGGAAATAAATTGCAAGAGATTTTTTTTGACTCATTATTTTGAATTCCCTTTTTAATGATTAAGTCACAATAGAAAAAAGGTGATTTGGATGTGAATTGCCATGTTATATGACAAGCCAGGTTAAAAACATTAAATTTTACATTAAATATACGAAGGTATTTGATAATTTAGAGTCAACTCAACATATTTGGTGTTATAACTCCGAGTTAACTCGAGATACTTAAATTAACTGAAAAATATGTTAGAGGAGCTAAAGCGATTAATAAACCGAAATTCGCGCTGAAAACTTGGACTTAAGATTCTTATTAAAATTTGTACAACAAATGCTTGTTATCGGGGGCCCTTTAAACCAAGCCGTGTTGCCGCTCCGGGCCCTTTGAATATTGCATACTTTCCTCTATAAATGACCCAGCACTGTTCACATATGGAAAACAAACCATGATGAAATGAGTAAGAAAATAAAAGTTTATTGGGTTTTCATCAATATGTAGGTATATTTATAAATCAGACTTTGGATTGGACAAAGTCATCAGAAAGGTACAAAAGTAAATGCGTAGTTTAGAAATGAGATAAAGGGACAAATATAATGTATATAGGTACACACATATATGTATTTATAAAATAGGTGATGTATAGGTAGGCACTTGTATTTACATGCATCAACAATTTTATTTAGATTAATGAATAACATCAAGAATAATTAATTCATTATATTCTTATCATTACCTTCGTCATTGTTTACCGCAAATTCCAGCGAAAATATAATCGCATTAACCACGACACATCCGTTTATTAAAATATAAATATAAGTCAATACCTTAATTGCCATTAACGGTTTTAATATTTGATAAGAGACGTTTCTGTTTGACAGAATAAAACGTCGTTTTTTAAAATAAAATTATTTCCGAAAAGTGAAATATTATATGAAGGTTCTTAAACTCATCCGACCATTATCACTTGTGGTTAGAGATTATTAAATTTAATGATTAAGATTTTTTTTTGTACATGGTTTGTGTATAGGCACCTGACGCAGAAAACGAAACTTAACTAAACATAACTTATTTCATCATATTTTGAAATTTTATATACCGTGTATGTAAGTAGGTGCCTACTAAATTTTTTGTTTTGGTATAATGTATAAAATAAGAATGATTAAGATAATAGTTTTATAACCTTTGTTAATTTTTTAGTTCGAAAATTTATGTTCAGCATATAGAAAATACTTTTTTTTGTTTTTTTTTTCTTTTTTTTTTTTTAAATTCTGAAGTTAAAATAATGGAACTTTTGAAATGTGGTTTATAACATAATAAATTAGGTTAGGAAAAAGTTAAATTTTAAAATTTTTTTTTTTTTTTTTTTTTTTTTTTTATTGAAAAATATATTTAAGGAAGTTAACACCAAAAACAATTAATTTTAATTGTAAGGGGGAAGCTTATAATTTGAAACCACATCCCTTTAAGTTTCATATAGGATCAAATGTTTCTCTAACATTTTTATATTTGTTTTAGAAAAACTAACCTCACCACAAGTTTAAAAAAAATTCACAAAAGAATTAAATATTTATGCACATAACCCACAAAACCACATTTAAAGATAATAAGAAAAACAAAAAATTTATACAAAATTTTATTCCACAACTTCCCCCATATGCATAGCTGTGTGATTTAACTCCTAAATAAAAAAAATCTCTAAAACTGTTAACTAAAAAACCCGTCGACCACGCACACATATGTGGGCATCTGTCGGATAGTTATGCTTTGTGCTTAGACTTTAATAAACCTTCACCATAGATAGATCATCATCGAGGGCATTGGGGGTAGGATATACTTTGCGGTTTCTCTGAAAGCCGGACATTGTTAGTCGCGGTTTCTTTCTGGATGAAATAACATCAGACACAAAAAAAAAAAAAAAAAAAAAAAAAAAACAAATTAAAAGTATCTTTTTATGTGAATTGATTCTCAGGAAAAATATCTCATATTTCTTTTAAGATGGTGGATGCGTGGGCATATTTTAAGAATGGGCTGGATGAAGAACGAGTTTCTTCTTCTTTATAACATTTGCCCTTTAGTCCTATTTTTTTTTTCTTAGTCGACTTTGATTTCACTGGAAATCCTATACCTACATCTTTAGTAAAAAAAAAAGATGCATCGTATATTCATGTGTGTAAGTATATGTTACTAGGTGAACAAAGAATAACCATTGTTTTAAACAGATTCCATTTGTACATACAGAAAAACTCCATCTCACCAGCCATTGCAGTCCAACGCATCGTTCACAAAGTAAAAGATACTATATCTACCTAGTTAGGCATATAAAATTAAAATGTATCTCTTGAGATTATGATTGAAGTTTTGACACTTTTGACGAATGTGTTGTTTTTCCAACGTGAGCGGCATCATGGCTGTTCTGTGTTTTACTGTTATAGCTTATTAACAGATAAATAGAAGATGAATAAACAAACAAAAAAAAAAAAACTGTAGAAGCTGCCTCGCATTTCCTGTTGGCATAGTAGGTAATCATTTTGTTTTTTTTTTAGTTTAGTTTTATTTATTTGTATCCAGATATGTACTATAGTTTATGACTTCTATATTATTAGTATTTTTTTCTATTTTTATTTTCTATCAAACTTAAATCTACTGAGCATATAAATACGTAATATTTTGTATGTCATATTTTTTGTAAAAAAAAGCACACCATTCTCAAAAATAAACATAACAAAAGATACAAAAGTATATGTGCAAAAAAGGATCTATATGCAGACTGCCTACATATGTAGATAGATACCAGAAAAATTCATTTCCTCTTGGATATATTCATTCAGGCGTATCCGTACAAAAAATTATTAAACTATCATCCTCTACCAAAAAATATGCAAGATACCTCTACTCCTCTACTCTAACTACATACCTAGCCACCCATCATAGATACTTTTGTATCTACTAGGTTTATGTGGATATTTTTTTTTTTCATATTTTTGTTATGCCTGCGATTTAGTAGGCGTAGAAAAGTGCCTACAGGCCATACACGAGAAATATAACAAAAAAAAAAAAATAACAAAAAAAAAACAACGACACACACCGATAAGAAGTTTCTGCCCCAATCCTAACTGATAAAAAGTAGGCATAAAAAACTCAGTTTTTTCGAGGGTTTTTATTTGTTTCTCCATATACCTAGATATATATCGTCTTATACCTCTCGTCTCATATTTTACGTTGGGTTTCTGATATGATAACTTAACAAACATTGACGACCTCCATTTTACTTTCTACTAGGTACATTTTTTTTCTGTCATGCCTTATGAACTACATAGGCACACACATATACCAGACATACATATATATCTACATAGGTATAACTAATAAATAAGACAACACCCTTTTCTTATTACCAAAGCGTAGATAAGTTTTTTCTTCTACTGTTTTTTATCACCACAGGTTAAATGAAAGATATTTAGAAAGGAAAAAAAGATCGTCACTATATGAAAGTTCTTATACATTCTTTTTCTTATACGAATAAACACAACAGCCCTTGGAGTGGTCAATTGGCTACGGTTGTTTAGAAATGAGGGTGCAGATAATAATTTCATATCTCAAAATGTTGGCAGATATGTTAAAAAAATATAAGATTTTGTCTACCTTTTGTTATGAAAAAAAAAATATAACCTAAAGGGTCTTAGTTGATATAATTCAAGTCAGTGTTCATGTATGAAGTGAAGAAAATCCCCAAGAGGTTGACCATATCATCAAACACAAATTTTATTACAAACTGGGGGAAGTTGAAGTTTTTTTGTTTGAGTAGATATTATATTTTTTTTTATTTTTTAGTTTTTGAGGTTTAGACAAAGAATTTTTGGGGAAAGCAAATGTGGTTTTTATTGTTTTGCCAGTTTGATAACAAATTCTTAATGCATAAAACTATCTGAAATGCAAAAAAAAAAAAAAAAAAAAAAACTTACAAAAAACATTAAATGGCGCCCAACAATTACTTTCTTTGATGTTGAGCAACTATACCGAGATTGTAAAATAGATTGTGATCTTCGTAATACTATATGAGACTACAAAATACGAACAAAAATGCTTAACCTTACCAACCAACAATCTTAAGATCAATTCATGGTTCTGAATTGGGCGCCAGTTAAATGTATTTTATTCACAAACATAAAGAATTTCTTTATTACCTATATCATTCTATTAAGCTATTTTACAGCAATAGAGTAAGTAGGTACCAAGAAAGTTACAACATCTTTCATAAAAAAAAATCCTTACTTTAAGCCAAAAAAAAAAAAAAAACATGTCTATAATTTAAAAGAAAAATAATTGATGATGTCCGTCTAAAACTCAAACCGAATTTAATTATAATTGAGCTTGAAATATCTCAATTAAAATTTAATTCGGTTCATAGCTTTACCTTCATATTATACAAAAAGAAAAAAAAATTTATTATTATTTTTTTAACATGAAGTACTGAACAAAATCATTTAAGGTATGGAACGTGATGAAAAATTCAAGTTAAAGTTCTCTCTCAATGTGCTCGTAGTTATACGCACCAAAAAATTTCATTAGAATGCTTCATTAAATTTATGAATCATGATTATTCCCAAAAATAAAAAAAATTATATCAAGGTTGTGTGTATTACTTGCCCCTGATGTATGGTTCATAAAAATATAAGGTAACCGAGTCCCCTGCAAAGATTCTTGGAAATAAAAATCGAGTCACATTTTCGAATTTTCTATGTACGATTCATCTCAACTGACTCTTTTCATATAAATGACAGTCCAACTTAAGCAAGGGTAATTATCTTTTTTTTTTGGACGAGGGAAGAAGGCCCGAACAAAAAAAATTCAATTTACCGGTCGATTTGTGTCATGAACGCGCACAAAGAACTTGATGGTAATTAAAGAAATTTGAGACATGGAGCTCTTTGAAGGCATTCTCAAGAGATGTATTTTTTTTTTCAAGACAATAAACAATATAAAAATATGTATTAAGCATGCAAACAAAGTCATATAAGATTAAGAACTGGTTTCCAATTGGGCGCCAGTTAAAATTTTGATTAATTTTACATCCCCATAAAATATTATGTTAATTCTTAATTTTAAGTAAGTAAGTAATTGAAAAAAGTTGTCATTACATTTTTACAGACCTGATTGACGCCAGATGAATTTGGCGAATGCAAGAGCTCATGCTTATCGAGGAGATCACGATTTGGGAATGCAGCCGAACACTGAGAACACTGATAAGGACCTGCCGACGACGATGATAATCCCAGGGACATCGACGATGACGACGACGATGATGATGCCGTTGATGCACCACAATTGACATTACCACCACCAACAACACTTCCATTGCCAATTCCATTATGACCATTCAATGGACTTGTAGTTGACCGACTACCAGCCATGGCTATCGCCTCCGCTGCGGCTATGGCAGCTGCACTCGCATCATAACCATTGGAAGCGGCTGTTGCTGAAGTGGACATGCCAACGGCCAGAGCGGCCATTGCCATTGCATGGTGGTGATACTGCGAACTGAGATCGGTGGGTGGCGTGGTGCGTTGCGCACTTGCTCCCGCCAGGGGTGAGTGCAACGATGGGGCCGGAGATGTTCGGCCACCACTGCCACCAGTTGTTGGAATCAATGACAACGATGACATGGAGGAGGACGAGGATGACAAGTGACAATTGTTGCTAATACTATAGATTTTTGAATCGTTATTATTTTTATTGCTGTTATTACTGTCGTTGTTGTTGTTATTGTTATTATTTGTGCAATTGATTAAATTGTTATTATTATGATTTTGTTTTAAGTGCTGGGGTTGTTGTTGGTGGTGCTGTTGTCGGCTGCTGAAGTCAATTTCACGATCTATGTGATAGCCATTTGGTGGTTGATTTTCGAAGGCGAAGTTTTCGTGAGAGTGTTCATTTTCTATGTGTTCACGGAGGGCCTTTAATAGAAAAGAGACAAATAGTTGTTGTTTTTAGTAAAAGTTTAAAGGTTATAGATAAAGTCAAAAATTATTTTCTTATTTTTTAGATTTTCATTACTAACCTGAAAACTAGACAATCGTTGATGACATTGCGGACACTTCATTATGTAGTCACCAAGACCAACTCCACTACCGCCACTCTGCTGCGCTGCTGTGGCGGCCGATGATGCTTGGCTGCTATCATCGTTCTTCGTTTGGCTATGGTGGTGTAGACTCGATGCCAGTGATGGGACTGTAATGAGAAGAGAAAATAAACAATAAAATTAGAATCGCATTAAATAAATTAACTTTAAATTGTGGTGGACAATGGAATCGAATAAAATGGAAAAGTTAAAAAAAAATGGCTGCCAAACATAAAAAAAATATGGATTTCTTATACATCTCTATTATTGACTTAAACTTATAGACGAAGATTTGTAGGTAGCTATGATTGGGCGCCATTTAGTTCAATTTAGTTAACCTAGTTATCAACTTATTAAATCAAATCAAAATATTTAGTTTTGGCAGTCTTTGACTTAGAAGTAAATAGTAAAATTGTTTTTACTTAAGTTTTTTAACTATTAGTTTTATAATTCAACATGACTTTCTTTATATACTAAATTCTTTAAACGGAATATGTACATCTTACAATCCGCGATGTGGAACCCAGAAAATTGACAAATCATTTTAACGTATAAATCAAATTGTTAAAAGCAATAAATGTCGGGTTTCATCTTCATTAGGTTATTGCTTTTTTAAAACGAATATTTTATATCCAGAAATTAATAACAATTAAATTGATAAGAATTTCTCAGAAATATTTATACTATAACATCAGGTATGAAAATTAATCAAAAGTTTTTGGTTACTATACCTAACGAACTACATTTTTGCAGTTCGTGGGAAAATTAATTTAAAATACCTTTTTATGAGTGTATACATCTGCAGTCATGGTTAAGCGATAACAAAAATATTTTATTAATTACGCAAAAAAATATTATTGGAATAAGTCAAAAACTACAAATGAAATATAATTTTACTTATTTTATATAAAATACACAAATATGTATATGGTGGCTTGGTGTTTTTTTAAATTTTTTAAACGCAAAACGACTCATTACATGTCACTTCTTTTGGCACATAATATTCAAAACTTACGACAGATATTGTAGAAAATTCGATGTTTTTTTTTTTTTTTTTTTTTTTAAGGAGAAATAAAGGACGCAAAAAAATAATTTGGTTATTATTGGAATTAAATAGAGAACTAGCCTCATATGAAGTAGTGTTTTTGTTAACAGTTTTTTATAGGGACTAGCTATCTTTCACTTAGGAAAATATCACATTTTCGGTCCAGAATTTAAAATTATTAAAAATGGCGCCCAACAAAACCAGTTTTTTGATTCAATAAAAAAAAACTGACTTTTCAGTAAAAATAAAAGGGAAATATTTAAATGTATTTCAGATTGTCAATTGCAATTGGCCTGAATTGGGCACCATTTAGTCGGTTCAACATAGACCAACTGAGAAATAGGGCTTGCAATTTTATTTAAATCAAGTACAATAAAGTAAAAAATGTGTTGAATCAAATTTTAAATGATATGTTGTTATTATATAGACAGTATTATTGTGCTAAAAGCTTTTAACATTAGCTTATTGAAACTAGAAGTGGCTATCGCAATTTATCTTGAGGTTGCCATCGGCATCAATGATATGATGGAAAACTTTTGTTTACTAAAAATTATAGAAAAAAAATGCATATAAAATTTTTCATTATAAGTCATTGATCGGGCGCAATTTAGTACGCTTTATAAAAGGCAATTTAAAAAATATTCTTACACTTTTATTTAGTTTTAAGTAAAGTGAAGTTACAAATGTTTTCGGTTAGACTTTTGAAATATTATTTAAAATGGCGCCCAACAAGAAACTTACTTATTATATTCAAACATAAACTTTACTTTGAAATAAAACCCTGAAATGATATGAATTATGTCACAATGACCATAATACTGGAAAAATAATGCAAATCAGTAAATGTTTTTCAAACAGATAAAGAGCTCCTAACACGGAATCTTTTCATCTACGCGCCAAACACTTGTTTGCCATCACAAAGAGAACTTTACTGTGGAAGTCGAAACTTCAATTTTCCGACAGTTTGCCACTGACATCGATAATACATATATCTTATTTTAAGTAAAAATTTCAGGCAAACAAAATAATGTGATTTATATTTGAATGTTTACGCTCTTGACTAGGTGCTATTTAGTTCATTTCAAATAAACTTATAAAAAGGCTGTGTTTGTTTTTATTTTTAGTCTTAAGGTAAGTTATATAGCAAAAAAAAAAAAAAAACAGTTTTCGGTTCAGAATTTCAAATTAACATAAATGGCGCCCAACTAGAAACTTTTTGGACTTAATTATTAGAATGTTTGTTTAAACAGTAAACCTAACAAAAGAAAACCTTCCCGTGATAATTATAATATTCAACAAACATTGAAAAAAAAAAATAACCTCACTGCCATCATCAATTAAGCACATCACAGAAAGGCTATTAAATATGAGAAACATTTCAGTTAATTGAACAGAATTATTTTATCTTTTTTATTATTTTTTTTTGTTTTGTTTTGAGAACACTCACATTTTTTCCTCGCGGTATTAATTAACTTGAATGCCGGTAAAAGATATCCCCCATCAGGGTATCTCGGGCGGTATAGATATTGTTTTTTTATTCCATTAAATGACTCGAAACACATATATTCAGAAAAAGAAGGGGCAAAAAAAAAATCATCACACAAAAGATACAAAGCTACAAACAAATAGGTAGTATGTTTGGTGATCTCATCGAAATAATCTCACATAGATACAAGTCTGGCCTTAAAGTCTGACAAGATACACAGATCTTCACATTTATACTTAAAGCAGACAAAAACTTTCATATATTATTTTTCAAAAAAAAAAAAAAAAAAAAAAAAAAATACTAAACGAAAATGAAGGAATCTTTTCGAGGTTCCGCTTATCTCGCGAAAGTATCTGTTAAATTACAAAATGCCCTCGAATGGGCTTTTTTCTCAATTTATTTTTTTCTTCTTTGGGTTTCAAGAGGGCATTTTTAATTCCGATTTCTTCCTTTTATTTGTATTTTTTTTTTGTTGTATTTTCAAGACTTGATTGTATATACTATATGGATTGTGAAGCAATGACAGCCACCATACGCGCCGCATGGTGTGTACCTTAATTTACGTCAATTAATCGCTTATTGTTGTGTGTTTCTGCTTTTTTGTTGTCATGTGTGCTTCTACGGGCCATACACACCTATGAAATATACAAACACAAAGAGCTATACACATTCAAGCACTCTATATGTCATTCCATAAGGGGTCATGATACGCGGACTTTTGTTTTCATTTCGCTATAAAAACGAACTCTATTGGCGAAGGGGGGATGTTTTCAATATTCATCCCAACATTGTATGGTCTTCGTCGTTGAATTGCATACAGTTCAGTGCGTTGGCAGCGCCGCCACTGTCGACCGCCTCCTGTATGTTTCATTAAATTTTTAACGGCTGAGAACGTGCGGGTACACAACACTATATAAGAGACCTTAGATACAATTTATGATTATTTTTTTTGTTCCTTCTTCTCAATTTGATGATGATTATTCTGATGATGATTATTAAGGTAAAAACTATGACATCGTCAATGATTTTAGTTCGTTGACAGTAAAGTTATACAAACAATCAACGCACCGCTACATCATCATCCCTTGCCTTTTTTTTTCTTCATCTATAAGAAGCCAAAGTATCTATATTCTATGGATGTGTAATTTTACGAGATAAATGTTGCTTCTTTACTTTCATATAAATATTGTGTGAAAGTGTGTGTGTGTGTATAATTGTATACCTCTGCTGAATGTATGTAATGTACTTATAAGATTCAAGAGTGAGATGAAAAGATATAAATTAATTGAAGTCTATTAACTTGCGGTGAGTAGTTTTTGTTGGGATATCTTATAATGATACGTTGATGTTGCGTCGCGACAAACTTGTGCGTCTCTTTTGTAATAGTTTCGTATAAATATGAATCTAGTAAATATATCTACTGAGACTGACTTTGTTCGTAGATAAGAAAAAAAAATTAATATAAATACGTGATATGATGTGGAGAGATACATTTTTTTGCACGACAAAGTTGATTGTCGAATAGTGATTCTTTTTTGTAGCGATTTTGTTCAATAAATATCTGTGATTCCAATCAAGAGTAAAAGCAAGATCACTTCTGGATAGTTCAATTTTTTAAGAAGCTAAGGAAAACGAAAGAGAAATGTTAAAAGGGAACCATTTTATTCAGATGATAAAATGATATAGGTATACCCATGGAAATGGCTTAATTGATTTTAACAGGAAATTTTAATTGAAGTTTTTGATTGATGTTTATAATTTTTTTTCTAATGCGGAAATGATGATGAATCATCTAGATCGAACGACCAAAGAAAAAGAGAATTTGAAAAGATTCGTTTTCATTGATTTATTAAAAATAATTTGTCGAAAATATTTTGAACCTAGTATTGAAATTGGTTCTATTTTAAAATAGATCGGGTTGATACTATCTTTTTCCACAGTAATTTGATACTTGCAACTAGACGTTCGTAATTAGTTATTGGCTTCGTTACCGGTGATATCTTGTCTTTTATGACTATAAATATGATTAGTCCTGGCCTTCCTGATCAAACACGCACAAATCCTGCTCTTTTGAGTACAACCACGGACTTAATACTCAACTTGTAGCTTGATCTGATGAAGTGAGTTATCCGGCTCGAAGGACCATTTTATTTTGTTTTACATCGGAAATACTTCATTGATTGCTCACCACTTTTAAGATGTATTTTTTTGTGTTAACAGACCCAACGGGTACTTATTTTTTTCAGGAAAAAAAAATTTGTCAGTTTTAAGGGACAATTTAAAATAATTCTTTTCTCTCTGATCCTACTAAATCTATAGATATATGGTACCATAAGGTACTGCTGATTTAAGTGCTATAACGAGCCTAATATCTTTCTATCAATTATCGAAAAATATTGCAGTTTATAGTGCCACAAAGTTTTTAACCCTTGTGAATTTAAGAATTCATATAACGTGTTATTTTAGCTTATAAAATTTGTTATCCGGCTCAAAGGACCAATTTTGTAGAAAATACTTAAAATTATTTTAGTTTAAATGATTTATTGATTATTTACAACTCTTAAAGCGTTGTTTTTTCCGTTTTTAAGAAATTGGATTATCCGCCCCAACAAATATGTAAATATTTTTTCTAAAGCAAAAAAAACAATCATCCGACTCTCGATAAAGTTTAAAAGAATTTTTATTTTTTTTTTTCAAATCAAATTCAATTGAAAAATTTTCCTCTGACAAATTGAGGAATTTCGATTAGAAAGTTTACATTTTTGAGAAATTGCTTTGATTTCAATGCTTACTGGGCAGAAACGGTGGTCATCTTAAAATTATTATTTATGCAAAAATGCTTACAGAATTAATAATCGCAGAAAAGAAAACATTAACTACGATCTCTGGCGCAACCAAATATATTTTTTTTTTAATTTTAATTCATAGAGTAAGATGAATCATCCGGGTCGAAGGACCAAGTTTATAGTTTTGTCTTTACAAATTTTAACTTTTTCAAAAAAGTAAGAAAAATGCATCATTTAACATTATTTTAAACCGCCCAAAAGAATGAACAAGCTTTCTGAATAAAGTTTTTATAAAATACATTAATTTAAAAAAATAATAAATTTCCTTATAATTTAAAACAGTAGAACCATAAACATTCTTCAGAAAAATGAATAAGAAGTTACAAAAAGCATTAATCCATAAAAAACTCAAAATTTAATGATCAAAAGAAACAAATTAAGTTCAATGAAGTAAGTCAATTTAATGCCAGGTTAAAATCGTTAAATGAAGAAAATTACTACCTAATTCCATTACTCAAATTATTGTTCTTATTAAAATAGCAATATAAATTCAACAGCCCTATACGTTTAAAATATTCATAAATAATAATTTTAAAATTACGTCAATGCGTTTTATATTTTATTTAATTTCGACCAGATGTTAGTCCACCTATCACACAACTCACTTAACTATATACAAAGTTTCAAGTCGTAAAAGTCTCAGTGAGTCGTAACATTTAGACGATAAAATCGTAAAACATTTTAGAGCTTATTTCAACTAAAATGCGCGGAACACCCAAAAGGTGTATGCTGTCTAAATTAATAAGTTTAACATTAGTTTTTAACATTGACAACATACATTTAAGTTGACCTATTAGATGTTTTGCAAAATAATGCCCAGACGAAAAAAAAAAAAAACCAAACAAAACAAAAATCTTATAAACATCTAAAGAATGTGTGTTTTCTTTTATCTTTTTTTTTCTCCTCACAAATAAAATACATATATCTATGCATAAGATGTCATTCAAAGTTTTATTGCTAAATGAGTATCTTTTAGTTTATGTTTTCGATGGCTTCAAGTTTGTATATAGAAAATTTATACTATGCACAGTTCATAGGGCACATAACTTTCATAATTTTTAAAGTTAATTTCTTCAAAGACACAATAAACTACATTTTTAATTGTATGCGTCTATTCGCACGAAAACAAAAAAAAAAAAAAAATATTATTGCGTTGAAATTTTAATAGCATTCGTTTGTGTAGTTATAGTTAGGTATAAATGCCAGACAAATATATTATTAAATTTCCTAAATATATTTTTTTGTAAGCACAAGCGATCTATTTGAAATATCACACCCACTCGGAACAGGTGAATTCAAAATTCACAAAATTCATACAACGGATTTGAGAGTCAGATAGATGGATATCTAGAGACGAACAGAAAAAAAAATAACTGAATGAGTTTTATTAATTTTCTTTTAGGTGAAAGTGATAAATTATTTGCCATTTTTTTTTTATTTCTCTTTTAAATAATGTAACAAAAGTTATATTTTTTTTCTGTTGGTTTCATTGTCAACTTTTACGACTTTTATTTGGTTGTTAAACTGGCATTTTAATTAATTCCAGTGACATATGATTTATTTTATAGATTAAGACTTTGATAATATTATTGTTATATTTTTTTTTTGTTGCTGTTTGGTGTTGCTGTTATTTTCAATGTGATTTAATCTTTATGAAAATTTCTGGGACAAGCTATATTTTAATGTGCATTTTTGAGGTCTGTACTAATTAAAAATATTAATTAAAATATTCAGTTACGTCAAATCTTATTTTTGTTTAAGTACCTATCCACATGCTGCAGAAATAAAAAAACGCATTTTTCTAAAAAAAAAAAAAAAAAATTAAATGCGAAAGCATGTATTTTCAACGGTTTGGTCTACATAAAATGTAGCGAACCTTAGCCGTGTTTTGCAAGCCCCAAAGGAATTGGATGAAAAAAAAAAAACGATCTCGGTGTTCAACAGTTTACGTGTTAAATGCAACAACAACTAAGCCTATTCGGGTTTAGCTAAGCACGGAGAATTTTCGGTGCTTTACTTAAGCACGGAGAAAAACTGTGTTACCGGCATGAATTCAATACATGTTATCGATAGTTTGTATGGAAACTTCATGTTTTTTCTTTGATGGCGTCGGTTATCCCCGATATCGTTTTTTTCGACCAATTTCCTCCGAGCTACTATAATAGCGGGTTTAGCTGAGCACGGAGAACTTCCACTGCTTAATTTACAGAGAAAAACTGTGTTACCGGCATGAATTCCATACATGTTATCGATAGCTTGTATGAGACATTTTTTTTTCTGTGATGGCGTCGGTAGTCCCCGATGTTTTTTCAAAAAAACACGCCTAATGATGATTCTATCTATCTAAGCACATACATAGTTTGAATAATTTATATCAAATGTGGTTTTTTTTACTATTAAACTTTAAAGCTGATACATAAACTTGGTTTTTAATTTAAAGTAGCTAAATTACACAAAATGACAAAACAATAAGTGAAAATTTAATGTTAATTTAATTTTAATTATATTCATAGTTAAATTAACATTGCATTATTTTTAATAACGTTTGAATGTTTAATTTAAGCACATGCCATGTCCCTTCAACGTGTGCCTAATTCTTGTGAATACAAAAACTTGGCAAAGTTTTTTTTACTAGGTTTATTAACACGGTATGTTGTGAATATTTATTTAACTATATAGCCTGTTGACATTGACATTTTATTTGGTTATTTTAACAAAAATTGTTTACCTCATAAACTTAATATGGCCTTGTGTTAAATTAGGGGTGTGTCTGTTCATTTCAGTTTAAGTAAACAGAATAGAGTATTAATATTGTCGAAAAAGACTGAACGATAACACATTTATTTTGTAGATAATTTCTTTAAAAAATTGATAAAATATAGAACGATATAATTTCGAAATAAGGAATCTAGAAAAATTGAGATCCTGCTTAAAAGAAGTTTTCTATCAGCCTAAATATTGTTACCCCCTTTTTGAGCAATCTTGTAGCATTATAGAGTGTATCATCGTCTGATTCCAAAATATAGCATTTGCAATAATTATTAATGTTAACTGCTGAGCAAATAAAAGATAGATTTTTTTACATAGTTCTATTGAATTTTATCTATCTATAAAAATATTTCAAGTCTTAATTGGAAAACACACAGAACTCTAGAATAGTCAATAGAGCTATATCATTGTAAATAGCGTGTAATTTGCCTTGCGTATGTGCGCTGGTGTGAAAAAAATATTCTATTTGAACTACTTATAGGCAGATTTTAATTAACATTAATGAATACAGTGTTTGAGCCCTCAATAATAATAAATTTTGTAGATAATTTTATATCACACACAAGAATGCTCAGTGCCTATTTTATTATTTTTTATACGTACCTATGAACATAACATACGTACACATATATATATGTATATATATGATGCTTATGGGATACTGCTTCTAGACAACAATTTAAATTCAATCATGTGGATAAAATCATCATCAAAGACTTTTATGAAGTTTTATAAAAAAATACATACATATTTGTGTAATTTTGTATTGAAAGATACATATAATTTTTTTTCCTTTACAAGAATTCAAGATTAAGATAATCAAAAAGATACATATTATTACATTTTAAATTGTTTTATTTTAATAATTGAATAAAAGTTACGAAACAATAAAAAATCATAATTATCCGGCTCGAAGGACCAAGTTTTTAAATTTGAAATCGAAGCCTTTTTGAGTAAAGTTTCTTTAAAAAAGGAAAAAAAAACTTCAAATATTATGTAAAAATATAAACTTGTTATTTGGACTAACAATTTTTCAAAAAGTACCTGCAATAAGTTAAAAAAAAAGGTAAAATTTAGCTAAATATAACGTCATTACCATGCAAATCGTTTTGGAACCTTTTCGGAAGTTTTTGGGAAAAAATGTCAGAGTCTGGTAATATAATTCAATCAAGTTGACAATAAAAGCCAGAACGAAACGCCTATTTTTGTGGATTAAATCAATTAAAACCTACTTTGAACTAATAAAAGCCGTAAGTGTGTCGGAAGATGCTATCATCTTGCAAATAATGACTCTCAACTAGACGACCGACGACGCCACTGCCGACGGGGGCATGGAAATTAGCAGCTGTAGGCTGTTGGTGAAATACTTAATATTCATTTCTATTTAAACACAACAGAACATAAAACCATTGTAACCAAAAAATTGAAAAAAAAAAAAACAACTCAAGAAGTTTCATAAGGACATTTTTTGAGTTAAAACTGACGTCTTCGCATAAATAGTGAATTAAAAGCCGATTTGATGCACCATTCACGCCCAAAAAATCTCCCAAACACAAGCAATTAAACATAATTGGAATTTCATCCAGCTCGAAGGACCAATACAAAAAAAAACTAAATAGCTTATTTTCTGTGTGATTTCCTGTAATTTACCGGTTTACAACTTGCTATAAATTGTCTACCTATAATAATGTTGGCTTCCCTTGCCTATCAACTAAAGTAAGTCAATCTCAAAATAACTTTTATATCTTTTTTTTTTCTCTCTAGGTAATCTTCAAAAGCACCATCCAATTCCACCTGAGATTTATCTACCACACATATTCCCATATTGATATTCAGGCTATCTAATCAATCGTATTTTTACGACTAAGCATCATTTAGATATTTTGTTTAGTGTGTTGTTGTTTTAGTTCAGATGCACTGCAATAGATGTTCATTCATCCCACACAATTCAACACCCCTCTTCAATAGATCATTTAATAAAACTTAACGTCAGCATGATTGTCGCGCTTGTATTATATAGTAAAAAAAAAATAGTTTGTGTGTGAAGCGCTGTGTCTGCGCTCCTAAATGTTGCTCTTCTGCGATGATGGGCTGCTTGTTAAGAGAAAACAAAATAATATATTTCGTGTGATGTTGTGCTCTCCAATCTAATTAATTGTCCCTCCCCCTCCTATTATTTGCATGGCGACTTATAGATATCTATTTTTCCACACAGTTTTTTTTTTTTTTTTTAATTTTTTATTTACCGGTATTTTGTTTATACACATACCTTGATCATCAATTGAGAACAATTTGATTTATGCATTTTTTATAGTTTCCAATTTTTCGCCTTGTTTTACGATGCAGCGCACCCAGTTCGACACGACTGGTACCTACTTATAAAGATATAGAAGATACGCAATGTATCTATAACATTAAAAAAAATATGCGTGCATGTCCTAAAATAAACTTCAAATGAGTAAAAATTTTCAAGGTAATCATCATTAAAAACGTATCTCATGTGACATAGAAGTTGTGTTGTTTTGGATATTTATGTGTTATTTCTCCGTCCAACATCTGAAGCCCATATAGGCATCAGACATCAGAGAATAAGTCAAGCATCATAGCAAAGCTATAAAATTCTCACACACTCAGATAGTTTATTGGGATATAGATTGGTGCGTCAGTCGTCTATAAAAATGTATACGTTATACCTAAATATCTATAAAACCTATACCTACTGATGTGGTGTACTGTATCCAAGCTGTGCATCCTTTTTTGAATGCCACTTCGACCCGACACTGCAGAAAAATCTAAAAATATCACCAAAATGCACCTTTTCCCTTTGGCAGGCAGATTGACTGCATAAGGCAGCCGCTACTACACTGGATTTATTTTCCCTGCGCCATCGCCTGCCGGCCATCATCTGTATCTATGGCCGGATTACGCTAGATATATCCTCAAGGCCCATTGTATAGTAAAAAATTAACAAATTTAAAACACTCGGAACCTGGGTCTTCTTAGTTAGAGGTGTAAACTTTAGTTCATTTCTGCGAAAGATATTGAAGTTAACTCGTAGTTAACCCACCAAATTTGGTGAATTAACTCCAGATTAAATGAAGAGATATTCTGACTAAGTATCACCACGATGTTCGTGCTTGTGCATTTACCACGAACATCGTGGACAAGTGAGCGATTTTAATCATATTGGATAAAATCTGCAATGCAAGATCAAAGTTAAACCCGAGTTAACTCACCGAATTTAGTGATTTTACTCTAGATTTACTGAACAGATGGTTTTTATGTTTTATGCCCCGAACCTTTTAGGTTGAGTTCTCTTCTGACAAACTGCTTCTTGAGTTAGCTGTAACGTGTAAATAAAAATGTATGTCAAGAGTTATTTAACTCCAATCTAACTCACCACAGAAAAAGCTTTAAATAGGTAGATTAAGTATTTAAAAAAATATAATTTTGTATAACACGCCAGAAGTCTGGATTCGGACGGAGCCTATGACACCTTAACCGATTTTTTTTCAGCGGTACTAGCCCTTGGGAGAAAATGATAAATGATCCAAAAGTATCTCCTGCCATGGTAAATCTTCTTCTGTATAAGCTTTTGGCAGAAAACTGTAGGTCCTCTCCATTCCTGCCGAAAAAGAGAATTGATTGAGACTTGAGAGTGTTAGTCTCGCCGCGTACATATCTTCATTTTTAGCTTTTCAGAACTGTTCGCTTAGGTAATGTAAGGAAGGGCCCTTTTTTGCTGTGTTAGTTCGGAGTTATCGCCTACTCTATCTTATTGAAAATTCGGACCTGGCATTGGCTGCATACTTACTCTGATTTTATAAAGTTCTTCGAAACATATGTATAAATATAGAAGAGTGCGGTATTTAGTTGGAAAAAGGTGTAAAGTATCTAAAAATAAATTTTTTTTGTGCCGTTTTGTGTTCCAGCTGCGAAAAAGTATAGAAGATACACATTTATTGCAATTGCAACACGCCTAACATATGCTTAAGATACATATATTTGTAAATATATATAAATAAGAAACGGTGGCGGTGATTTACTCTGTGTATATAGGTTTTAAATCCTTCGCCTGTCATGATAAAGTATCTGGAAATTTATTACACTTGGATTGGTTTTAAATAATCAAAAAATCCACCGTTAAGATATATTTTTTAAAGCCAACGCAATAAAATCATGATGGTTGACTTTTTAATCTTTATATACATACATACATAGGTAGATATGTTTTTTTTTTTTTTTTTTTTTTTTAATTTATGATCTTTTAAGCGAGAAGACAAAATTTAAACGATCGTTCCTTGGACAATCTAGATCGGTCCCATGAGACTGAAGATAGATCATATGGAAAAAAGACGCCACACATTCATACAACCACACAAAACCATCTAATATCTATCTATCTATTAGATTAAAATACTAAAAGCATTTTTGTTCCACCTCATTTACACTAAAGGTATAATTTAATTATAAAATATACAAAAATGATGATGGGAAATAATTATTATATTCTTTGTCAGGTGAATATTTTTTTAAACAATAATTATTTCATAAAAATAAAAATAATAAAAAAAAATCAAGAAGAAACTCAAAAGAAAGCATCCTTAATTGTCGACGTAAAATTAAACGATAAATATTAATTTTAATTGCGTAAATTTATTATACTTGGGCATCAGGTAAGAAAATGTTTAAGAATCTTGGCATACAAATTATCCACAGACGACAAATAGAAGGTTTTTTTTTTTGCTTCATATTTGCAAGTCATTTAGTTGAGAATTAATTAAAATATATAAAACCTGAAAGCAATATACATATGAAATAAAATAAAAAGGAAATTGTGTGTGAACATGTGTGAACGGTGTGAAATTGTGAATTAAGTGTAAAAAGAAAGGTGATTTTGAATTTATTTTTTTTTTATTTTGTCTGAAGAAGATTTTATTTCCCAAAATATTAGAGGTTGGAAATTAATTTAATTTTTTTTTTCCGAATTTGTGAAAGATGTGCTGTCAGGTAGAAAATGGCTGGGAAAGATATTATTTTTTAACATTGTTTTTTATTTAAAAAAAAATAAATTTGACATCGAAGATTGTAATGTTGAAAGATATCTTTATGAGGCAAAACAGCAATATAACAATAATACGTAAAATATTTGTAAGATGATGCAAAAAATGTTAAAATTTATGAAAACAAGAGTAGGTAAATAATATTTCTTGAGGTATTTCTATATTCATAGGTGACGATTTAAATTTTTTTTTTTTAGTAATTTGTTGATGGAAATATAATAAAAGTCTAGCTAAGAAATTATTTATATTGTAGACCTGTTATTACGTCGATAAAGTATTATGATATTTGTAGTAGATGTTGTTAAAAGCAAAACTTTTAGATAAAATATAATAACCTCTAAGAATAACCAAAATAAAAGATGATAAGAATAAAATCCGGCGCGAAGGACCAAATTGGAATGACTTTAGTAAGTTATTTGTATTAAAATTTATGATAGATATCTTTTAATGCTCAAGTAATAAAGCTCATTTAGCTGCTAATCATTATTTGTATTCTAACAGGACACAACTTATTTTTATTTTAGAACATAGCGCACTACCAGAATTTTCAACAGTGAACCAACAAAAATTAAAATTTCTCTACAACAAAAAGCTTGTGTGTGGCAAGTAAAAATGCTAGTTTATTCAAATGCATTCGTCAAACAATAAAACCTTCACTCGATCGACATGATCACGTGACCTTCGGTAGCGCAGTGGGTAGTGCACTTGGCCCGGAGACGCTTGGTCTAGGTTCGAGCCTGAGTGGGGCAAATAGTTTTTCGAATAAAATTGAACATAAATAGACTACGCACCACTAAAGGAGTCTGATGATCGGCCTGGCGACTGTGAAATAGCTATAAATCCAGCCTATAAAACTTGGTGGTAGCTCACTCAAGTTGTTGTTCTTTCATTCAAACCTTCATTACTTTTATTCTTAATAATTTTTTTTTTTTATTAATTCTTTCGAATTTAATCCTTACAAAAATATTGGTTCTATTTTGCAGTATGTATGCCTGTGAGTGAGTTAAAAGTTATCTATATGCAAGTACAAGACAAAATTATCAAGCTTACAGTACAGCTGACAAAAAAAAACACAACAACTGGGGTTATTGACGCCATTACTGAAAAAAAATAAGTTTCCACACAAACTATCGATAACAGAAAATTAATTCAAGTCGGTAACACAGTTTTCTTCCGCGCTGAGAACTATCTCCACTTAACTAAGTGGAATTTGTTGTTGTTGCATGTAAATTGCTTAGCCCCAACATCTTTTTTTTCTAAAAACTATGTTACCGACGTGAATAAAATAGATACCCCTTATCGATAATTTGTATGGAAACTCTATCTTTTTTCTGTTAATTTCCGTTGTCGTTCTTTTTCGACCAATTCCCTCTGGAATTGTTTGTTTTCAAATATTGTTTTTAGAATAAAAATCACTATTTAGATTGGCAGCAAATCTTAGCGCCAGCACACAAATTATAGAATGGAAAATCAGTGCGCCTATATGCTCTGTAAGTAATTCTTACAGCCATTAGATTGGTAGAGAAACGATTAAAACTGAACCAAAGTGAATGAATGAAAACGTTTCTCGACCGAATTTGTCCGCATTGAGTTACAGAACGTAGGCACAGATTAAAAAGAATTGAATCGCGAAAACAATGAACAATTCTCATTTCGTTCCACTAGACTTGGATGTGTTCAATAAGTAGTTTTTAAATGGACGGGTTCATTGAGCTTCTCCTTTATACAATGGTGAATGATCGCGTTCATTTTATATACTATACTACTATATTACTTACAATATTATTATTATAAGCGATTTCTAAAGGTAAGACAAGTAAATTTTTTCGCGTCCTACTTTCCATTGATCGAGTTACATATTTAAATATTTTCCTATTTATAAAAAAAATATGGCAGTTGTTAAAAAACAGAAACATTTAAACACATTAAAATATAAGTTCCACTTCAGACAACATCCGGAACATATTTGTTATTTAAAAATTAAGCTTTAAAAAAATATTAAAATTTAAAAACATTCAACAAAAACACAGAATCAAAAAGCGAAAAAAAAATTAACTTTTAAACAAATTAACATCAATGTTTGGCGACAACTTAAGTCAAAAGATATTAAATTTTTGTTTTTTGTTTAGCTCCTCCTATAGTATCTTCTTTTTTTTTTAGACTCAATGACAAAAAAAAAAACTCCAAACTGAAACAATGTCATCGATTAGCTTACGCACTGTTTTTAAAAATTAAAAAAAAAAAACAACGTTGACAGAATGGGAATTTTTAACAAATATCACCTCAGAAATAAAAATGTTTTTATGACCCTCATGATGGCGTCGCGTTGCTTTGGTTATTGTAACGGTATATTGGTCGCCATCATCGCTATCGTTGTTCGTGTTATGGTTCGTTTGCATTGAAAGTATTTCGTTGTGTTGTTCTCTCTCTCTCTTGTTTTAAGTTGCAAGTGGTCCAATCAATCAAAACTAAATTCCACATTCAGAATATTTACTTTCCTTCATTTGTCATTGATGTTGTTGTTTTTTTTTTTTTTTGTTGGTTGTATATTTTGTCGTTCTCTGTCTGGATTTTTATTGTTTATCATAAATTGAGGGTTAAGCAATCCATTTTGCAGAATACAACTTCATAGAATGTATATCTTTATGCGATTTTTTGTTTTTAAGTTTAATGTTTTCTTCACCTGCTGACCTGACAGTTAATAATTGTTATTTAAAAAAAAAATCCAACAAGAAAATAAACTTTAATGACGTAACTTAGAGGATTTCACACTTAAAAGAAATAGATTTATGATTTATCTATTTCATTGGTTAAATCAACAAAACAAAATACAAGTAATCAATTTTGCATCGAATTCATACAAAAATTCTTTAAGTTAACTGTCAGATTGTTTATTTAAATTTTAATAAACATTTCATCTCATAAAAAATTATTATTATTTTTTGTTAAGAACCCAATAAGAATATGTATTTAAAAAAAATTGAGTGTGGATTGTAAACTTTGTGTTTTTGCTCGATGATTAATTATGTTTGTCTGGTTGTTTCGTTTGATTAAACGAAACGGAAAAAAAAATAATTCCACCATTATGGATGTTAATGCTTGATAAATGTACACATACATATACGAAGTCATGTTAACTTGGTAATTAAAAAATAATAAAAAAAAATCCAACTTTTTTATTTTTATTTTTTTCTAATTTAACAAAAAATTTGTTTTCAAAATTTATTTTATTAATTATTTAAGCATTCTTACAAGTTAAACGGAAATATTATTAATCTGATGCAGCCATCAACCAGCCAGCCAGCCAAGGCGTATATGATTCATTACAGTGCTTCTTGTATATTCCTTGGAGGAAAAAGTGAATGAATATAGGGCGGGTATAATTAATCATCTTATGGCTTGTATAATAGTATACCTACCTAAACACAGAAGATTGTATTGTATCTATCACTCTCTCTCTCTCTTTCAAATTATTGTGTGTTTGTTCAAGGAAGGAAAACTGCACCGTGTAATGAGTGATTTTCATAATGAAAAATTAAGAATACAACTACTTGTCATCCGTGAATAAATGATTGATGTTCAAAAGTGCACATTTGCGGGTCGGGCGTTAAAGTGGATACATGTGGAACGTAAGTGCACAAGGATTTGTTTTTTTTTTTTTTTTTTTTTTTTTGTAACATTTTTTTTTGTCTTCTGTTGATGGAATGTAGTTTGTTGAACAAAAAATTTTTAAAAAATGTTAATGGAAATTGATTTGCTTAAGTATTATGTCGGTAGTTGGAACATCTGCGGGAAAGATAATATGCAAATGATATTTTAATTTTTGTTTTCTTTTGTTTACTTTGTGAATTTGTTTATTTTCTTGATTTAAACAAAAATTTGGTCCTTCGAGCCGGATTCAGAAGTGTTCACCTGAATGATAGAGTATAAAGCTACATGTGCGGACTTTTTTATTTGATTTTAACTTACAGCGCAGATATGTCAATCACTCGGTTTTGATAGTATGGTAAAAATCGGATTCACAGATTTTTTTTTAAGATATCTGATGTTTGATCCCTGAGTTTAAAATATATTGGTTTACTACTGTACTACCTACTACACGGGTGGGCTTCAGTTGAGGTTAGGTGTCAAAAGATAAAACTGATGTCTAGATTCAAACTACGGCCAACGGGTTCATCCATCACTGTGCTATACCCGCAGTAAATAAAATCAATTAGGTACCACTAAAAATTGAAAGCCAAACCATTCTCATAATCTCAAACAAAAATATTATGTCTGCGCTCTTAAAACTTCCAAACCCATATCTTCAGGTGTATAAGTACACTATACCTACAACATCCGTATCTCCCCTATATTCATAATTGGATGAGACTACGACGACCGACGTCGGCGATGATATTTTCTTTTCCTGTCATCAAATTAAGAACAAAAAAAAATTATTTGTTTAGACCACACAAGTTTATTGTATACCTTGCTTTTTTGATGCAAACAAAAGCCCACCATCCTTAACCATATCGACACACACGTCGCAGCGCCGCCGCCGCGCTGCACTATACCGTAGCTCATCATCGTTGTTTTACCGATTAACGCTCAGATTTCGTTCGGTGGAAATTTTGCGCGTCAGTTTCAATAAAAAATAATTAACAAAAAAAAAAAGAAGCGAAATCAAATCACACCGCAACAGCAGCGCATCAGAAAAAAATCACCGTTCACCTTCTTGCATCAGTTTTAACCAAAAGCATTATAAGAATGAAAAAAAGGCCAATCCACCATGTACACAATTATACCGTCGCGCCGCCTGCATCCATATGTTTGATCATTTATGACACAAAGGATGATGGGCCCGATGATGATGTTGATGATAATGCATCTTATTTTTTACACGCCTTTGTTCTCACCTTATCCTTTTCGCTTTTTTTTTTAATTGCTTCAATAAATTCAAAAAAAAAAAAAAAACCGAACAGGATTGAAAATCAATGAGGGTGTTGTTGGTGGCGCGTCGTCGATACAAAAAATGCGTGTTTATACAATTTATTATATTTGTAATCTGTTTATTTCCTCCTTATGAATTCATTTATAGGAAACAAGCAAGCTATGTTTGTATATATCTATCACAAATGATTACTTATGTACACAAAATAAAATAAAAAAAAAAACGAAAATAAAACCTACCTATCTAAATATTTGCAAATAGTTTTTAGTTCCCTCCTCCCATGATTATGTTAGATAATTATTTCTTTTGGCACGTCGCACTATATGTAGTTTATTTTAGCTAATTTTAAAAACAAAAGCAACTATTTGATTGGTTGAAAATTTAAGTTAGCACGTGTTATCTATTTCATTGAAGACAAAATACAAGACATTGCCAATTTCATCTTGGGAGGTGACATAGATTTTTTTTTAATTTTTCTTTTTTTTTTTTTTTTTTTTAAAACAAAACAAAAAAAATGATTGTTGTTGTTAGGTTCAAAATCATAGAATTAAACAAACATTCATGTCGTCTTACTTTCATATAAAAATTTGACTCTGGTAACACTGCTGTAAAATCAAACGTATTCTTTTCTTAATTCGTTCGTTTTGTTCGTTATTTTATAAGTTAGTTCTCACGTGGACTCGTGAGTTCATTGACTTCTTCGTTCTTTTGTTGTAAAATTAATTCCTTTATTGCTTAAAGATGTGTTAATTGATTGTCAATTATCCTCAATTTATATCTCATTCAATTAATTTTCATTAAGAATATTTTATAAAAGAAACAACTTAATGTAAATATAAATTTAACAATAATTGTCAAGCAAAATACAATTGATAACACTATGGTATTTTTTTTTTATTTATAAAATCCTAAAAAAATACAACCGAAACTGTTAAAAACATTTAAATAAATTTTCTTTTTTTTTTCAACTCGCACCAAGCTGAAAATGCGTTTAAGATTTTAAATTTATATTTGGCATCTCTGGTTGTGTTACATAAATTTTAAATCAACAAGAATTCAAGCAACTTAATGTTAACAGTTATTGGTGATCAAAAATAATTATTAATTGAAGGTGTCCACAGTTTAATAAAATAAATTCTTCTCCAATCACGAAATATTTGTGTGCTTTACACACAAAATCTGGAAGGAAATATAGGACTAGGTATAAGTACCTATAGACAGAAACTTTCCTCTTTATGAGCAGGAAAATGTTATTTTAGAAATAAATTCGAATGTAAACAGTTTGTTGTTGTTGCTGTTGAAAATGCACGCACGTTTTTATTGAAAAAAGTTGATACCGAGAAGGGATGTGTTATGTGTATTTTGTAGATATGTTTATACGGACATCCAAATTCACACCTTTGGGAAAATGAAAATGGGATTGGATACAAATCGAAATGAGAACTGTTTAGTGATAGTTTTATGGTTTGTTTATATGGCCGTTTGGAGTTTGTTTGTTAGCTGGGGGTAAGTTTTTATTGAATTGGTTAAATCGTTTTGTGGTAAAATACCATCAGGGAGGTGTGTATACATATGTCTTTGTGTAGTATTTGGATGTAGCTGAAAAATTCATCAATACAAAAAAAAAAACAGGTATAATTTCGTAGTTTTAAAATTTCAAATTGTAATTCCTTTTGACAAAATTGTTTAATGATGTGAAATTTTTTATTTTTATTATATTAGATCTGTTTGTTTGATTTAATTTTTTTCAATAAATAAAGTTTGAAAACAATAATAAACAATAAAAATGATTAACAATGGTTGACCGCTAAATGGCGCCCAACAATAAATGTTCATTTATTTTTGCTTTTCATTTACATACTGAACTTGTATAATATTAGAATAATCATTGAACTCTTTTTTTCTTTTTCATTTATGGAGATACTTTACAATCGAATATCATAGCATGCCTACTCAATTTTGATCCACAGTGGTGGGGTAAGTTATTTACATGAAAAATAAATATTTGGTACTACTTTTTCTAACTAACGCTTTCTATGGCTTTTATTACCTTGGCATGATAAATTTGGTTTGACTGATAAATGGCACCCAACGTTAATTTTTCTTTATTAATAATAGATAATTGTAACTATATAATATACCTGTAAGATCTTAGGTCGTTTGGAGGATAAATTGCATGACAATAGTTAGATGGAATACCTCAGGGTCCTTTGTATTTATTGGTAGCTAATTGGCGCCCAACGGTTGGTGGACAGATTTAATTTTAGCGCATAGTTACTATTGGTGTATAATTTTGAATTTTTGGAATGAAAGATTTAATCATTTTGAAATTTTTTTCCTCGGCAATCAGTTTTTCAGAACATCAAGAAAAATTTTAGTTTAGTAAATAATATTCCCTAAACTACCTATGAATAATATAACACTCGAAAATGTTTCATAACTCTCCATAAGCTGATTCTATGAATTTTATAACTTCAGCGTCATTTTTAACTTTGGTTGACTGGCAAATGGCGCCCAATGTCAAATTGATAGTGCACATACATATGTACATATGTACTCATTTTCATTTTTCATTTCCATAGAAAATACTTATTTTGAATCCCTAAAGAGCTTTTAAGCTTTTTAAAATTTTCTTTTTCGCTAAAAGAAACTTTTCAGTAAACCGAGAAGAAATCTTAGCTTACGTTAAATAGGTATATTCTTTAAAATGAAGGAAATTATAAATTTTTGTTTCACAACTCTCTTGCAACGATTTTATGCTCCCTATTACCACATCATTATTGGTTTTTGTTAACTTTAGTTGAATGTCGTAAAATGACGCCCAACGCTCAATTCATTTTCTGGCTTACATAAGTTATCTTTTATTATTATTATCTTTTCTCTCAAGCAAGATTAAACATTCCAATTCTTCGTAACGTTTCAGTAAATAAACATACATTTTTAAGTCATTTATTTCTTTTTGTAAATACATACTTTCTTTACTTCTACCCGTTAATTATATACTCGAATTTCTCCCTTCAAGAATTAAAACCCACTACGTGCTCAACTTTTCAGTTAGTAGCCCGTTTTCATCGGTGTAAGGGCTTTTGTTGAAGCTACGTAAATATTCACGTAGTTCTTAAATGGCGCCCAACGATCCAACAAGGAAAGATAGTTTTATAACAGAACAATTAAAAAAATATGTGGATAGGTAGTTTCTAGTCCTCATGAACTCAGTCGATAAACCATACCTATCTTGGTCATCCCATATTACCTATAGTTTAACTATTGAATTACTGTTAAACAATCTTATTTTAATTTTTTATTTTAATCTTCATTTCATTCTCAAAAGTATATGCAAGTCTTTCCAGACCATAAAACCACGCTCAGTTTTAAAACCGGAACTCCAGTCTCCGCCATTAAAAAAAAAACACAGTCACAAATCAAAAGCCGCCAACAAAAACCCAACCAATCGTGACGCAGTCATAAATCAGAAAACAAGTTACTTATCACCTGTGAGTATCTTTACCTGCTACTGACTTGACTTGTCATTCATCTAAATCACCATCATCATCATCAACGTTGTTTACTCTTTTGTCCGCCAGACATCACGTTTTCCCTACAGGTTTATATTTACCATAAAAACATTCGTCTCGTCAAACAAAAACATGAATCATTCTTTTACAAACCATATCACCGTACTGTAGGTAGACATGTCTCGCTTCAAAAAAGATATAAAAGGTAACAACAGTAACGAACAACAATACACCATCATGGATACAGTTAATACAGGTGAAACCGCAATATTGTTGTTATAGGTAGGTTAGGTACGACAATACGACCGACGACGCCGCACGACGCATGATACCAACAAATCATTTTCCCAAAAAAAGCCGACAGCATGTCTAAACAGTTTGTGCGCCGTAACTCCTGTTTTATTTTGGTTGGTAAGAGAAGAGAGGGAAAGAGTCAACAAATAGGGCGGTCTGTCCTTGTTATTATCTTTCAGGAGGGATCTATAGGTGTATTTATACTGTATACCTGTTAGGTTTAATATAGGATACCTGTCGTATCCTCATGTGGCTTTATCATGGCGCATGCTATTGAGATTTTTTGTAATTGTTGATTCCTTGTTCCCTGAATTGATACCAATAAGCGTTGAGGTGTAGGTGGGATAATTGAGGTAAGAGAAATTATTGTTTTGAGGTAGGCGCACACACTTTTTGTTTGTTTACATAGTGACACATTATACCTTCGTGTTTACCTTTTTTGAATAAAAAAAAAGGTGCCAGACTAGGGATTTCATGACTTAGGTAGTTAGGCATTCCATTGTTTGAATATTTATTACGGTCACTCAACAGGAAGAGTTTTGTTTACGTATTGATAAAACTAAATTATAAGATGCGCTGACTCATTGATGTACATATTTTGAAACAAGATAATTAAATTTATAAACAAAAAATTTCATTAGTATTTCAAATGGATTTTTATGACTTGTTTCAACATGAAATAAGTCCAAGGCTTATTGGCAGGTAACTTTGTACACTGTCTATTGTTTTCTATTTTCATTTGCTTCTTCTGACATTATTATTTATGAGCTCTTAGTCTTATTGGATGTACTAAAGATATAGTCACGCAGATCCAAAACCCTCGCAACTTTGTCTAAACTTCAAATATACCCACTAAAATGTTTGAATCGCGCAAAGCGCGCTACGCGGTTTTATTCTACATATATGCCAAAAGTTAAACATAATGTATGTCTCAAGTATTCACACAGGTACAGAAGTTTCAGGCCTCCATGAAATGCTGCATTCGAAATTTTCTTAATTATTTTGAATCCAGCGAATCGCGTTATTCGCAATGATGTTAAAAAGTTATCTCTTTTTGATTTTTAAAGTTTTCAAATATTTATTTTGATTTAAAATTCAATTTAAATACTCGGTTTATCATCTACCGGCCTCGCCTGTCAACTCAAACCCTGAAATCCAAGGAAATATATTCACATCTGTGTAATTTTTTCTTGCACCACAAAAAAAAAAAAAACATATATCAATGTAACTTAAATCTACTTCCATTTTACATATTCGTAAAAGAAAATACACTTTTCTTCGTTTTGCAATTTAATTTACCCGATTCCCGAACAATGTGAAAACCAACATCTCATTCTTCAGCACTCACTCTCTACATCCTCAGGACAATAAATCAATTGCAATGCCTCTTTCTGTGGTTTGAAAAAAAAAAAAAAATATATATTCGTGAAAATCCCATACCAAATCCCATCTGGTAGACAGATATTCTCGAAAACGAATTTCAACCAAAAGAAAAAAAATTAAAAAAAGAAAAACAAAAATCGCCTCTTCTTTGACTTGTATATGTTCAAACAACCACAATATGTCTTAAAAGTCCTTATTTTAGTCCCCACGGTAGCAGGGAAGACTGCGATTTTGATACAGCAAAAAAAAAATACGAAAAAAGTGTAAAAAGTATCTTTGTTCTACCATTTGGTGTGGGAAATAAAATAAAAAGGAGAAATAAAATTCATTAAAATAGGTGTTGCATGTTAAGCAAAAGTAATTTTTTGCTGCAACAAAACAAACAAACAAAAAAATTGGAACCATACAAAGGAATCGGAGTATTTTTGCCAAAAATTTCACAAATAATTGAAATAAAAATTACAAAAAAAAAAAAAAAAAAAAAAACTTTGCACCTACATCGAATTCGAATGCCCAATTCTCATCTGCTGGGATATGGATTCGTATCTTTTCATCTGCAACTCGCTTTTGTGTGAAGTTTTGTGTTTTTTTTTTTAAGAGCTTAATTTTTCAACTGTATTCTGATAGGAAAACAAAGGAATTCCAGGATTATTTTCCTATTTTTTTTTTATTTATCGTTGTTTTTGTTTTTATATATTTTTTTTGTTGATGTGATGGCGCTTTCCTGTATTTTTGGATATTTTGTTTTGTAATGTTTTTCGACTTCCCCTTGAAGGCATTTTTTTGTATGTAGTTATGTCTAGATTCAGAGATGGAGATATATTGGACCAGATGAGTTCCGGATACTAGAGGTGGTTACACATTGTAACAAATATCGAAAAATTTACAACGAAAAAAAAAATTTAAATAAAATGTTTAATCGTACGGTGCATGATTTAAATTTAATTTTTTAAATGAACCACACGTTTCTATGGAGGTAGGAAATTTTGCTTTTCTTTTTCTCTTTTCATGTGGGATGCAATGATATTAAGAGTTTAAGGAATGAAAGAGTATTTTTTTTTTTTTTTTTTTTTTTTTTGAAATTCAAAAAAAAGTTTACAAAAAGAGTATTTACTTTGTAAAAAGGAATTTACCAGGAAATAACAAAAAGAAAAATATTACTGTTTAATTTTAATCGAAATTTATTCACCATTAAGGATGTGCTTTGTTGTTTTCACACTTCATTGCTTGCGTTGTTGAAGCCAATAAGAAGAAACAAGGACAGTGTTTCAATAAAGAAGGTTTGCTGTATTAGTTTTTGTAGGTAATGTAGATACATAATTACAAACAAAATTGAAGATTCTTTTCGAGTTAAATTTCTCTACAGACGGTTAAATACAATCACTTTATAAAACTAAATACTTTATTTCTTATAACTTCAGATCTACTAAACGTATCTTAAAAATTGAGGTCTTAAAATTAAGGAGAAATAATACACTAGATTTTGGTGTACAAATGTTTAGGTGGTGTCAAAGAAAAATAATTAAGTGGGGAGGGGTTTGGAAAAGGTAAAATTAAATTAGTTTTTACTATTCTATAGAAAAAAAAGTTGATGAAGAATTTTAGAATTTTTAAAAATGTGCTACATATATTAAGGACCAAGACTGGTAAAATGGCGACAAATGCAACAAGAAAGTCGGTAAGACCGATTATTATTTAATTTTGACAAAAAAATGTAGATTTCAATATAAAGAAAACACTAGACAAAAATGGATACCTTTTCATAGGAATTCGTTTTGCTTGAAAATTACTTAAAGGGTTTTAAGCATTTTTCATCAAAATAGAAGTGTATCTAGCTGAAAGAGAACTGAAATGTATACCATATGGATTATATTATAAAACAAACAAAAAAAATTGCATTTTCGACTTAAAGTAGAAATTTATAATGCTCCCGCAAGAGAAAATTTGCTGTGGGTAGACCCACAACCAATAATTTTTTCCAGGTTTATAGAGGTTGATAGGGGGCGGTGGTGTACTGAATAGTATGGTTTTATGTGATGTAAATGTGTAAATGTAGATTACGGTGGAAGTTTCAGTTCATTAGCATATTTATACATAGTTTTTTCTTCTGTAGCTGGAGTTCCTCAAGGTATCCATTTAGGACCATTTCTGTTTAAATAAAATTTAATCATTGGCGTTCAAGTGCAAGTGGATGGAGAAGAGAAGAGGATACTGCGAGCAGCTTGTTTTTGAGTGATGTAAATGTAAATTGTGAGTAGAAGTTTTAGTTATCTAGTATATTTATACATACATAAATTTTTAATTGGAGTTTCTCAAGGTTTTCATTAAAGACTTTTACTATTTCAACAAAATAATTAATAAATAGTATTGGGGTTTAAGTGCACCAGGGCCTCTATTTGAAGCTTCAAAGAGCTTTTTCCTTAAGAAACTCGATCTATTCTACTTGGTAGGGGTCGGTTTATATGAGATGGTGGTCAAAACCTGAGCCTAGGCATTTATTCAAAGTAAATAATTTTTTAAATAAACTAAACATAAGTAAAAAATATATGAACCTATGAGGGAAACGTATTTTATCTGTGCATTTACTATACAAATAGTCAAAATTTCATAATAGATATATTTAACCAAACCACTTCCTTGGGCCACAGAGCTCCTTTTTATTATATGTGGATTGTGGGTGCATAGCAAAACACTTGTCATTAAATTGCCTTTAAGATAAATCGCGCGTTTGTTGAATTCTTTCAAAACGCGGTTTTGAGATAAGAGGCGGTTTAATAAGGTCATGAGTCGTATACATGTATTTATGTAAGTGACTGAATACTCCTTGCATATATGTTGATGTATACAATTTTTGTATATCAAGAGTAAATGAATATTTTTCTTTAAATAAACCAAAAAAAAAAAAAAACCTTTTTATGATATGGTTCACAAAAATGCGAAGAAAATGATAAGTTTTTTTTTTTTGGTCACATTGATGCTGATGTGGGTTTAAATTTTAAGTAAAAAAAGCAATTCCCCACCAACAAACAGTTAACTTTCAAATCTCGTTGAGTTAAGAAGTGTTCTGAAAAGCTCTTTCAAAATCTTAACTTTCTTTTGCATCATACATCTTTTATATATTTTTTTTAACACACATTCAATTTCATCTCAATCTTAAATAAATAAAATGTCATCAAATCGTGCCGAAAAGTCTGGACTTGCTGCCGAAGCTCAAGCAAAAATGAATTCGAAATATAGCGAAGAATTAGCTGAAGAAACTTTGGAATGGATCAAAATTATCACCGATGAGCCAATCGATACTTCTGGGAATGCTGATAATTTCTATGAAGTTCTAAAAGATGGTGTTATTTTGTGTAAACTTGTCAACAGCCTACAAAATGGATCAGTTAAGAAAATATATACTGGCAACATGGCTTTTAAATGCATGGAAAATATTAGCAATTTCTTAATTTGCGCAAAGAATTTCGGTGTTAATACTCAAGAATTATTCCAAAGTGTTGATTTGTGGGAAAGACAGAATTTAAGTACCGTTGTCACATGTCTTCAATCGTTGGGCCGTAAAGCATCGAAATTTGGTAAGCCTTCTATTGGACCAGTTGAAGCAACGAAAAATATTCGAAGCTTTACCGAGGAACAACTTAGAGCTGGCGATGGGGTTATTTCTCTACAATACGGTTCGAATCAGGGTGCAACTCAAAGTGGTATGAATATGGGCAATTCCAGGCATTTGTAAAGGAATATTGTAAAATGTTTAATATTTTAATTAATTTTGAAGAAATTATTAATTGTCAAACAGTTTGATTAATTTCTAAAGTTAATAAAAAAAATACAAAAATTTAAAAATGGCTTAACATTTTAATTTGTTTTTTTTTTTTTAATTTAAGTTACATTTATAAAAAATTAAAATATTAATTTGAAAATGTGGTAGTGAGTATACGATAAAAAAATTTCATTCCATTTACGTTGAGATCGTTAAATAAAATAAAACTGGATTTTACCAAAAATTGATACCTACTACAAAACTTGTTGTTTTACTTTTTCTGTTTTTTTTTTTAAATAAATAGGTGTGCAGTTAAATTTACTTTAAAAGCGGTTAGTACTTTTTTATTTAGGTTTAGAATATTCTTGCAAGGCATACCTACCTATCAAAAAAATCTTATCAGACGTTACGTCATCATAAAATAAAAAATTCCCTACAGAGATTAATACATACCTACAATATGTACCAACATTTTAAACTGGAAGATATCCGTGCTTGCGTTGCTTTGTTTAATTTTAAAAGTAAAAAAATCTGAACGTTTAAAATGAGTCAGAAACCTGATTCCGCTTATTGCATTGTTATAAAACAACGCCTGCTTTGCCTATACAACTTCATACAAAGCAATTTATCAACCTATATATTTCTATCACCTAATTAAAGGTAGGTACCTATTTAATTTTATTAATTTTTGGAGTCTTACTGCCTTATTCATAAACAAAAATTGGTTATTTCAGCTCTCGTGTTCAGGAAAACTACACCATGGAATACGAATTTTCAAGACTCAAAATAAAGGCAATTGCTTACTGCTCCATTTGAGTCCGGAAAATTGTTATTCCATGGTGTAGTTTCCCTGAACACGAGAGCTGAAATAACTATTTTTTGGTTAAGAATATGGCAGTTAGTTTATGTAAATATGTACCTATATAAGTATACTATACTACCTACCTACGAAATTTTCAAAACGAAATTTTAAAATGTGATCAATCGCAACCTACTCATCAAATTCGTATTTTATTGGATATTGGAACCTATCTGTACAAAAATTAAAATAACTTTATCAAGGACATGTTTCACAATTTCTGAGCTTAGTTCTAGTTCTGGCGATAGATTCATTATATTAATTAATGCGGGTTTATAACCACAGGTGAGTTAAAATAAATTGTAAAATTCTGTTATATAGTCACCTCGAGCCATATTAATACATATTAGAATTTTTTAATGCATTGTGAAACAATCTCTTAAATGATTTTTTTTGAATAAAAATGCACTACCTACCTAATTATTGCTTTTTTAAACTATGAGTAGGTACCTATTTTTTTATTTTTTTTAAGTCGGGACAAATAATTCACTAGGTTTTTATATTTTGTTTTACTTGTTATTAATTTCTGACTCTTATTTTGTTAAAAAACGAATGCCTAAGGTATTTTCTGTTTGTTATTCTGATAATTTTCACTGAACGAATGAATATTCACACTTCTGACTAATTTTTAAAAGAGTCACTAGTTGGTTGCTGATTCGTGGGCAAAAGATTTTTAAAAAAATCAAAATCAAAACAAAAATTAAACTTTGTCAACAAAAACTCTTTTACATTCTTCATCAAGTTCAGGTTAAGTATGAGTTTACAGGCAGATTGTTTAAAAAATTAAGGCAAATTTTTCAGTATTGAGTTAAAATTATATGATTTAAATCAGAGGATAACCCTTGATTGATTTATTAATTTATTGATTGCTTTTCAGCAATTAAATTAGTTTAATTTAATTAAGATTGTTTGCGGAATCCGAACGGCTAAGATCACAGACACTGTATCATGAAAAGGGGAGGATTTTTCATTTACACCCAGGAGGCAGTACCCCTGAAATAAATAGAGCAATATTTTCCACATGTACATACCTACAAGAATAGGTACAATCGGGATTCAATCTCAGAGCTCCAACTAATTGATTGTCAAAAGCCACTACTTACTTATTTCACCAAAGGGTGATCTAGAAAAATTATTGTAGGTACCTAAGTAGTTTACATTCCACATTCATATTCACAACCCTACCTACCTATAAATTAATGGACAGCCTAACTGCACATCAATACGAAGTGTTGTCACGTTACGTATGTAGATAGGTATATGAAATTTTCAACAATTTTCATTACGTTCAATTAAAAAAATCTGAAATTTCAGAATCTGAAAATTCAGATTTTTTCTTTGAACTCAAAAAAATCTGAAATTTCAATCAAAAGCCATTGTGTTAAATACCCGTATTTACTTATTGAATTTGCATTGAAGCGAAATAAATGAGAACTTTATATATCGTAAACTGTGAATTTATAGCATAAGCTTTGTAGATGAAATTTTATGTAAAAAGATTACCAACAGGTTTGTTTGTTATTATGCAGTAAATTTGTTTTAACTTCAATGAAAAATTGTTCCACAATAATCCGATGGAGAATTATGGGAATACACTTTTGTTCTTTTAATAAAATAAGTAAGTATTACAATTTAATTATTAAAATTTATAGACACAAATCAATCACTAACCACACCGAAAATCATAAAGTTCAACTTTCATGAGTAGCACTTCACCTCTTTTTACTCTTCCCCCACCACAAACAACTGTCATCTGAATTTTCAGATGAAATTTTCTTGTCTGAAATTTCAGAATAAACGTAACTAAAAGTCATCTAACTTTTTATGACAGCTGGCCAATCAGAAGCTCCAAAAATTCAGAAATCTGAACTTTCAGATGTTAAACGTAAGGGATTGAACGCGATACGCGAGGAAAGACAAAACAAAATTTATTAAGAGCCACATATATGATCGTAAAAAAAGAAATACCTATTTTATATTGAATATCCATTATTGATGATTAACAAAAATGAGAAATTTTGCTGAAAAATCGCATTCAGATTTCTGAAACTGCTGCTGGAAACTCAGATCTCAGAAACCTAAACTAACTTAGCAACTTAATTTTTGATCTCGATTGATTGAATTAAAAATAATCAATAACTTTCAGTATCACTGCTGAAGAAAAAAATAAAGCAAAAGGACCTTTAGATTCAGGGAATACCTGTGCAACATTTTGTTTAGTCTATTTCTTTATGTTTGCACATTTTAATACTAAAAACATCAATTTTCAATTTTTTTCCCTCGTAATATAACACTAGCAGCCATAATAATTGACTTCAAAGCTAGTTTTACGGCAAAAATAGTTAAATGGTTTTCAAACATACTTTGACATCTGAATCAAAATACTCATACATATTTTGGCAGCTTTGCTTTAAAATATTGAAGACAAAAATTATGATGATGCGTCAGGAGCATGGATTTTGTCAGATCTTATTTTCAAATTTTATTTATTAAAAATACGTTTTCTATATTTTGACCATAGGAAATCTACTTTAAAATAACAGGTTGACTTTTTTAAATCTGCCAAGACTATTTTGTGGTCACTTCTGTATCTTTGAGTGTACCAATAAATTTGTTCAATTTAGTACCTAATTCCATCATTTTCTGAACTTCTTCCAAACCACGAAACCACGCTCAAAGTAATCTTGACTTGTAAAACTAAAATCAGCCGCTGCAGATTTTACTATGCATAGAAAAAACCCAAATTCAGATCTGGAGATTTTCAAAAAAAATTGTTTTAATGCAAATTTTCAAAACCTTTTTCAGTGCAGGATTCTATTTAAGTTATTTAGTTTTCCTATAGGCCAGAGGATTTTTTGTCAGCTTTATTAAAGAATTCTTTAAAAGATTTATCATATTATGTGCATTGACCGAATATTATCGAAGCGGGACATTTTGCGTTCTTTGGGGACACGGGACACATAGCTCGAAAGCGGGACTGTCCCGCCCAAAGTGGAACGTATGGTCACCTTGTGTATGTATACATAGCTAGATAGGTACCTACCTATTTTTTTTTTTAAACTTTCTTCCATTTTTGCTTTAATTTGTTCACCTGGGTGTCCAGGTGGTGGCTACCTATAAGAATTGGGTATCGTTATAACTTGCGACCTAGCTAAATAGGTACCTACAGGTACAATGTAGGTACCTGGTAGGTACATACATATAACGTCTCCAAATAAATGGATGTTGGATTGATTTGATAATGCCTCCCCCTTAAAACTATATCTTAGGTATCATTTTGAAGATTGTTGAATAAGGATTAAACAACTATGGTAAGTAGGTACCTACCTATTTTCTAAAGTTGCAATTTAAAGTAGGTACAGGTACCTACTTACAAACATAATCTAAATAAAAAAAATTTTGCACTTACACTGCATTGAGAACGCTGGTGATGATGGCATACTACTGATTTTATCCTCTTGTCCAAAACGGGGTGGTACCAAACAAGACAACATTGGAATGATCAATTTTTTGTATATTTTCACTTCAAATTTTTTTTTCCAATAACTTTCTTTTTTCAATTTATCTTTTAACTTTTTAATTTCTATTCCCACATTTTTCACTTAAATTTTTTTTTCATAATTTTCCTGCTTCATTAAATTTGATTTTGTTTCACTCCACCTTATCGAAGAAATAAAAAAAAACAACAACACAAACCACCACAACACTTGTGCGTAGCAGAAAAATAAAAAATGGATGAAGCGAGTTAACGATTCAAATAAAGTAAGGGAAGTGCGTTTTGTTCTAATGAATCTCAAATTTGTGTGTTGGAGGAGGAGTGAATATGGTGTGTTTTTTATTTTGTGGAGAAGTGCAGCAGGTTGAATTTTTCTGTTTTTTTTTTTTTTTTTTTTTTTTTTATAAAGGATCACTGTAACGTTCTTTTTTAGTTGATTCCATTGATTTATCCAAAAATGAATGTATTATTGTTAAAACTTATACATTTATCCAGCGAATGCATATCTAATAGGCATATCCTTTAATTCACAATAGACATTAGATTGTATTTTTTCATTTTAGTTTCCGACAGGTGCGCGTCTTGAATTATCATCAAGTATAAAACAAACAATTCACAATAGGAAGGTAAGTGTAATCACTGTTATTCACTAAACCCGCTCGATTAACAAATCCCATTCAAAAATAAATAAAATTCATTGAAAAGGTAGATAACTAACTTTTTTTTTGTATCTTTTGTGTGTTTATGTTTTGGGATGAATGTTTCTTTTTGTTTTTATTTTTTTTTTGTTTGCGTAAATACCGCTTGTTGAAAAAGCACGTTGTTGATGCCGCGACGTTCTGGTCGCTACTATATTCGTTTGGTAATTGTATTGTGGAAAAAAGCGCCCGCCGCCGCCGTCGACAACACCGTGTGTTTTCCCCGAAAGTATCTGAGTATCTCTGAATAAACACAAAAGAACAGCAGCCAGCAGCAGGAGGACACACAACACAACTCAGTCAGAATACGATACGAAGAAAAAAAAATCGTAAAACGCTTTTTCTACCCTCAACTTACTCACCGAGTGGATGATTTCTATATTCCGTACGATGAACGGAGAAACGAACGTAAATAAAGCAACACACAAAAAAAAAATAAAGAACCAAGAACCGTTTTATAACAGAGAAAAACTCCCGTAACTCGCTCGATGTTAAAAAGAAGACTTCTTCTCATTGGTATAACGGTGTGTACCTCTAACGTACGTTATGTACCACGTACATACTGAGAATACCTAGGAAGGACAGATACTTGAGATTCACAACAAACATCGCATCTGAGAATCTCAATCTCGAATACTATAAGAACCGAAAACACGCTCCAGGGTTTGTTCTCACTCAGTTTCTATACGGATCGGACTCGCGGACGGATTGACAACAATCCACAACTACACGGTTATGTGTGCGATATAGAAAAGATACACTCCAACTGTACTCTCTGAGTGTAATTTTGTCGAACGATGCGATATGAAATGATGACGATGACGACAACACAAGTACCGTAAGTAAGCAAATGGTTGGGGGATGATTATAAGATGCGTACAATAATAAGTAGTGTGTGTGTGTGTCTGTGTTTACACGAAGGTAGATTACCTATGTACTTGCTGTACACTCCTCCTTATGAACTCGTATGTAGTTGAGTTTATACCTACTTCGAGGATTTGAGCTTGGAGATAATAACCGAGCCGTACACGTACCCATATACAATTTTGTTTCTACCTCTAGCTACAACCTGAAGATGTAAACTTTCCGTTAGTTTCTACAATCGCATCCACCGCACAATCAGGGGTAGTTAAATAATGTGTCTCTGTTATGTACACGAATTGAGTGAGAATTATACGGATTTCTCCTTTCCTGTACCGGCTCGGCTATTGAATAAGGAGAAGTTAGGTAGTTTTGATTTTTGAGTGGAAAACTGCAAGTTCGTCGCACCCTCTTGTAAGGTTAAATAAAATTTGTGGAGTGGGTGTTCGCTCGAATACTCGTATACGTTCGAATTGGAATCAAATTGAAGAACACCTTTTGTACGGATTGATAAGGTGCTTATTCAGGGGAAAGCCGATTTGAGTGTGTTTGTGTATTTAAATGTATTTAGGGAAAAAGCTAAAGTTGGAAGATTGAGAGATGCTGCCACTTTACCAGTTGGTTCAATTAGAGATGTTTTCTGTGTTGAGTATTTTTGAGAGAATGGTGGGTAAGTAGGTAGTTGTAATTTATTTAAATTAATGTTAAATACTGAAATTTTAACAGATTATGTTAAATAAAAGTGGGGCGGAAAAGAGTTCATTTGGGGGATGAATATTTATATTGTTTGAGTGAAATATCATTTAGTATCTGAGGCTGGAGAGAGTAGGTATCATGTTTTGGTTTTGGTTTTGGTCTGCTTATGTATAGGTAGAATAAACTTATTATTTTTTTTTCGTCTCTTACAAAATGTAACATTCGTGCGTAGTTGCACTTGCTACCATATGGCATTTTCAGACTGCCTGTTGAAGCATTGAGTTAACATTATGGCAGGAGCAGTTCACTTTTTCGTTGTATTTTTTGGTGGAAGGCTGGATCTTGGAATTGGATCCAAGGCAGGTTTACCTAGGTTAAATGTGTAGGTATAGGTATCGTAATAGCTAGGGGGTGGGAGTTCTGATCCCAAAAAGCGAAGCAAATTGCTCAAAAAAATTAAGTAGTGCCTACCCACCTAACCAGATTTCCAAAAAGTGTGCCTAGTATAAAAAAGAAACTAGGTCCTCTGGTACCTATCAAATACTTATCTTTAATCACTAACTGCCTACGCTTATTCCACGAATTTATAATAAACCATGGAATAAGAGTAAAGCTACGGGCTAAAATCTTCCAATAATAAAAACAAAATGTTCCTATTCCACGAACATTTTTGTTTTAAAAAATGGAAAACTTAAATAAAAGAAGAAAAAAGAGTGAGAACTGGAGTAGGTAAGGAGGTATAATAACGACAAAGTAAGTTTTTAAAATAAATCTGTTAGCACCAATACAAATCAAAAGAAAAATAATGCTGGACGCAAAACAAAACCAGTAATGGCTGATTCTCGAATAATTGCAAATGGTTTTAGTATCAAGGACATATTATATTATATTTATTCAAAATTAAATTGCAATCTTCACATACTTATATTTTTTAATTTCGGAATAAATTTTACACATCTGATTTTTATTCCACCTGCTTCGGTGACGTTTAGCTTAGTAAACGTCAGTTTGTAAAAAATATGTTTTATTAATAACATTTTGCCCGTACTAGCCCGTGGCGTAATGGTTAATCCGTTAGACTGTCATGCCAGAGGTCTGGGGTTCAATACCAGCCGCTTCCACCTTAAGTTTTTTTCGGAGCTACTACCTCTTGCGAGGAAGTGACAAATCCTCCAAGAGTATCTCTTGTCATAGAAAAGTGTCGCTCACCTTAGCCGCACGGTTGCCACTCCCAAAAAAAATCCCTACCAAAATTATCAAAATAACCTACCAAACCGAATAAAAACCTACCAAAGCTAAATTTGAACACAAAACCTAAACTTTTTTTTTGAGAAAAGAAGTAATTCATATCTACCTTCATGTTTCCTTTATTAGCTTAATCTAAGATAAATGTTTTCCACACCAAAATGACAATCATAAATAATTAGGGATTCTTAGGGCCAGTTGTACAAACGTGACTCAAAATTTTATCCGTGGTTCAGCAATTTTAACTCGCCGATTTAACTGAGGTTTAACGATAGTTCAAGTTTCAAGTATGCTCTAATAGCCATACATCATGCCTGAACCATCGTTGGAACAAAGTTAATCCGCCAAAATTTTGGTGAGTCAAAATTCCTGAACCATCTCGGATCAATTTTTTTACAACTGGTCCTTAATGTTCAAAACTTATTCAATTTCACGTATAATTTTTTTTAAGCCAGTTTATGGATCGAGGCAGAGTCAAATTTTTATACAAAAAAATAGCATTTGTCCCAGGCGTAAAAAATACAATAAAATTAAATGCAATTATTTAAGCGAAAAGGAGGAAAGAAATTTGTTTCGAGTTAAATATATTTCGACGGACTTATTTAAACCAAATATAAAACAGAATGTATTTTCTTTGTACACCTTTTGACGCGCTAGATTTATTGGTTTTTCATTTCGGTTTGGATTTTACTTCGCATTGATGTGTAAACTAGTCTTTATGTAGTTATTTGAAAAACATAACATACAAAAACTGAATATATGTACCTACATTAATTAAATAACTCTTGTGGGCTGTATTCCAACAGTATGTCATTTGTTAAAGAGTGGTGATCTGGTACCCAATTCAATTATAGTTATAGTTGTATGTACTGGTTTACGATCAGTGTTGTTGTAATGCGAAAATAAATTTAAAAAAAATGCCCAACCTTTTCAAAAGATTTGTTTGTTATTTTACAGGATATGTAGGTACATATGATGTAGAAAATAATAAACAAATTATTGATCTACATACATCACACATTTCAATAAAAAATATGACAAAAACAGGAAATAATTCAAAATAAATACAATTTAAATAGATGATGTATGATAAATATGTACATATGTAGTTGTAAAAAACCTACCTAATCGAATAAAAACCTACCAACCTACCAAAGATGAAAAAACCTACCAAATTTGGTAGGATCCTACCAAAACGGCAACCGTGCTTAGCCGTTCGGATTCGGCATTAAACTGTAGGTAAGTCGCTAGGCCCTGGTTCTTCATGAGCCGTTTGTGCCACCAAATTTATTTATATATTTAATAACATTTTGCACTTAGTCCACGGAACAAAGTCTAAACGTTCGCTGTTCCACGTTTATTAATTTGCTTGTAACTAATCACTAAGGCCAGTTGTACAAACTTGGTTCAATAATATTCAACTCATGGTTCAGCAAATTTTAATTTACCGATTTCGGAGGAATAACTGAGTTCCAACGATGGTTTAAGGTTCAAATAGGTAGGTATGTGATAATAGCCGAGTAGGTACCTACTTGCCTGAACCGTCGCTAAACCTCAGTTTATCTGCCGAAATCGGTGAATTAAAATTCCTGAACAACGGATCAATATTTGAACCATGATTTGTTCAACTGGCATCAATATTAGGCGTATAAATCTTTCTATTTTTTTCTGATGCATTCTGAAAAGATGAAGAATGGTTTTATATGTTTCAGCTTGTAGGGTAGGTGTACCAGTATCCAACCAGTTTGGTAAAAATGATCAGTAATATAAGAGTTCTTGATACTCTGCATGTCAAAATAAAATATGCAATTTAATTCAGGCTTATTTTATCTCTTATTAAAATTTAGCAAATCTCAGCTTCATAGATGTAGAGGTAAAAACACGTTCCGACGTTATAAAATTATTTATTTTATTGAAATATTCAAATTTAAGTAATTTTATTTGAAAATTTGCTTAAGTTTAATATCAAGAAATTTAGAGCCGATTTTTTAATCATCAGTTAAAAATATTCAGTTGGCTGTCAGAGGAATAAATAGGAGCAAATTTTTGCTTTATCTAAAGAATAAGTACTAACTGATGTTTAACTGACTATTGAAAATTTGGCCCTTAGTGTTGAAATATGTGTTGTCTGTTTTAGATTTCAAGTTTCGCCATATTTCCCCTCCTCTTTAGTGATCTTCTTCATTAGATTGGAATATCGTAAGAACTCAAGGAATTGCCAGACACGTGATCCTACATTTATGTAGATTTTTTAGGTTTTCCTGAATTAGAAACTTTGAAGTTTATTCACACTTACAAAAGTTTGATTAGTGTCTTGGATTGTAATCAAAAGGAGTGAAGTAAAAACGTTTGTTGTAGAGGTGTTGGGTGTTCATTAATTTTTGTTATAATTTTTTATTAAAAGAAATACATACCTACTTTAAATAATAATACAAATGATGAGAATTTAAAAATTTATTTTAAGTCGGCCATTAATTGGAACCTTACCGCCATATTATTCACTCGATACATCCAGATTTAAATTTAAATCCAGATGAATTTACATTGAATTTGTATCATTTACATCCAGATTTAAGTTTTAATCTAGATATAGTGAGTGAATAATAAGCCTATACTTACGCCTGTAACGGGCCAAGTGGCTGGGTAGTAGATTATTAATTGATGACCTTTATATTTATGCACGACATAGTAGAATATATAAGGTAAATGCGCTAAGTTTTAGTATCCGGCCACAATGTTGCATCCTGTAATTAAAAAAAAAATAATCATGAAGTTTTATAAAAAAAAAAGAAGCACGTCTTCTGAAAATGCATTTTCTTTATAAAAGTAATTTTAGTTTTAATTGCGTAAAAGTATTAATTTTTCGTATTTGATCAAGAATTGTTAAAAAAAAATTCTAAAAACAAATAATGCTGAATCCTATATAACCAGACGAATTAATTATCCAACGCAAAAGTATAAGAAAAGGCGTTAAGTGGCCGGTTATTACCTTTACCTTTATTACATTTACCTACCATTTCTAGATTCAAAAGCTCAAATAATTATAATAATTATTATCTTCATAACAAAAGTATGTTTTCCTTAAATTTGACTTCCAACCGTTATTTTGTGGCTCCAAAGATCCTATTTGTACCAATTAAGTAGTAGATTTCATTACTTTTAATTTTTATTTTTTCACAAACTAAAAGACGGGCATCGAATATTAAAAACAAAAATACTACTTAGGGCCATTTGCTGAAACGAAACTTAAATATTTAAGTTCAACATAAGAAAGAGCTTATGTGACAGTTTATTCTGAGGAAAAAGCAGAACATAGGCGTTTAAGTTGAACATAAATATTTAAGTCTCGTTTCAGCAAATGGCCCTTAATAACGTAAAGTAATGAGCAAAATTAGTTTCAACACAATTTTTATTAATTTTTTTTCTTCAAAATTTTGAGTTTAAAAATAAATTTTATTTACTGTACTCTCTCAAATAATTTGAATTAAAAACATAATTAAAGAACGGACTTCTGACTGTAAACAAAAGTATAGCATGACAATGTAAGTGTTGCCATTGTTTGAGTCGTTTTTTCCTGCCTTAACGGGGGGAAATAGACCCCTTTGCCACATACGATTTTGTTCTTGGCTTCACTCAGCCTACACACTCTAACTTTTTGTCACACCTTAGGTGAATAACCCTGTACCTCTGTATAAAGAAAAAAAAAAGCCTTATAACCCTACCTAATGCTCTTAATGGTACCTATGAAATATTAAAGTTAAGTTATTTACATATTTTCAATACGTTTTAGGTAGGTACTTCTGTTTTGCAAGTCAGCGCCGTGGTTAGCTTATCGGACTAGTTACTGATAAACAGAAAGTCTCAGGAAATATTTTTTGTCTCTCGAGGCTAAATGATACATAACTGTCAAAAGCCTAGCTGATTTTTATAGTAACACCTGCTAGTCTCTTGTTGGGATCAACATCATGCGTTACTTTCAAGAGACTCATCAAAAATAAAAAGTTATATTTGTTTCTGTACAAAGCATTATCTTTAAATTAAACATTACCTTTAAAATAAATAAATAAACCGTCAACCAATTTTGTTTAATAAATTTGATAGAATAAAACACATGTCTGTAAATTGTGCAGTTAAAAAAAAATGGCAACAATAAAATCTTTTCTAAAAAATTGATGGACTCATTCGAAAGAATATCTACTTTTTCGACAGCCCTGGATAAATCAAATAAAGAAGCTTTGTATGGAAAGTAGTAGAACTTACCCATAGATACTCTCTACTTGTTAATAAACAATCACAATCACAACCACCTGTGATGTAGATGTTTCGAATGTGATCGTCACTCGCGAGAACCATTATAAATAAATAAATTTTATGGCACAACAGCTCATGAAGAACTTGGGCCTAGTGACTTACAACTCTCAACCATTCCTGTGTGCGTGTCTGCAGGAATGGAGGGGACCTACAGTTTATTGCCGAATCCGAACGGCTAATGAGCGGCACTTTTCTGTGACAGGAGATACTCTTGGAGGATTTGTCAATTCCTCGCAAGAGGCAGTAGCCGTTTTTTCTTTTAAATAAATAGGTGGCGGAGGCTGGGGCTCGAACCTTAGACCTCCGGCATGACAGTCCATCGCACTAACCATCAGGCCACGGCTACTACGCGAGAACCATTGTTGCACTTAAATTGTTGATTTTAGTTTTTAAGTAAGTCAACTAATTTAAAAATGGGAAACTTACCTTATCCATCCTCAAGATATTTTTGTTGTTATTTCTTATTTGTTATTTCTATTAAAATACATTTTCATGCACCTGTTTAGGTATCGGTAGTTATTTGTATTTGTAACTATTTCTTTATTTCACAGATACAACATCTTTATTTTTCTTCTCAATCCCAATTAGGTAGGTATTAAAAAAAGCTCTCTTGAGGAATTTTCACACCACCACCGTTATACAAAAATACAAAAGCTACCATTTTAAAAAGTAGGTGGAGCTTGTCTTTGACCTCTGTCAATGTACAACAATCATCAGGTTATTTTGGTTTTCTCTTTTATGCGCCATGTTCGTGAGAGATTCACCCACGTGAACGTGAGAACACCGACATCAGATACTATATATTTGTTTCATTTTTTACTATATTACTCCTTCTTACCTCTGCATAGTTTTTTATTATTTTTTTTTTATTTCCAGAGACAAAATGTGCGCACCTGCCATTCTTGATTCTTTGTTTTTGAAATTGTTACAAAGGTGGAAAGAGAAGTAGGTACGTCACCTACTACGTGTGTATATTTTTATTAATAGGGGAGACATCTTAACAAGTGAAAATGCATTGGCGTAGATTATCTGATTGGGAATTATTTTTTAGGGGACGAAGTACCTTACCTACCTAAGTACGTAGTTATAATTTTAATGTTTCTTTTTTCTTATTGTGGATTTATGTTGGTACCTATGCAGGTGGTATATCAATGAACCGAACTGAAAATTAATTATTCTCATAGGATTTTCGGAGGAAAAAATGAAAAAAGCACTTTATGTTTTCTACATTAGCCTGTATAGGAATAACAGGGGCAAGGAGGTCTACACTACAAGGAGGGCTGGAGTACAACAGCCAAAAGTGCATTTCGATTTAAGGAAATGGACTCTTGGAAGCACATTACCTACGGTCATGGGCTTATCTGCCAAAGATACGCCGGACTTGATGTGACCACTGACTACGTATCATCCGTAATAGATTTTAGGAAAAACTTCTGGGTTTTAATACCGGAAAGGCATGGTTGGAAATCCAACTCACTACTCAGTGAACAAAGTATCCCCTTCTACACTGATGGGTCAAAAATGGAAGTATAGGAGCTGGGGCGTTTTGTGAAGCTCTTAATACCTATTAGAGAATCATATAAACTCCCAGATGAGTGTAGTGTCTTTCAGGCTGAGATATATGCTATTGGAAAGGCAGCCGAAATTGTCCACAGGAATAAATTGAGCTCATCAGAGATCACATTCTTCATGGACAGCCAAGCTGCTATCAAAGCAGTACCCAGAGTGAGACCATAAGATCCAAGCCAGTATGGCTAGAGACATACTGAAAAATATTTGCAATACTAACCAAGTCAAACTTTGCTGGGTTCCTGAACATAGCAATACAGAAGGGAATGGCAAAACAGATGCACTGGCAAGGAAAGGGTCAATGTCATACAGAGACAGTATTAGTAGTAGCCATTTAGATACGGGACCAGACGTTCCGATCGGCGTTATCAAAAGGAAGATAGGCCTAATAACGAAAGAGCCAGAAGTCAATAACTCCTGGTTATTCAGGAACGATTGCGCCATCTCTCGAAGTTTATGGCCTAGAATTTATGAAAAGGAAACTCAGTATATTTTATCGCTGAGTAAAAAGAATATTTGAACCTGATAGGTGTACTGACGGGACATTCTGCCCTTAGCATAATGGCCACTAGATCTGGTGTATACGCACCCGATTTCTGTAGAAGCTCTCAGGATGTTGAAGAAATAGAAACCATTAAACACCTGCTCTGCGACTGCCCTAACCTCCCAACAAACTGCCTACGTTACATTGGAGACAGGTTTGTTGGAGAGCTGGACGAGTTAGCGCAGGTCTCAATGTCAAACATGAGAAAATACATAGAAAGCACGGGCTGGTTCGTAAATGAAATGAATGTCAACCCGATAGTTTAGGTTTTATCTCTGTTATAGGGGATCACAGTGGACCGACGTGTACGCCAGGGCCTCAGAGCTGAGCACGCCCCTCCTAACCTTACCTAACCTAAATTTGATGGAAATTGTAGATAGATTCAAAGAAAGTTTGGGCATTTTGTTGACGAGAAGGTTCAATTGTTTGTTGGAAGGTTTCTGTTTAAGCTCTGCACTTTATTAAACTTCGATTTAATCGGTGTTCGAATTGTTCATCGGATTTTTTCGAAGTTTGGCATATTTTGCGGTGCTTGTAGTCTCGCAAATTAAAAAAATTTAGCTAATATAAAAATAAGTTTGATAGCGCGACAGCTTGGGTCCTAGTGACTTCCAACACTCAACCATAACTGTGTGCGTCTCTGCAGGAATGAAGGCGACCTACAGTTTATTGCCGATTTCGAACAGTGAAGGTGAGAGGAATTTTTTTATGAAAAGAGATACATAGATACTCGTGGAGGATTTGAAAATTTCTCGCAAGAGCCACTTCCCGTAAAAAAACATTTCTGTTATACCGACAATCGACTTGATGCACTGATAAGTCTTAAAACTGTAAAAAATGTCTTGCTTAATTATACCTAACTTCTATGTGTATGTATTTTATTGGCAAAATTAGTTTCCATACTTTATTTTATGGTAGAAAATGTCCGCACAACCTCAAAGATTTAATTCGAAATTGTTCTAGACCAATTTACCCAACCACAAGACCCTAATAACTTTTGCATCAAAAAAAAAAAAAAAAATGTAAACACTTTTTCACTCCCGCGCTTACTTTTGTTTAAACTTATTTACTGCTAATTAAAATTCAATTCAACCCTCGCAGTTCAATTGTTTTTCTAAGTTCCCAAAATAAAGAAAAACAATATTGCTACTTAGAGATATATGAGTACATGGACCAGAAATAGAAAACATGGGAAAAAGAGTCCTCGGAATCCCCAATTTTCTAAATAATAAGGTACCTATACCTAATCCTTCTCTACCAAATGCTTTGCCTTGTTTTGCTGGTCGGTTTTGAACTCGATTCTAAAAGTCTTAAGAGTTATCTAAAAATAACCACTATTTTGTGTCCTTTTAATTAATCCATATGTAACCGTTTCGGAACTCTTTTTTCTTCCCGTTCACACGATATATATTGTACAGACTATACACTACAGGGTTTTTGTAGGGAAGAATCATAGAGTTCCTGACATGAATCTCATGTTCTATGGTCACACATTAGATTTTCATTAAAATTTAAGACTTTTTGAATGTTTTTTTTTTTTGTGTTTGGTTTTGAAATTCGATTTATCGGATATAGTGAAAAATATATAAAGGGTGATGGTGCTGTTGATCCTTTCAATTTATACCGGTACCAGCACTTTGAAAATGTATAAACGCTCTAAATTTCTATTTTAGAAATTTAAGTAAGTAACATTTGGGATAATTACTGTGGGAACACAGATATTTTGCAAAATGAGTGCATTTATTGGATTTGACTTTATAGAAATCTCAAGCACGGGTAGGTGTTCTTTTTTTTGTCTTCTATATTTGGTTGGAAAAGGTGAAATGCGGGCACGAGCTACTGCGAAGAATCCAAATCCATCATATTCGGTTTTTATTTGATCAGCTGGGAATAGAAAAAAAGTAATAATATATCTATCATAATATCGGATTTCCTGGGCGACCCTCTCTCTATTCTGCATAGTGGCAGCATTAGCAAATCGTTAAAAGGGAAACTATACGTACGTATAACAGGATCAAATATGCATTTATTTTCATATGTATGTGCTTCAGGGGAGGGAAGCAATATGTAATCTATAGAAGTAGTATAATTTTGTATTAGGGTGACCTTACTAAGTTCCATTTAAAAATTTAAATTTAAATTACATAAAGGTATGTAACTTCAAAGAAATTGCAAAAATTGAAAAATTTATTTTATACCATATCCATTCCAAATACAGTAGAACCCGCTTAAGAGAAACCCGCTTATCTGAAAAAAAAACTCTCTTAAGTGAAAAAAAAACAAAAAAATTTAATCGCACAGAAAGAAAAATTTGCTGAATTCTTTCGTTTCTTCTTTATTTTTAACACCATTTTCACCACAAAAATGAAATTTGATATTTGAATTTCTGCTTATTTAACAAACGTTTACATTTACATTTTATAAACAAATTGCTTTATCCTCTCAAACATAAATCCAAAACAACATTTCAAAAAGCTCAAGAGGTATAGAAAACTACATTTTCATAATTCAAAGATAAATAAAAGACAAATACATTTGTTTTTAGCATTAATTATCCGAATTTTTAGATCAGCTTAAGTGAAATTCTTTTCACAAAAGAATCGTATATGGGTGGGGGTCTGAGAGGGGTCTATTATTTATGCTCAGCATAAATTCTTATGTGAAACTTGAATATCAAAGTTTTAATGGGTCTAAGTAGTAGGTATATATGTATTTGTTTCTAGTATTCAATGCTCTTATCAATTTCTAGTCAAAAATGAAAAATCAGATGAGAAAATTGAACATTGAAATCAGAAAAATCAGTAGATCTACTACTTTCGCAATGAAATACAAACGCCGCCAATGTCGGAAACTCTTAACCAAATTTTTTTTGCATTAGCCAGGTACGCAGTTCAAGCTAAACTAAATTTTATCTCTACAATCGTTTGCTAAGAGCACAAATGTCAAAATTTATCTGTGAAAGAATGCGTTGAGCATTATTTCGCGTGCTAAATTAAGTGGAGACTTTTTAAATTTAGCGCGTGAACTGCGTACTGCCTAGCTAAATGTCCTCGCTAAAATTTATCTTTGGAGGAATTTTGTATGGAAGATAAATTTTAGCGCGATCTGCGTACTAGGCTATTCCTTGGAATCGAACCTGGACCACAGCTGCCATTTCAAAATACTATGAGGACTATATTACATGGTTAGAGGCGAGTATTATGCGGGGAGTAAAAAAAAAACATTATCCTTTAACACTAGCTATATTATTTGGTTAAATATTTTAAAAATTTGTACTTAAAGGTAGGTAATATGTATTAGACCCTGGTTCCTCCATCTGTACTGTAATTAGTAATACAATCCACAAGTAATATAATCCACAGGAAGATTGCTGAGAAGTCATAACCTACAAAAATTGTATATCCCGTCCATAATCAAGATATGAGATTATGCACTGTGGAGATAGGGAAACAAAAATATTTTGTGAACACAGTCACAGAAATACAGAGTCGATATAAAAGTGTATACCTAAAGCGTTTTATTGGAACTTGTATTGCTGCGCTTGCTACAAATTACCAATAAAACGCAACTTTTATCACATGATAATATTTGCAAGAAATTTTATAAGAACTTTACATTTTTAACTAGTGCATACACTAGTCAAAAATGTAAAGATCTTTTACCACCATTATCAAAACTTATTCGCGATCTTGTTTATTTTAATTTTTTTTTTTTGTCATAAATATTAAAGAATTTTTACAAAACTCTTGGGATATTTTCGAGGGGAGTATAATACCATGGGAGTACGAGAATTCTTTAAGTATTCACTTCGGCAGCCCTGCCCAGTGCCCTGGACGCGCTGCTTTAATGAGTGTGTTTCTTTATTCATCCCGGTATGTCCAGAATATTCGGAATACGAGTTTTGCGTTTCTTTATTTCACGAAACATTCCGGATAAACTATTTTGGTGTTTCTTAATTCATTCCGGAACGTTTGGAATGCATTCTTTTTATTCCATGTGAACTGTGGAATAAAAAGAATAGAAAAAGAATACTGGGCGCGTTCAGTATAATTGACGCTCTCAAACTCAATTATGGCAGATTCACATTGGTGTTAATTATTGAAAAACAGCATAATACCGCGAATAAATGTACCAGAGTATAAATTTTATGCATTTAATGTAAAATTTACTAAACTTTTGACTTTGAGAATACATAAATATCCAAAATAAAAACATTTATTTCTTCAATTGTTTTAACATTTTACCGAACAACTGGATTGCCATTCTTTTTGTTCTAGTTTTGTTTCTTTATTCATTCCATTCTGGATATTCTGGATAAACATTTCGTCTATTCCATCCATTCTGTTCCTTATCCGGAATAAATAAAGAAACACAATAAATGTATATTAGTTTTGCTGATCATAGAGAATAATAGTTTATATTAATAAGTACTCGTTACCTCAAGGAGGGCAGAATAATAATGTTACGTTGGACAAAATTTGATATACAAAAATAATATCGGCCACTTTTGTCAAGAAATTGCAAGTTATGATCCGCAACCGATTTTTATAGTTTTATTAGTCAAATGGAAATCTTCTTAGAGTGAAACACTGAACAGCTTTGATTCTTCTCACATACGTTTATTGACAAAATAAAAATAATAGGGCCCATAAGTTTGATCCTATCCTTTAGTTTGAAAAATATAACTGAGAGAAAAAAAGAGTATGAGAAAAAGTTAATTTGTAGTCGACAACACTGACACAATAGTAGTAGTAATTAGAGGGTCCTGGAGCAGCGGCTCGGCGGCTAAAGTGGGCGTATGGGCGTGGTAGTGGGCGTAGGGCGTGGCAGGGTGGGCGTGGTCGATATTGAGCTTTGGGGGCGTGGCAGTGGGCGTATAGGCGTGTCAGTGGGCGTAAGGCGTGGCAGGGGTGGTGGGCGTGGTTAATATTAAGCTTTAGGGGGCGTGTCAAGTGGGTGGAGCTTTAGTGGGCGTATTAGAGGGGTGTAGGGTGTGGCAAAAATTTGTGATTTTAGGGGTGTGTCAAGTGGGTGGAGCTTTAGCGGGCGTATTAAAGGGGTGTAGGGTGTGGCAAAAATTTGTGATTTTAGGGGTGTGGCAAGGGGGTGGAGGGCGTTGCAAGTGAGAGGAGCTTCTTGGGGCGTGTAAAGGGCGTTTTTAATATCCCTGGCGGCTCAGCGGCTCATTGACTTGGCGGCTCCGCGGTTCAGCGGCTCATAGTCTTGGCGGCTCAGTGACTCAGGTTAAGCAAACATAACCTTAGAACCCAAAACGCAACGAAAAAACAACATAAAACCAAACGTTATAACCCAAAACGAAACCTAATTATGTCTCGTTAAGAACCTCATGTTGAGTACAAAAATAAAAAAACAGATAAATATTTTTCAAAAATAGTGCAATTTATTTATTTATGTTCACTTGGTTTTTTCTTATCACTCTTGTACATATAAACCCAAAAGCTTATTCAATGGAATGCAGTAATTAAAATGAAATGGTTTCAATGCTATAGATGAATCAGGAGACCAGCATGCATTTAGAAGCATATCACTTTCATTTTTAGTTAAAGAAAGGTAGTTTTTGATTGTTGTTGTAATCCCCACATTTCTATTGTAATCAATTTCCTTACCATTAAGTTCATTACGTAATTCATCAAAAAGAAAAGCCATTGCATTGTTTACAAGTTTTGTGCTGATGATTTCTTTTCCATCTGATGTCGATAATGATCCTTCAATATATAAAAAACTTTCCGAAGGAAAAACATTAAGATTTTGGTGTTGGATACAAATCTGAATGATATCATTTCGTTCAAAATTGTTTTGATATGGTGAATAAGTATGGTATTCATATTTAGAAATACTTTCACTGATTTCAGGATCCTGGAAAATGTTCAACATATTTCAGCTTTATTTCACTCTTTTAAGATGTAACATAATGACTGTAAAAAGTCTTTATTCTGTTTTGTTAGTTGATGTGTTACCACTGCTGAGTTCGAAGCTTGATTGAGTAATGTATGGTTTTCTACAGTGTTTTTTTTAGTTTAGTTTAGTTTGTTTATTTCATCGAACAGAGAATACATAATTAATATATTTCCTTAAGATTACTAGATACATTTTAAGGACTATTAAGGGCACCTATAATAAATAATAACTGCTGCTTAAACATAATATCTCTATTAATAGAGTTGAAAAAATCAACATTATTACAAATAGCGTTAGCTTCTCTTAAACATCTTGTTAAAGGCTCATTAAGGCCATAATTCGATCTATGAAAAGGTTCAAGGAATAGACACCTGGATCGCAGACACCTCGAAGGAGCATAAATCTCAACCAAAGACAATAAAAAATGGCAATTGATATGGTTATTTAATATGTCCCTCACAAACATAACCGAAAAATATTTACGACGAACTTCGAGCTTGAGTAACCCAAATAATAGACAACGTGAATCATACGAGGGCATTCGAATATTCCAATGCAAACGATGAACCAATGTTCTTGTAAAACGTTTTTGAATATTTTCAATCCTTTCAGAAGAAGTTTTATAATAAGGGTTCCAAACTATCGAACAGTATTCCAAAACGGAACGTACAAAGGAATGAAACAGGGATCTTAGTGTATATGGGTCAGTGAACTCTTTAGAATTCCTCGATATAAAACCGAGCATGGAATTAGCTTTAGATACGATGTAGTCGATATGAAGGTCAAAGTTTAATTTTTGATCAAATATGACACCGAGATCTTTCATTTCAGTTATTCTAAGTAGTGGTGTATCATTAATTTTATAAGTGTAAAACACAGGGGATTGGTTACGGTAGTAGGACATAACTTGGCATTTTGAAACATTAAGAAAAAGACAATTTTTTGTACACCATGCCCCGAGACGGAAAAGGTCTTCTTGAAGGAGAATGCAATCGGAAAGGGAATTTATTTGGCAATAGATTTTTAAGTCATCCGCAAACAAAAGTTTACCAGAACAACGGATATGGAGTGGAATGTCATTTATAAGGATTAAGAATAGGAGAGGGCCCAGGTGGCTTCCTTGAGGTACACCGGAGGAAACATTGATTTGTTGAGACTTTGTATTATTTATATGGACAAATTGAATACGATCACACAAGTATGAGTGGAACCATTTTAAAATACTGGAATGGAAACCTAAGTCCTTTAACTTGTTTATTAAAATATAGTGGTTCACTCTATCGAAAGCTTTGGCAAAATCAGTGTAGATAACATCACATTGCGATCCATAGAGATTTATAGAGAATTGAATTGATTATATTTTCATATACAATCATGGTGCCGGCTGTAAATGCAATCGAACTGTTATTTTTTCACCTCTAAAATTGATATCCTTTCCGTCTTGGTCAACGAACTTTAAGCACAGCGATGTTATTCGTTTGACGTTCACAGGTAGATAAATAAAATTTCTTGGAACTTCTATGATTTTATAGCCTGGACTTACTTTAACAGCAAATTCATGTAAAATATGCGCCATTTGATTATTAATATATGTTCCATCTATGATATTACATTCAATGCGTATGGCATTAACTCTATTTATGTCAACGTAAAGATCTGATTCATGCAATTTATCAGATTTCAGTATTTTCTTGCTAAAGCCTAAAAGAGATCCAATAGAATTCGCTTGAGAGAAGTCAATGTTTTCCGAGCTGAAAATTTCACATTTAAGAGTGTTGTTATTTGCTGTGATTTTAATTTCGCTTCTTTTGATGCTTTTCTTTTTTTTGTTAATATCAACAAGTTTTTTTTGAATTATCTTATTTATATCTTCTATCTCATATGAACCCATAGGAAGCGAGATAACATTATCACCTACATGTAGCAAATTATTAAACTCATCTACATTTGGTATAGAGTTATATGTTTGAAAATCTATAAGCCCACAATGGCCTAATCGATAATTTTATATCATTTTTATAATTTAAAATACTTTTTTGGTCATTAAACCAATTAAAGGGCCCCTACAGCCTCTCCTGTCGAATTTACCCCTATATAACCACTGACATTTTTGTAGATGAGAAATGGGGCTATAACTTTGTAGAATATTGTTTTTCGATATTTCGAAATTTTTTATCATGTTTTGCATTTTGAAAAATGAAAATCGATTTGATGACGGCTTTCCGACCCCTTTTCGTATAGAATGCTTCCCTTTCACGCAATAATTTCTTCACACAATTAAAGCTTGACATTTCATGATTCTTTTAAGACCTTAACCTAATCGATCGGACGTATAGTATAGAAGTTATGAATTTTTTAATCGAACAATATCAATTGATTTTTGTGATTTTCATAAAATAACTGTCATCTCCCACTGGTCGATGATGGTTGACAATGAACGAAACAGGCAATTTTAATGCATTTTAATCGATTTCCTGATTGGCTTTTAATTAAGATTGTGAAGCTTCTAGAGGTCGTACAGATTCAAATGAGGTATCAAAATGTTTGTCGTTAAACGGACATGCGATTTAAAGAAAAACTAAAATAATCGGTGCACTCAGCGATAAGTAATTAACGAATTTATTCAAGAAGTCAATATTTACCGCTATTTCTGTCTAACGATATTAAAAAAATAAAATTTAAATGCAAATCGATTAAAATTAATAAATCCTATCATATGTGAAAATTTCAACTCCCTACTCCTACTCTATAAAAAGATAATCGAAAAAAAACTTAAAAAATTGATTTGCTCATTTTTTTAAACTCAAATATCTCAGCTTAACGGCACTTTAGAAATTTTAAATTTTCCAAAAATATCAAAATCTATAAGTTCTATAGGATCCAAAAATTTCAATTTTTTAGATACATCCATTAAAAAGATAAAAAATAAAAACCATCAAAAAATAAGCCGAAAAAATTGCGTCTTTTCAAAAATTCCCAACGCCCACAATACCACGCCCACAAAAAATCCCTGATACATGGATAACCTTTTTTTTTATCTTCTTTCAATCGCCGTAATTCTCAAATCAATCAAACAATCTCCTGATTTATTAGAATTATTTTGTCAAACATCGATTTTTGCATTTTTGAGTTTCAAACAACTTTATTTCCGAAAATAATTTTTCTAAAATTTTTTCCCAAAATATGTCAATCTAATTTTTAAAAAATCTATCAAACACAAAAAAAAATGAAATCTCTATCTCATTCCGTTTAGAAAATAGAAAACCGACTTTACTCTACATTTACCCCTATTTACCCTATTAATTTTGAGAATTTCAAAAAATCCCTTCTTAGTGGAGTTCTACATATATAAGGCTATTTAAAAATTTTTTATATATATATATATCTATAACACAAAAACCTGTAGAATGATGAGTAAAAATTATGAATGAGTCAGTCAGTGAGTGGCCAACACTTTACTTTATAATATAGTAAAGTAAAATAAAGTAAATTAAAATTTTAGATTATTATAATACATATTCACACATCACACCATATCCATAAGAAAAAAACAAATCCATCCATACCTACCTATCTGGTCAGAATATTGTTGTGCGTGATTGTCTGCTCTCTGCAACATCGTTTGCGATTAAAAAAGAGTACAAGAGTAGGTATAATTAAAATTCGAACGCCGAATTTGGTGAAGAGAGCTTACTAACACATTCAAATTCATTTACATGAATGACATATGATGCGTTTTTTTCAAGCATGTGTCCTCATGTGTATGGTTATTTTTCTATGAAACAATAAAAATTAATAGGTATCCTATTTTACTAGCATACGGTACTTTCTTATGACAAGTACCATCGAAAAATTGATATAAATTGACTGCAAACGGGCTAAACTATTTAGTATACTTATTACAGCGGGAGTGCTAACGTTCAAACTTTAAAAAAAAAAATATATTTACAGTCATTTATATGAAAGTTTTTTCAAAAAAAAAAAAAAAAGATCTTTTTATTTGTGTGTGTCATATAAAATTTTAAAAAGTGCTATCTTCTGAAAAACAAATTTTAACCATATATTTGCATTGAGATATTTACTCGTAAAAGTTTATCGTTTTAAAAGACTTATTCGTTCGCGAGTGTTACATAAAAAAAAAAAAAAATCTTGATTTATTTTTTTAATTAAATAAAAAAGAAACAAGTAAAAATGGATGATTTCACCTGTGTCATTTGCAGCAGTAAATTTGCTCATGCATGTTCACTTAAGAGACATGTGAAAGCTGTTCATGGGGATACAATTAGATGTCCTCAATGTGATAAGGTATACACCCGGAAGGACTCAATGTTGAAGCACTTCCGTAAGAAGCATATAATCATTTCCTCTTCTAATACATTAATTGAACAGCCTGCTAGTAATAAAAGAAAACAACCCGAAACCAGCAATGATTCCTTGACTCCACCACATACTTCATCGAAAAAACGCAAATGTGAGACCTGCGAAATAGATGTGAGCACTGCTGAATGGCCCCACCACATAAGAACTAATCTACATAAAAGAAACAGTAGAGTAGCAGTTTTCGACACCCCATTTTCAAAAATAAGGCAATGCTTCCAAGGTAATGTTGAAACCTACTCATGTAAAAACACTGATGAGGGTCTTATCGACATTAAGAAATTTTTGGAAAAATGTAAATGCGATTTACTCAATTTGCTTAAAAACTCCTTGGAGACGAAAGGTAGCGTCAAATTTAGTATTGAACTATTTGCCGAGCTCATTAAATTTATGACAGCACCTACCGGTGAACCGGAAGATTGTGAGGTTAGCTTAAAATCCTTTAAGTGTCCGATGCAAATAGCTCTGGATAGCAATGATTTGAGAGGAATTCTGGAAAACATGGGCGAGATTATTACAATCAAAAGTGAAGAGTTTCAGGAGAAAGATTCTGGGTGGACATTATTTTCTATTAGTCATATAGAAATTAATATAAATGAGTATAAACCTTTAAGAGGATCAAGTTACCTGAGTCTCCCAAAAAGCATTGAATTGAAAAAGGCCTGTATCAATGTAAAGAACAATGATATATACTGCTTCAAATGGGCGGTTATATCAGCTCTCTATCCTATGGTTCAAGATGCCCATCGACCTCAAAAATATCAGATAGCCAATGTGGAAAACGAGGTGATTACCATAGCAAATGGAGCTATTATCAATTTTAAAAATTTGATTTTTCCATTAAAAGTCAAAGACATTTCTGCTTTTGAAGATCTCAACCCTTCAATAAGCATAAATGTATTTGGAGTTGAAAAAGATGATGTCGGCTCGAAATATGTAGTTGTAGGTCCTTACTACAATGCCAAAAATATCCGTGAGCATCATATAAATTTGCTACTACTTCAAGAAGGGGATTGCAGTCATTACGTTTGGATAAAAAATATGTCCAAATTGATCGGAAGCCAAATAAATTATGGTAAACGAGCAGTAAAAATGTGCAATGCATGTTTACAATCGTTTAACACCGATGAGGCATTCGAAAAACATGGATCAGAATGTAACAAAATCGTAACAACTCTCCCCAATGCCACAAACAACATCCTGGAGTTCAAAAATCAATGTAGGTCGATGGAAGTACCGTTTGCCGTGTACGCGGATTTTGAGTGTATGCTCATGAATATTGCTAGCTGTCAACCTGATGCATCAACATCAACAACAACAGCAATTAAGAAGCATGTACCCATAGCAGTGTCCTATTTTATCAAATGCTCATTTGATGAAACATTGAACAAGCTATTTAAATATACCGGTGAGTTATTTCTTTTGAGATTAAATGTATATATGTATTATAAGAATTTTGTTTGATAATAATTATTATAATTATGCAAATATTATTTATTTATTTATAGGTGAAGATTGTGCTAAAGTTTTCATTACAAACTTAGTTCAAGACGCTAAGCACATTCATCGAGAACATCTAAGCAAAAAGATACCGCTCAATATGTCAGTTGATGATGAGAGACGGTTTCAACAAGAAACAAGATGTCATATATGTAAGCATCCTGTATGGGGCAGCGTTAAAGTTCGAGACCACAATCATTTGACTGGACACTTTAGAGGAGCAGCGCATTCTAAATGCAACCTAAGTTATAAGGTACCTAAGTTTATTCCTATATTCTTTCATAATTTGACCGGTTACGACTCCCATTTATTCATTAAAGAGCTGGGCAATATCAGTGGGGGGATTAATATTATTCCTCTTAATAAGGAGAAATATATTTCTATATCGAAAAAAATTTTAATAAACAGGGAGCAGAAGGAGTTTTTAGAGCTAAGATTCTTAGACTCATTCCGGTTTCTTCCATCTAGTGTTGAAAATATAGCAAAAACCCTTGAAAAGGTTGATTTTAAAATATTATCCGAGTACGTTAAAAACGACATAGAGTCTATCAACCTTATGACTCGCAAGGGGGTGTTCTGCTATGATTACCTAGATTGTATAGAAAAATTGAATGAAGTAGAACTTCCTCAAATAGAATCTTTTAGAAATTCACTAATTGATGAAGACTGTAGTTTAGATGATTATGCCCACGCTAAGAAAGTGTGGTCACATTTCAAGTGCGAAAGCCTAGATCAATATCTGGAGCACTATTTGGTGACAGATGTCTTGATTCTGGCTGATATTTTTCAAAAATTTAGGGCAGATTCTATACAGCATTACGGTCTTGACCCCTGTCACTACTTCACATTACCTGGTTTCTCATGGGATGCCATGTTAAAAATGACAGACATTAAGCTGGAACTTTTAACAGACATCAACATGTATAATTTTTTTGCTATGGGAATAAGAGGCGGTTTGACGCAGTGCACCTTGCGGCACTGCAAAGCAAACAACAAATATATGTCTGAGTTTGATGCAGACAGCCCATCCAATTATTTAGTGTATTTAGATGCCAATAACCTTTACGGTTGGGCAATGTCGGAGTATCTACCTCATTCAAGCTTTGAATGGTCTGATATTCCAACTGATCTGTCTGGGATCAAAGAATGGCTAACTTCAAATGTAAATACGGGTTATGTTTTAGAAGTTGATCTAGAGTATCCTAAAGAAATACACGATGCTCATAATGATCTACCATTCTGTTCGTCAAACAGTTCAGTGACTGCCAAATCGCATAAAAAGTTGATTGCGGATTTGAATAATAAAGTGAATTATATTATTCACTATAAATCTTTAATTCAAGCGATCGATAATGGTTTAGTTCTTACCAAAATACATAGAGTGATGCGTTTTGAGCAATCTCCATGGTTGAAAACATATATCGATCTAAACAATCGACTCAGAACCTCAGCCACCAATAAATTTGAGAAGGATTTACGAAAACTGTGCAATAACGCAGTTTTTGGGAAAACTATGGAGAATGTGGACAAGCGCAAAGATGTCCGAATTGTGGATTCCATTGAGAGTAATGGAAGACACCTTGGGAGTCGTGCTCTCATTGCTAAACCAAATTTCCATAGCATATTGGAATTTAGTGAAACCATGGCTGCTGTGCAGTTAAAAAGAGTATACAGTGTATATAATAAGCCAGTATATCTAGGTTTTTGCGTTTTAGATATTTCTAAATACAAAATGTATGATTTCCATTATGCATACATGAAGCCTAAATTTGGAGATAATTTAAAACTGGCTTATATGGATACTGACTCTTTTATATATAAAATAGGTACAGAAGATTTTTATAGGGATATTAAAAGTGACATTTCTGAAAAATTCGATACTTCCGACTACCCCCTTAATAACCCCTTTGGTATTGCCCAGCTTAATATGAAAAAATTAGGGTATATGAAAGACGAAAATAATGGAAAAATTATGAAGGAGTTTATCGGGTTAAGATCTAAAATGTACAGCATAGATGTAGAAGATTCTGCTCTGGTAAAAAAAGCTAAGGGTGTAAAAGCATCAGCTATTAAAAATTTTACATTAAAAAATTATAGAGACTGTTTGCTGTTTAAGCAAAATTTTTATGGAAAAATGATGAATTTTAGATCTAGGCATCATACTATTTATACAGAAAGTATAAATAAATTGAGTTTGAGTTGCTTAGATGATAAAAGGTTCATTTGTAGTAATAATGTTGATACTCTAGCTTGGGGTCACTATAGTTTAAATATGTCTGAACCTTAATTTTTTATCAGAGCAATATTTTCCTTATCTTTATGTTTGCTTTGAATTGTTTTTGAAAAAAAAAAAAAAATGTAAATTTCCATAGATAAATAAGATAAATTATTAAAAATGTAAATTTCCCTAGATAAATAAGATAAATTATTAAAAATAAAAAATGTAAATTAAAAAAAAAAAAAAAAAAAAAAAAACAAACTGTTTTTTATTTATGCAATCCTTTTCTCCCACAGATATCATAAACCTACCATTCAAAACAATGTATTTATATTTTTACTTGTAAAACCTTTTCTCTAGTAAGTTCAGAACAACCCATTTTTTTTTTATTTTTTTACTTGTGAAATCCTTTTCTCTAGAATCAATACATTTTATTTTTTCTGCTAATGAGATCCTTTTACCTAGCAGGTATAAACATATTCTCGAAACTATTATGTATAAAAGAGAGTGCATCCAAGAAAGTGCTAGTACAAAACTAAAAGCAGACGCCAGCAGAGGAAATTTGCACAGTAGTTTTTTAAATATTTATATTTTTAAAGTATTTTTATAGTTTGAATTGTTTTTGTAAAAAAAGAAAAATATTTGGAATTCAACATAAAGAACGTGTAAGATGCTCACGTAATTAAACATGGTTCCTGGTAAACGTTGTATCCTGTGTACGGATCCCCCTACAAAAGGGTAGGCAGGAAGTGGGATGTGGTATCTCGAGTAATAATATCCATATCCCAATTTCCTTGGTATCACCTAGACATGCCGTGATATACATACCACCTGAGGATGATCGGGTATATGTAAAAAATTTCCCCTCGAATAGTGGAACTTATATCAATGGGATGAAAATTGATAGGCACCGACATCGATTGGAATTTGGGGATTCCATTAGTTTCGGGATCCCAACGGAGGACTTTAACATATATCTGTGTCCCTCATACATACTAAAAAATACGAGATTGAGGTATAGACGCTTAACTTCCAGGGATTCAACGCCTGAATACGCGGGCCATATAATGAATAAATAAATTGCACTATTTTTGAAAAATATTTATCTGTTTTTTATTTTTGTACTCAACATGAGGTTCTTAACGAGACGTAATTAGGTTTCGTTTTGGGATATAACGTTTGGTTTTATGTTATTTTTCGTTGTGTTTTGGGTTCTAAGGTTATGTTTGCTTAACCTGAGTCACTGAGCCGCCAAGTCTATGAGCCGCTGAGCCGCCAAGTCAATGAGCCGCTGAGCCGCCAAGTCAATGAGCCGCTGAGCCGCCAGGGATATTAAAAACGCCCTTTACACGCCCCAAGAAGCTCCTCCCACTTGCAACGCCCTCCACCCCTTGCCACACCCCTAAAATCACAAATTTTTGCCACACCCTACACCCCTTTAATACGCTCACTAAAGCTCCACCCACTTGACACGCCCCCTAAAGCTTAATATTAACCACGCCCACCACCCCTGCCACGCCTTACGCCCACTGACACGCCTATACGCCCACTGCCACGCCCCCAAAGCTCAATATCGACCACGCCCACCCTGCCACGCCCTACGCCCACTGCCACGCCCATACGCCCACTTTAGCCGCCGAGCCGCTGCTCCAGGACCCTCTAATTACTACTACTATTGTGTCAGTGTTGTCGACTACAAATTAACTTTTTCTCATACTCTTTTTTTCTCTCAGTTATATTTTTCAAACTAAAGGATAGGATCAAACTTATGGGCCCTATTATTTTTATTTTGTCAATAAACGTATGTGAGAAGAATCAAAGCTGTTCAGTGTTTCACTCTAAGGTCTAAGAAGATTTCCATTTGACTAATAAAACTATAAAAATCGGTTGCGGATCATAACTTGCAATTTCTTGACAAAAGTGGCCGATATTATTTTTGTATATCAAATTTTGTCCAACGTAACATTATTATTCTGCCCTCCTTGAGGTAACGAGTACTTATTAATATAAACTATTATTCTCTATGATCAGCAAAACTAATATAAATATGTAGGTAAACTGCGGCAAATCACATTTTTTGTCATACCATTATTTTAAAGTTGCTCAAGTTAATTGCACCTAAGAATTGCTTCAATTCTAATTGTAAGTTTCAAATAAAAGTTTAATGTTGAATTTATAAATTAAAATAAATTTGATGGCACAACAGCTCATGAAGAACTAGGGCCTAGTGACTTACAACTCTCAACCATTCCTGTGTGCGTGTCTGCAGGAATGGAAGGGACCTACAGTTTATTGCCGAATCCGAACGGCTTACGAGCGGCACTTTTCTGTGACAGGAGATACTCTTGGAGGATTTGTCAATTCCTCGCAAGAGGCAGTAGCCGTTTTTCTTTTAAATAAAAAAATAAAAAATGTTGAATTTGCTTCTTATAAAACAAAAAAAAAAAAAAAAACAAAAAAAAAACCCCAAGCGGTCACCATAGTAAATACACAACGTAACAAAATAAAAACGAGATTTCAATATCGGATTCGGAATCACAATTCGAAATCCTTTCGTTCCGATTGTCGTTTTCGCTAGAACGAACCATCAGCTTCAGCGTCACCCAGGTATATGTAGGTTAGGTTTTAGGTATACCTTACCTACCAAGTAGGTATATATACTTATGTGGCAGAAGACAGGACTTATAAAACTGTAAGTGGTGCTGGCATAATTCAGGGGTGGCAAGCGGCAGCATGGCAATAGCATTCAAAATCAAAATCACAATTCAACATCATGATGAGGGAGACAATTTTTTTTTTTCCAAAAAGGTGTTTGATGCGGTGTAGCGCGGTGTAGTAGCATACCAAGAACCGTTTTTCAACAACAAAAGCAGAACAAGGTGTCTGTAGCACATTTTTCGGTCTTTTTTTTTTCTGTTATTTGGTGCAGAATATAATATGAGCAATGTTCCAATAGGGGTTGACATTGTGACAATAAGTTTTTGTGCGGAATGTTGTCGCGTTTAGAATATTAGGGTGTCACCGTGTCGTGCAAGTGACATTTTGGTTTGATCGAGTGGATTCTTTTATTTTTTTTTTTTTTTTTTTTTTTGGAAAGAGAAACAAACACGTTTCATAAAGTTTTTCTTTCAATAAACATATGTATGTACAGACTTACCTACTTTTCTGTGGTAAATATTTTAATGTGAGTTAGTGTTTACAAAAGATTGATTTAATTAATGAACCCTTTCATTGTAATGTGCATTTTGGTTAAAATGTAATAAATATGCATTTGCAGAAGGGTAGAAAAATGTACTTGCACTATATTCGTCCTATGGCCAATAAAATAAATTGGCATCTTATTATGTTTATTCTATTTTAGAAAGAAATTAAAGGAATACCTAAACTGGTTTAGGAAAAATTGTTACCAGATGTTCCATATATAAATGAAGCTGTGTGCAGAAATTGATATACCTATGTAGTATGTAGGTTAAGAATTCAACTACCTTCTAACTATGTATCAACATACAGCATAATAATACAGAACTCAAACAGAATTTCACAACTGCTGGGTTAAATTTTTGAAACCCATTTTGGAGCGCCTTGCCCTATAGCCTTGGTACCGAGAATGTATTTTTTTTTTATTGCTCTTGATTGTAGGTATGTTTGGTTTATCATGCTTCTGCTTTCTTCCAATTAAGCTCCAGTTTGAGCTTTAACCCTAAATGCATTTAAGTAATAATCTTATATAAAAATGAATCCCTTTTTGTGTTCGTACGCGCATAGCTCGGCTTACATCATCCTGTTTGGTTGGAGATTTTTTAGTTGGATTCGTAAGACACCAGATTAACAAACAACGGAGCCGAAAATTAGAAAATTTGACCGAAAATTAGAAAATACGAACGGCAAAATCAGAAAATCATAAAAACATCTTGAAATTTAAAATTTTCGTAATTATTTTTTTTTCGTACGCGCATAACTCGGATAAACATCATCCAAATTGGATGAACATTTTTTATCTGAATTTGTATTGAACCACATAAACACACTACGAAGATAAAAATTGGAAAATTAGGCCGGAAAAGTCGAAAAGCTGTGATAACAATAAATTGTATACTTTTTCATTCTTTCTACATTGACGATTGATACGAATTGGTAGTGCATCGATACAGAGTCTGTTAAAAATAGATTATTTAAATAGACTTAATTTATAATGTTGTTATATTAAAAATCTTATCGTTAATATTTTCTATTTGATTATTTTAAATATGTATTGATTGTTTTACTCCGAATAGACTCTCACAATAAGGCCAATAGTGCGGAAATTATTGGTGTTTTTTTTTTTAATTTTAACACAACAAAAATATTTTGAATTGAATATTTATTTTGTATCCAATGTATATGAACTTTGAGCACCTCATTTATGGAATATTCGAAAAAAAATATATACCATCTGAAAATCCCCATAAAAGGTCAGGATGGTTTCAAAAATTGTTCAGCCATAGAGATTTTTTTATGAATTTTTAAAATTAATTTTTTTTCAAGGTCGTAGGAATATTTAGCACCTCATTTGTGGAATTAAAAAAAATAATTATGCCATGTGAAAGTTTACTTAATCCTCATAAAAGGTCAGCTAGTTTCAGAAATTGATCAGACATAGTTTATTTTTTATAATTTTTATTAAAAAAAATTCAAGGTAAAGGTCAATGACCTTTCATTTAATTTTTGTGGGATGGGAATGCTAGAGAACAACGCTTCGACATCAAAGGAGATCATGATCTCGTCGTCGTCTATGTGGATATCTTTTGATTTTTCGACAAAATCAAAAGAGTTTTTGACGGAAAGGCTTTTAATTGGATATTTCTTTAGATCTTCAACTAACCATTTTGCTATCTTCACTGAGGGTGAATTGACATTTGATACTATGTGTCGCATTTTTTCGCCAGGTTTGTGTACTTTTGGTAGAGCATTTATAGTTTTTTTTCATTCGATGGTCCATCGACTTTGTAAACTTCCTTTATCAATCGCTAATTATTTACAAGAATATAAACATCTCAAACACATTGCAATCACCAACGGCTACAATGAATCTATAGTGGATAAACTAATAATCAAACACACCAGAAAAATTAAAAAATCAAATTTGTCACCTTTATTTACACAAAACAAACGACTAGACAACAACAAAAACTTAGAACGAGCAAGCATGACTTACTTTCCATTATTAACCGACAGGTTGAAATCAAAATTCAAAAAGAAAAACATTGAATGCGTCTTTTCTAATAATGGTAAAGTGAAAAACATGCTAGGAACAACGAAAGATAAAACTAAGCCAAATGATAAATCTGGAATTTACGAAGTAAAATGCGGAAATTTCGAAGCCAAGTACATCGGTCAAACGAAGAGAAGCATCAACGTACGCTTCAAAGAACACTCCAGCCACATTAAATACAATCGACCCGAAAAATCCTCCGTTGCCTCCCATGTCCTCGCCAACAAACACTTTGATCTGAGAGCCGAGGTGAAATTAATCAAACACGTCACAAACCCCAGACGACTTGATGCGTATGAAAGCTTATACATACATATCAACAACAACTTGATGAACAACGATGACGGGAATATTATTTCACCGCTTTTCAATCTAATATAACTCTCTCTTTCTCACATTAACTTTAATAATAATAATGTTTTTCTGCTACTTTACTAAGTAATACTTTCTTTGTTTACATTTTCTATATTCTATTTGCCTTATGTAATTTTGTTTGTAATTTTCTATGCCAATTAGTGTATTGCTGAAGATGAGTCACATCGGACTCGAAATGCATTTAATTTTAAATAAAAAATTAAAATTTTAAATTCAAAGATCAATAACGTTTTTTTGTTTTATTTTTCTTGTTTGTTAATTTTTTAATTTTTGATAATTTGTGGTCAATAAGGTTTCGTTTTTCTTTTAATAATTTAACGCGACCACAAGAAAAAAGAAGTTCAATTTCTTTTTCGGCCTTTTGTTCTGGAAAACAATTCCATTGTGTAACAAAAGTGTTAAAAAGACTTTAAATTTTTTTACAAAAAATTATTTAAAAAAATCTATGCCTGACCAATTACTGAAACTATATGATCTTTTATGACCTTTTACTGACCTTTTAAACTGCATACTTATTTTTCTTAAATTCCACTAATTCCCTTCAAGTGGGTATGCCTATACTTTTTTTGCGAATATCCCATAAATAAGGTGCCGAAAATCGCGGCTGACCTTGAAAAATTTCAACTCTGGATTAAAAATTTTCTAAGCCTGACGAATCTCTGAAACTACCTGACCTCTTATGACCAATTACTGACCTTTTAGACTGCATAATTTTTTTGCGAATATCCCATAATAGAGTGATAAGAGCACACAGCCTAGGAAGGGAAATTTATAATTCAATCAATCTTTTTAAAATATTATAACTTATTTGTACCTATTGATATAGAATTTATAGGGTAGTTCTTCAAATAGGTATTTTTTTATTTATTTATGTGCCGAAGGCATTAATATTTTAGTGCAATAAAATTCGCAATCGATTTCAATTTTTTTTAAACAACAAACTCTGACTTAACACACATAAAGACTAATTTTGGCTTAAAAGAGGTTTGTTATTCAAAATATGTATATCCAATTATATAAAATGAACTGTAAAGCTGTGATGCACAGATTTTTATGTCTAACTAATATATGCAGATAAAAAAAAGTACGTATACGCCACAGTGACTCCACTAATGCTTATTTTGTATCATTTATGTTAAGGGGAACTAAAAACATGCAAAGATTAATAAAGAAATTTTTTTTAACATCTCTCTCTCTTCTTATATCCACATGTAATAGATTAAAAGATCCCAACAAAAATGAAAATATAAAAATTTATCAGTGTAACATGTTTGGGTATATTTTTTTTAAAGGTCATTCATTACATTTGGTTATTTCCTTCTTCACCTGATGGTGAGTCCTTTAGTTCCAGTTCGAATTCATAGCTAAGACAGGACAACGTCTGTCGGGTCAGCTAGTAATAAATAAATAAAATCAAAAAAAAAATCCAGTTTCGGATGATATCTCGCTTTGAGGTTTGGTTTAGGTAGGTATAACCTACGATTGAAATGTCAAGTTTTTCAAATCCGGACCACGAATTGGATGATCCTTATACCTTACACGTTTATTTTTTATATTTTGTATTCAAATCCAAGAAAAGCAGTTCAAACCTACTGCCTGCTATTTAGAATAGGGCTTCAGTTTTTAGTGTACATAGCTGAAAGTGGGTGAAATACCGATATTTCAGTGGCCACAAACCATAATCGCCTAAGTCGAGTTATGACGAAATTGAGTTTTTTTCATAATCGTGTTCAGAATGTCAAAATCTATGCCCACTCAATTTTTTACGTCTCTATCTCTTTTCAAACAGAAGTTATGAGCAAAAAACCTTACAGCCTAAGTCCATTTTTGAAAATTATGATTTGCAAAAACAACTTAACTTAGGAAAAAATATTATTTTATAAAGTTCATTTTGCCATATAAACTTATCTTTAGATAGGTTAAGATTATTCTGCATTTTGTTAAAAAATGAATAAGGAATAAAAACATAAGTCAAGATAAGAAATGTATATTCTATGCATAATTAAAAACTGTCGTTTCTTCATTTTTCTTAAGTCAACTTAGGCGGTTATTCCCCAAATTAGAACAAATATTTCATTTTCTTAACTTAAGTTAAGCTGTTATGGAAAAGTTTCCCTTATTCAATATAAATTTCGAGAAATTCCGAGTTATAAGTTGACTTATGTTTATTGTGACCAGTCGCATTTGCAGTGAAGAGTTATAGTGAAATTTATTTTTAAAAGTGTAAAGTTTGTGAAAGTGCATTTGCTCTTTAGCCTTGCAAATGGTGCAATTAGCGAAGATGCTTACTGAACGTGCTAAAGCGAAAGGTTTGTTATAGTGTTATTTAAAAAAAATTATAGGTACCCGATAAAGTCTATAACCAGTTAAAACAAAAAAAAACTCTCTGTGATATTGGTGACTTAAAAAAATTCATTTAATTCTATTTAATTCAGTTTTTTAAGCGATATTCTTTCAAACTTTGTGAAAATGAATCCAAGTATTTTTTACCAGAGTAATAATAAGTAAAACGAGCATTTTTTTTTTCGTAATAGTAAACAAAAAGAAGAGGAAGAGTTGTTTAATCTGCTCTAAAATCGATTGTTTTCATTTTCAGTGGTCATTCTCTGTAATTAAACTTTGGATTTTTACCAATTATTTACTTTTTAGTGTATTATTGTAATAAAAAAAACCGTCAGGGGGTCAATAATATTTATTCTCGTCCGTACTTTGAGACGAGAGCACACGAGATGAATTGCTCTGAGAAACCGTCAGGGGGTCAATAATATTTATTCTCGTCCGTACTTTGAGAGTCTCAAATTGAGACGAGATGAATTGCTCTGAGCGAAAAAAATGTAGGTAGGCAACAGCAGCCGCCATTAATTTAGAACCAACGTACCTATTTCAATTTCTTTAACACAGATACGAACAGCAACGTCAACGGCGCCGTTAGACAGTCCTTAATTTGCTGTTGCTGGTGTGGGACCACAAATAAAATGCTTTCATTTGATATGTCATGGTAGTGGTAGTGTAATGTGTTTGAAAATTTTTTGCTGGCCAGCCCCAGCGTGCTGTTTGCTGTTGACGGTGCCGTTGGGTTGCTGTTTCTGGTTTAATCTGTTTCACGCATACATGAAGATTTTTTCCTTATGTTTGTATTTTCGTCTAATTTTCATCTCTTGCCTGATTATAATCGGTTGTTGAAAATGTACAAAACTTTGTGTGTATTAGTTTTCATCTGTTCGAAGAGAGAAATTGTATCACATGTATAGAGCATTAGAGGATTGTCTTATTTAGTACATTTCAGAACACATAATAATTATTATCATAATGGGTTCTAAAATTGCATTTAGAAGTGATCAAATGTGATAAATGCTGTGAAAACAGAAATGAATTTTTTTTAATAACTTCATAGATCATAGCTTCACAGAACGAAAATTGACCCCCTGTGTAAGGTAATACTTTGACCTTTCGAAATCACATGAGTGACATTTATAAATTAAAAAAAAATATATAATATTAAAAACTACAATAATGGTTAAATAAATAAAAAAAATACTTTAGTATAAGTATAAATTTGTAATATTATAATATTGTAATATAATTTAAGCTTAATCGTTTTGGTTTGTTAGTTATATTATAAACTGACCCGTTAAATTATATTATGTGAATAGCTGCAGGCCGATCCTAATTTTATATTTTGGTATACAAAAAAGAAGTACTCATTCTTCCACAACTTTTGTCTAATTTCCTCCAGAAAACGTTCGGGGTCTTGAAAATGGAATATTTCAGGGTGAAACGAAAACCCATGGTGCAAACAAAAGTAATCAAATATCAACAGAACAATGCCCAAGTAATGAAGGGTTTAATAATGATCTACTACCAAATTTCGTACCAATGGTAACAAACGAAACACAGTCATCAATGAACGGGCAATTTTTTGATGTTGGCTTACTCCAAAGTAAGAAAATAAGTAGTTACTATTTTTAGTGTCATTAAAGATACATTATTTTATAGAAGATAGATTATGTCATTAATAAGATAGATTTAGGGTTAAAGTATTAAGATAAACGTTAACATAGTCATTATTTTTATTCAGGTAAACTTAACCTAACTGACAACGTTGAAACTGATTTCGATAAACCCGAATGGATGAATTCTGATGATTCAATTAAAGATCCCGATTTTAACTTGTCTAGTACGAGTAAGTCTAGTGATTCAAACTTTGAGCCTGATGATGAAACTATTGCTTTGGGAGCTCAATTAGAAGAAGCTTTAGCAACACCGAAATGCAAAAATAAAAAAAAACTTAGAGTTAAACTCCGAAATAGAGGCCAGTCATATGAATCGGTCAACGGAAACACAGTCAAGGCTAGATCTTGCAAGGCGTTTGATAATTGTAGAAGCAAATGCAACGAAAGAATAGATTTTGAAAAAATTAAATTGCTATTTCAGCACTACTGGGCCCTAGGAACATATGAACAAAGAATTCTATATATCGGGTCTTTGATAAGCATAGAAGATAAGAAATGTGACACCTTGGCAAATAATGCAATCAACCGGAAGCGAAAACGCATGCACACTATGAAGTTTACGCTGGAAGTCGACGGAAACGTTATAAATGTATGTAGAAAACATTTTCTTCAATGTTTTGGTGAAACGGAAAGTTTTGTAAGGTCAGTTACCAACAAAAAAATTGGCTGTCCATCGATTCCATTCAAAAATAAGAGAGGAAAACATACTCCTGCTAATAAAGTCGGCGCAGCTGTAGAAGAAGAAGTGAGAAATCATATTTCAAGGTTTCCAGCGTATGAAAGCCATTATAGTCGAAGGGACACATGCAAAAAATATTTACCAGCTAGCCTTACTCTTGCATCTATGCACCGCCTCTACAAATCAGAGTCCTCAAATCCGGTAAGTCTATCCAAATACTCCCAAATTTTCAAAACCATGGGTCTTAAATTTAAAGCACCGAAAGTAGACACGTGTTCCACTTGTGATACGTATGTTTCGAAGATCAAAGTCGCTGAATCTGAAGAAGAAAAGAGTATATTAATTGAACAAAGACAACACCATTTGAATAAGGCCGAAATGGCATATGAATCAAAGCGCAAGGATAAAATGGAAGCAACAAATTCTAAAAGTATGAAAACTTTCGCATTTGACCTTCAGCAATGTTTGCCAACACCATTTTTAAGAAATTCTATAAGCTTTTATAAAAGACAACTCTGGACCTTTAATTTAACGGTCCACGATTTAGAGTCAAATATCGCAAAATGTTTCATGTGGCATGAAGCTATGGCCCGTCGTGGTGGAAATGAAATTTCATCTTGCATTTACAAGTTACTGAAAAGCTTACCAGAAGAGAGTAAATGTGTAACATTCTACAGCGATTCATGTGCTGGGCAGAACAAGAACTCATTTGTTGCTGCAATGTTTATTGCATTTATTTCTAACTCGGAAAATATTGATTGCGTCGATCACAAATTCCTCGAGCCAGGGCATACGCATATGGAGTGTGACAGCGACCATGCACTAATTGAGCGTATGAAAAAAAAAACAAATGTCCAAATTGAAACGCCTAGGGATTGGTATCAATTTGTCAATACAGTTGGAACAAAGATTGAAACAGTTGAGATGAGGAACGAAGATTTTTATGATTTTTCCAAATTTTCAAAATCCAAATTTTCCTGGAAACGTGTTGATGAAGATGGCAATAAATTTAATTTGAAGGAAGTTCGGTGGCTGCGGTATACAAGACGATGCAATGAAGTGGCATACAAAAATTCTTTGGATACAAATGAGTCTTTTAAAATTTTAAAAGTAGGAAAGAGAGGAGTTTCTATTAATGTCAACGATGTTTCAAACGTAGTCGACTTACCGAACATTTCTCAAGAAAAAAAAAAGGATCTTATGAGCTTAAAGCAATTCATAAGCCCTGATTTTCACTCTTTTTATGATAATCTCATTACAAATATGGACGAGCCAAATACCCATCCCGATTTAACAGAGTCTGACAACGCAGAAGATGTTTGAACAGGGAGGTTCCAGCCAAATAAACACCCTATGCCCCTATATGAAAACGTTACGTTAAGTGCCAAATTTTTTATAATGTATTGAAAAACTGAAAAAAATGTACCCTAATTTAATTAAAGAAAACTTGAATATTAATAAATTAATGTAATGATGATGTTCCTATTTTTTTTCAAAATTACATTTTTGTTTGTTTATTTTAATGATACATACTAACAAATAATTCGCGACACGTAAGTAAAAAAAAATTGGAAAATTAAATTAAAATAATTATTATGGTTTATTGGTAAGAAAAATAACTCAACTCAACATAATAATAAAATCTTATATCACATTCTCATACAAAGGATTAATGACCTAAGTCGACAAAAGTAAATTGGATCGTTCTTCCTTAATACGCCATAACAGCCTAACTCAAATTAAGCTTTTTATATTTTTCTTCCTAATTATGCCAGAAAAACCTAACTTGACATATGCTTTTTATTTTCTTCAAGTTCAATAAGCCATAAAAGCTTAAGTGTTTTTTTCTTAAATTACTCCCTAATTATGTTACATACAAATAATTTGCTTTTACTTTAAAGAAAAAGAGAACGTTTTCTTCATTTTTGCATTTCAAAAATTTTAAAATTACAATTACATTTTTCTCAAAGACGATTTAAAACTTCAAGCTGCTCTCCTGAAAATTATGAAAAATCGACTTAGGCGGTTATGGCTTGTGGCCACTGATTTGTTTAAAAAATGTCAATTTTATAAAAAAAACAATAAACGATTTGCTTATGTAATTCTGAACATTTTTTTTTTTCGTAGGTACAACCAAGAAACAAAATATTTTGAGACAAACTTCCCTAATCTCGGTTTATTTTATTTTACTAAAACTGCATAAGTTTTTGTTTCTTTGTGGTTTCCCAACCTTATCCACATTAATAACAACCATGAAAACAAAATTAAGATATTGGAAGACATTCTCCGGGTTAACCACTTCCATTTAATTACCTTATCTCCATTAGAGGATGTCATTTGTATTAAACATTAACATATCTATATAAGACTGCCTGAAGCAATGTCTGGAAGAACACCGGTCCTCCGCAAACGTTTTATAAAATATCTTTTCAGTCTTCTGTTTTTAAAAGATACCTTAAGCATATGTATGTATGTACTTATACATACATAGAACGCAGATCTTGCTAAATTTTAACTTTCATAAAAAATTCTCCCCAAAATCAAGCCGAGCATTACGCGAGAGATGCACATTGCACAGCTCCAGCTAAAAAAGATTCTGTAATTCTTGAATATTTTGCTAACTTGGCTTTGTTAAAACAAAATTCGAAATGGACGAATATTTGGGAACAAGCAATAAATTTATCTGAGCCAAAGTAAAGAATCCATTTGATTTGATTAAATTTACTTGAAATAATGAAAAAAAAAATCTTTGAAATGGGTAAATATATAATTTCATATCACAGAACAGCAGCTTTTTTTGACAAAGGTCTTAAAATAAATAAATTTGATGGCACAACAGCTTATGAAGAACTAGGGCCTAGACATGGGTAACTCAGCAAAAAATCGTGCGCTGATACATTAACTCAAGCGCACCTTACTGCATCAGCGTAACTCAGTAACTCACTTGCGCCATGGCGCAATTTTTTTTCTTGCTTCGTAAGATATACAATAACCCACTAACTCAGTGGCGCAGGTCCGCTATACATTTTTTTTTTTATTTACGTAGAGAGACTTGTATTACTGTGTTGGTGTTCCATGCTTTCGCTTTGTATATAGAGTAAAGAGATAGCAAGTAGGTTGGTTGTAGGGCTGTGTCAATCGTGATTGATTTGGTCTTTGTGACCCGTTCATCAAAATGAACGATTGATTGCAATCATAGTAAACTGAAACAATCAATCCCAACATCAATCAGTTCAGTTTTTGAATAAATGACCGACGACGCACATATATGTTTCGTTCATTTCACACATTGACACAGCCTTTAATCGATTGGCGTACTCCGTTTTTCGATCCGCCGTACAAACATTTTGGCACATCTGACACAAACCTGTCAAAATAATAGTGTTCTAGTGGTCCCAGAGCGTTGGCCGTGACACTAGGTAATATCCACCTCCTAAATCGATTGGCGTACTCCGTTTTTCGATCCGACGTAAAAAAATTTTGGCACATTTGAAACCTGTCAAAATAATAGTGTTCCAGTGGTCCCAGAGCGTTGGCCGTGACACTAGGTAATATCCACCTCCTAAATCGATTGGCGTACTCCGTTCTTCGATCCGACGTAAAAAAATTTTGACACATTTGAAACCTGTCAAAATAATAGTGTTCCAGTGGTCCCAGAGCGTTGGCCGTGACACTAGGTAATATCCACCTCCTAAATCGATTGGCGTACTCCGTTTTTCGATCCGACGTAAAAAAATTTTGGCACATTTGAAACCTGTCAAAATAATAGTGTTCCAGTGGTCCCAGAGCGTTGGCCGTGACACTAGGTAATATCCACCTCCTAAATCGATTGGCGTACTCCGTTTTTCGATCCGACGTAAAAAAATTTTGGCACATTTGAAACCTATCAAAATAATAGTGTTCCAGTGGTCCCAGAACGTTGGCCGTGACACTAGGTAATATCCACCTCCTAAATCGATTGGCGTACTCCGTTTTTCGATCCGACGTAAAAAAATTTTGGCACATTTGAAACCTGTCAAAATAATAGTGCTCCAGTGGTCCCAGAGCGTTGGCCGTGACACTAGGTAATATCCACCTCCTAAATCGATTGGCGTACTCCGTTTTTCGATCCGACGTAAAAAAATTTTGGCACATTTGAAACCTGTCAAAATAATAGTGTTCCAGTGGTCCCAGAGCGTTGGCCGTGACACTAGGTAATATCCACCTCCTAAATCGATTGGCGTACTCCGTTTTTCGATCCGACGTAAAAAAATTTTGGCACATTTGAAACCTGTCAAAATAATAGTGTTCCAGTGGTCCCAGAGCGTTGGCCGTGACACTAGGTAATATCCACCTCCTAAATCGATTGGCGTACTCCGTTTTTCGATCCGACGTAAAAAAATTTTGACACATTTGAAACCTGTCAAAATAATAGTGTTCCAGTGGTCCCAGAGCGTTGGCCGTGACACTAGGTAATATCCACCTCCTAAATCGATTGGCGTACTCCGTTCTTCGATCCGACGTAAAAAAAATTTTGACACATTTGAAACCTGTCAAAATAATTGTTCCAGTGGTCTCAGAGCGTTGGCCGTGACACTAGGTAATATCCACCTCCTAAATCGATTGGCGTACTCCGTTTTTCGATCCGACGTAAAAAATTTTTGGCACATTTGAAACCTGTCAAAATAATAGTGTTCCAGTGATCCCAGAGCGTCGGCCGTTACATATTCGGTAATATCCACCTCCGATTGGCGTACTCCGTTTTTCGATCTGACTCACAAAAATGTTGGCACATTTGAAACCTGCCAAAATAATCGTGTTCGCCGTCGGCAACGTTGAGAGTTTGATAAATTGCGCCAACAGATAGACATGAAAAGCATACCAAAATGAGCTACGCAAAGCGCTTTTTTCATTTGCTTCATCGTTTATCTTCACCTGTGTGTTGTGTGGCGCAGTCGGCGCTGCGCTTCCACAGACAAAAAAAAACTCTATTTAATTCTTGAGTTGGGAGTCTGAGTTGACAAATTGCGCTTTGGCGCTTTTGAGTTATTGAGTTACACATTAATGTATCAGCGCAGATAACTCAGCTGCTGCTTCAACTCACTGCGCCAACTCAGCGCAGCGTTACACATGTCTACTAGGGCCTAGTGACTTACAACTGTCAACCATTCCTGTGTGCGTGTCTGCAGGAATGGAGGTGACTAATAAATTCTAACCTTGTTAAATGAAATTCGACCACGTTCTTTGAATTCCCAAAATGGAAATGACATTTTATTACTTTAAAATATGACGGCTAACCGCTTGTGGATATGTACATACTATGTATTTAATTAGGGTACTAACATAAGAAAATATAGGGTAGTTCATTAAAATTCAAATACATGTTAGTCTTCCCCACTGAATATTACATAGCTTGGTATCGTACTGGTTGAGTCCGTACTCTTTTCGATCTTCTTGGCTCTATAGTTGGTTGCTGGTTGCCAACAGGATTAGTTGTTTCTGTAATCAATGCTTCGGAGTCTGAACCGACCTTCGTCTCAGTTACTAAAAAGCTTGAAACATCAGTTGCAAATTTTGTATCGCTGGCCTCAGGTTCCTTGCCTTCCCCACCTGGCGTGGCATCACTTCTTGCGGTTGCTTCTTCAAAAGAAGTTTGTTGACCTCCTGTTGGAAGAGATTTTGGCACCCAATTTAAAAAATTACCTTCGACTAGGGTAGATCGCATTTGATCGATATGCCTCCGATGTAAAGTACCCTCGACATCTACTATATAATGAAGGTGTCCATCTCGTTGAGTAACTTTTCCAAATTTCCATCTACACTCTTTGTTTTGATAGAAACGAACTTGAACTTGATCGCCTACTTTAAAATGTCGTTTGCACTCAGATGTTCGATCATTTCCTGTAATTGGGGGCCGCAAAAAATCCAACCTAGTTCGGTAGGTAAACTTCAACATCATCTCCGCTGGACTTTCTCCTGTAGTCGTACTGATAGTTTTCCTATACTGGACGAGGAGACGATGCAGTTTCGTATGGAAATCTCCTGAGTCGTTTTTGGATGAACGCAGACCATTCTTCAATACCTGAACAAAACGTTCAGCTTGTCCGTTCGTAGAAGGATGAGCTGGAGATGTACGCTTATGTAAAATGTTGTTGAATTTTAAAAAGTCTTGGAACTCCCTTGACGTAAAATTACTGCCGTTGTCGGAAACCAGAACCCTTGGAATACCAAAGCGTGCAAATACTTCCCTCAGTGCACATATGGTGTGAAAACTCGTGATTCTCGTCATAGGAAAAACTTCTAACCATTTTGTTTTAGCATCGACAATAATTAAGAAGTAGCGTTCCATAAATGGTCCAGCAAAATCAATATGCAAGCGCTGCCATGGGTGAGTTGGCACCTCCCATGGGTGCGTGATCACCTTCGTTGGTTCCTTTAGAACTCTTGCACAATCTCGACAGCCTTTCACTAACTCCTCTATATCTCGATCGATTCCGGGCCAATAACAATAGCTTCTAGCTAACGCCTTCATCTTAACAATGCCTATATGCGCCACATGTAATTCATTTAGTACTCGTGCACTTAACGAAGTAGGTATAATGATCCGTATTCCGCGATACACACATCTGTCATTCAGCATCAGTTCCCTCGTCATATTCTCATATACCGTACCACTCAAGCTCGCACCATTTTGAAGGTTAATTATCAGCAAAGACAATTCCTTATCCTTCTTGAATTCGTCTACAATATCTTTGTGTGTGACCGGTAAGTATTCGTCCCAGAGTTGGTACATTTCATGCAGATTACTGGAATTTACATCGGAACTTTTTATTGGGTTTCTGGAAAGAAAATCAGCATTAGTATGTTGTTTTGTATTTCTATGTTTAATTGTATATTTGAATCCGCTTAAAAATTGCGCGTAATGTAAAATCCGCTGTGCCGTAAGCAATGGTAAATTTTTAGCTGGGTGAAGAATTGAAGCTAGGGGTTTGTTATCGGTTATAAGAGTAAAGTCCCTTCCATAACAATAATTGAAAAATTTGTGCAGGCCCCAGAAGATTGCAGTGGCCTCCTTATCCAGCTGACTGTAGTTGGCCTCCGATTTACTTAAGCTTCTGGATGCGTAAGCGATGGGCCTTTCACCAAGATCAGTTAAATGGGACAATATCGCTGACAACCCAAAAGGTGAAGCATCTGTAGCCAACAGGAGAGGGAGTTTTTCATCAAATGGGACTAAGACATTATCACTCATCATTTCGTTCTTTAGTCCCTCGAATGCATGTTGACACTCTGCCGTCCAATTGAATGCCTGCTCCTTCTTAAGTAATTGGTAAAGTGGGTGAAGTTTTGTCGATAAATTCGGTATGAATTTATGGTAGTAATTTACCATGCCAAGAAACTGACGAAGCTCCGTTAGCTGAGTCGGTGGTTGCACATTTATAATGGCTTCAATCTTCTCTTTGGTCTTATGCAAACCATCTTTGTCAATTTTATGGCCCAAGTATACCACACTCTCCTGAAATAATTTGCACTTCGATGAATTTAAGTGAATATTGTATTTTCGTAGCACGTTCAACACAAGTACACATTTTTCAAAAAGTTCTCCCAGAGTTTTTGCCGCAACAATGATGTCATCAAAGAACCAAGCAACTCCCTTAAGGTCTCGAAGTATATTATCCATAACTCTTGTCCATATGTTAGGAGCTGTTTTGACGCCAAACATTAGTTTCTTTACCTTGTAGAGACCCAACGTAGTAGTGATTGTTTGCATTAGGGCACTTTCGTCTGACACGCTGAGATGTAAATGTAAGTAAGCTTTATATATGTCAAACGTGCAAAAGTACTCCCCACCCTTTAGCTTATCGTATAATTCTTGTACCTTTGGAATTGGGTAATTATCATTTATAATGCATTTATTCAGTGTTACTTTATAATCTGCACATAAGCGAATAGATTTGTCTGCCTTAATGACCGGAACAATAGGGGTTCCCCAATCGGAATGCTTCACCTTCTCCAAGATGCCCTGCTCTTCCAATCGTTGAATCTCCTCCTCAATCAGGGGACGAATAGCATAGGGTGCTTCCCTAGCTTTTACGAAAATGGGCGATGATCCTTCGCGTAGTTTCAAAACACCTTTGAAGTCCGGAATAGTTCCCACCTCTTGCTGGAACAAGTCGCTATATTCGTCAAAAATCTGTTTCTTCATCCGTTCCACATCACCGTTTTCTGCAAAGGTATTAACTGAATTTATTCCGAGTAAATTAAGAGCATTTACCCATTCTCGCCCCATTACAGAATCAAATTTGCCTTGTACTAGGTATAATTGGGAAGTAATTTTTTTCCCATCGCACTCAATTTCAACCTCGGATTTACCCAGAGCTGGAAAAATATCATTATTATATGTTTTGAGCATAACCTTTGTTGGTTTTATTTTAGCATTTGGCCAATGGTTTCTAAAAATTTTAATATTCATTACTGATATTGCAGCTCCCGTATCTAATTCCATGGCAAAAGGAACTCCATTAATCTTGAGGTTAACAAAGTACTTGCCGCCGTGAGTATCAACACAGCCTCTATGTACTTTCAAGGCATGTATACCTTCACTCTCGTCATTTGACATGTTCAGTGCATTTATTTCATGAGGGCGACAGTTGTCTATTGCGTATTCATCGCCTTCATCGTCTTCATCATCTGTTACCACTTCTATGGTATTAGCATCTCTCGGTGGTGATCGCCTCTTTATGCAGACGGACGTAGTGTGCCCGCTTTTTCGACACTTTTTGCAAAACAAGTTTGTCGCTCTACACTTGTTTGCAAGGGCGTACGCAGGGGGGGGCAGGGGAGGGCGGTTGCCCCCTCCTAATAAATTTTACTTTCCTACATTTTTTTGTTGAGTAATGAGTAATATTAATTTTAAAAACTATCTTTGATGTTAAAATTTTTCTTTAAACATGTCGTTCGTCATTACAAACAAAACGTTTCAATACTTTCTTCAAAATTAACAAAAAATACAAATTTTTTGTAGTTTTCTGTACTAACTAGCTACTATTATATACACTACGGGACCAATTTTTTTCATCAGACACCACCTAAATGAAAAGATTATATCCTACAAAAAATTTATTTACAAACAAACTCTGTCATTAACCTGTGCATCTTACATAAAAAAAAAAAGAAATAATTTTGAAAATATTTTCTATAGATATTTTTTCATCCATAAAATTTGAATAATGTTTTTTCAAAAGGATGAAAATTAGCGATATCTGCAATATTTTTCAGGAGGAATAATACGTAAAACTTCATAAATTCCGTAAAAATGTGTATGGGAAGATTATGACTTTAGAGGCACCATACGAATTAATGAGCTCGGCCAAGTTTTTGATTTTAGTCCATAAATTTATTGTAGGGCATACACTTTTTATAGAGGGGGTCTCTGATCAAAGCAAATAATGAGTTTAGGAAATAACGGACACCCTAATATGCATGCACAAGATATAAAAATTTACCTTTTCAGTCAGAATAATAAAACGGAGTTTTTTATAAACACTGAATATTATATTATCTACCCTACGAGGGTTGCCAAAATTCTGCTTTTCAAAATTTTGCTTTAAAAATTCAGCTTATTTTCAATATTTTTAATAAAATTCTGCAAATAATAAAAAAAAAAAAGTTTTGAAAAATTAAAAAAAAAAATTTAAATTTTTTTGGTTTTTATTTGTAGAATTATGTAAAATATTGTCTTACAATTTAAAAAATAATATTATATATTTGTTAATAGAAATAATGTTGTTTTTTATTTTTTTTTGTTATCGTCGCTTAAGTTTTTTTTAAATCATAATAAGAAAAGCCCTTATTTACCTTTAAAGCTGGATAGCAGATAGAGCCATAAAATGGAGAGAACATGAAAAAAAAAATATAAAAATAGACCTAAGGCGCTAAGCTAAGGCCAAATAAGATTTCTTAAGAAAATATCTAAACATATCCTTTAGTTTTTTTTCACTAATTTTTAATTAATTAGTTTTTTTTCACTAATTGTTAAAGGTTATTTGTACCGACTGATATCTTATTTAAAAAAAATAAAATGAAATTTGAGTTTGCCCCCCCCCCTAATCGAAATCCTGCGTACGCCCTTGCTTGTTTGCCATGTGATCTGGTTTCCCACATCGATAGCATGTTATTCCTCTTTCATTCTGTGAATTGTTGGTGGTCTTCCGAGCATTCGCATGTTGCGATCCCAACGTTTTCCCTCTGACTTGTACCTGGTGAATATTATTTATTGTGCGACTTTCGGTCTTTGAAGATTCTATCCCAATTGCAATTGTGAGAGCTTTTTCTATTGTAAGATCTTTTTCTTGAAGAAGTCTCTCCTTAATATCGGAATCTCTAAGCCCTCTTATAAACTGAGAACGCAAATGAGTAGCCAGTGTCGATTTTTTACAAGATTCACACGAGAAATTACAGTAGCAACTCAATTTTTTTAGCTCCGCTAAAAAACTGGCTACTGATTCGCCTTCGTGTTGTAATCTCAGTAAGAATTTGTGTTGTTCGGTGATTTCGTTGGGTTTTGGGCTCAGGTGTGAGGTGATTCTTGAGGATGTCAATGAGAACATCATAGGATTTCTGGTCAGGTTCCTCTGGCGCTGTCAAATTTGATAAAAGCTGATAGTATTTGGCAACTATACAATTAATCAATACTTGCCGCTTTTTTGTGAGATCAGTGATGTTTCGCAGAGCGAGGTAGTTTTCTAATCGTTTTATGTAATTAGGGAATGGTTCTTCACTTTCGTTGTAGGGGTCAAAATGCAGGTTAGATGCCTTTGCAGTTGCTGGTTGAACTTGTAAGTTTTGTAATGCATTTGTAAATGCCTCTATTAATCGTTGGGCTGCGGGGTCCATAGCCTTTGCTTAAGATTTTCCTTAATCTCAAAAAAAAAGTCCTCGTCGCCACTAATAAATTCTAACCTTGTTAAATGAAATTCGACCACGTTCTTTGAATTCCCAAAATGGAAATGACATTTTATTACTTTAAAATATGACGGCTAACCGATTGTGGATATGTACATACTATGTATTTAATTAGGGTACTAACATAAGAAAATATAGGGTAGTTCATTAAAATTCAAATACATGTTAGTGACCTACAGTTTATTTGCCGGATCCGAACGGCTGACGAGTGGCACTTTTCTGTGATAGGAGATACTCTTGGAGGATTTGTCAATTCCTCGCAAGAGGCAGTAGCCGTTTTTTCTTTTAAATAAATAGGTGGCGAGGCTGGGATCGAACCTTAGACCTCCGGCATGACAGTCCATCGCACTGACCATCACGCCACGGCTACTACAAAGGTCATATTGCGTCAAAATTTAGCTGGGGATTATGCAGATGTTCTCTTCGGAATGGCGCACTTTAGCGCTAATTGGGTCTCTCTCTGAGAGACACTATCCACACTATCCCTATGAGTATTAAATACATGTCAAAAAAGGGAAGTAAATCATGTATAATAGTGTGGAGACAAAATATGAAATTTCATCCCACACGATTTGACAGCCCATCTCACAACATTTTTACGTGTATTAATACATGAAAAATTTTAGGATTGGTTCTAAAACCATCACACATTCTATCCCACTTGGTTTGAGATTATGGTGAATTAATTTTTTGGATGCAAGTGTGGAAGCAAAATACGAAAAACTTTTTCTTCACACAAATTTGGCAGTCGTAAGTAATTCTATCACACTTTTTTTTTGACATGTATTCATACTCGATGGGATAGTGTGGAAGGGCTATAAAAGGAAACAACTCTTACCAGTTGTGAAAATATCTTCAGAATTCAGCTACATTTTGATCTTCGGGAAACTAGTTGAGTGAGACTTTTAGGCCAGGCGCGCACATGCAACTAAACAGTTTGGTTTCGATTTTGAGTACTATAGGATTATGAGAGTTCGCGCACATAAACTGGCGCGCACTCCCATATAACCCCATTGTGCTCAAAATCGAAACCAAACTATTTAGTTGCATGTGCGCGCCTGGCCTTAATGAAACAAAAAAAAAAATTACATATTATGGTAAAAAGTAAGAAACTCATGATGTGATTATAGCATTTGGCACAAATCATATACGAATTAAGGTCGTTTAGTTTATTTTATTCTTATTACACTTTACGGTCATTATCTTTATGGCATGGCACAATATTACAGATTTAATTTATTGATTATGAAATTTATTATAATAATTATTCATAATGGACAATATTGGTAAATACAGAAGATTTCAAGATTTTGTTTATTGAACATAATAATAAATCATACAATTCGTTTAACTTAATACTATGAGGATATAATGAATATAAATAAATTTTATTGGCACAAAGGGGGTCTTACTGTATACCTATGTACATTGACAAAATATCTCAAATTATGCTAACATAATATAAATGGCTTAAAATTAAATGTCATTGGCAAGGTTCATCTCGGGTTGTTCAGTCCCGGTTGTCCAGATGGTGGGTTGGATGATATGTTCGGCTTTCAGCCGCGGTAGTATGCTGACTCCAGGCCAGCATAGAAGAAAACTTCATGGTTGTCAGTTGGCATCTTCTCTATAATATCCATTCCACAGAGGTATTATGTCGGTTCGGGATGTCTTTCCTATGGTTGGTCATCCTTCTCATCAGTGGGTCAGGATGGCTGGCGACTTTTGTAGTAAATTTCCTTGCAGTTTGTGCAAGGAACTGGTCCAGTCGCTTGATGTTCGCTTCTTCATAGATTCTCCTATTGCTGTAGGCTTCCGTCTTTGATGATCGTATTGTAGTCCAGTGCATATCCTGAGTATCTTCCTCTCGAATACTTGGAGTTTTTTAATAGCAGTCTATGATATGGTAAACTACACGGGAAAATTGTAACTGATGATTGGTTTTATTAGCTGGATGAACTCGGTGGAATGCAAAGTTCGACTTTGTTAGCACTGCCCTAGAGTGTGGGTTGAATCTTAGCAGAGCAGTTCGTTGAAAATGACTCCGAGGTATTTGGCGTTCTTCTTGGTGGCATGAATCGTTGATCCATCCGGAAACTTCAGGACCAGGTTTCTCCACGTTGCCGCCGATCTACAGTGGATGTTGTTGGTGACGGGCCTCCTGATGAAGCATACCATTCCGATTTGGAGGTGTTGATTCGGATTCCCCATTTCTGGTAGTACTCGTGGAATTTGCTGGTGTGTGCTTCAACTCTTCTGGCTGCTATTACTGGCGATATTGACGATACATATGTGAGGGAGTCATCTGCAAAGAGAAGGTTCTCACAGTTGGTTGGCACATGTTGGCCAGATGTCATCAGGCTGTAGGGGAAGGGTCCAAGCTTCGATCCCTGGGCAACTCCAGCCTTGATATTCTCACCGTTGTTGACTTGCAGTTGTCAATTTCAACGAAGAATTTCCTGGAAGAAAGAAAAGAAATGAAAATTTTTGTTACTGACTGTGGAATCCCAATGAGTCGGAGCTTATGAATGAGGGCGTCTATCCATACGCTGTCGAATGCTTTCTCGATCCAATTGTGGCTCGGTGGCTATTAAGCGCTGTCGTGTCGTCGGACTGGAACTTTGGTAGTGGATGCAGTGTTGAGTGTCCTTCAAGGAATCCAAACTGCATGTCGGGGATGATGTTGTGTTAGCTGAGTCTCCTGAGGATGACTTCTTCGAGAATCTTGCTGATGTCGCTAAGGAGTGAAACTGGCCTGTATAGTTGGAAATCATTTTGCTAGCGCCTTTCTTGGAGATTGCCACGATTTTTGCTCTCTTTCACTTCTGTGATGCAGTTGTTTATGATAATTGCCAGAAGTAATATACAAACTTGCGGAAGTCGTTTCAGAATATAGTTGGAAATTCCATCCACGCCAGTTGACTTCTTTGGTTTCAGTGTGCTGATGATATCTGCTATTTCCTCCGGATTACAGAATTTCTGGTTGTTTCTTGGATCATCAGCTGGGCAAGTGGCATTAAACTGCATTATTTTCATATTTGGCTATTGAGTAAGTTGGATTTGGATAGATGTTCCCACTTCCTTCCGAAAGGCAGGATCTGTCGATGGCGCCGAGTAAAACTCTGCTCGAAGTGGTTCGCAAAGGCTTCCATATTATCAACCATCATTGATGTCAGCTCGGTTTAGCTTATGAAGTCCGCTTGAGGCCTTGCTACTAAGATGGCTGGTTGGCTGAGCTTGATTGAAAGCAGAACTGCTTCGTAATTGAATTCGCTTGGCACAGTTCAACAGGTGAAATTTCTAATATCTGGAAGTATATAAATAAAATTAAAAGATGAGAGAAAAAAATCTAATGTTAATGGAGCTCTGGGAAAGATTGGCTTGGGCTGTGACACCACAAAGAATGTTCGTCGCTGTCTAGGTCCATCCATTTCACGATAGCTTGTAAATACAGAAAATGAATTACACTCTAAATTATCATATTCTTGATTAAAGTGCAGAAAAACTAGTCTAATATTTTATCATATTATTTCTTCATCTTGGCTTATGATGATAAACTGATTGATGAAGGCTGTTTCACAATGCAAAGAGAAAACGAGACGTCAGCATGACGAGGTCTCTTTGCAGTTGTTCTCTCTTAAAAAAGAATTTTAAATAGTAAAATAATACATAATTAAGCATTTCTTGTCGTCACGTCCCGTCATAAAGTTCGAAAAAGTGAAAAAAATGCGCAACATGACGATGAGAAATACTTTATTATGTATTATTTCACTGTATGAAACTTGTTTTTAAGAGTCAACAATTGCGAAGAGATCTCGTCACGCAGACGTCTCGTTTTTTCGTCTCGTCTAGTCGCATTGTGAAACAGCCTTGAAGCCTTGAAGGATGTTTTTGAATTTGAAAATTCAAAATTGAAGTAGGTAACATCTGGATCGTCTTTAAGGACGGTATGTGGTGGTAAGTAGAATGCCAGTTTGAAGACGAAGGAAAATGTGTAACTTCCTTAAAAATTACAATTTAAAAGCGTTGCTCTGGCCTCTGTGACTATAGTTGCTAGAAACAGTGTTGCCAATTTAAAAATTAAACCCCTATAACAAAAAACTGTAAAACTTAGATACCTATATAAGTTTTGTAGAATATTTTTTTGTTATATCAGCCATCATATTTATTTTCTAATAAAAACTGAACCCCAGTAAAATCCACCATAAAACATTAATAAAAGTGAAAGTCAAAAGTAAAAAAAAAAAATCTCCCTTCTGTTATGCACTCTAAATGCATCCAACTGACTTTAAAAGCAATGCAATTGGTTTCGTTGGCTTCCATGGCCATTAGCGTTTTTGCCATGCATGATGAACAAAAATTTAAAATCACCCAAAATATCGATTAAAACCACTCAAAATCATCAGCAGTTGCATTGCATATTGCCAAAAAGTCTTAACCTTCTAAAAAAAAAAAAAAAAAACCCATTCTCACTCAATGCAACCTAAAACATGCATAACGCACCTCATATACACCCTTAGATAAAAGGTAGAGGTAGGTAGGCATAGGTATACAATAAAAAAAAAAATACAAAAGAACCAAACAAAAGAGGAATCTCATTCACCTTTAATCACCCAGCATCAGCCAGGAGCCAGCATTAAACCTAACGATACCACCCCAAAATCCCACCATACCCTGATGATGAAGATGATGTGCTGCTGCTGCACTGCAACAGTAGTAGGTAGGTAGGTAGAGGTAGGGTAGGTATAGTCGCCCTAATCCGCCCAAATAACAATGCGATTTTGGGGTGACTTTCGTCTGACGAAATTAAACCTGTACAACAACAATAAAAACTCACACACACATGACATATGAAAACGAACAAAAAAGAACACCGAACGGCTTACCTTTGGCGTGCAATCAGAAACCCCTGATCGCTGGGATCAGCTGTTCTCACGTCGGTTTCCACATTTAAATGCCATTTACTGCGGCCTTCAATTGTGTGTCTAAAACTCTATCCTTGCATCACACATAGGGTTTCCAATTCCCAAGTTCGAATTCGAGTTCTTCCCGTGCTACATTCGGCAATTTAACCCTCAATGATGGGATTCCGAGCAAAACAACAAAAAAAAAAAAAATCGTTAGATTCGCACCCCGTGCCAAATATCCTTCAATAAGGTGATAAGATAGAGGTGAGTGTGTGAGTTGTGAAAGCAATCAAAATCACTACACCGACACGATATTAGAGAGTAATCAACTTGAAGTATCGTTTTTTTTTTGTCAGACCAAAGCAATCAGGACAACGACTTCGTCTATCGCTGTGGAATCCTTGTGCCTGTGTACATAGTCATATTGCCAAAAGGTAGATTATTGTCGATGCATAGGGGTTGTTCATGCAAAGCACCCGCTTCCTGATGGTACGCTTATTAAAGGTGGAATCAAGGAACGTCGTTTTTTGTGATGCCGAAGTGGAACTGGAAGTTGAAGCTGTATATGTGTATCACAGTGCGACATGACATAAGGTAGGTCGTGTGTCGCGTGCCGCATATAGTTTTGATTGAACACACGGTGTGTGTGCACTGGATCAGCAATACTGTTATTTTAAGAACGCATAGAGGCAGACATCACAATTCCATATAAATACCTACCTCTATTTTTGTTTTATCCTTGGCATCAAGGTGTGTACACAAAGCGAGCGTGCGTTTATTTTGTTTGCATTGAAGGACAGTTATTATTTTTTCAATATTTTTTTTTTTGCTTCTTCCTGCGGATGCTTTTGGTATACATACTTCTGACAGTAGGTAGGTACACTGAAGATTTGAGTGCTGGAAATGGGTCTAATGAAAACACTTCTGGATCAACATAATTGCCTCTCTGAGGAAAGATATGAGTTTGCTGTGTGTATAAAAGGATGATGTTTGAAAGGGTAATTGAATCCAAAATGGCCAAAGTGACATCAGTTGGTGGTTTAATGAGTTAGGTATTTTAATTTGTTTTGTTCACGTTCTACTAGCTGAATAAGAGGAAGCTTTGAAATAGGAAGGTATACTGGCCTGGCATTATAGAACTATGGAATGCTGACTTAATCGCTGAATTCTCACATATATGTAGGCATAGGTACTTTAAGCTTGTAAAGTTAGAAGCTCTTAAACCCATGCGGAACCAATTTGAACAAGATTCTCATTGATTAAAATGATAAAAAGAATAGGGGACAAAATAGAGCCTTGGGGAATACTATTATTTATTATGCGATCTTCAGACTTGAAGAAACAAACCAACTTGGATTGAACAAACAGACAGAAATGTGATTATGATTATTATCATCAAGGAATAATCTTATCTGTTATCTTATTTTCTTCAAACCTCAAAACATAGAGTACCCATGACCCTGTTTATATAGATCCTGGGAAGATTGAGGCCGGTATCACGACAGGGGAACTCCCCGCGGGGAATTCTACACACTTCTCTTACCCCAAAAACCGTCGTGATACCGGCCTCAATTTCCTAATCTAAACAGGGTCTAGATATATAATCTAGAGAACCGATTCGTACCCATCTTGCTTGAGAATAGAGTAAGAGAAAACTGTCCTTTTTTAGCTTTAATTAAATGCACGGGACTACTACTGCTCAAGAAATAGTCGACATTCTCTCACTACAGATTGTAGGTTGAAACAGAACGAACCCCTTAAGTCGGTTCTCTAGATAATATAAAGGTACTCTATGGACTATGGCTCAAAGGAACAAATTTGAAGGAAGAGCTGTAAATGAGCAATCGACTTGGCTCTCTTACCTAATGGGGGCATTCTAGATATTAGGTTGCAGTGAAATTAAAACCACAATTATTCATTCCTACATACTTTCTGTTTGTTTCTATACTTTTTATTGAGATATGTCATCAATCTATCCACGACAATGGTCTTGGAATCGGATTCTTGCCTCCACTTAAAATGCAGGCATTTTTTCAAGAGTCTTTCCACTTATGAAGAATTAACAAATTTCTTTTGTCATAAAAAAGTGCTTCTTACCTAAGATGCTCGGATTCGGATTGAAAATTGCCAATAACACGCTTAAAACAATGGTGCCAGCAAATAGCAAGACAGTGATGATAAGCGTTTTGGCTTTTGAGACCGAAGAAGTAACGATTGGAATGGTGCCAGATTTATTCTTTGTTTGATCTCAGCGTTGGTATATTTTTCTGAGTTGAATGCAAAGCCTAGGTCGACAAAGTCCCTAACAACCTCTGTTCACGACACGCCGAGCTGATATTACTCAGTCCTTTCTTACTGACGTTTTTTTATAGGTATTTGGTCTTAGTCTCATTTACTGTTCAACCCACATGCTTTGCTTCCATCTCAATGCGGTACTGACATCACGTTTTGGTCGTCCGATTACTTCAGTATCGTTTGCATGGATGCAGATGATTTGGACGGAATTTTGAAAGACTGTGCCTCTAGAGTAGTGACGGATGAGGTTTGCACTATTCTTTCAAGAATGATGTTTAAGAATTCCCATAAGAGCCCATCGGCTTACCTAAATCATTTCTTGACATCAAAGATATCGGCCTTGATGGAGGAGCGCGCATTATCCATCGTCATCCTGCTCAGACGGAGGAGCTTAGCAGCGATGCCAAAACTAGGCATTTCCTTATAAAGCTTGTCTCTATTAATGCTGTCATATGGGCCTTGAAATCGATGACCAGTTAGTTGTTGGGTATAGATTTAGAGTTTGAAGTAGGTATGTGTTTCGTCCAAGATTTCCGTACTGTGAATATTTGGTCGTTGGCGCACTTTCCTCGACTAAGGCCCACATATTAGGTTGTTGAAGAACGGCTTCAGACGTTTGCATAGGTTTACATAGTACGGTAGAAAAGATCTTGTAGGTGATACTAGCGATTCTAGGGATACTTGTAACCCTAGTTGCCAGTTGAGAGGGTTTCCTTTTTTGAGGATCGGAAAGACAGAGGTTAAGTTTCAATGATCGACCATACATATATTGCAGATGAAGAGATGCATACTTTTTACCAGGTCATTGCCTGTCCCTTTTAACAGCCCTGTAGTGAGGCCGTCATTTCGAGCAGCTTTATTGGGCTTAATTTTACATAGATGTGGCTATTTTTAATTCGACGAGATCGGTTGGACGGACTTATTTGTCTACGTCGCATTAGGTTGAATGGTGCAATTTACCTGACAGTGGTTTTTAATTCATCATCGTCATTAATTCACCTTGCAGAAATGGTTTATAAGTAGGTAACTATCGACTGGGATTTACTTCGATATTCATTTGATTGTCCTTGCATCAGGCTTCGGTTCGAAGATTGTAACCTTGCGAGGTTCCTTCTACCTTTTAGTAAAACCTCCGGAACTCATTCCTGCTAAGAATAAAATAATAAAGTACATTTTATGGCACAACAACTCATGAAGAACCAGGGTCGAGTGACTTACAATTCTCAACCACTTCTGTGTGCGTGTCTGCAAGAATGGAGGGGACCTACAGTTTATTGCCAAATCCGAATGGCTATGGTGAGCGGTATTTTTCTATGACAAGGGAAAGGGATACTCTTGCAGGATTTGTCACTTCCTCGCAAGAGGCAGTTGGCCTGAAAAGCTCTCGGGTTTAGTTGTGCCACACAACCAACGGCCACTGCCTCTTGCAAGGAACTGACAGAACCCCCAAGAGTATTTCTTGTTATAAAAAATGCCACTCACACTATCCGTTCGGATTCGGTAGTAAACTGTAGGTCCCCTCCATTCCTGCAGACATGCACACGGAAATAGTTGAGACTTGAGAGTTGTAAGTCACACGGCCCTGGTTTATCATGAGTTGGGAATTGAACCACTATAACCATTACGCTTCTCGTGCTCCTTTTTCTTTCTGTAAGAAGTTTGTGTTCTTCTCTTCTCTTCTGCACTTAGAGCTCGCGAGCTGCTCTGGGCCATCTATAGAGCACTGTTTCGTATATTGTCCCTCCAGAAGCTGCATCTCTGATCGCGTCTTGCCAATGTTGCCCACTAGATCCCAATATCTATATACTTGATGCTGATGGCATACTGTACTTCTCAAAAAGTTGTTCCAGAATCGATCGGAAAAGAACCTAACGATTGCTTAGGATTGTTGCCATCTGTCGTCATACTTCAGTAATTTCATGTTCTTGACGTAATCGAGATCGCAGCCGTATATAGATATTTGGCTACAATGAAATAGTAACAGAGTCAATGTTGGCCCCTCAGAACGTTCGGATATTTAACCGGAAGAGTATTTTGCGTATTCGATAGCAATGTTGTCAATTTAGTTAGGTAATAGTTGATTGATCTGGAGATCTTCAAGTCGCCCCTTGTGAATTTTGAGATGTGCGAACTGCGTATTGTCTACCATATCGTCGCACCCCGCAGTGAATTCGATCAGTCTGAATCCGTAGTGGGAGGTACTGTTGTAAAGACAATGCTTTTCGTCTGCACCACTTTAAATGTCTTCCCTCTGGTCTAGAACAATTTAGAATTCATAGTAAGGGCAAGGGCTCAAATGCCTTGTCTCAGGAGCTTCTCAGGAACATGTCTTTGGTACCATAATTTTTCTCCTCTGTGGGCATACGTTCATGTTGATAAATTAAGACTTTATGGAGAGTTGACATGAAGGGTTCGTTAACATAATTCAAACCTAAGACCTTAGTCATGCTTAAGCCTAACTCCAACGACAAATTCACACCCAAATAGATGATGATTTTGTTCTTCTAATTTATATTCTGTATTCTCTTTTATTAATTTCGAAGGGCTGAAGGCGAACTACCGTTAGATTACTTTTATCTCATCAAATACTTCTTTCGAAAAAGAGGATACCAAACGATATCTTTAGTTCAAAAATAAAAGAAAACCGCTGTTCGAACAGACTTTTTGTTGGTTTTTGACGAAAGTCCGACCCAAATCAACAAACATAAGGCTTTCTAATGTTGTTGTTTGCTGTATATTCATGAATACATGCGTATTCGAATAAAAACTCTTTAACCATACCTTACAAAACGAATGAAAATTTCATTCATAAAATTGTATTCTTTTCAGGTAGACTAAACAAAGACATCGGGACTAGGTAAGTTAGGTAGTTAAATCTATACGTTAAAAGGCGCTATGCTTAAGCGCCCGCATCGGTATAATCCAAATAATATGTAAGGACCATTACAAACATATAATCACACCTTTACAATTTCAAAAAAAATCACACCCAAATCGTGTTTAAATGAATGAAAATTTTAGCGCCTCCTGGCGTTATCCTTAAAATGAAAAAAAAAAAAAAGAAAAAAAAAAAAACATGGATCAAATGAATGCATTTGCCAAAACAGAAAATGAGAACAAACAATTTTAAATCCTTCGTTCTGGTCCTTTTTATTTTATATACAAAAAGAAAGGACATCAAATATTGGTAGGTACATATACCTAAGCAACAACAACAAAAAAGGATCAATGAAATGACTGATGTCTGAACAAAATCAATTCACACCTTCCAAACTGAGCATAAACCTTAACACATTTGGTCAACACATGTTGAATGAAAAGACATTATGGTCCTTTGCCAGGCATCATGTGGGTTCAATTCACGTCCATTATAGTGCTTCCAATGATGACACTGATTTATGATAGCAAGGATCCTGTTTGAAGGTATTATAGGTTTAGAGGAAGAAGCTAGTGCTACATAAGACTAAGCAAATAAGGTAAATGAACCCCTGCTATGATGAGTGATTTGAATTTTATTTTCCATCAGACATCTTATTGCAAGTAGAACACACACAAACTCACCGAAGAGGATAACAAAGTCATTTTTAAATTCCTCAAATTTGACACCCTTTGCCTGGGAGTCTTTAATATAAGGGAACGCATTTAGCTTCGACACCGTGCATATACCTAGCCCATCTGTACGAGAGCTATAAATTAATGAATGGTACTGAAGTGAATATAGTAGTTATAACGTTGTATAGGTAATCGGTTTACCATATTCATCCTGTTTAACAGCTATATGCATCCATTCACTTGCTGATGTAAAATCCTGTGCACGCAAGGACGAAATCTCATTAAGAACAATAACGGACAGGAGGCAAATGCGCGCAGAAGCCGCCATTCAATCAATTAATCTAATTTTTGTGTACATTTAAAAATTCATCAAAAAATACGACACGGGGTTGCACTCTAATAGTCCTTTTTGCCACCCCAAATCTAACACGTGAATTAAAATTCTTCCTCATGAATAAGCAATGTGCTGCATATAAAGGTGAAAAAGGATTTACTCCAATACACTCTCACAAAAAAAAAATGTAATGCTCTTTCTAACGGGCGTACGGAGTACGTACGACCCGGCCGGGAACAAAATATGAGAATTTAAACCACATCCTGACGAGATAGAGTCCGTCGTCTCTAGAATCAGAATGAGTAACTATACCTTAAATATCGACTTTTATTATCAGCTATCGTCGTCGTCCCCTTTGCAATTATGGAACAAATAGAAGCAGAAGAAGAAAAAAAACTAAACGTGTGCCAAATGCAGCCCGCGAGGACTATACCATCTGTCATATGACGGAGGGGTGGTTTTTCACCTCTGTGTCGTCACACACACACACGGGGATTTAAGATCCTTTCTTTTAGCAAATAATAATCAACGAACAATGCGATCCGATGAATTTGATATGCGAGCTGAAATCGAATCGAGCAGAAGGATTAATGCTGGTTCGTGCCGCATCGTCATCCTCACTGTTTCGTCTATACAACTCTTCCCCCTGCCTATGATGGCAAAGTATTAGGACCACCGCAAAGAGGGATTCCCATAAGTTCTCATTCCCAGTTCACAGAGACAATTTTCTCCTGAATTCCTCCTGGTGGCAGGTATGAAATTCACCGCTATAATATTAGTAGCAGCTCGTGTCATCATCATAACGCACAGAAAGAAAGGGGGAATTGATGGCATACGGGCAAATGTGAGGGTTTTTGGTTTAATTTTTTTTTTTTTTTTTGTTTCTGTATTCTTTCGGATTTTTTTTTTATCGTTTTATGTAAATTCAATTGTGATCAAGTGCATCAATTACATCATCAGGATAATGTTGTTGGGTAAGTTTTTGGGTTGATTGTGGTGGTAAAAAGGACGAGAGAAAGTAATAAAAAACTGAACATATGAACGTGTGTGTGCTGCGTGGCTGTGTCATCGTTTTGAGGAAATAATAAATTTATTTATGTCGGGCAAATATTTGATTTGAAATGAAACTGAAAGGAAAATCAGTCAGCGAACCGGAATAACAAGGTTGCATTCAGGTTTTTGTGCTCGTATCTAGGTAAGTTGTATACGTATTTAGGTAGATTGGGAATGTGCATTAAAAATAAAAAAATTTAGAACGCTACATAGCCTTAAGGCAAAATGGGAGTTATAAAGCTGCTGTTACTGTTTAGAATTATAAGAGAAGTACATTTGCCGTAAAAGTAAATATATAAAAAAACCCTAGGTCAGTGGGATGTTGTAAATAGTTCAAAATAGAAAAGTCGATGAAAAAAAACACCTGCTAAAATTCTAGCCATGAGAGTACCCAGTACCCACACTGGTACAAAGATGCTATGCAATGTCTATGGAGAGGAACTTTTACCTAAGCCATAATGGAACCAAACTTGCGGTTTTTTGTTGCATTTTTTTGTTGCATTTTTTGCATTTATATTAGGCTTATCGTCCACTAGGCAACTTTTAGTTGCGCAACTAAAAGTTGCTCGGAGCTGCTTGCCATCGCTCACTTGGCAAATTCCGAGCAATTTTTGGGTTCAGTATTTTTAATTGAAATGTTAAATTGACCTTGTATTTTGGATCAGTGACGGTACAAAATTCGTTCAGTGTGAAAATAAAACTTGTTTTTCGGGTTAAAAGCCTCATTTGGCAAAAATTTTGGAAAATTCCCAACAGTTTCAGGAAGTTTCTCGGAAATTGCCTAGTGGGCGAGGATAAGCAACAAAAAGTTGCCGGGAAAAAAGTTCCGCGAGCAACTCCGAGCAACAAAAAGATGCGCAAATAAAATTTGCCTAGTGGGCGCTATCCCATATAAGCTAATGTAATTGGATTGGGAGCAACAAAAAGTTGCTGGGGCTAGCATCAAAAAGTTGCCTAGTAGGCGATGAGCCTTACCGAAATTTGTCATGGAAAAGTGCCGCCCACATTAGCCGTTGATTCAGCAATAAACTGGAGGTCCCCTCCATTCCTGCAGATACGCACACAGGAATGGTTGAGAGTTGTAAATGACTATAGTCCGTTCAACAAAAATGTTCAGTAAAGGCCTTATGGGGGAAGCTTTTTTAGAGCAGTGGCGTCTGATGCATAGAATTGAGAAAAATTACCCAAAAAAAAAACCAAGCACGCCGCTGACTTGTGCATAATTCCTTGCAAAATGTCGTAAAACCTCTACGACCTTTCTGCTCCCATGCTCAAAGCATAGCATACTGATCGCTTGCTCATTTCTATTCTCGCCGCTTTGTGAGATGAAAAAAACATGCATTCCAAAAGAGTTACCATTGCCCATTGAATACGGCTCCGTGAACTCCCAAAGGAAATAACTCCCCAAACAAACCAAAAAAAAAAAAATCCTCAAAATTTATATGAAAATCGGAGGTTTTTTTTTATATGAAAAAACTCCCCAAAATTGGGGATTTATTTCATCGATTTTTGGGGCCTTATTTCATTTTCAAATTTTGGGGTTATTTCATGATGAAATAAATTCCCGAATTTGGGTACTTATTTCTTTAAAGAATAATTTTGTTATTTCTTCGGAGTATAAACTGTGAAGTATGTATGGGGGGGGGCATATTGCCCCCCTGCAACCCCCCGCTTGGCCCACTATAGGATTTGGGGTAGGTGCGAGTTTGGGTGTTTGCAAAGTTTCTTTAAATCCAGATTCTTTGAATGCAAAAGAAACTTTGCATACACCTAACATCGCACCTACCCTAAATCCTATAGTGGGCCAAGCAGGGGGGTTGCAGGGGGCAGCATGTCCCCCATACATATTTCACTGTTTATAGATACGCCGTAGTTTTTTGTTATTTCTTTGGGGACTTATTTCATTTTTTGTTTGGGAACTTATTTCAAGCGCTTTTGGGAATTTATTTCATCTTTGAATTTGGGGACTTAAAAAAAACATTTTGGGGAGTTATATCATTTTTGAACTGGGGGGTTATTTCATTGGGGAGTTATTTCACGGAGCCAGTGAAAACAGTACCAAAGGCCTTTTTTCAATGGATCTTATCAAAGAGCTTTCTGTTTTAAAGCTTTTGAGAACAACAAGGAAGGTTAAGTGTTGTCGATTAAGTTTTGTCAAAATTTTCAATTCGATAAATCGGACCGATTACAATAACTTCCAATGGGAAGTGAAATATTTGCAAAGCTTTGATCAACGACTCATCATGTCCATGTGGTCATAAGTCTACAATGGAATTTTGACAAATTGAGTGGAATCACAAAAAAAATTTGAGTTCAAAGTTCATAATTTCTACCCATTGACAGATGTCAAATTATAATTCGTGCATTATTATTTGAATTCTGGATTTACGCAGGGGGCACAAATATTGCATAGACATTCTTTTTATTTAGTGCAACAATGTTCGGTCCTTCTGTCATCCGTCATAATTTAAATTAGACACTTTTTATTTTAAACTATAGCTTGCAACTAACTACTAGGTTCATATTTAGGTACGTGCAACAGGAATTCACTGCAATAATAATTAACATCAAACCAGCCAGCGGGCACATATTTCAAACAATACTCCCGTCATCATAAGAAGTTAACTCTCACGCTTCAATTGCAACAGATAAGCAATTAATTCGCACACATTTTTCCACATTTTATTGCCCGCTTTAATTTTCCACTATTGCCAGTTGTAATACACACTACACAATTTGCATGACAGCTCAGATCTAAAAATAGCTCGACTGTCATCGTCATTGCGTTTTCCAAGCTCGAGTTTGTTAACCCGGGCGGCATTCCTCTACTTGATTCCTCACCGTTGATTCCCATGCTTAGCCTATAGGGACTAATTAACGCCCTTTGAAAGACAGAGTACAGAGTAGAGTACTCAGCTCAGTGCAGCAGTGTCATCTAATTGCTGGGATGTAATTTCCGTGCAGATAGAACGGTATTCCAATTGGTTATTCTGTAGTTATAAAAATAACGCGCTACGAAGAAGTTTCTCGTTTTTAAATAATCCACGTTTGCTAGCTTACTAATCTTTACGCCAACAGCATATCAATTCCATTTGAAGCGTTCACGGGGTTAAGTGAAACGGCCAGGCCTGAGTGCAAAGTGTTATTAAAGTGCCTGGGAAACATAAGACCTCAATATAGCTTGCTATAGGGTAATCTCAGGGAATCGTCAACCATCAGGCAGCCGGAGCATGCGACAGATAGTTTCGTTTTTTTTGTGTGTTTTTTGTTGTTTCCTAAGACCTACTCTCGGATTGCTGGCGTCAAATATTAATGGTAATAATTTTACTTTTTTTTTTGTATGTTTTTGAGAAGATACAAACATTGTTGATGTCATTGAAGAGCATGATGTTTATAATAAAATTTTGAAATATCTTCGTTGACTTCACAGGCTCTTGCAGTAGGGTAATGACATAAATTTAGATGCGGGTACTTTTGACAAAAGATTTATCATAGCGTATAGATACATACCTTAATAGGTACTAAACATAAGAAAGGTTTATAATTTTTGGTTAATAGAAGAAAATTTATAGGTTAAATGCGCTAAACTCCTTCTAAGGGCCACTTGCACAAACGTTTTCTGACAGCAGTAACCTCTGGTTTATAAATAATTGAGAGCTATCTGACTGATTTGATTCAAATCACGAATTTCTTACGAGAAAGAAAGTCAAAGCGTTAGAGTTTGTTTATTTATCAATGTGTTTTGTGTTTGTTGTGTTGGTGATTCTGAAAAAAATATTCTTATCCGCTTGTTATTTATTTTCCGTTCGTGCAAATAAGAAACGATAAGTTTTTATTTATTTATTTACTGGGACAGTTATCCTGAGTTTTATGTATTTATCCATTCGTTTGGTGCAAGTGGCTCTAAGAATCTTAATTATGAAATTAATTTTAAGATTTTTTGATACATGTTTTTGGTTTGTGATATAGAAAATGAAAGAAGAAAATTTCTTTGAAATAATATTATTCTTTTGAAAAAGTTCATGAAAAGTATCCGGTAATCATGTGAACTCCCGCGACAGAATTTTGAATTTTCAGGTAGCCTTTATTTTATTTTATCAAAGGTACCTAATGTTAAAAGAAAATATTTTCATATCGATATCTCACTACATCGTTTGACCGATTGTATTTGTACAGGTTCAATCAAGGCCGTAGCAAGTGAACCCCCCCGAAATTTTTTTAGAAATTATTTTTTTTTATTAATATCTTTTTATTAAATGTTTTCCCAAATGTCTGCACTAACAGCCCGATTCTCCCCGCCATCACTGATACCTCACAAGTCATAAGAGGTGGTGAAATTAATTGTGTGACTTTTTCGTATTCTCCCCCAAAGTCACAACTTGTGAGAGTCACAAAAACAATCGAAACTGTGATCTGCTTCAGAGCAGGTCACAACTCACAAATTACATGTGTTTTGTCATTTTGACCTGACATTCTATATATTTTGCTGAAAATTTGCACCTAGTGATTTTTTGATAAGTTTGTGCAGCTTAAATGTTTTATTTACATACAAATTGCCGCTTTGCAAGACCTTCATGTGACTTGATATCTGCTCTGGATATCAAACAGATTCCAAAAAATTCGAGAGGATGTTATATTGGTTGGTTATATATTGGTGGTATTGATATCAATACTGAAGAGGTTATAGATGTGTTTGCTGCACAGAAGGCCAGATGGCTTAATTTGCTGTTGTAAAAAATACTTTTAATACCTACGTATAGTTTTTATGTGATGTTATTTTTTGTGATAAATACTCGTTTTGTGATGATGAGTAATAGATATAAAAATATTAAGTAAAAATCAAATTCTATGTTTATTTTATTGTACCATGGACTACATCACTGAATTTCTCACATATATTTTCAAAATTTGCAAGTTTTATTTTGATTTTCTTTCAAAAATTAATTGGTTGTTTTCTTTAGAAGAGGGAAGCCTTTTCTAAAAAAAGTTGACTGAGAAGTTTCAACAGTTTGTTGAATTATTGTAAGAGGTCATCATATCCTCATATCATATCATAGAGAGGTCTCTGTAGATTACATACTAAAAAGCGAAAAATAATTTTTCAAAAAGTCATAACCCCACCCCCGAAATATTTGTCTGGCTACGGCCTTGCGTACAATTGTACATTATGTTACTGTAAAACTCTGAATTCACCGGTAAAACTTAGAATTTTTCTGCAAAATTTGTAAACGTTCGAAATGTTTTGTTTTAAATTATTCATTCCTGACAGTTTTCTTAGACAATATGGTACCTTATAAGTTGCCTTCTCGCAGGTTCCAAGAATCTGAACTCCCCTTTTTGGGCCACTGTTCTGCTAACGCAAATTCGTTGCTGCGCTTAGGGTGTTCACTCGCAACGCAGGCGAAAAGATGTTAGCCAAAAGTAAGGAAATAAAATTGTTTTTCATATAAAATAAAATGCACGACTGGATCACACGAACTTTCTCTCTTGTGGTTAAAGTTTCTTGTATATTATAAGAAAAGCACAATTCGTATGCCATTAATAATAATAAAAATATCAGAAGCGGATTTCTTAAGAAATATTTTTTCTGGAAATTAAAAAAAAAAAAAAAAAAAGTGTGCAAATTTTTAAGAATTCATAATAAAACCTTAAAACCATAATTTAAAAAAAAATAGTAAAAAAAAAAACTGATAAAAAAAGCTACTTAAGGTTCCTAAGTTAAGAATAATTTTAGGAAATCATAATATGTTGTTGGAAGGTGACAGAAACATAAGAGCCGGTACACGTTATCGATCGATCACGTATGACAGTTTTGCTCACCACTGATAGTGTGTACACTCTGTTTGATGGTTTGTCAGGCAAACTCCAGGCAAGCTCATGTTCACAAAATTTTTTGATATTGCGTCGCCTGAGAATTGTTTTGTCAAATACGCCATTGACACTATTTCGACAAAAACGAAGTTATTCCTAAGCCGTGCGATAAATTTTTTTTTTTATTTTTTTTTTGCCCAAAGTTCTACTTAGATAACGAGTTTTTCTATCAAATTTCAAAAAGTTTTGCTTGGCCGTTAAGAAGTTACGCTAATTTACGTAAAAGTCAACTTTTTTTTACGTGTGTCCCACCTCCTATATTTTGTTACTAAAAAGTTTTCTCATACTCGTGGAACACAAAATTGTTTTTGTAATACGTGTTAAGAAATGATTTTGATCCGTAGATAATAAAACCCAGATGCTGTAATGGAGGTGTCACAAACCAATACTAAATTTTGTTTTGCGATCAGTGTCCCACAAACATTTGCTTTTCTTTAACACATATGCACGTGGGACAAACCAATTCTCTCAAAAAAATTACGGAAAATTGTATGAAAAATGTGCACCAAACGCCAAAAATGGTTTTTGGGACAAAACAGTTCTACAAACCGTTAAATTTCCTGGATATGGGACAAAGTCCCAAATAAAATAAAAACGATAAGATTTTTAAACGCTGCTTTTGATTTTTAAACACTGACAACTGGGTTCGCGCAACTGCCACTTGCAGAAAAAGTGAGCGACACATCTTTAAAAGATCGTACCTTGATAATAGGTCCCGTACTACTTGAGTCTTATGGATTTTGCCGTTGTCGTTTAAAGATGTGTCGCTCACTTTTTCTGCAAGTTCTTGAAAACTTGTTGTAGAATTGCCTTCGGGTTAATTCTATTTGCGTTTGGGTTAAATATATTTACGTTTATCTTAATTCAATGTGCGAATATTAAAAAATGTATGCTGTGGAATTCAACATATGGTAAAGTTTTGGAAGCGTCCATATATTGCTTTTCACACAAATTTATAGGGTTGCCATATATGGCTGCTTGTGCATTTACACAAAGATGGCTGTTTTTTTTGCAGTGAGAAATCATTGATCTCGTCATATTTACAATTTTGCACGAAACGCCAAAAACTACCATTTAATCAAATCCTTTGACTTCCGTTTCCTCGTTCTTAAAAAAAAAATTGGAACATTCCACTGAATTCCTTTCGCCTGGAGTCTATTTATTTATTTATTTACGTCTATAAGTAACAAAACTTTCTTAGACTAAGCAGATATGTACCTAAAATAACTAAAATACTATAACAAAATAATTATCTTATTCATTAATGGCTTCAAGAATACTAAACTTAAAAATATTTCTATTCAATTCAAGATCAATTACATTTGCATAACGGTTAAAGTTAATACAAGCATTGGTGATTGGTTCATTACGACCATAATTTGTAGCATGACGAGAAATAAAGAAAAATTCCTCAATTCTAGGTCTTAGAATTCTTGAGGGAGCATAAATACCAAACAAAGCTAAAAGAGGAGCACAGTCAATATGCCCTGTTATGACATCTCTCGCAAAAGTTATAAAATAATATGTTCTTCTAAATGATAGAGGCTTTAAACCAATTAATTCACATCTGCTCTTGTACGATGGTAAGGAAGTAGACCAATTCAGTTTTCGAAGCGCATATCTAGAAAATCTTCTTTGAATTTTTTCAATACGTTGCATATCTTTATTAAATAAAGGAGACCATACTACACAGCAATATTCTAGAATGGGACGAACTAAGGAAATATATAGAGCCTTCAATGTATAAGGATCTCTAAATTCAGAGGAGTTCCTAAATAGAAATCCCCACATAGCGTTAGCTCTAGAAATTATGTAGTCAAAATGCATATTAAAAGCTAAATGCGAGTCAAAAATGATTCCCAAATCCTTTTGGCTAGTAACTCTTTGAAGAGTAACATTTTGCAGCTTATAATCAAATAAGATAGGAAATGCAGACCTTGAAAAAGACATAGTGATACATTTGTCTATATTTAAAAACAAGGAGTTTTTACAACACCAATCATTCATTAGAAATGTTAATAACTAACTTTTAATAAAATTTGTTTAAAAACTTTTTTTTCGTTTTAGTTAGAAGGTTAAGTATAATGTTTTTCTTTTCAATATTTTTATTTTCAAACTTAAAAAAAAACTACCCTCATAATAAACATTTTTTTTTGTGTTATTTTATACCGCTGAAACTTTAAATAAACCCTATGGTCCATAACATCCTAATCAAATAAGCATTTCCTACCGGTAATTTATGAATATAAACACAAATTTGCATTAACAAAAAAACAAAGATACAAATTTAAAAACAACTTCTACACATATTGTTACCACATTGACCATTAACACCCTCTCCATATGTAACCATGTGGGCATGCAACACACGAGCTAATCAAATAAGCAACAACTATAATCCTGTTTCCAAATATCCCTTTGCTGTTTGTTGCCTTAAACAGAGTGTTTGGCAAACCGAGAATTCATCTATAATTAACTAACTAACTAACCATATCTTTCACACTCTGTGGGCAACCCTATATTTGTTCGGGGAGACTCTTCCATATTGAGCACCTTTGTGTAGGTAAGTATAGGAGCGTTATCAATTTAGTCAAGGGGCGTTTCATTTGCATAAAAGGTCCTTTAGCAGCCAATTGGTGCAGCATTTGTGTACAAATCAAAGAAAACGATAAGAAAGACACAAAAACGCATTCCTGGGAAAGATAATTTTTTTTGTAAAATAAAGTTGTTTATACAAGATGCAGGCCTTACGGCGCGGCATCCTCCTGGACCTGGATTAAAGATAACACTTTTTTTCATCAACATATTCGACTCTTTTGTGAAGATAAAGTGTCATTGCCTGTTTATCGTATAAACAAAAAATTCCACCGCAAAGATATGCCTTGAAAATATGACAGACTTGAATTAAAACGGTTGAAGGCGTTCGTTGGCCGAAGGAAATGAAAAGATAAAGGATTTATGGCAACATCTGGTCACTGCATGGCGAGATATCTTTCTGAGCTCTGAGGTCGACTTGTGGAATTTCTTTTTTTGTTTTGATAACATAACTATACTTGAGATTGATATGGGGTTTCAAATACCTTTTGGTTCATTGCGGTTGGATATTTTTCTTACATTTTGTCCATGAAGTGGTTTTCTTATCGTGTTCCTTCAAGATTTAAAAAAAAAAATTACTTACGTTCATTGACTCAAACACAGAGAGTTATAAAAATATAAAAAATAATGAATTTTATTGATTTATGAGGAGTTTATAATTCAAGGCTAAAGTGAAGAGGTCCTTAGTCCTTTTGGAGTTAATTTCTAAAGGCGGTAGTGATAAAGCGTATACCTATCTGTTAGAGCTGACCACAAGCCGATAATACTCCAAAAACATCCACCGTGGCGATCTAGGTTTTGTCATATAAAGACTTTCAATAACATTCATAGGTGATCCTACCAAAAAATACTGGAAAAAAAAAGTTTGATATGTATTTAAATTACATATAACTTTTATCAGTAACGTTTGTAAATATACCTATAAAACTTCTTCTAGATGCAGACAATAGTTCTTTCTTCAACAATCACACAAAAATGCCTCTCAAATTTAACAGCGCTATAGATTTTCATCAAACTTGAAAAAGTGGGTGGGTGGTTTGTCTCTATCTGTATGTTTACTTACAGCCCAAACCACTGAAATGATTTTCTTTAAATTGCAACGAAGCGTTATACTTTTGCCCTCACCCGCCAAAATCTTATGCAGCAACCGACCGCCCACCGGCCGCGCCGCCCAAAATACAAAATACCTAGGTTTACTGATCATTCATCGGCAACCGAATAATCAACATAAATCTGCACTGCACCCTATATATATCACTAAAAATGCCCATACACAAGGGCCCTACCACTATCCAACCGTATATGTATACCGTTGATCGACACCGATCGTAATTCGAGCAACATACACCAACCATCCACCAAATCATCATCAACAGCAGAGCATAAAGGCTGATTTCCAATGGCGCGTTCGCGTTAGAGACGCTTACGTATACGTTTGCAAGCTTTACGAACGCGTCGACATGACAGACGACTTGAAGAGAACCTGAAAATCAAAATGAACCTACATAACTATAATTTCGAATTCCTTTCAACAAACTATTCCATTATTTTTTAAACAAAATCGATTTTTTCCTTTCAATAAAAGGATTTTGTCCAGAAAACCCGATTTTTTCTTCTAAATAAATCGATTTTTTTGTTGAAAGGAATTCGAACATTAGTTTAACTGTCAAAACGCACGCTGAAGTTGATTTTTTTCAACTTTAACGTTGAGGTAGCTTATGTTACGTTGGTTTGTGTACATGCTAACAGGTGCCAAATCGTAACATAATACCCAACGCGTCATTGTAAACAATTTGCTTAAATTGCTAAGTGTGAGCTTTCGCGTTGAAAGAAAAATCTGTCAAAGCGACACCCAACGCGGCATTGAAAATCAGCCTTAATTATCATACACACGAGTAACAAGTAGTGTAGTGCGACGTCATTATTCCAAATAGATATATTTATTTTGTAGGTTTCAGAGTTCACACATTCTTTTGGCAAGGAATAAAACAAGTACAACCCAAGTACAAAAACCCAAGAATTATTATTTCAATCTTACAATTTGAGACAATTTGAGACTTGAGTGGATCTAAGTTCGTAGCAACTTTTGGTCGCTTCACGTTTTGATATTGAAATTTTGTGTTGTAAGTAGTTTTCCCTTAGACTAGCTTTGGGCAGAATTATATTCCTATTCCTATACCTTTGTTCTCCCTGCTTGCTCTTTCTGAGTTAGATCTTCCGATAAATTAATTTTCCTTTGGACTATAGCTTTGGCAAAATGAGATTCACCCTGCTTGTTCGTTGTTCTGACATAATAATTATAAGCTTAAGTTTTGAAAGGAGCTCATGAAGAACTAGGGCCTATTGGCTTACAAACAACTCTCAACCATTCTTGTGTGCGTGTCTGCAGGAATTGAGAGGACCTACAACATTTTACTGCCGAATCCGAACGGCTAATATGAGCAGTAATTTTCTATGACAAGTGACTGGCTGAACAGAATAGACGCGCGATCGATCGCGCTGCACTTGAAAAGACGCCTTGTCAAAGTTAACATGTATAAACTCGTTTGGGTGAATACAATGGAGCCACGGCCTCGAGTCGTAACGCTAGATATTGGTTAACTTTTAACTTTTTCCGCACGTGCGTCGTTGCACAGATAAGGACAAAGAGTAACGATGGCTACAATTAATGGCATCTCACAACTTTTTATATTATCTATTTTATTTTTAAAATGCAAAAATACACATTCACAATAAAACTGCAAAATAAAAACTTAAGAAATAAGTACAAAATTAATATCAAATAATACAAAATCAATTAAAAACAATAATTTCCATCCGCTGTCCGCACGTTCCATTGCATTCAATTTTCGGAAGCGTCGCTGATTTGCGTGATCGACCGCAAGTCTATTTTTTTAGCTAGTGATACTCTTGGAGGTTTTGTCAGTTCCTCGCCAGAGGCAGTAGCTATTTTTTTTGGTATTAATATTTAAAAATAAAATCCTTAGCGGAAAAAGTAAAGAAAAATTTGAAGCTTCAACTTTGTTTCCACTTAGAAGTGATTTATGCCAATCAAACAATCAACGACAGAGTGTTTCAAGGTGTAATTATGCTCCTTTGATCAATTTAAAGAACAAATTTCACCCTTCATATAGAAATGTAATATGTAATGTATTCATTTTTAATGTATTCTAATAATATTAATCCAATGTTTTTTTATCTTTCTATGCACAATTTATACATTTACACGGCTTTTTGGTGATCAGAGGTGGTCGCTTTACTATAGACCCTTTTGCCAAAATAAATCATAAAATTTAAAATGTATGTATTTCTTCATAAGTTTCACACCACCAACAAATGTTTTATTTTCTCGTGATAGTGATGTACCTTCAATTTTGAATTGGAACGAGCCTTGAACAACGGTAGAATCTGGCAATATATACGATGATTTTTCTCTCTCACACGATGAACGATGATGATAACAACTACAGCACGTAACTCTAATGTAATGAACGATTTGAAAAGTAGAATTTATTGGAATCAAAACTGACGATGTTCATGCTTCAGAGAACAAGGGAACAAGGAAAATTCAAGTAGCCAAATATTTGTTCACGATAATCAAAATCGACTGACTTTTCATAAAATTAACTTTGATGTTCGTGATTAATTCATAAGCATGAGCACGAACATCGTGTAAAGCCGACATAAAACAAAAATAAAAAAATGTAGATAGAAGAAAAACAATAATCCAGATGATTTCAAAATTAAAAGATTATGGAATTCAATAAAATTTTGGCATCTAGTGAATTTCTACATTAACGGCCCAAGAAAATGGGCACAACACACCCAACTTCCCAAAAAACTCGACAAAACCACAAAAATAATTTTTGGTGTGTAGACGCCGAGGTGTACCAAAATCCAGCTTTATCGGATCTTTTTTTTGAAAAAAAATCGGCTAGAAAGAGATTCTTAGGAACTAAAACAATTTAATTAAAACCTAATCTTTTCCCATTTTAAGAGCTTCTGCGGTTTTTTCCAAACAGCTGGGAAAGACCATTAGTTACATGGTGGCTCCACGAGAAAGATTTCATAGAATACTGTATGCATAGGAAAATTGCTTATGGAGGCTACTCATAGTATTCTATAAAAAAATTTCTTGCCACATATTGCTTTGCTCATAGAAAGCTATGGGTAGTGTATTATCATAAATACTTTTACTAAATACTTTCACTAAAATCAGTGAAAATCCAAACAATCCCGAATCGATTATACCAAGAATCCAGCAAATAACGATAACCCACATAACATCCATACGACGAAGAAAGAAAAAAACTAGGCTCGTAAAAAACACTCCAGATTTTTATTAACAAGTAGGTACAATAAGATGCTTACACTGTGACGGTTCCAAAAAGAAAGAGGATGATTAAAGTTTCAATTTTAGCAACAGCAAAAAACTAACGGCAAAAACATGTTTTGTTTTAAGAGAAAAAGTACCACTAGAGAGTAAGCTCTAGTTTTAATAAAATTACAATTAACAGCTAGAGAGTAAGAAAAATAGAAAAACGAATAGGAAAATTATCCATGTTTGGCAAATGGAAACAAAAATAAGTTAAATTATGTAGGTAAATCAAATTATTAAAGTTAGATGAATAAATCGAAACAAATTTTAAATAGTTGATTAATAAATAATAAAGAATTGATAATTAAATGAATAATAGTTTTTAATTTCTGAACATTCAGCCCCCCCTGAAAGACTCCGGTCTTTCAGCAAAAGGAAGTGGGGCAACTTTCACAATGGGACGAGTGTATTCTCCATGCTTAGTCCTTACTGTTACAACTCTCACTTTGTTGTCTTTTCCTGGATGCGTTGCAATAATGCGACCAAGGATCCACTTAGATGGAGGAAGGTTTGGCTCCTTAAGCAAGACGACATCATTAATGGATAAATTTGGTTTGGTGTTCTGCCACCTTTGCCTTTGTTGGAGAGATGTTAAATACTCGTTGTGCCATCTTCTCCAAAAACCTTGATTGAGTTTCTGTAAAAGATACCAATTAGTATGAATGGGTATTTTAAAATTTACCATATCAGGTTGGGGAACAGAGGTGTAAGCCTCCCCAATCATGAAGTGTGACGGTGAAAGAGCACTTGGCTCTGTGTCCGATGTTTGCCACATAGGACGCGAGTTGAGGAGTGCCTCAATTTTTGTAAGAAGAGTGTACATTTCCTCGTACGTCAATATATGCTCTCCGATGACCCTCTTTAAATGCTGCTTTACCGACTTGACGCCAGCTTCCCATAAGCCTCCGAAATGAGGCGCCGACGGTGGGAGGAACTTCCAGCTGATGTTGTCCTTGGCGAGATGATCAAAGATAATTTTCTGATTCTGCTGACTTAAGACGCTTTGGTACATTTCGTCTAGTAAACGTTTTGCACCATGAAAATTGGTTCCATTGTCGCTCCAAATTTCCATGGGTTTTCCGCGACGCGAACAAAACCGATCCAACGCGAGAAGGAAGGCGTTAGATGACAAGTCACCAACAAGTTCAAGGTGGATACCCTTTGTAACGAAGCAGACAAATAGAGCAATGTATGCCTTCACGAATTTCGGATTTCTACCACGAGAGAGTCTTAACGTTATGGGACCAGCGTAGTCACATCCCACCTTACTAAAAGGACGCGAAAAACGTATTCTTTCGGCGGGAAGATTTCCCATTAATTGTGCTGATATATCCCGACGTTGTCGAAAGCATAATATACACTTGTGAACTTCTCTTCGCACAAGATTCCTGCAGCCAATAATGAAAAATTCCTTTTTTAACAACGCAATCATAAGTGTCACGCCCGGATGTAGATAATGTTCATGAGTATATTTTATGAGAAGTTCAGTTACACGACTAGATTTAGAGAGTATAATGGGGTGCTTTTCATTATAGGACAGTTCAGAGTTCTGCACTCGCCCACCAACTCTAAGTAAACCGTCCGAATCTAGAAAAGGATTAAGGCTTACAAGTTTATCCTTTTTTGAAAGTTCTTTTCCTTTTTTTATAGAGTTTATTTCCGACGAAAACGTTGACAATTGGCTAAACCTTATCAAGGTTATTTTGGCTTTTAATAGCTCCTTCACGCACAACGGTTTATAATTACGAAGGTCGGAGTGTTCTTTAGGTATGCGACAGTTAAAGCAAAACCGAAACATTGTTGCAACTACTCTAAGACACTTGTACCACTTCGATGAGTCGATTAAGATTTTCTGCAAAATGTTTTCTTCGGTAGCATTTGACATAAATACCTGCATTTTCGGATTTCTCCTTTCTTCCAACTGCTCATCTGGGAAATCTTTCGCACAAGGATTTGAATATGGCCACTGATCTTTCTCCTGCCACAACCACGAAGGTCCTTTCCACCAAAGCTCATTTGACGGCAAAAGAGATGGTGGGATTCCACGAGTTGCACAGTCAGCCGGGTTGCTTGCCGATCGAACGTGATTCCAAAGTTTGTGAGGAATCGATGACACAATCTCCGAAGTCCGATTTCCAATGAACACCGACCATTTTTTCGGGGGGGATGAAAGCCAGTGAAGCACAATTGAAGAGTCTGTCCAAGCAAAAACTTTCATTTCTTTATCCTGTAAAGATATTTTAAGTTTAGTTATTAGACGTGTTAGTAATAAGGCTCCACAGAGTTCCAACCTGGGAAGCGATAAAACCTTGATAGGAGAAACCTTACTCTTTGCACATACTAATGCTACCGATATAGACCCATCCTCGTTCTTACTCCTGCAGTATACAACTGCAGCATATGCATCTAAAGATGCGTCACAAAACGCATGAAACTCACAATTCCTTTTGTTGGTCCATATTATTCTGGGAATATAAACAGTTTCGATGAGAGGTAGCTCATCTCGTATCAGCTTCCAGCGATGAGCCATTTCCTTCGGAATTTCTTCGTCCCAGATCAACTTTTCTCTCCACAAATCCTGTAAAAGGATTTTCACAGCTATGATTATCGGAGCGAGAAATCCCATCGGATCGAAAATTCGAGATGCGTCTGAAAGTATTCGACGTTTAGTGCACTCAACACCTTGGCTCAGCTTTACTTTGTAGGAAAACCTATCCTTCGAAGGACACCACTGCAACCCGAGAACCTTTACTGAATCAAACTCTTCGAATTCAAGCGGTGACATCTCGCGTTGGTCTTCAGGTAATGACAACAATAGAGGCCAACAATTTGTGGTCCACTTACGCAAATTAAAACCTCCCATTTTTAGCAGCTCTACCAATTCCTTCTGAAGAACAATGACTTCATCTATGGTGTCTGCGCCAGTGATGACATCATCTACGTAGAAGTCGTTAAGAACCGTTGCAGACGCTAGGGGATAGTCCTCAGAAGAGTCCAGAGCCAACTGCTTTAACGTTCGAACTGCTAAAAAGGGAGCACACGCAGTGCCATATGTGACTGTTAATAGTCTGTAGTGTTTCACAGCTTCCTCACGAGTTTTACGCCAAACAATCCTTTGGTAATCACAATGATCACTTCCAACTCGAATTTGGCGATACATTTTCTCGATATCGCCCGAGATGGTATACAAATGGCGCCGAAACCGAAGACAAATAGAAAAAATGTCACGTTGTATGGTCGGACCAACCAGGAGTGAATCATTCAATGACACAGAATGGTTAGTTTTGGCAGACCCGTCGAAAACGACCCTAACCTTTGTAGTGCTACTCTCATTCTTAAACACTGCATGGTGAGGGAGATAATAGCATTTATTGGATGGTTGATATACCTCTGCAGCAGGAACTTCTTCCATATGTCCCAATGATAGGTACTCTTCCATGAATTTCTGGTACTGATCTTTTAAAGTAGGATTTGAAACAAATCTTCGTTCGATTGAGTGAAGTCGACGTAAAGCCACGGCAAACGAATTCCCAAAATCTACATTTTCATCAGTTTTAAATGGTAAACGTACCACATAACGGCCATTGGAAAGCCTTTTATGGGATGAAGCAAACAACTCTTCAGCGCGCTGGTCATCGATCGAGAGGGTGGGCTCATTAGAGGTTTCCTCTAAACGCCAGAATTTCTCAAGATCAAATTCTTGTGAATGATCCAGTTGCGTACAAAATGTCTCAATGCCGTTATTGAGCTTGGGAGTAGTTTGTGCAGACTTTCCAGCTATAACTGATCCGAAAATTGTTGGAATTATGTTAGGTATGCCCCTTGATTCATTATTAGTGGGTCCTGTTATAATGTTAAACACCTTATCTGCCCCGATCAAAACATCTATACCACCAGGCTTATAAAAATAGGGATCAGCAAGCTCAACGGAAACTAAATTTTTTATGTCGATGTTTTTAATCAATGAAGACGGTAACAATGAGGTAAGTTTTGAAAGAACATGGCAGTCCACATCCACAAGGCTTGAGTTAAATCGAGAAGTCAATCTCAGGGTCACCATGCCATTGGTAGTACCTGCTAAAGTAGACGCAACCCCAACCACAGGAATTCGAGAGGGACTACGAGAAAGTCCCAGGCGTTGAACAGTCTTTTCGGTAACAAACGACACTTGTGACCCCGAATCAAGAAGCACGCGAGCATTTTGGACCGACCCTTCTTTGTCCGTGATCCTAACAACAGCAGTAGGAAGTATAGTCTGACCATTGAAGTTTGACTCAGATGAATGGTTATTAACTACAGACGACGGACCTGGATTTGACGACAACGAACGAGACGCGACGAGAGCAGTTGCTGTTGATTGGGTTTGATTCAAATTAGCGGGAGCCGAAGACGTAGTTGAAGAATTTGCGGGAACCAAAGACGTACTTGCAGCACCTTCTTTATGAACCAAAACATGGTGGCGAGATTTGCACAACTTGCAACGTGTATTTGAAAAACATCTATTGGCAGCATGTCCTTGCCGTAAACAGTTGAAACATAATGAGTTATCCTTAGCGAAACTTCGACGGGTATCAATATCAAAAGCAAGAAAATTTTTACAGTTTACCAAGTTATGATTTCCCTTACATTGCAGGCAACTTTGAGCAGCTTCGACCACATGCGACTTAACTGTATTTTGAACCTTGTTCCGAGGTTTAGGAATACGAGCAGGAGTTGAACATGACTCCAAACAAGCACAGCGGTTTTGTAAAAACTCCAACAGCTCATTTACTGTAGTACCGTCCTTTGACCCAAGATTTTCCGCCCAAGCTTGCTTCGTATCTGGGTCAAGCTTTTGCACTAACAGGTAGATTAACCAGGGATCGCGACCGATTACATCTAGTGCATTCAATCCTCTTATAACCTCGTCAGCCCCATCAGTAATCTTTCTTAGCAACGCTACATTTAGAGAATTCGTCACCGGCAGTGAAAGAAAAGAGTGAATAAAAGATTGCACTATAAGCTGCGACCTATCAAAACGCTTTTCCAACCTATCCCAAGCTTCAAAATAATTGCTATCCGTAAGCTTCATATGACTAACGAGGTCAGCTGCCGTACTACTCAGAAATGATTTGAGGTAGTAGAATTTTTGAGATGGAGTAATCGAAGGATTTTGATCGACCGAGCTAAGAAACATATCTTTGAACGATGGCCAATCTTCGTAATTACCCGAAAAAGTTGAAATAGCTATTTTTGGCAGATTAATCGACGACTTGTTTGTGGAGTTCAACTTCTCCAAAAAAGCAGCTTGTTGTGTTGCTAACTTTTCAGCAACTTGCTCTTGAACAGGTTGCGATGGCTGCTTTACATTTATGAAGCTCGAGAACACTGAGTGAGCCACAAAATATTTGGCTTCGTATTCGTAGAACTCGGGCTCTGGGTCTACAAAATCGTTATCTTTGATGTATTCATACATGTTATCCTGGAGAGAAACAAAATCAGTCCAGGTTTGTTCCAACTTTTCCAAACGAATTTGTAGCATCGAAAGTGGGGTATTTATATCCACAGTCGAAGCGAAGTCCGCAGCCATGGTGAGCCGTCCCTTAGCACGACCACGTTTTGCTTTGACTACATTCATAGTAGACTAACACGTGAATTTATCAAAAAACGAACAAAAAATTCACAAAACGCAAATATCTTCTCAACACGTTCTGAAGATTATTTGCAAAACGTTGCTCTTTCTTGAAACTGGGAATCAATTTAATTGCGACAAAAGTGTTGATGTGTGTAACAAACAACCTTTAAAAATATTCCCAGTTTAAATAACACACCACAGAAACCTCCAAAAAATAGTTCAATGTAATTTGGCGACGAAGGACCAGTATGTATTATCATAAATACTTTTACTAAATACTTTCACTAAAATCAGTGAAAATCCAAACAATCCCGAATCGATTATACCAAGAATCCAGCAAATAACGATAACCCACATAACATCCATACGACGAAGAAAGAAAAAAACTAGGCTCGTAAAAAACACTCCAGATTTTTATTAACAAGTAGGTACAATAAGATGCTTACACTGTGACGGTTCCAAAAAGAAAGAGGATGATTAAAGTTTCAATTTTAGCAACAGCAAAAAACTAACGGCAAAAACATGTTTTGTTTTAAGAGAAAAAGTACCACTAGAGAGTAAGCTCTAGTTTTAATAAAATTACAATTAACAGCTAGAGAGTAAGAAAAATAGAAAAACGAATAGGAAAATTATCCATGTTTGGCAAATGGAAACAAAAATAAGTTAAATTATGTAGGTAAATCAAATTATTAAAGTTAGATGAATAAATCGAAACAAATTTTAAATAGTTGATTAATAAATAATAAAGAATTGATAATTAAATGAATAATAGTTTTTAATTTCTGAACAGGTAGTATTCTATGAAGAAGCAATTTTCCCTTGACATCTGTGGGTTTGTTTCAATTTTATTTTTGTTTTGTATTTTTTCGAATGTAATTAATTTATTGCAGGTGCCAAAAGGAAGTTTTGGTCTTTTTCTTACGGATTTAAGTAAAATTAACAATAAATCAATTCTTTAAATTGATTTAACTTCATAACTTTTCCCTGTGAAATTTTTGATACAAATGAAATAGAAAGCTATTAAAATGCCCAACCAAAATTTTATGGTATACTATCGCTCTTTCTTTCTATCGAAAGTGACAGATAGTAATCTATAAAATATTTCAGGTGGAGACACCGTGTTAAGAATTTATGATTTTTGCAATTAAAAAACCCAAAAGTTACCACTGTGTGGCAAGCTGTTGGCGATGGCATACCATCAGTGCCAAGAAAAATTTCAATTTTTCAACCTGTCAAAAAGGCAAACATCACAATCCATTTGTTTGAGGTAGAAAGATAGATAGATATCTGCTGAATGCCACCTCGTCGATATTTTCGCAACTATTTTCGTCAAACGGTAGATATAGACGGATGTAGTGCATGCATAGACCACCCACGGTGCGTGCGGCTGGTACTCTGTTGTGGTAAAATTGCCAGCATAGTTCTATATACCTATAAAACCAACACCCCACACTATATAGGTACATAGGTGCAGCTACAATATTTGGTATTAACATTTTACCGTTTTGTTATTGTTTCGTTTCCATTCGACCATGCAGAGCTCTATATGTATAGAGAGCGTCCTGACCCAAAATGCCTGGTGCTTCTTTCAGCTTCTGGGGGGCTCGCCTGATGTCGACTAACTCTACCTATATGCCTGTACCTATAGAACATTAAATTTAAATTCACAACACCATTGGTGGTGGTGTACATTAGCGGTGGCTGTTTTCGGTCGCATTTCGTGGATTATTTCACTCGAAATCACTTTCGAAGCAATTGACTTTTATCGAGCGGCAACCGTCGAAATTTCATTGGCAATCGCCATTACACAAAAACCATTTCCGCTAAGCGAACAGCCAGGAAGTTCGAAATTAGCCACTTGACAGTTTGAAATAATTACCTCTCTCTCTCGCATTGAAAATAGCATCAGCCATCAGCATCATCAGCAGCACCAGCCTAGCATCAGCGAGCAAAGCATCATCAGCGACCCGGTGCGGTGCTGAAAAATTGCTCTTCCTTTCATGGGTTGACTTGGGGGTTTTCACCCAAAGACACCCATTTTATTGTCCTTTTTTTTTTAACAACACAAGGGTTATGCCTGGGTGTAGCTTTATGCGATTCATTTAACTCCTGGGCCACTTAATACCTTCATCATTTTAATTCCGAAAGGGACTGAGACACTCTCATATACTATAGGCAGGGTTTGCCCAAAAGGGTTACTATTTTACTTCAATATCTCTCTCTCTAAGAACATCTACTCAAGAAGATACAAGGATCTTATTGTACACCTCAAGCTATTCCACTTGGATTGTCCTTTTCATGTGCGAGTGGTTGGAGGCAAGATTGTGAGGAACATTTACATTCTTTGAAGCCAGGCATATCAGGCAACACATGGGGATGATAAATTTTCATAAAAGGCCCGCTATCGTCGTCGCCCACTATACACTATGCCACTACTACCTATCATTCCACCCAATCCAGAAAAAGGAACACGACAACAACACGTCGTGTTAAACTCTTGGAAACCACATAATAATTCTTAAGACCGACAGGACAACAAATTTAATTTAAAGTTATTCGAATGAAGTGAAGGCGGTATATAGTTGGGACGACTGGTTAATGGTGCTGCTGGTGGTGGTGAGGATTGTGGACAACTATAGTTGCTTGAGGGATAAGGATACAGTAGGGCTAGAAAGAATACAAATAGAATCAGCATATATCTAGTTTAATGGTATAATGTGTTTGTGTCTATATGAATTTAAAAAAGATTTAACTTAAGCCAAAACTACAAATGTGTCGTGTGGTGTGCAGTGTTGCCCCCCTAACAGGTTGAGAATGTAGTGTGGCAAATTTTAAATTTAGTAAAATTTAAAACGCGCAAAAACACAACATACTAAATTGTAATTTTTTTTCGGAACGACAATATTATTTGTATAAATAATAAAAGGTCTAAATTTGGATTTTATTTCATGCATATTTACAAAGCAAAAATATCTGGCTTACAAAAACATTTTTGCAAATTTCCTACTAAAATTTCAAAATCAAGGTGGACACACAAAATTATTAGAGCATTATAATTTTTTGTATGTCAATTATATTGGTTAATTTAAATTTTATTTTTAAAATTGATTTTTTGGTGTCGAATATATGATTTCATTGATTGATTTTTTTGTAATTATAATATTTTCCGAGTGATTACTTAAAAAAAAAGTGAATCACATTATCCACTTTCAAAAACGAAAAAATGATGACTTCTAAAAAAAATTGGTCGAAAAAAAACGGCATCGGGGATTACCGACGCCCGCCATCACAGGAAAACATGGAATTTCTATACACACTATCCAAGACGTGTATGTATGTAAATATTGGCAGTAAAACAGTTTTTCGACGTGCTTAAATTAAGAACCGAGAATTCTCCCTACTGTGCCTAGCTAAACCCGAAGCGAATTAGTTGTTGTTGGATTTAACACATAAGCAGTTTAGCCCGAACATCGTTTTATTCATCCAATTCCTTTCGGGATTGCAAAAAAAAAAATTCAGCTATTGATAAATAAAAAAAAAATATTTTGCCAAATGGAAAGTAAGATCAAAATTTTCCTTCTAAATTAGAATTTTATGTTTTGAAATTGTAGTGTTTTTGGAATATTTTTCAATTGTACGGAGTGAATTTTTCTTGGAAAAAAATGTAGCAAAAACGCTACATTTGTAGTAGGGGGGCAACGCTGGTGGTGTGTTGTGGACTGTGCACACGAACCAAAAGCGTGCTGTGTTTCAAACTGATATTTATGATTTTTAATTATTTTGTTTTCTTTTTCCTGGCACTCTAACAAAAATGTCTGCCACACAACATGGTATGGCGCAATCGTAACCAAATAGATTTCGATGCAACACCCCACTCCACAACACATCACGCGAGGCGAGATAAATATGGGTCTACGCATATGAAATACATTACAGCGATAGCGACACCCAACTCCACAACACACCACACGAGAGTGCGGTTCCGGGTTTAATTTTTTTTTATGAAAAACTTCGTTCCACCAACTGAAAGTCTAGCCTCTGTATTTAAAAAATGAAACATGGAAAATTTATAAAAATGGATTGGGTTTTTTGTTATTACGCGCATAACCTGAAATTGCATAATTTTAGGTTAAACTCGCCGGGTCAAATTTTCCAATTTTCAAATCCAAAGTGTGTTTACCCTGTAACGAAGCGTTACACTGTCTCCCTCACCTACCGGAATCTTATACAGCAACTCACCGTAAAACGAAAATATTTAACATAAACCAGCACCCTACATCAGTAAAAACACCGTAAACCACACCATGACCATACTACCATCCAACCAACATGAGCAGAGCACTGAGCAGAGCATAGAGTACCTATATTATCTAGAGAACCGACTTAAGGTGTTCGTTCTCTTTCACCCTACAAGCTGTAGTGAGAGAATGGGACCATTTTGTCGACTATTCATTGAGCACGTATTAGTGATCCCGTGCATTTTAAATGGAACCCCATCCACCACTGTTGTAACAAATAGTATACACGTTTTTGCTCAATTATGATGGGTTCTTGCGCTGAGATATTTAAAATAAGAACACGTTAAATTCAAAAATTGAAATTTAAAAACAAAATTTCAATAAAATTACTTTAAATAACTGTTTAATGGACCGAAACAAATTTGTTTAGTGTTGTCTTGCTTTTAGCATTCAAATCTAGTAATATTCATGTATATTTATGTTGAAAACGCGACTCTATAAAAAAAATAACTGAGCTAATGGCGCCATTTTGTGTTTGAATCCACGATTCACACTGATTCACGAACAGGAAAAAAAGAGTAAAATAAGAAAATTTTCTCTTACTCATCTCAAATAAATTTTGCGGGTGTTTTAGGCAAGAGGGGTACGAGTCGGTTCTCTAGATAATATAGGTACTCTATGGAGCAGAGCCTAAGCGATCCGAGTAAGCTCTGAGTAGAGTATGATCAGAGCTCTCAGATTTAATTATGAAACACGTCTGAGCACTGAATTGCTATTTCTGTCAAATCACATGGAAATTGTATGAAGTTGGCTGCGCTCAGCTATTTGCTAAGTTTGCTCGGTCAATTTATTCTGAGCTAATGGAGCAAGCTCTGAGCTAGCTCAGTTTGAAAAAAGCAACACAAGTTGAGCGCTCTGATATGTCTAAACTAAAAAAGAAACACTGATTTTTTTTTTTTGACAGCTCAGTGCTTTGCTTTGAGTTAAAAAAGAAAAACGCCTGATACAAAGTAGCAGCCATTCATCAGAACCACTAACAATCACCAGCCAGTGCCAGCACCCACTGAATCATCATCAACAGCAGAGCATCGTGCTTTGTACAAACCACTATTCACAAATGCAGAGTAGTGCAACGTCATCATCCAAAATGAATATGTTTTGTTTGTGAGTTTTTGAGTTCACAATTTCTCTTGCCAAAAAATATAACAAGAAGACGTATGAAAACCCGAATAAAGAATAATTCAAAAATTATCCTAATTTAAGATTAAGATTTGGAAATACAGAGGAATAAGGTTCCAGCTGATCTGAGTTTGTAGAAACTTTTGCTCAGGTTACTTTATTTGATATATAACATGGATGCAATGCTTTTAGAGTGCAACTTTTTGGTATTAAAATTTCTGTAGTAGTTTTTTCATCGGATAATTCCTGGGGCTCGAATCAGATTCCTATCGTTGTTCTCCAATCTTTGGCCAAAGTAATTTACTTGTTAGTTTGCCTTAGGCTGGATACAGTTCTCCCAAGTCTACATCGTGGGTCGAGTCTACTCCTCAAGGTCTCTATAAAAGATTTGTAATACACATATATGAAAAACCTTATTATTTAGCTTAAGTATATTGTAAGACTGTAAACCGACCCCCCTCTTTTAATGAAATAAATAATGATTGATAAAACTGGTAGCTGAGAGTTCTACTTTTTTAACCCGACATTTTCTTGCTTTCTTCAAGAATACCTTCGAGAAAAAAGCATCACAACCTGGTATAATACAAATCCAATAAAAAATCTGCTTGGAACGAAAGTTGTTCAGACGAGTCATGCGCGTACGCGTACAAACAAAAAAACGGACTCATTTTTATTTTGGCCTTTAGTGACCCATTATAACTTGCAGATACTGCGACGTTCATGAGTATAAACCAAACCACATAGGGGCTTACTTACACTAACTTACAAAGGGACAAGACGTCCTAGAGTTAACCGATAGGAAGTAACGAAGTTTATAAAATCAGGAGCATACTCCAAATACCAAGGTTTCTCAAAGACTATACTTTTGAGGAAACGTTGTGCCAAAGGATGAGCAATCTGATCCATATCAAGTTCAAGTTGCAGGCAGGCGGATAGAGAACTTGTCCGTTGGGTGGCACAACAGCTCATGAAGACCCAGGGCCTTGTGACTTACAACTCTCAACCATTCTTGTGTGCGTGTCTGCAGGAATGGAGGGATCCAACAGTTTACTGTCGAATCCAAACGGCTTAGATGCAAGTGGCATTTTTCTAAGACAAGAGATACTCTAGGAGGATTTTTTACTTTGTCACAAGAGGCAGTGGCCCTGAAAAACATTTTTTGATAGATGGCAGAGGCTGGGAATCGAACCCATACCTCCGGCGTGACAGTCCAACGCACTAACCTTTATGGCTACAAGTACATATTAATACGTAAATAAACATATTAAGTATAAAAGTTCCAGTCTTTGCCACTTTATCAAATCGTGGAAGGGTTCTAATAAATGTGTCACACAACCACTGATTAATGACAAATATGGTTGTAGTTGAAACGGTTATTACTAAATGTATGTATGTGTTATGAAGTTATCCATCCTTTTAACGCGATACTTTGCGAGTTAAAGTTATCCGCTTGATATCACATGCCACAGACCATTAAATATGTATTAATACGAATTGCAAGTTGACATAAGAGTAAGTCTTATTTTTTCGTATTTTTAGGTAAGGAGTAAGATGGATTATGATCTGAACTTCATGCTTCATTCCCTATATAAGATCCTTAATTTTCAGCTTTTTTACGTCGGGGTGTAGCGGTGGCCCTAAGTACCTACTTTGTGGCGGAATGGTTAGTGCATTGGACTGTCACATTAGAGACTTGAAATTCGAACCCCATATCTAAAACTAAAGAATTTTTTTCGGGGGTATATACTTCCTCTTGCGAGGAAGAAATTTGTAGGTCCCCTTCATTCCTGCCGACCAACTTCACACGAACATGAATGGCTGTACACCGCTAGAACCTGCTTCTATATACGCGATGTTCGGCCGCCAAATTTGTATTTATTTAGTGTACTGTTCTTGCACACTCTATTGTTGCCCTTCATGGGTTATTCAACCCCTCTCTTACACAGTCTTGTCTACAGCGAAAGTTTCCTTTTTGTGATGACGTCTTCTGACCTGAAGCTAAATTTCCCTATTTTACACAATGAATATACCTCCTTAAGGCATCATGGTGGCTGGTTTTGCTCACACACATGTGCTCAAAAACTATAACAGTAGATATTATACATAAACATAAACATATATATGCCTGCATCCATTTAACTTGAAGTATACTTTAGAGCAATTTAGTCGGTGTCGATGTAAAATTATCTCACAATTTTCATTGCCCGGACCCAGCTTCTTCTACCTAAACCACTTCGCCAGTCCGGCTCTTTGCATATATAACCCCCTTTTCGGTTTTGTTAGGTGAGGTGTCTTAACCAACATCTTGGGAACATCATGTTATCTAATGAAATAAATTTCTTGGTTCTGGACTTTTCCTTCGTTTTAAGTTGAACTAATTAATAAATATTAGCCTCTTAAGTTGGATTAATTGGCATGCGTTAGTTATATGGGATAAGTTTCTTAAGGGCAGCTTCTCAAGATGGTAAGTCTACATACTTATATTTTACATACATATCCATTTTTTAGTGTATATTGTTGAAATTATTCCATAGGGAGCTTGTTGGTTGTGTTGTGTATACCAAAAGGAGTATAGGTAAGGGTTTATCAATGGTGAACACAGTTTGAGATGATAATTTGAATTTGAGAAAATGTTCCAAAAGGTATCACATCAGAAGTGTCATTCGGCATGTGTAGTGTATAGTTTAGGTTATTTGATGATGATGGTCTATTAACGTTGACATTTAACAGAGCGGTTTATATGCGTCAATAAATTTAGGATTGTTTTAAAGTTTGACTTAATAGTTTTTATCTAAATGTGTCAGCAGAGTGATGGAGTTAAATACCTACTTCTTGATGTCAATGGCAAAATTTTGACATAGATAATAAAATAGTTATGTTCTAATAACGACGTTTATTTGGCTTAGAAACAATGTTGTTAGAGAGACAAGAGAGTGGAAATGTTGTTTGGGAAACATAGCGTTCACCGCAATACTTTCAAAAACAGACCCAAAGGGCAACGAGCCTAATATATTATATGTAGCTGATAGACGATATACTCAGTCTCCAATACCAGCGCTGAGATCAAGCGAAGAAAATAACTCTCTCCAATACCTGTTTCCTTGTAATAGCCGTGGCGTGATGGTAAGTGCGGTGGACTGTCATGCTGGAGGTCTAGGTTCGATCTCCAGACTTGCCACCTAATAATTAAAAAAACACGGCTATACTGCCTCTTGCGAGGAATTGACAAAACCTTCAAGAGTATCAAGTGCCGCTCACATCAGCCATTTGTTATTCGGCAATAAACTGTAGGTCCCCTCCATTCCTGCAAACACGCTCACAGGAGTGGTTGAAAGGTGATGGCTGCGGCCGGCATGCTGAATTTGAATGCCGTAAGTTCCTTATAACTTTCGGCAAAATATCCCAAAAATTCTTACTTAAAACGTGATTTAGCTTTATGACAACATATCTACATACACTTGCGAGCAAAAAAAATGGAATCACCCCGTTTCGTTACAATATTTATGCTTAAATGCTAATGATCACATTTTAAAACTTAAACTTCAAGCTTTTAGAGGTAAAATTATAAAAATCCTTTGGATAGTTCTGGCGTTATTGGCCAAAATAACGAAAATATAAAATTATATTAAAAAAGAAAGCACGATTAGGAATTAATTAGGAATTTTTGGTTTTTCTTTATCTGTGTGCTGTTAAAAGTGAACTGTTACATAATATCGATTTAATAGGACTTCTAATCTTGGAAATAAATGGATACCACACCTGCAGATGTCGCTCAAGTTGTCAAACTAATGCGACAAGGGATAACCCAAAGTGCTGTGGCCCGTCAGATGCATTTAAGCCAATTCTGTATATTAAAGATCTACAAAACCTTTACGGAAACTGGATAGTTTGTACGAATGTTAAAATCTGGACATCGGTCGTCGTCGCCGGTGTACCATTTAGAGATATGAAAGATTCATCACAATGACTTCTCTCCAAAATCGCCTTAAACGTTCAACAACAGCTCAAGCAGGTACGAGAAAGAATTGTTAGTGAATGGACAGGTAAAAGACGATTTAAAGAAGCAGACCTTAACCCGAAACGACCTGTAAGGGGATCGAAATTTAATGCAAACCACCGACAAGATTGACTACGATTTTCTCTAGCGCACTACGAATGGGAAGTTGAGCAATAGAGGTGAGTTAAGGGCCCGACCCGACCCATAAAATCGTCGCATGCGTTGCGGAAACAGATCCGTTGATATTGACTTATGGAACGGATACCTACTATTGACAATTGATGCCAACGGACCTGCCGGAGAGAAAAGTTAAAAGTTTGGTTAATTTTTGCGTTGCGTCCAGCGCATGCGTCGCCTATACGTCACTTCTCATAAGAACGTATGTATTTAATCCAGCTGTCAGTTGTATACGTCGACGCAACGCAAGCGACGGATTCTATGGGTCGGGCCCTTTATTTTCTCGGATGAGCGCAGAATACACAGACGAACAGGCGAGCAATTGGAACAGTGCTGTTCCCCGTGACTAACGGGGGGAGGTTCTTGAATTGAAGGAAAATTGAGCTGGTTTTTGTGACTGGTGGTAGTAAAGGGGAGGTTTAACTGCGGATTGTATATCTCCGATATTCTGCTGCATCACCTCGTTCATTATGCCGGATGCATTGCCAAAGATTTCGTATTAATGCTTGATAACGCTCGATGCAACAGTGCGCGGGGAACAGTTGAATTCCTTAGGGAAGTTGGTATTGCCACGATGGACTGGCTGGCGCTAAGTCCAGACTTAAACCCTATCGAGCTTTTGTGAGACGAGCTTAAACGAAGGGTTAGAGCCAGAAATCCAGCTCCTGAGACAGTTAAAAACTTAAAGCGGCACTGGTAGACGAATGGAAAAGAATACCCGAAGAGACAGTTAAGAAATCCATCAGGTCAATGAAAAGTCGTTTAGAAGCTGTAATTAGAGCTTGGGCGGCGAATAACAAGGTATGATACAATAAATTTCACATAATTTTGTGGTAAATGTTTAATTTTCGAGCTACTACCTGTTTTAATTTCACTTTATTTTTTCTTACATGCCTCAATTATGACGATTATCTCTTGAAATCCCGAAGTGATTGTTATGTTTTTAACCTTGATTTAAAGCTTATGGTTTCAGCGTTTTAACGATACCGTAAACATTCATGCATGTCAATTGTATTGAGAGCAATTATTGTTTTTACGTGAAGCAAGACAGTGATTCCATTTTTTTGTTCGGAAGTGTTTTTCATAGAATTATTCAAAAAGAGAAAAAAAAAACTACAAGTACAAAAAAAATCAAACTGGCAGAGTTTAATTATTTAATATAATATTGTGATCTTAGAATAATTCAAAACAATAATTATTATAATAGTATTCAGGTAGGTAGTAAAAATAAAAATGCCAATTAAAGCGATAATATACTTCACATGCTAGTTTATGGTGTTTAAGACGGCTTTGTGAAGTTCTACTGTAAAAATAAATTTTAAAAAGACTTTATGTTTTGATTTTGTGTATAGCCAATAATAAGTTACTCTATGAGCTAAGTCTGTAAACCAAGTTTGTCTTGCTGTCATTGGCACTACCCTGGACTTCTAAGAGCTTATATCAGCCTAGAGAAAAAAAAAAGAGTCAAAAAAAGTCTAACCCGTTGCGATTTCTCTGTTTTCTGGCTTATATTTGGAGGATTTGTTTTATCTCAGAAAGTTCAGAAAATGATTCAGATTTGTAAGTTTAAAATTTGTGATAGCTGATTTTATAAAAAAAATTTAAATATTGCAAGAATTATTTTCTGAA